>OU342504.1:11248705-12472410 GCA_910589525.2 Ennomos quercinarius | reverse complement strand
CATCGAAAAGCGTCAGTATAAAATAATGTTTTTAGTCAAAATAGCCAGCTTGTTCGCGAGTTTATTTTAAAACGAATTACTTTTTTTTTATCTCTAAAATCGACGCCATAGCTCCTATCCTCAGAACATAAATTGTTCTCCCTTATAGTTTTCAGATCTTTATACTGTCCCTTCTCAATGTTAAAACCCGTAATAATAGGTACATATAAAGTGCATTGAGTATTGAAAACAGTACAAAACTCTCCGAAACAGTCGCTCATTGAGTTAAAAGCTGCGTTTCTTGTAGACTAGATAATAGACTAATGCCATATTAATAACAATCCGGTGCACGCAGCGTAGGCCAGTGTCCCACAAGTGGACCGACGACTTGGTCTAAACCGCGGGGACTTGGTCAAAGCAGCCGCTCAAAGTGGTGTTCTATGGGGGAGGCCTATATACGTTCAGCAGTGGATGTCTTCAAATGATAATGATTATATATTATGTACGATCTACCAGCTTCAGGCCTTGGACTCAATTGAAAGGCGAGCAAAAAAGCTCATAGGTGACGATACAATTGTGAGGCCTAGGCTCCAGAGCTTAGAGCACCGTCGTAAAGTTGCCAGCCTATCAGTGTTCTACACGGTACATTTCGGTGAGTGTGCTGCGGAGCTACACAATTTAATTCCACCATCTCCATTTCACCATCGGACCACAAGACGTACAGGCTACACGACATCCATTTATGGTTGATATTCCTTCGATTTGCACAAAGCAGTTTGACTCGACATTTATAATCCAAGCAGCGAAGGAGTGGTACACTTTACCAGCGTTTTTGTTTCCCTATAAGTAAAATCTGGAGCTCTTCAAGTGGCGAGTGAATAGGTATCATCTAGGCAAGCATGTACCGCAGACCTGCTGCTGCCCATTCCCTGGATATTACCTTAGCTGGCTCTTACGGCACCCATAGGAAAATAGAGTAGTCCTACTCTTACGCAGGGACCACACGGAAAATATTAAATAATGCAAATCGATGAAAATAATGTAGGTATCATTATATTTTTTTAAGTTTAAATCATTCGTTATAATCATCATCAACAGCCTGATGACCCCAGAGTGCGCCATTTTGAGTGGCTGCTCGTCTCCTGCATCCATCGGTTCCTCACAGTTTTCACCAGATCGTCGGTCCACTGAGTGGGGGGCTGGCCTACGCTGCGTGTTCCGGTTTGTGGTCGCCACTCGAGAACCTTTCTTCCCCATCGGTTGTCAGTTCTACGAGTGAACTGGCCTGCCCATCGCCATTTCAACTTGCTAATTCTAAGAGCTGTATCGCTCACTTTAGTTCTCCCGCGTATCATAAGACATTCGTGCAAACGAAGCAAACATTTTTATAGGTATTTATTACAACATGTACGAAGTTTAAGTACTGCTTTGTACTGCATTAGTATTGCTCTTTTTGCTAAAAAAAAACACACTGTAGGAATAAGTACCTAAATCAAAGCGCCACGGGGAAGGCAACATTATTTATTTTGATATTTCTTTCACGCCGTTCTGTTTGTCCGAGATTTTATTTTTCTTTTTTGGGTTTAACTGAATGAACGGGAAATCTTATTAGTTCATTTTTTAAATGTAATTTGGCGAAAAGATTTCGAGATGTTTTTGTTCGGGACTTCTGAGAAATGTTATTTCTTCTAAAAAAGATAGGCTTTATTATGTTTCACAAAAAAATAAATAAAGCGACACCATGTTTAAAAAACATTTAACCTAATTAAGAACCTAATTATTTATTTAATAACCTTAATTTTATTTGAATAAACACATGGTTTACCATGTAAAACATTGTTAACTTATATATTTGCGGTTTAAAAATCGCAAAGAAAACACATGATTAGGTTTTAAATTTTCCAATTTCCGCAAACTATAATTATATACCGAAGTCAAAAACCTCTAACTGCTTAACTAAAATAATATCATAATGTAACGTATCTCGTATTAAAGCTGTCCTAAAACTTAATTTCAAATAACGTTCTACAAGACACTGCGGCAAAAATAATTCAAATTCTACAATGCTTTCGAAGTTGAATGACTTACAATAAAACAGAGTACCTAAACACAGTTACCTGATGTCGTCGAGGAAGGGAGTTCTTCGAATTATCTTACACTGTGTCACAAAAGTGAGCTCTTCGAATGATCCTACAGTGGATCACAAAAGCTACTAACTCTCGAGATAGACCGTCGCACATCCGAAATACATCTTCTGGAAGGGAACAAATGCTTCAAGACTAGGACGTAACCAGAACGGAAATGGGGGAAAGGATCACCTTTTCTTCATAATAACGGCTTGGAACGGAATCACCTTCTACACTCATAATAGCTTCCTGAAAAATGTATTTTTTTAAATTGTCTGATAGGCTTGCGTCGATTTCTTAAAATTTTTAAGAAAAAAATTTCAGTTTTAAATTGATTTTTTTTTTTAAAGTAGTATTTACTTAGTTTTTATCGATTACTTATATACGCAACCATGTGTGGTTCACAATTTTTTATTGTGGTAAAGCAGTATTTATTATTATTATTACTTATTATCGGTATTCGCTTTGGAGGGCACGTTAAGCCACCCGGCTGTTGTCGTAAGATAATAGTCGTTAAGCAAAGTCAGAAGAGCCCTTGGACGGCCTAAAAATTCTGACACGAGCTGCAATGACCACTTGCGTACACGAGGAGAAGAAGAAAAGAATTTTTATTGTCTATCAATTGTTAATTCATGTGTTCACGCCAGACTTCAGAACTAACCGCCACGATTTTTTTTATTTGGTAATTCGTAATAAATCTGGCTAGAGTCTAGAGCTTAACTAGAGTATTTAACTCATTTGGGAAACGTCGCTCTGAAATATTTTTTTTATCAAAATGTAGTGTATTCATGAAGTACTGGACACGAGTCCATTTCGTGAAGAACACTGTCCGTTCATCTAATCCTATACACCTTGTGAAACACCACCTTGCAATTGAAACTGTCAATATATAGCACCTGCATTGATATTTATGTGACTTTGATAATGAGCTTTTTATAATGGACTTCTGAATGTATGTAATAATGATAATTTAATTTAATAATTTTAATTTTAATGTATTAATTAGAATATGAACTATAATATAATTTTGTGTGTTATAGACTGAAATAAAATATGTGAATTGAATTGAATTCAAAATTCTTCTTGGTTTCCATAGAGAATTATTGCGAACATTTGTATTTAAAACAAACCAACAACCAGCTACCAATTGCTTTAATATAGCCCACCTCTACGTGCCTCAGTATAAAGGTCTGAAGCCCTCTCCTGAATACGCCCACGATCCAAGAATATAAGCCTTTATTTCCATTGCTGGCGAAACTCGAGGACAATGTGTTAAATGACTGGCTCAATGTGAATGGCTCGGAGGAAATCTAGAATTAGATTTTCCTCCTCTGTGTTACTAACAGTGAATACGAATGAAGCGATGCAAATAAATACAGCATGCTTACTTACCTACGAAATGTATGTCAGGACCTTATATCCACTGAAACTATCAATAAATATCTTTTCTTTCTTCCTTCCTTCGATAAAATAAACTGCAAGTTTAATAAAACAGATAATCATGGCAAATATAAAAATAATAAGCATAAGGAATTTATTTCCAGAGCAATTATTAATTTAGTATTAAAGTTCTCATCAATGTGACTCATTTTAAACAACTGCTTTTTTACTATTCGCGACTAACAGTCGGACGTAATTATATATTTATTTAAAATCAACTGTTAATTAATTTATAAGTCTAAAAGTCAGTGGATACCTGCTTAAAATTAGGTACATGTTCTATTTTTCAGATGCCTGTGCAATTATTATTAAAGGCCGCTATCTAAACCAAATTAAAAAATGTTAAAATATTTTATTTTGATACTTTCATGTCAATAATAGATATATGTAATTATATTGTCTAGAACGCTAACATAGGTCCTATTTCAATCGAAACTTATTAGAACTGGCACCATGGCGTAGATTTTGGAGTCAAAACTTTCATCCACTCCCATAAATAGCATGCGGTAGACGTTATAGTGCGTCTAAAGTCGCTTCTATTTAGCCCCAAACCACAGAGTAAACAAAACTGAAACAAATAAAACCTGTGAAAGATTTATTCCAAGCGGTCGCTAAATTAACTTTTGAGTTGTTATTCTTTTCTTTTTATTACTTTTTTAACACTCAAATCGTTTCACAAAAAAGGTATGTAGAACAAAATCCGACAGCTTGCGGACTGTAAGGATTTTTGGCAATGACAAGGGCAATAAAATTAAGTGACATTACTCAAGCTAACTACTACAATAATAAAAACTAAACTAAACTAAACTAAGCTAAACTAAACTAAACTAGCTACACTACCTACTACAAAGAACACTTATGGACTATATAATAGCCGCGATGGCCTATAGACAGTCCAAGTGCTCCAGCCCACTTAAGGTAGGTAGTTTAGTTTAGTTTAGTTTTTATTATTGTAGTAGATAGCTTCAGTAATAAAGGCAATTTGCCCGTATAAAAAAAAGTGACATTTTACTCAACGCGGCTAATTGGCGTTTTTGCTAATAATAGCTTAATTAATCAACGTGATTACATGAAAACTAATTTTACGCATATAAATAGAATGTATCAATAAATTACAATTAATAGTATCACCTACATATCATTAGTTTAGCGACAAATGGCAATAGACTGAAAAGCCAAGACGAAATGGTTTATTGCCATTTGTTGTTGTTATTGCCTATACTTTTAATCGTGATTTGTTGATACATTCTATTTATTTACGTTAAATCAGTTTTCATGTATTCACGTTTTGTAATTAAGGTATTATTGCCAAAAAACGCAAGAAAATTTGAATTTGCCCCACTGAGTGAAACGTTCCACCTTAATTCATAAAATACGAATCCTTAATTAGAGCGATTGTGGCTCAGAGGTAGCTCATGCGAATTTAAAAGCGACACGCTCTGATTCGAATCCCACTCGGCCCATTTTTATTGTTTTTTTTGATGAGGGAAATGCCCTTGCACTTCCCAGGGAATATGTGGGACTTGAACCCACTAAAACTCCCCCGTGATCCGTTCGCCGCTGGGATGGGGCAAGATAGGGTCGCGCTAGCATTCACTATCTTGTTTTCTGGTTTATCTCATCTCGTGAACCTTTTTTCTCCTAGAGTCGGTTCTGCAAGTGTATGCTTAATTTCAAAAATCCGCATAGTAAATCCGGAACGAGGAGATCCGCAGGAGAACTAAAGTGACCGATATAGCTCTTAGAGTTAGTAAGTTGAAGTGGCAATGGGCAGGCCACATCGCTCGTAGAACTGACAACCGATGGGGAAGAAAGGTTCTCGAGTGGCGATCACGAACCGGAAGACGCAGCGTAGGCCGGCCCCCCACTCGGTGGACCGACGACCTAGTGAAAGCCGCGGGGAGCCGATGGATGCAGGAGGCGAGCAGCCGCTCAAGGTGGCGTGCTCTGGGGGAGGCCTATGTTCAGCAGTGGACGTCTTCAGGCTGTTAATGATGAATGATGATGATCCTTAATTTGGAAATATTTTATTCGTGTATTGTTTCAAACTTTACCTACATACGATAAAAATTAATGAAAAAAAATTGTTTATGTCAAGCGAGCAAGACTTCATATAATACAATACAATCAAGTACTCGTAGACACCGCGTCATCACTTACCATCAGGTGAGATAGTAGTCAAGCGCAAGGTTACTAAACAATAAAAGAGATGAGTAGGTAATATCTGTTACAGCGGCTATTCTTCCAAATACCACTCGTCAAACAAATCAATATCAATCTTGTCCGACTGTGGCTAGGGTACGTAAATCCAAAAAGGATGAGTATACTCATCCTTTTTGGATGTACTTATAAGTACCTTTTAAGTAGGCATGGAAATGATTGCTACTTTAAAATCATTGTCATTTCATATGATTTATTTTTGTCACTGTGATTTTACCTGTGATTTTTCATATGCCGAATGAATGTATGGTCAATGGTGATTGGCGGTGTTTAATGAAATGGAACAAAGGTGTGATTTAGGAGCAACCTAGTAAAGCTGCGACCTGATACAAGTGATTACTAAGAAATCTAACGCTACTCTCTAGATCAAAGTTCACCGCAACACCACACCCAGTGTTTATAAATGTTTATAAAGTCTACAGGTCTCAGTTTGTTTACTGAATCATAAACAAAACTATATGTTTTGATATTTACTGCTGATGCACTACTCTCGTATTATGAAATCCGAAGCCACGGTTCATTAAGTGTGATTATCACACAGTGATTAGTAGCAGAGTGTGTAACAAAAAGTAAAATTATATGATTTTTCACCTGCTCCTTGTGAAATGATCCATGCCTACTTTTAAGAGGTCAAGAGTCTTATTTCTATTTAGAACTGAGGGGGAAGCCACCTCAAGCTACTCGCTGGATTTGTATTTACTTTGAAATAAAGGGTCCGTTTCAATATCCGACTTCCAAGAAGTAGGTATTCAAGAATATTTTATCCTCTTGAATGCTTCGATAGTGTCTGTAAATACACACACTAGCATACATTTATAGGGGACCTATTCATTAGTTCGAGACCTAAGCCAAATATCTGTAATCCCTATTCAAAGTACAGTATAAATAATAGTACCTACAGGTAACAAAAGTTATATGAAAATGGCAAGTAGGCGATTAAAGTTGGCGTTTTATGCTTATATTCATAGATATATAAGGCTAGCCGCGTAACGAGCTATGGTGAGAGCTATGCTTGGTATTTAACTACGAGATGAGATCCGTAATGAGAAGATCCGCAGGAGAACTAAAAATGACCGATATAGCTATTAGAATTAGCAAGTTGAAATGGCAATGGGCAAGGGTAAAATTTGGGTAAAATCATGAGTAGAGTCTCTGATATTCACATTTACAGCTAAAAGACGTCCACTGCCGAACACAAGCCTCCATAAAACGTCACTTTGAATGCTTATCATAGCCATAATCATCACGCTTGGCAGGTGGTTTGGTGATCGCAGAAGATTGAAATGTACCAAGGAGGATGGTGCTGTATATTCCCTTAGACGGCTCTTACGGCACCGACGCGATGAGATGGGTTATTTTTTTTATGTAACTGAATGACATGACGAGCTAGTCGTTTGTCTGATGTTAAGTGTCACGGCTGCCCATAACAGATTGCAGTATTAAATTAATATAGTTCCGCGTGACACTGCACTGCGCACGTCATCCTGAGACTTCACACAGTATGGCAATAAGATTACTAGACTGTGTGATCACATCATAAAGTCTCATTTGCCCAGACTTCACTAGATACAATATCGTTCAAACTGGAACACAGTAGTGCTTACACACAGTACAGTAGTGCTTTAGTGTTAGCACACTACTGCTTGACGGCAGAATAACTAGCAAAGTGGTGGTACCTACCTAGATGAAATTTGCAGAAAAGTGCCACCACCTAGTGCAAATAAAAATTTGGGTAGGTCCAAATTCGTGCACCACTGACTGACTGAGACCACGCAGTATCTTTATTCGACTCTGGTAGTATTTATATTAGAATCACACACACACACGTCTCTATGCACGTACGAATTCAAAAAATAAAAGCAAATATCAAAATCAGAAATAAGCTCTTCGTAGTTTTCACATACAATATGCCTCACATCACAGTGTTCATTACGTGAATTTTCTAGCATGTTCTGAAACTAGAACGTGATTCGTGGTTTTGTCTATTGCGTATTCCAAAACAAACTTTGTGTAGGTACCTACCTTAAAACTGTCCTGTACGACGTTTTTTCTTCAGCATAATGTTTTATTAACACGTCTGAAGGTGAAGGATGGTGTACCTTCACACTTTCGGTGTAGTTTTGAATTTGCGGTGGTACGGCGCGTATCGGCGTATCTACTGACTGACCATATTGTTCCAAGTTTTAAAAGTCATTTGTAGGTACCACTATATAATATGAGTCTTAGATACGATGAATAAGAATTCTTTCGAATCATTTTAATTGACTTTACCTTTTTCCTTTTAAGTTCCTGAACCTAAGTTCTTTCAATTTTTTTTGGTGATACCTGGTGTGTCTTGCATTTTTAACACGTTTTAATAATGAAAGTGCTTATGTTGTCTATATCTATATTTTTATCCTACAAAACATTAACAAATTTTACTAATTAAGTAAATATGTTGCTTTAAAAATAATTTAAAAAAATATTTCCTCTGGCATTGGCGGTGGCGGGCAGTAACCAAATATGTTTAACAAGCTTTTATCTTTTGTACAGGACCTTATTCGCATACAGGATCACGATTACAAATCCACACTTTAACGCACTAATGGACTATTTGAAATGGATATAAAATCGGTCATAATAAAAAGGTTTCTACAGAAAGAAACTACAATTTTTATTAACTCGTATCAGTAATACGCCCTGATACGCGTCGTGCGTCCCAACTAAAGTGTAGGTACGGTACGCCCCACCTGACTCGCTATTTTCACGCCGTGGTACGTGCGATAAATATTTTGTACGCAACTTTTAAAAAATTCACACCACCACGCCCCGGGCGAAGGAACGCAATAATTCAGTAGATTACAGTTCTAGAGAAAGGCTGTAATAACTCGCAGGCATAGCCCTGCTACTTCACGACCATTATGACTTGAAATAACTGTGATTATTGTCTGCCTGAAAAGCCTGAATATTCTGAATGTTGCTAAAATTTCTAGGTATGCAAATTGTTTTGATAAAGTGTACTCTGTGTCAGTCAGTACAGTTTCGAGTTTGAGGTGTACATTTGAATCTACATAAGTGCGTTTTTAAACGGTGTATTTTCCTGCTACTCTGAACGAAGCGTATGAATTTTAAAAAGATTTCATTTCTTTCTTAGAGGTTTTTAAATACAAAAGAACCCGCGGTTAGGTTATTTATTTTGCCGAAAAAATATAGTCAATAGTCAAAGTCAAAAATATATAAAAAAATATATATTGTTTTGCCATGAATATGGGCAGACCATTGCCACTTCAACTTACTAACTCTAAGAGCTACATCGGTCACTTTAGTTCTCCTGCGGATCTCCTCGTTCCGGAGCTAATCTCGCAGGGAAACACTAAGCATAGCTCGCTCCATAGCTCGCTGCGCGACTTTGAGCTTACTAATGAGGCCAACAGTAAGAGACCATGTCTCAGTTCCATAAGTCATCACTGGCAACACACACTGATTGAAAACTTTCTACAGTGGCCACATCGCTCGTAGAACTGACAACCGATGGGAAAGAAAGGTTCTCGAGTGGCGACCACGAACCGGAAGACGCAGCGTAGGCCGGCCCCCCACTCGGTGGACCGACGACCTAGTGAAAGCCGCGGGGAGCCGATGGATGCAGGAGGCGAGCAGCCGCTCAAGGTGGCGTGCTCTGGGGGAGGCCTATGTTCAGCAGTGGACGTCTTCAGGCTGTTAATGATGATGATGATTATGAATTGCATATTACTACCACAGATACTAGCTGGGCCCTGTTTCATTAAGCAACAGGTAATTTCATATAATAAAAAACTATACGTGACATGATTGTCCGTCATATTGACTTACGATTATAGGTTTATTATGATTTGTCGCTTTATGAAATAATGGCATGGGAAAGGAGACGGACATGTTACGTAGTAACTGTATGTCTATATATGTGGTACAGGTATCAGTTAGTCACAATTAAGTTGGGTCTAGGCTAAAAACCAGCGCTGGATGTTTTTGACATTCAGCAACATGCTGAGCCAAACGCCCATTCAACACTGACTGACTGACATTATATTAGTAAAACAATGTGATTAACCGATGTTGAATAAATGATTTCTATTCTTTTCTATTCTTTAAGTTTAGAGTGCATGCTGGTATGAACACAGGCTACTTGTTTCTTGAATCCAAAGGCTCCTCGCATTCTGAACAAGTCGTCGGTGCAACCTAGTGGTGGGCCTACATTACGTCGTCTGGCTTGTGATTGCCACTCCAGAACCTTTCTTCCCCATCTGCGGCTAAATGCCAAGCCATCTGGCTAACTCTGTCCATCATGAACTGTTAAAAATACACCGGAAACTTTCGCAAATGTAACTGCTAGCTATTAAGGAAAATACTTAAACGAAACACCGGCATATAAACGTAAATTTCCGTTATCAAGGCAGTTACTGCCCCGCTGAAGTTATAGCGGCGAAATTTTAATTTCTTCAAAATATTCTTAGTCAGTAAAAACGGAGTGTCGTTTGTAATAAGTACTGGGGACTGTTATACGGTTGGCTCTCTTTTGTCTCGGATGTTTTTGGGTCAAATGTCACTTGCAAAAGTGAAGCGTTTTGGTAGGTTTGTGTATTCTATTTTAAGAATGTTTAAAAGAATCTTTAAAATGTGCTTTTGCTTTAGCTTTCTTATTGTCATTTAATTCAAAGCCAAAGTCAAATAACTTATTTCAAATAAGCTATTTTAACAGTTTCAAATAAGCTATTTTAAATTAATGTTCTAAGCATATAAAATTACAAAGTGTCTGATGTTCAAATCTAGGATTAATGAATCCCTTTTTTTCCTTTACACTATTTGCATTATAAAGTCTCTATACGTTTCGTAACTTTAATTACAGCAAGAAAGAACGACCTCTATTTAATTCGTCTATCGATTAATAGATAAATATTTGAGCTGCACACAGCTAACAGTAGCAATCTAGGGTGAACTATATAAATAGGTAAGCAGTTTGTAAACTAAACAAACACTCAGAGAAATAATATTGGGAGTAAGCCGGTACACTACCAAATAAACGAAAGTAAACCTTCTTTATTAAAACAAAAATATAAATAAACTCATATAAATTCAATCGGATTTTTGAACGAGCCAATTAGACCTTCCATTTCATTAATTTAAAGCCCAGTTCCATATAAAAGAGGGAACTTTGTTCCGTCAATCGGCTTTGTGTCTTTAAATAATGTTGAATAGATTAGGACGTACAACGAAAATTAAATTAATTATAGCGAGTCCCGGAACAAGGCCGACGTAAATGTTCCTCCAATAATAATTGTCCAAATGCGTGTGGAATGGCCGCGGGGAGCTCATGGATGCGAAAGCGAGCAGCTGCTCAAAGTGGTGCTCTCTTATGGAGGCCTATGTTCAGCAGTGGACAGTCTTCAGGCTGTTGATGATGATGATGATAATGATGATGCTGATGTGTGGAATAGCACAGAATTTGTCGTTTTTTTCCAATATTAACTGTTTTAATTCTTGTGGTAAAACTGTGAAGCCGATGCCCGTCTGCACTAAAGTTTGACAGTTCCTAAGTTCGCACTCATCCCTCTATGTGCGAACTTAGAGCTGTCAAACTTCAGTGCAGACGGGAATGAGAATCCATAAAAGGGTTTTTCTTGAAAAAATAAGTACGAGAAACTAAAACATCTGAAATCTAAACCGATTCGTACACACCTTCTGCCAGTGAAGATTATTCAAGATTCAAATTGTTAACGTGACAAGGATGAATCTATTAGATAAAAGGCTTTGTCTTAACTGACTGACAGTCAACGTACAGCCCAAAACACTGGACGTAGAGACTTGATATTTGAAATGTGACTTTACTGTATAGGCGCGTGCTACGAAAGGATTTTGAAAATTCAACCTCTAAGAGGGTAAAATAGGGTAAGTTTGTATGAAAAACCTACATTTTGTGACGTTTGAAACTTAGCACATACAAACAAGTATCAAAATAAAGGAAATGGATTTGTTATTTTTTGAAAACTCTACCCTTAAGGGGTGAAATAAAATATTATACTAAAGAACTTAAAAAAAGTAACGTATCATCTTGATATTTGGCATGTAAAAAAAATAATTATACAAAATAAATAGATGCGGGTCTCAGCATTTTTTAAATTTCATCCTTTGAAGGGGTAAAATAAACAAAACAAGGTCCTGTCATATGACGCTCGCATCAGCCAAACCCACTGAAGCTAAACCTATGAAGTTACATTAATTACAGTTAGTTAGTGTGCTAACACGAGACTTTTATCCCGGAAAAATAAACGGTTCCTGAGGGACAGTCCACGCGGGCGAAGCCGCGGCCATTAGCTAGTATAATATAAGCAGTCATAAAATAGAAAGAGACTGTGGTATCCTAGGATTGGTTATCTATGGACGGTGGCCTTCGCTGTCTGTGACAGCCTGCGGTGGATACCAATATACTCTTTGGTTGCACGATATAAGATGGCTACTCAAGCTTACGTTTGTATGAATGCGGTTTCGGGATAAACGTGTGAAATAAACTCCACAAGAATATGGAAGTGTTTTTATTAATAACATATCTAGCAGAGATAAAGAAAAACGGACAATGTTTTACAAATCAAACTCAAACATGAAGCAACTTTTGTAGAATATTCCTCAGTCACACTTCGTTTACAGGTGTGGAATTATTGATTTGCTTTGTCTAAAAACGACCAATTTATTATATCCTCCTTTCCAACCTTTTCTCGTAAAATAAGTGAAACATTCGGAGTATGGGGCGGGTCAAGCCACTCGTTACCAGGCAACGGCCTGGGTCTAAAGGATCAAAGGTTGACCAAAAAATAAAGGTAAATTCTAACGTATTTTTTCAGAGACTTTTAGAACATTTTTTCTGGTTTAAAACAAAAAGAAAAGAACGTTTTACCTTGAATCAACCTTGTACAAGTTTGAGCACTGAAAGCCTGTGAATGGTCGAATTTGTAACTATGAATAACAATACAATTTACAAAGGATATCTTTAGATTAACAGAGAATAATTTATGGTTAAGTTTTTTAAATAATTTTTTGAACCAAAATCTGATGACCCTAAACAAAAAATTTAAAATAATGGAATAAATAACTTGTCAAGACCATGATAACAAAGTGATTATTAGCAAACTTTGAGCATGATGGGCTATGCTTACCTAATACGATTATACCTAGTTATTAAGCGCTTTGCATAGGTTTATCAATGAAGGTTTTTAATCTATGTATGTTGCCAGTGATGACTTATGGAACTGAGACATGGTCTATCACTGTTGGCCTCATTAGTAAGCTCAAAGTCGCTTAACGAGCTATGGAGAGAGCTATGGTCGGCATTTCCCTGCGAGATAAGCTCCGGAATGAGAGATCCGCAGGAGAAGTAACCGATATAGCTCTTAGAATTAGTAAGTTGAAATGGCAATGGGCAGGTCATATCGCTCGTAGAACTGACGACCGATGGGGAAGAAAGGTTTTCGAGTGGCGATCACGAAGCGGAAAACGCAGCGTAGGTTGGCCCCTCACACCAACCGATCGAGTGACAAGTGTTGTTGTGGACCGAGGATCTGGTGAAAACCGCGTGGAGCCGATGGATTCAGGAGGCGAACAGCCGCTCAAAGTAGCGCTGTCTCCCCAGAGATCCAGAGGCCTATGTTCAGCAGTGAAAGTCTTTAGGCTGTTGATGATAATGTTTAAATGGACTTGTGAATGGTGGTTTCCACTAATGCATAAAAAATAAATTAAATAATAATAAATTAAATTATACTAGTTTACTATCCTGAACCTAGCTCGAACCCAAAAATAGCACAAGATCTTGAGCTTTTTATGTTGAGCATAATTACTGTTACGGAAATCGACCCTGCACTCTCTAGGTTATGTACTGACCTGCCTGATCAACCACCAAATCACTGAGCAAAATTGACTTCAAAAATAGTCCCTACTAATAATAACGTGGAATAATAACTAAACCACAAACCTAACTCTTCAAACCCTTCAGAGAAAAATGGAGATAACACAAACACCATCTTCCATCAGTAATCAGAATAACAAGAAGTTCAAATATATTATTCAACATAACTAAGAGTTATGGAAGACATCGAGCAGTCCCAAAGAGCAATTCAAGAGAGACCGTCCGCAAAAATTATACTTCCGAAAACTTTTCAAGATAATAATTCTCCTCCCTATTGTCGTCAGAATCTTTATATTAATTAGGAACATAAAAATGATTAATGATAGAAATCTGGAAACAATGCTCGGGTCCCGTATTTATTGGACGACCTTCTCTGATATTTGTCATCAAGACAAATTATGGTCCAATGTTTGTTTTATGATTTTTAATATTTTCCTTCTTATTGTAGGTACCAACTGGTAAGTAGGATGATTTATTTTTATTTGTTAGGTATTTTACCAAGAAAAGCGGTGGTAGCCGAGCGGTAGCATGTGCGCTTCGCAATCTTATGGAACCAGGTTTGATCCTCGGCCCTGCACCAATGACTTATCTAGTAAGTTATGTGCAGTTATTAATATAAACAGTGAAAACAAGCCAAACAGATATAGGTACTTACTACGCTCTACAACCCGCCATTATGCCCAACTCATGCTCATTCATCCTAAATAATTTTGAAGGGATAGGTAGTAGGTACATCAAACCGAAACAAAATGTCCGTATGACAAGGGTCAGTTAATCGAGTCTGTACATTTCAAGTTGATTTTTCTTTGTAAATATTGAAAAGTAGAATTTGGGATAATGCTTTTCATGTAGAGGTCGATTTTTCACGGTTAACGCGCTGATGTAGGACGGGCAGCCTGTAACGTTACCAATGGATGTGTTCTTTACTTTATTTTACGTTTAGGTTAAAAGCTTTGGGGTTGTTAAAGAAGATTGTACCTACCTAAGAATTACAACTATATTTGGGATACCTATTTTAGTATTTAGTCAAGTGAAACTATCTTATATTAATCACAGTTCGACGTGACGAATTTACTTACCAATGGACAGGCCACATTGCTCGTAGAACTGACAATACCGATGGGGAAGAAAGGTTCTTGGGTGGCGACCATGAACTGGAAAACGCAGTAGGCGACCAGCTGCTCAAAGTGAACACAATATTACTGTTGTAAACAAGGTCTGTGCTCGCGAGGTCTACCGTTCGTAGACCAACTATAACCACAACCATAGTATATCTATAGTATAGTACTAGTGTAAGGTAAGTCCACTACTTAACATAGGCCTCATATACTAGACCGCGGAGCGAGATCGGGAAAGGGGCGATCCCGCTCGGAGAAGACGACGCCGAGGTGCTGGAAACAGCCACCCCGTGCCGTCTGCCCCATGAAGGGGCTGCTTTTGTTCCCTTACTTAGAAGGGACCTTTCGACTTATGGGTTATTGGAATGGGGACTCCAACGATCCTCTCAAATGAGTCCGGGAAGGTCAGTGACGCATGTGGCGTGCGTCAGCGTTAGCGCCGTGAGGCTTCGTAGGTGACAGCCCATCAGTTACCTACGGGATGTGCTTTGACAAGTGCGAGGGGGGCACCGGTGCGTTCCGTAGGAGATCCCGGAACCCTCTGCCATGTACCGAGGAAGGCCACCGGGGGGTTTTAGTGAGTGGAAATCTCACATAACCCGGCTTCAGCCCCATTGCAGTCGGGTATCTTTAAAAGATTTCCCCCTCGTCAAAAAAAAGGCCTCCTATACTAGAAGGGATGCCATAATGGGCAGGCCTATTGGTGATCGTAGTATATACATATATAATGCACACCAAGAAGAATGCTGCTGCTCCTGCATATTCCTTTAGCTGGCTCTTACGGCGCCCACGGGAAGAGATGGGGTGCTCCTATTCAAACGCCGAGACCACATGGTAGATACATTTCGGTGTAAAAAGTCAGATTAGGTAATAAAAATAAAAAAAGGCTATAAATTGTTTGGTTTAGATAATACCATCGTAAACTTATTAATTTTACAGCCGCTTGAAATGATAGCAACTCGCAAATTGCCAATTTGAAAATCCGGTGATTTGTGCTATCAAACATTCGAATTTAAATCATGGAATTGGCGAATAAACTCCATAGGCTTGAGAGTTACGCGCGCGCTCGATTGCATGAAATTCATTTTCACTTAAGACGGGGCTTGGGCGGAGTGTTCGCGGTTGTTTTAATTATATGTAAACGAATGACGTGACGAGCTAGTCGTTCGCCTGGTGTTAAGCAATACGGCCGCCCATAATAAATTGCAGTGTCACTCGGAACTTTAAGTTTCACCTGACACCGCGCATGCGCACGTCATCTTGAGACATCATACAGTCTAAATTGATTGTAAATATAAAAATGTATTTTCTAATATTTTGTGTAGTATGCCCCGTCGGCCCCACCCGGCCGTAAGGAGCCGATGGATGACAAAAGGCGAGCAGCCACTCAAAGTGGCGCTCTCTGGTGGAGGCCTATGTTCAGCAGTGGTCTTCAGGCTGTTGATGATGATGATGATGATGGCGTGGTCCCGTGCAAGAATAGGTCCATTCCATCTCTTCCTACAAAAAATGTGTCATTAATCACCTCATTATCATTATATTTTCATGGATGCTGATTGAAAATCAGTTTAAAGGTTATGACGATTTTATGATACCACGATAATGATTTTAATTGCATGCTGAGTAGGATCTACACACCGATATCGTGACGTCAGGTAACATTATCTTGTTGTAAATGTAATTCCTATGTAGTAAAAATGTAATGTTGTGTAATGTCTTAAATAAATTTATATAGATTTTTCTTTCATTCATCAATAGCATTACCTACTCATCCAAATCAATTGAAATAATGTATCATTTGTAAGTCCTCCAACAATCTGACGTCACCTTACATCGTGCTTCGAAGATAATAAAATTTAAAAGGGCAAACTTCTGGCCCGCGATGGAATGAAAAGTGATTTGCCTAATCCACTTCTCAATTTTCCGAGCCAATGGCGCCGGCTTTTCTAACTATCGGGCCGCTGCCACCACGAGGGCTTAGGCTCAGATTATAAAATAATAACTTGGGTTTTATTGTACATGCATAAAATTATTAAATCTATGATTATCATCGCTGAATATCTGTAACGAAAAAAATCCAGGTCTGTGGAATATCTTAAAAGATTTAAAAAAAAAAAAGTTTATCAACGGGGAAAAATACGAAAAAAAGACAACAGCGGCCGTTTGCTTTTTAATTGTGGGGTTTTTACTTTTTTTAGAGAATAATTTGCTTTTTTGGTTTCTTTTCTTCCTTGTTTAATTCCAGCTTTTGTATTCTTGAACTATCAGAAGAATATTATAGGTATTTATCCAGATATAGGTTAGTATAGTATGTTATATGATACTGCTCTTTTTTACAATGGACCGATCAACAATCAATTTGCCGACAGATTTCAAGAAACACACACAAAAAAACTCAATGTATAAAATTAAAAATATTTAGATGCGTCTCTATCCTAAGAATACTCTCAGAGCTAAGATCAGTTTATACAAAGGGGCGTTTAATAAAGTCAAATAATAATAAAATAATTTAAAAAAATTCATCTACTAAGGGTGGGATTTTTGATCCGTTGAATTCTAACCAACGGTCAAAATTTATATCAATTTTTGACCATTGGTTACCTTAATCTTAATCAAAAAACCCACCTTAAGTATCCATTAACACTTAGCAACTTTCAAACATTTCAAAACAATGATATTATGTCTGATCGTAAAAACAAACAAGGCTCATAACAATTTACATAGAAAACACCGTAGAATGCACTAACTATACTGACCACAGACTACACAGTTGTATAAAGTTTTAATTTTGTGGTGTAAGCAAAACTGTAAGCGCGAATTAGCAAGCACTTTTTAAGCAGCATAAAAGCTGTTGGTTTTGCTTGTGTTTTTAATTTTTATGCACTCATTTAATACGACTGGTGACTCCACTGGTTCTTTAATCAGCACCCCTATCGCGTAACTGTTATGGCGATGGACTTCATCTGGCATCCTGCACGCCCCAATTTACAAGTCCGTGAGTGCGAGCAAGATAGCACATAATTACTTTTTCCACCAGACTTACGTGATAAAGCGTGGTCTCAAACATGATGAGATGTTTCTCTCATTGTAATCGCTATTGAATATAATAAATTAAATCAAACAACAACAGCCAGAAAACGTCCGCTGCTGAACGAAAAGGCTTTTCCCATGAAACGCTACAGTTTGGACCTTCATCTGCATGCTCCCATTGAGTGACAATTTGAACCCACCTTGCAGAATGCATTTGAGATAAATACGTGCCCAGTCACATTCCAGTTTGACGCTTTTATACCTCGCATCCGTGATACCAGTCTTTAAATAGAGAGTGATATCTTCTATACTTATAATCAAAACTGTGACAGGGTCAATTATTCTGTTAGGATATTTTGAACATTTTTTTTGGAGGGCTCTCTATAATCGATACTAAAGCCAAAAATTTTTTTTTTCATTTGTCTGTCTGTCTGTCTGTCTGTCTGTATCTTGGCTGAGCATCACGCCAAAACTATACAGAATGGGTTCAAATTAAACATGGCATGATTTGACTTCGTACTGCAAGGTAGGCTATAGGATACTTTTTATCCCGAAATTCAGCACGGTTTCCGCGGGAGAGGGGGTGAAAGTTAAAATGTGTACTTATTTTTAATTCATTAACGCGTGGTCTGATTTCATTCATTCTTTTTGTTGAAAAGGGGGTGTTTTAAATATTGTCCCTTAAATATTTCAAGGACGTCGGTTTTGTGGTTCAGAAATTACAGACATTCAACCTTCAGTATTAGGCCCAAAGCCACTCCTATCCTGTACTATGGGAAAGAGAAAAGGAAGAGGGAAAAAGATAAGGGAAAAGGATGAATGGATGAAGGTGAAACCGTTTCATACTAGCCCTTAGCTACGGTGCTACCCCTTTGCGTTAAGAGGAAGATTAAATTATCAAAATGCCTAATTTTTTTGTTTCCAATTTTGTTTGGCATCTGCTTTTACCCGCATAATGCAAGAAAATGATTTGTTTTTATTTTTTCTGATGCATAATATATTGGAAACTTCATCATCATCAGTAAAGCATGTTGCTTGTATTTTTGATGATTATTGTCTAAAATATATAAACAAAATAACGAAAACCGACAACGTATGGTTTTCGGAAACTGTCACTTTATAACTTAAGTGATACTCAGCGCTGTGAGAATGAATTTAGGTAAGGGTCAAATTTAGGGGGCCCTTAGCCAAAGGGATTGTAAGTTAGGGTGTAGTTTAGGGATCTTTGGTAAAAATGGGCATAACTAGCACAATATCGCCCAAGTAGACGCTCATTGAAGTAGTGTGTCCCTGTCCATCTATCTCTAGCTTGTTTTTAACACAAAGTGTAGCGGAGGTGTTAAGTAAATTAAACATAAACCTACCTAGAGACTTTTGCATTCATAATAATATATTTTATGTATTGGGTAATGCCTGAATATTTAGTAGTATTTTGGATAGATTTTAAGTTCAGAGTAGTGGACGACTATTGAATAGGATAATCTGAAAAGAAATTTATGAAAAAAAAAAATTAGTACTGAAAGCTGCTAATTTACCTCTTGTGCAAAAGTATTTTTTTAAGTAAAGATTCAAAGTTCGACAAACGTACAAAGAAAAATATAACTCTTGTTTGCTTTGATATCTTCCTTCCCTCTCTAACAAGTTAATTCACGTTTATTCAATTTGCGCCCAACTTCATTAAAATGTTTGATGAATTTCCGAAAAGATTTTCAGCGGGTTTACGAGTAATTAATTAAATTATTCGGAGTTTCCGCTGACAAAATGGTCACAACTGCTTTGTTAACTCGTTCCGGAGCGATTTGATTTGAAACACAAATGTATCGCTTAATTTTGTTAAAATCACTCGCAGTATTTTTTCGCCTTTGAACCAAATAGTTTTTTTTCAGTTTTTATAGCTGATCTACATTTTACAAATGGCCAGTGTGTTTTTACGATTAAAACAAGATTGATACGTGGTAGTTTGTTTTTTCACGAATAACAATTTTAACCGCAATACGATTTACTGTCGAAATAAACTGAAAAGCGGTACAATTATTTCGGATGATGTAGATAAAAAGTGTAAAAAAGGATAATGTATTTTTATTCAGAGCCTATAAAGTTATTTGAAACTGATATTTCAGGTTTAAAATCAATAACAGTCACGGATTAAAGTTTATGAAAATAAACCAATAATTAAGCTAACTAAAACAGTGGATGATGTTCAAACGACTCATCATCAACAGCCTGAAAACATCCACAGATGAACATAGGCCTCCCCCCAGAGCGCCACTTTGAGCGGCTGCTCGCTTCCCGCATCCATCAGCGCTCCGCGGTTTCATCAGATTGTCGGTAGACTAGGTAGCTAGTGGTGGCCGGCCTACGGTAGTCGCCACTCGAGAACCTTTTTTCCCCATCGGTTGCCAGTTCTACGAGCGATGTGGCCTGCCCATTTAACTTGCTAATTCTAAGAGCTATATCGGTCACTTTAATCTTATCGGCCACACTGCATGAATGTCGAAGCCACACTAAGCCAAGGTGCACAGATTGCTGCACCTACAGTTCAATCGAACATAGCAAGTGTTCGGTTCGCGAAATCTAGTACATAATGAGGAGTTTTATTTAA
This sequence comes from Ennomos quercinarius, assembly GCA_910589525.2. NCBI lineage: Eukaryota > Metazoa > Arthropoda > Insecta > Lepidoptera > Geometridae > Ennomos > Ennomos quercinarius. Next base: position 12,451,986 of record OU342504.1, on the reverse strand, counting down.
AAAAAAGAAAAGGTGTTTTATGTATGACCCAATAGATGGCGCCAGTTGTGGTTTTACCAAAATCTGTCACTGTCACTGTTTCAAGCATAGACCACAGGTTATAGGAAATGTGTCACGATATTGACTGACAACTCTAAACTGTTTCGTTTGTTCTATTTTCGTTGCGCGATAGCTCGGCTTAATTTTGTATCATAATATTAACGTTTATCTGTCTCGCAGTTCTGCTGTGCTTCAATTTACTTAAGAAGAATGCACCACAGACTACTTAGGAGATACTACAGACAATGTACTCGTGGTCCACTCAACTGAATTTGACATTTCTTTGTAGGTAGTCTAAGCATTTTCTTATGTTTAAACTACTCTGTGGTTTGAAAGGTTTAAACTATGTACTGACAGCGCCCATCTAGAAAAGAAGCGGAACTGGTGTTTTTTTTAAATAAAAAGCATTATTATATTTTTTTATACATAGACATCTATGTCAGGAACAAAATAGTTTGTGCTCGTGAGGTCTAACTGTTCGCAGAACTACCAGTTGTTATGCTGATATTAGTGTCCGAAAGCCCTCTACAGCCCGACAACGCAAGTTTTTTAATCTAAATGCGCGTTATTAATTTCAAATATTTTACCAGCAGCTCGCTGGCGTGTATATGAAATTTTAACGCTTTGATGTTATTTAAATTGAATCCTTTGACGGTGTTTCGACGGGGTTTCGTGTGAAATCATTTTATGGCGGCACTTAGTATCAGCTTCGACTACCTACTGGATTATTTTGGTAGAATAAGCTAAATAAATAACTTATATACGGCGATAGTTAAGGTATATAAGTTAGAATAAGGTTAACCAAAATAATTTAAAATAAGCTAAATCAACTTATAATCTAGCTGGCTGGTTGGGTGTTTACAAGGCTCTGACCAATAGATATATTATAGGTACTCTCTAGATTTACGTGTTTCATCTTCAGCCACACCGTCGCTTACCGGGTTAGGGTTATATCGTCTGGGTTTTAAAAAGTCTGTGTGAACAAAATGTCTTAGTTGCAGATTGACTATGTAGGCAAAACGTCGTGGTTGAACAAAGCCTGGATTGCAGAAAGACTAGGTAAGCAAATATGTGGTAAAAGCCTCTAAACAAAACATGAATAAAAAAAATAATATACAAAAGAATTTAACACCTCCTCATTTTTGAAGTCGGTTAAAAATAAATCTTTCAACACGCTTTCACTTTCAACCGCTTTATAACTGACTAAATGTCGACCTATTTTAATAACGGGACCGATGGCTTAACGTGGCCTCTATAACGCGGTACGTATTATGATCGCTATCATAATACAAAACTACGACAAAGTTAAAATTTCAAAAATGTTATCATCCTCATCCCTCGCTGTTACCCGTAATATATGGAGGTCACACTCCGGAACGTTGGATCAACAGAAAAAGTGTGGAAATATGGTACACCAGAATGATACCCAGCATTCCGCCGACCCTTGTCAAATAATCCAAACGATGTTATTTGGGAATAAATAGGTGCCTACATCAGACCTCATTTGCATGGGCTTGCGTTTCATCATAGATGTTTGTACTGCGAGGAATAATAAAGTTGGGACCATGAAATTTTTAATAGTTAGTAGGGCGTTGGAGCTAGTGAAATTACTGGGCGGGCAAATGAGACTATGATCAGCGGGGTGATCATGTAACTTTGATAGCAATGCAACAAAAGAAATTTCAATCCAAATTTGAAAATTTCCATAGTAACTCTGTACATAAGCTGCGTACTGCAACTGTCAAATCCATACATTTTTGTGTTTCTATCGGTTGCCAACAAGTTACATGATCGCCTAGCTGATCACACAGTCTAGTAATCTGATTACTAGACTGTGTGATGTCACAGGATGACATGCGCAGTGCAGTGTCACGCGAAAATGTATTATTTTAAAGTTCCAAGTGACACTGTAACTGTTATGGGCGGCATTGTCGCTTAACATCAGGTGAACGACTACCTCGTCACGTCATTCATTCGAATAAAAAAAAAATCGTTATTATGCCTACTGAGGGACCAGACATGGAACAACAACGTTTTCATAACAATATATTTACAATTCTCTTTTCTTCAGAAAACCACCAGCTCAATGGTTACAAAAAAAATGTGTAAAGCTTACACCCGTAGCACGAATGGTAAAGCTTTCAATTCAAGCAATATGGTTTTAACTAATACTAGAAAACGGTTAGCACTCACGTAATATTAGATGGCAAAAAGATAAAGAAGAAAAAATAAGAAGTTAGGCATCTTTATTGCCTGAACACTGGTCGAGTTATTCGACTAATGTTATAATTAGTCGAATAACTCGACCAGTGTTATTGCAGTGTTATTGTATATGCACGTATACGTGAGTGCTAGCCGTTAACTAGTTCTAGTTATGAATACTACTCACGTTTTTTTTTTTTATTTTTTTTTTTAACGGGCTAATTGCCTTTATTACTCAAGCTAACTACTACAATAATAAAAACTAAACTAAACTAAACTAAACTAAGCTAAACTAAACTAAACTAGCTACACTACCTACTACAAAGAACACTTATGGACTGTATAACCTACTCACGTTAGTTTATATAATATTATTAATATTGTTTTTTTTTATAACCATAGCACGAATGGTTACTAAAAACATATTGTGTAAATTGAAAGCTTTACTCTATGTTTTTAGTAACCATTCGTGCTAAGGTAGGTACTGCTCGTGGTTCTCTGAAGAAAAGAGAAAAAGCTTTGGTTTTTCACTCTCATCAACTAACTAAACTAACTTAACTTTGGTTTTTTCGTAGTAAAGGTAACCAATGGTTAAAACTTCATACAAATTTAGACCATTGGTTAGAGTTTGTTGGAGTATTTAACTATTGGTTACCTTAACTACGGGTCAAAACCCCACCCCAAGTCAAAAGCGTTAGTGGACAATTTTGGAAATGGACAAATAAAAAAAAAAGTAAAGCAGTAGTGTGCAAGCACTGCTGTGTTCCGGTTTGAAGGGCATTGTAGCTATTGAAATTACTGCGCAAATGAGACTTTATGATCTGATCACTCAGTCTAGTAATCTGATTACTAGACTGGGTGATGTCTCAGGATGACGTGCCAGTGCAGTGTCACGCGAAACTTTATTGTTTTAAAGTTCTGGGTGATACTGCAACTGTTATGGGCGGCCGTGTCACTTAACATCAGGTTAACGACTTGCTCCTTACGTCATTCAATCACATAAAAAAAAATTAAGAAGTTGCCCAAATCGATCGGAGCGAGTAGGAGTGAAAGAGTTCAATGGCACGAGTACAAGATTTACTCGTACCTCATATTTTGTACCTACATTTTTTTGCAAATAATATTTACCGCATTATTTTTCTCGTCTAGTTTTTTATAAATGTCGTAATGATTTACTGTTTGTATAATGTACTGTGACTTACCTAACTAGATCGGTTTCCCTTGAAGTAAAACATTAATGGGCCGACAATAACAACAATAACAATAAATAAAGTTATTAGAGCATAACAAAATAAATACTGAAGTAAGCCGGCAATACACTTAAGGCGATGTCTACTGCCTACGATACAAAAAATTTGTGTAACTTATAAAACGTAATACTTCTTGTTGAATTAAATATAATTCATACTAGGTCCAACCCATGTTTTTACCTGCGAATTAAAAGTATCTAATACTAGCAGCGCCCCACGGTTCCACCCGCGTTCCTACAGGAACCGTTCCCGTTATTGGGATAAAAAGTAGCCTATGTTTCAATCTAAGGTATAAGCTACCTCCATATCAAATTTTATTCAAATCCGTCCAGCTGTTAGAGCGTGAAAGAGTAACAAACATACACACAAACACACAAACTTTCGCCTTTATAATATTAGTGTGATGTGATGTGATGTGATGATGATAAATTAAAAGATAAAAGGTAACCCTAATTAAATCGAAGCTACAGGAGTTGTCTATTCTACATTGTACCGGATTAGTTGCACCTGTAATGAAAAAGAACTTTTTTTTCTCATACTCACATTATTGTAATAGGCTTGCTACATATAATATTTGACATTGCGCTCTTTGTGAGTTTATATTCTCCGTATTTTACAATAGTTTAAGTATTTTAAATAGCTCATTTGACTTGTAAAAGTTCTATGAATAGCCTATTTGCAATAAAACACTTTGATTTTGATTTTGGTAATACAGCGTATTAGCTGATTAGTTTTAATGTAAACTGTAAACTCTAACTATAATCTGGGAGTCTTCAAGGCAAGAGTGAACAGGTATCTTCTAGGCAAGCATGCACCACCGTAGGCCGCGTCATTACTTACCATCAGGTGAGACAGTGGTCAAACTCTATGCCTATAAAATATTTTAAAAAAATGTAAAGGAAGGGAAGGAATTGGGGAGGGGAAAAGGCGTTCGTGACAATTTTTTTCTTTTATATTAAAACTTAACTGCTAATTAAGCAGGCGATACTGGTAAATTTTAAGCGTATTAGCTATCTCCATTTTTCCTCAGTTTATGTTTTCGTTAACGGTTAAACGGATTTAAAAAATAATTATCTCTGTGATGTCATAGAGATAACATACATATTTTGAAATTCCCACTTCCCTATACTAATTAATGATAGAAACGTTGTATGTTTTTTGTTTAGCTGAACAAATTTTGATGAAATTTTGCTCACAAGTTACGTGACACCCAGGATAACTGAAAAATAGTGATCTCTATCATTAAGTTCGTCTATGTACCTACATTTTTCATTTGTGCAATAAATCATTTCCTATCCATCTATAGATTAATTATTCTACCGAAATCAATATACTTTTCATCCCGGAATATTGAGATTTCCCGTGGAAAAGTAAAAGTTGCGATCAATACCATATGGCACCTCAAGTGATAAATAAATGTTAGAAATAATAATATCGTATACCAACATAAATTCATAACTATAATACTTGTTGATATTAGGGTTGCACCCCCTTAAGGATCGCACGAATATGAGTTGGGACAACTATAAACGAAGGGTGGGTCGGTAAATACAATGTGTAGACCCTGTAGTCGTAATAAAAGGATTAGTAATGAAGTAAATTGTTTGGTGAGGAACAAATAATGTGTGATAGTTGAGTATTATTGTGTTATATATTTCGTTTTGTTTCAGTTTTTAGAGATATTATTATTACTAATGTATGACCAATAATACATTTTATTCTTAGAAAGTACTGTTTACTATGTGGTATTATTTAACTATTGATACGTACCTGAGACACCTTTAAGCTTTTGTTTATTATCATCATCATCATCATCACCATCCTGAAGACATCCACTGCTGAGCATAGGCCTCCCCCTGAGAGCGTCACCTTGAGCGGCTGCTCACCTCCTGCATTCATCGGCTCCCTGCGGTTTTCACCATCGTCGGTGTCGGTGTTTATTATTGTTTCTATGTATTGTTCAAAATATCTCGTAGGTTTTTATGGTTTTTATTCATACTCGTAGACTTATAATATTTCTCCTATCGATTTTTTCTTGCTCAATCTCTGACTTATGTGCGCAAGCTTGTATTGCCAAATAGAAAAGACAATTCACCAAATTTATAATCTGGGAATTAGTAATAAATAAATAATTTCACCTATATCTGTGAGCAGACTCTTCATAAACTCTACACTGTATTTATTCGCTTAGCTATGCCCACGCGGACACGTAACGCAGCTCATTACGATATTTTGCGTGGAATGGTTTTGGGTTTTAAAATGCTATTCTGAATGCCGTTGTCAAATTTGACAAACGCAACTAGGCTCGTTATACGCACATCAAAAAATGGAAAACACTGGCCACTGACAACCTAACGCGTGCAAACGCGTGGCATAAAGAAGAATAAAAAAAACCATGTAGTGGCGCGTTAAAGCCCGTGTTTATGTTTAGAGCACGTTATGACGTCACGCGTTATTGGCAGGGAATTTCATGTCGTATAGCGAATAAGGCCCTTTATGTCATTTCACCCTTCCACCACTTTATAATAAAACAATGAGCCTCTGAACACTATTTTAAGAATTTGTTAGTTAGCTGGCGGGTTCATTCAGCAAGATGTCCGCGAGGCACACTGAAGAGGCTGTTGTGTCGAGCCGTTGTTGGCCGCTATTGTTCTAAACTGAGGAGGCCAAAGGGTTTCGCCTTTTATACGGCGGACCACAGTGTCAGTGAGTTTATCGCAGTTTGTAAAGTTCCCACAGACATAGAAGTAGGTCATGGATCCCGCGTGGTCATAATGCGTTCGTAAGGTTTTGACAGTTCTGCTCGTCTGTCAGATTTATACAAAAGTAAGCCCTGGTGCAAGTTACAAAGACTTTCTTCTAGAGTAGATTTTGTATATAGAGAGCAAGATTCACGTACCTACGGTACGTAATGGTACTGGCATTTACACTATCTATGCCTAGCAAGGCTGGCCGATGAGTTTTGAGAAGTGAACCAAATTTCTAGTACTGTGGCAGCTCCAGGCCACCACGTTTTAAGGTTTAAAAAAAAGAAACGTGTTTTCATTACCTGAATTTTGTTAGGTCACGTTCATTTACAGTCCTAAGGTTATGAAAAGTTGCATTTGTATGAAATAAATAAATGAATAAGCAGTAGGAATCGCATGACATTTTCTTCTGTTTATAGGGTAGCGTTCGACATATCACTTGATGTTGAACAAAATTATATGAGGTTGAAGATGGCGCCACGTTCACCTGGGTTAAATTGTTTGCCGACTAATTCTTAACTTGAGGATGATATAGCTTTCCAGACAAAAATTTGGAAATATCCTGTCACCGAAATATCTATGATTTCGTCGCGATGTTCTTTCACCGAACGCACTATTTCTTATAGGATTCGAATCTACGATTCAAAAATGGCATGTCAACGCCACGAACAACTGAGCTACCATTGTTTAAAAAATATAATTATCAGCAGCTTATAGAATATAAAAGAAACTATAAGGTAAAAATTACGGTAACTATTTCATTTCCACTGTGGCCGCATCCTTCCGCTCCTGATAAATTTACTCGTCTTACTGCAAGTGAAATGAAAGGCAATGAAAAGTTAAGCCACAAATGTTTTTTGCGGCCATTTAATGACGCAAAAGATTTTAAGCGAGGAGGAATGAAGTATGGCTGAAAAAGGCTCACTTAAGCCTGGGAATGACAGGCATTTTAGTGGAAAATTTAGGAGTTATTTTAAACTCTTGGCGGCGTAGTTTTGTGACGTAAACGTGGGTGTGTTGAACTTCTGGCGCTTATTGAAACAATGCCGATGTTTGAGTTGTAAAATGTAAATATTGTACGTTCTGTTTGAAGAATGTTTTAGTGAATCACGTGGATAGGCAGTTGTTTTATTTTGAATTTAAAATAACTAGCAAAGTAAAGGGCACTATCACATACATTTTATAGAAATTGTTTTTGTTATTGAATTTTTTTTGAACAGGCTAATGCTGTTTTTCTCTAAAGACCTCTATAGCGTCACCAGGCGGGAGGGCAGGTGCTTAAGGCGCCCAGCCGTTAAAAGTGGGAAGCAACTAGCTCAAGGGCACGCCTGGGGTGCGAGTCTCGGCTGGGGCTGTTGCGGGATAAGAGGATCGAGAAGGCTACGTCCAGTGCAAGAGTGGACCCTATGGAAAGTAGCAGCCGTTCTAGCTAACCTACGGGGGGTACGTTGACTCCGCCGGCGGGGTCAGTGTCTGCTTGCGCATTAGCATTAGCATTTTTATTGCCACAGTTGTCCATCTTTCCTGACGTCACATACAAACTGATGTCTCTTCCTACGTTGTCCACTATAAAGATCTCCCTATTTGTTTCGACGTGGTTCTATCGATGCTAATTAAACTAATCGACTTTGAACTCATGGAGGTCGTTGCTCCAATATTTTTCATTCTCTTTTTTTATTAGCAGCGTACTCCCTAGTCCCAAAATGGCTCTATAACCAAGCCTATTTATTTTTTATCCCCCACGGCGAGTATTTTCAATCAATACCACGCATTTTCCGCACGCGAGTCCCGCGGGACCGGACCAAATTCATTAATCACAGGACCTCAGGGTTGCCCTCAAAAATTCATCGTCTCTGCACTAGTCCGTTTTTCTTTGTCCAGCACTGACCAGTCATTGTTGGATATTGGTGATGGATGTACTAAGGTTTTGATCGGTGAATGTTGCATGGTTTTTAAAGGCATAAATAATGTTTAGGTCTCTTTAGTTTAAGTTTCAACGTCAATTAGAGGGGAAAAGACAGAAATAAGAAGATTTTCAGCTGTAAGAAGAATTTAACTTTAATTTTGTCGTTTTTCTGGTCTATGGTATTTGCTGCAATAATAAAGAAAGAACTTAGATTCAACGGTCGAACGATATTTTATCGCGCTTCACTTCAGTCACAGTGAAAGCGGTAGACCACTTTCACTGTGGAAAATCGCAACCGTTCTGGCTAACCTACGGGGGGGGGTACGTCAACCTCGCCCTCGCCAGCGGGGTTGGTCTCTGCGTGTTACGCTGGTAAGGATACCAGCGTAACACGCAGAGACCAACCTTACCAGCGTAACACGCAGAGACCAACCCAGCCGGCGAGGGCGAGGTACCGCTTTTGGTACCGGTATAGGAATACCGGTACCAAAAGCGGTACCTGAGCCAGAAGGGCTAGGCTGGTCCGGTGATCCTAGCGCAGCCGAAACAACTGCTGCTACAGGATCATCCGGATCGCTCAAGACGATATACGAGATATTTTATCGCGCTTTACTTAAGTCACAGCGAAAGCGATCTAATCCATTCCAATTGAAACTTCCCTTGAAATAAACAATAGGTATCGACGTATAAAAGATTATTCTAAGTCACTCCTGAAGTTATTAATTCAACGTGGAGCGTTAGATAAATCGTGACACAATTTTCTTTGAAAGCGGATGAATTCTCGCTGAGAAATGGGCTGTTTTGTTTAAATACCATCGTTATTCTTGATGGAATCTATTGTTTTGAGTTTGGGGCCGAATAGAAGGATTATTCATTTCGTTTGTACGTCCAAAGGCAGCTTCAGAAGTTCTGATTCGTACGAATCTTAATAAATTTGCGTTATAATGATGGTGGTCTTGAGACAGGATCGAATAGTTTGTATGGGCAGAGATAGTAGAAACCATTGTGTTTTGTCTGTCTGTCTGTCCTTCTGAACACGCATCATGCTGGAACTACTAAACGGATTTCACTGAAATTTAGTATGGTTATAGATAATTTGAATACAGATACTTTAGAATAATTTAAGATACTGTATGTTTTCTAAATTGGTCAAGAGCGGGATGCACGAAGCAATAACGATGTAATTTTTATGAAAGAATGTTTTGTTTGTATATATTTATTTAATACTCATCCTGTAGGAGGAAAAAAGGGCAGGAAAAAGGAAAAAGATAGGAGAAAAGGATAACCACAAGGGCAATAGGAGGGAGGCAGGTGAAGCCTGCGCCTTCCTTCGCCGGAAATGAACGGAGTTAGGACGTTAAACTAATTAACCCATGCGAAGACGGGGCGGGTCGACTAGTAAATACTATTCTGGAATGAGAACAAAATAGTAGAAATGAATACTCGATTTTCCGCATCGATAACGAATTGCATTAAATGACATTGCAACCAAAACGATGCAAAATAAATCTGTTAATAGACCACCAATAACGAGTTGGATTCGATTAATTTCTTTTGAATCGACGTTGATTATTGAACTGTAGCTTTCGAAACTGAATGCTTTAACAACCCAATTGTATGTCCAATGCGTTGGTTGCTTGTAATTGGAATCAACTTGATACGTTGATTTATGTTCTCTGTTGTTACATTTCTTTCAATGGGACAAAATTTAGTATTACGCACAATTTTTTGTCGTAGGGAAAAAGATTTAACATTTTGCACTACTGACCAGGATAAAAAATCAGTTTTATGTACAAATTAATGATAATTTTCATGCAAATAAAACAAAAATTTTCGTGTAATCTGGTGATCGCAGATTTTAATGTACCTACCGAGGAAAATGTTGCTGCATATTCTGTTAGCCGGCTCCTCTATACGGCACCACAGAAATTCATCTAACTAATACGGCATCACACGGAAGAGATGGGGTGGCACTATTCTCACACCGCCTGTCATATTATGTTTGATACACTAGCGCCACTAGCAACAGAATAGTAATAGATGGAAACAAAATAATGCACTCTTTAGTTTATCGATTGTCCGATAAACGGTGATCTAGCGCTCGATCACTTTCTGCTCTGCCAAAGTGTTGTTTGACAGCAATGATTGCGAAATTTACGCCTGTTGCAAACTTGTCGCGAGTTACGTAATTAACCAGCGAGGCCATGGCTGGGAACTCTTCTATTATTCTGAAGATAGTACAGTGCAAATTGATTTTTTTATTCTAAAACCGGTAGTCAATAACCTAAGCTTCTTTATAAAACTAAGAGCCAACTAAAAGCGGTTTATTCGCTTTGTGCTCGGAAAAGCCGCCATTGCATATTGTTACGACTTTTATTCTCTTTGAATAAGTTTCGATTGTAGCCTCACCGCAATGCGCCTCGCTTTAATAATAGTAATGTGTTGAGAATTGTTTTAGACGGATTTTTTGGCCGGATAGTTAGAAAAAAGTATCGCTTATAGTTGGTGTTCCGTCCTTAGTCGCGTAGAACTTATATATAGCAATTATTATTAGATGCTTGGCAGTGTGGTTCATAATTTAATTGAAAATTTCGGCACCGCATCATTCAGTACGACAATATCTTACTTTTCTTGATAAGGTTCTACATAAAACCGCCCCTTATACTCTATACTCTTTGTTTCGTGATCTCTTTTCTGTTTTTTATTCCATACTTTTTTTGTTTGTTGACAATGAGGATCTACACACTCAAACTAAGCCACGAACAAGTAGTAAGTAGTGTGCAGGCACTACTGTGTTCCGGTTTGAAGGGCGTTGTAGCTAGTGAAATTACTGGGCAAATGAGAACTGTTTACGAACTGATCTCACAGTCTAGAAAACTTTTTTAGACTGTGCGATGTCTCAGGATGACGTGCGCAGTGCGCGGTGTCACGCGAATCTTTAATTTAGAGTTCCGAGTGACACTGCAATCTGTTATGGGTGGCCGTGTCGCTTAACACCAGGTGAACGATTAACTTGTCACGTCATTCGATAACATAAAAAAACGAACAATCCTGAAGGGATATACTTACAGTCAATAGTGTAAGAAAACTTTCACCACATTAAAAAGAAAACAAATGACGATCCTCGTAAGATACTAGAAGCATAAAATGTTACCTTTCGAATAATTCCAACAAATAACCGTTTTATAGCCGGATAATAAAGTAGGTACATTGCCGCATCCCTACTTTAAAGTATTAAGAACAATCACAATAAAATACAGAGCTTAACTTTGACTGTTGAAAACTTCTCGTGTAACCGACCCTTTAGCTATACTTGTTGTGAAATGAAGGCTTATGTAATGAAATGTAATTGTAAAAGTTTTGTTACGACGGGGTATTTCCGTTTTATTTCTGTCACTCTGTCATTAAACACAGTATACATAATTATGTCTTTTATAAACTCTTGTCTTAAACTGGAAGAGGCCCGCGGTTCGTTCCCCCCTCTTTGAGCCCCCAAGGGATTTAATACTCAAAACCATCTCTTAATATACCCCTACGCTTTGAAGCACTTTTAAATCCATTCGAGTATGTATACTTGTTATATTTTTTTTTTCTTATCAAAAAATAAATCCACATCAGTTAATGACAGACATCTAAGGTAACAAAAATTAAAATATACAACTATATATATTTAAAAAAAAAAATATGTGGGGACATTTCACACAGCGCCATCTAAGCCCCAAACTAAGCTTATATTATGGGAGCCAGATAACTGATACAATACTTCGATACTTTTTTATTTGTAAATACATACATAGAGTACAATATAACACCAAGTCACAGAACAAACATCTATGTTCATCACACAAGTGTTTGTCTTAGATGGGAATCGAACCCACAACCTATAGTTCAGAAGGTAAAGCTACTACCAACTGAGCAGCAAGCCAGTCAAATTGTGAACCTCCTACTATTTTTGAAGTCAATTGATATATGTATCAGAATACGTTTGTCGATATCGTGTCGGTATATAAGCTTCGGCCCCACCGACGCGTTTGCGAAGCGGCAGCGTCAGCGATTCGAAACTAAATGAAATTAAATGAAATGAAATGAAATTATTTATTTGTTCGAAACACGGTTAGGTATACAGGTTATAAAAAATTCGTTGAATGTGCTCGTGTTTCACCATATAAACTGGCATACAAAATTCAAGAGAAAAAATAATAATTAAAGAAATTACTAAAGTATGTACTCCGTTAATATAGTTAGTCATGTACATGGTAAAATATTAACATTAACCCAATAAGAAAAAAAAAAGTTGAAATGTCACACAAAATCTACTAAAATAATTAATGTCAAATAATTACAGTCAGTTCATAAAATGAATAATAAAACAAGTCAATCCTTACATTCTAAATACTCTTTTACGTCATAAAAGCAATGTCCGATGAGCCACGTACGTAATTTGAATTTAAAATAATTCAATGGGAGCTCCCTTATGTCTTTTGGTATTTTGTTAAATACTTTCATTATCATACCATTACAGTTTTTTAAGTAAAGTGTAGTTTTGCATGGGCACATCTTCAGTCTTGTGGGATCTCTACAGACACCTTTAAAATAAGGATTCTCATCAAATTTAGTGAATAAGGTCCAGTGTTCTTTAACAAAAATACCAATCTGCATTATGTACAGTCCAGTTAATGTCAACAGTTTAAGACTCTTAAAAACTATTCGGTACCCATCGCTGCCCGCCGGGATCGCGGCGCGGCCGTCTGCGGACACGAGCAGCGATGGGTCCGAATAGCCGATGAAGACGCTTCACTGAGGCCACTTCACGCGCCGGTGTGGCTGTAGATTTAAATCGGTGTGGTTATCAGCTAATGCGAAACCGTTCTACATCAAACGGCGCGATCGGAACTAAATGAAGACATAATTCTCCAAAAAACGTACAACGATCCGACGCAAAACGAAACAACGCTGCAACCAACGGTGGCACGAAGCCAACGATGCAAATATGGATAAAGTGATTCTAGCCCGAAACACTGAGAAACTTAAGCTATAAACATAGAAACACAGGTGAAACTAGAAGAAAAAAACGGGGACTGAAGTGAGGCTAGCAAAACTACGCTAAAACAGAGGACCTAGTTCAATGTTTTGGTTTTCAGTGCTTATTTTTAATGTACTATCCATATACCGATCTCTATCCCTAATTCCCTACCAATATAGTAAAATTAAACATTGTTTGGGTTTTTGTCATCCCGCAACATTTAGTTTCCGCGGGAAAACAAGTAAAGTGTGCATGAAACTACGGGGCACGTATACATTTTTAATATACGAACTCGTCTCAATTAAAATAAACTTAATGAAATCTTATGTAATCCCCCACCAAAAAATTTTGGTGTTGATGGGCTTAAAAAAAGCAGTCATAATTTCAGGAAAGGGATGTGTTGGGTTTCAGGTTTTAGCGTGGCCTCAGTGCGTGATATACAAATTACATCAAAAGCTACTTCTGGTTTATTCGATAGTCAATGGCATATGATACGGCATTAGCACGCTACGAAAAAATGGCAAAATTGTGAAAGTTAGATTAAACAGATTCCTTCGCCCATTTGTGACTGCATTTTAAATTCTTCTATTTACATAAGTATTATGTTCTAGCTAGAATGTTCTTATTTTCTAGTATGTTAAAATAGTTTTTGTAACAGCTCGAGGAAAAACAAGATAGTACCTGTTTGTACCTTGGCAATTTAGTACTTTCATAATTCATCACTTACAAAATTTAAAAGTGGATTTGTCACTTAAGGTTGGAACTCTTATGGTAGTTGATGGGCGATGACGATAATGAAAGAAGGTGTTATGACTTGCGGTGGATACGTGTATTGTACGGCTTCTACGTGATGACTACTAACGTATGCTTTTCGGCTCTATTGGGTAGCTCGAGTGTGTTCATACGTCACAAAAATGAAAAACGGTGGTAGTAAGTACATTTCAAGGATGATGCGCACAATATGATTGCACGAAAGAATTTTTAATTTTGAGTTCTGAGTGACACGGCAACTGCTGCGGCTAGCCGTGACGGTTAACACTTATGTGGGGTTTACACGGGTGACTAAAGCCGCACGATTTTTGCCGCGCGGCGAAAATCGACCCGTGTAAATCCCTGTAACATCAAGCGAGCGACAAGAACATCACATCGCAATGTTACAAAGGTGCTTAGTTTCCATAATTTTGTGCTTGACTAGACAGACTTCGTGTTTTCTAATACCACCGCGCCCGTAACTAGTTTCAAAAGGTTCTTAAAAGTCTTAAAGTTTTAAAACAGTGTTCAAAAACAATTTCAAATAAATAGCTTATTTTATAAAGCAATTAAAATGGAATACCAATTAATAAGAAATAAGTTCAACAAAATTATTGGGAATTTTTAAATTGGGTTCATTGAAACAACAGTCAATTAAAAGTTTTAAGTAAATTAAATTTAAAAGATAAATACATCTGGCACAAAAAATCCACAAATTACCCTTGATGGGAATAAAACGTAAGGATTTGACTGGCCTGATAGCTCTGGTTGTGGGTTCGATTCAGTGGACAAACATTTGTGTGATGAAAATAGGTATTTGTTCTATGTCTGGGTGTTATATAGTATTCTATGTATGTATTTACAAACAAAAAGTGTCTAAGTATTTTATCAGTTACCTGGTGCCCATAGTACAAGCTAAGCTTAGTTTGGGGCTGGATGGCGCTGTGTGAAATGTCCACGCATATTTATATATTTATTATATTTTGTGACTTTCAGTCTACGAATCCCCGTCATGAGTTTAATGAGTCATTGAGAAAGTCTATGGGAATTTATGAACTAACCAATCCACAGCCAGTCGTAACGACAGAGTAGATACTAATGTAGATAATGGAAATAATAACCGAAGGGGATTGCTTTACTAATCATAGCATCACTTACAATTACGTCAATGGCATCCTGACGTGCATTCACTGTGCGCGTACTTTTACCGCCAAAATCGGATACATTAGCTATTTAAGAGCACCTCAGCCAAGTTCTCCGGACTGACGCAGAAGTAAGTCGCCGTAGCCGAAACCGGCAAGGATGACATCATCATCATCATTTCGTTGGCATGTTGGTGGTCGCCGTAGATTGCAGACTGAGCAGAATGCTGCTGCCCTTTCCCTGGATATTCCCTTAGCTGGCTCTTACGGCACCCACGAGAAGAGATAGGGTGGTCCTGTTCTTACTTGTTAAAATATCAATATACTTTTGCGATACCCAGAAGTAACTAAAGTATAACCGGTATTTTTTCAATCGCATTCAGTGGAGCGGTCAGTCGCCGCACTCCAGGGAAATCAGTCCACGCTGGTACAATGGAATTTTTTCAATTCACATCCCTTGGCAAGTTTAAATAACAATAAAAATAACGCATGAAATGTTTGCGGATCTGGAATTATGTTTACTTAAATGTTCGGCTTCGGAAACGAGGTCAGAGTTTGATTCGAAATCTCTGATATTTTTCCTAAATATGGAGGTGAAATGAGGCATTGATATTTGTTATTGACTTGGGAAAGTGTTTGAATTTTTTTCGATTATGTGTTTTTAACTTGCTACAAAAAAGAGAAGGTTGTATGTTTAAATGTATGTATTTTGGTATGTATTATATGTTAATCGATTTCTTCGGGATTTTTGGACCGATTTAGGTGTTTTTTTTTGTTTGGTAGAAAAGCCTTGCGTGGTGATCCCATGTAAATTTTGTGAAGATATGTTGAGATCTTCGGAGGAGAGGAGGAGGTCAATAGAACTCTTCAAATATTAAATCAAAAAAATTATCAAAATAACTGGAAAAATATGCGTTTCACTACTTCTCAATAAGAAATTAATCCAATTGAAGTCAGTTTGGCCCTTTTAGTAAAAGAATATTATATATTTAATATACAAACAACTCAATATTTTTTTTATGAATTTTAAAAAACTTCGATAAATTTTTTAAAAATTGTCGAGGTAAGAAGGTTATTGAACCTACGAGTGAAAAGCAATTGCAAAATACACTATAAGTTTTTAATAAATACATACATACATGGCCTTTTCCGTCTTTTACAGACGATTTAAGCAGTGCCTGTGTTCTGCGAAAGACACTTTCGTTGACAACTATTTAGGCCAACCCGGGAGCGGCAAGCCCGACCACACTCTGTGCACGTGTGTGTTGCTGTTGTGACAGGTGGATTGTCATCCCTATTGTGCCGTTTTGCTCTTTTCGATGCAAGAGAAACAAACCATTCTTGGTCATGAAACATTAATAAATAAATGGCTTCGTAAAACTACCATAAAATAATTTAATGAATTAACGAATATGATCGTAGCTTTGCTACGAACTGCTACAAAATTCGTAGCACACATACTTTGGTTACATTTAGTACAGAGAAAAGATTGAAAAGACGATAAGAATCTATGAAAAAAAACTGAACTGTGTATATTAACGTTTTATGTATTTTATGAGTTAGCATAAGAGCGATGGTGGCCGAGCGGTAGCATATGCGCTTCGCAATCTTACGGCACCGGGTTCGATCCTCAGCCCTGCACCAATCACTTATCTAGTAAGTTATGTGCAGTTTTCGATGCCATCGCTCCGTGCCTCGGAGAACACGTTAAGCCGTCGGTCCCGGTTGTCATAAGAACATCTATGGCAATCGTTACGGGTAGTCAGACGCCTGATAGAACCTGACGCATGTTCTAACCATTCCCGTTACTGGTTCCTTATGAGTTGCGAGTTCAGATGGCAGTCGCTCGTGTAATTCTGGTAGCTCGCCGCTACAGGTTAGATTGGGAGCCGACCCCAATAACAAATTGGAAAAGGCAAAGAGAATGATGATGATGTCTTTAATTAGTTCACCGAGAATACACTTACAAATTATTTGTGTAATTTATGTGAAAATGTATGGATAAATTGTAGGTAAAACCGTATGATGCTTCTAGTTTTACATAATTTAAAGTAATATCTCACTCAAAATATTTTTCTTAATCCCCACGAATAGACAGTCAAACCCGCGCCCAGTCTCAAATATTTTACAAACAATTTAACCAAGATCGCTGTGAAATATACCTATCTTGTTTACGAGTTAAATTAACCATAGATAGAGATGAAATATTTTTAACAAACTTGTCAAAATGAGACCGGGTTCGGCTTATCTGCGAATGTTTCAAGATTTGGAGAAATTAGTCGTGAAATTACTTAGCCGTAGAAAATAAGTTATATAATTTAGAGGGAAAGTTTTTGAGTTATAAATGTATTTTGATATCGTCGACTTATGGCCGTTTTCACCAAAAATCTCTAAACTTTAAGGGACATCTAAAAGTAATTTGGTTTTCGCCGGTGATTAAGGGACACCTAAAGCTTAAGGGATCGCCTAAGTGTAAGGGACCGAAGCTCGACCCCTTGCGTTAAGTGGCAGGGTAAATTATTAAAACGCCAGTTTTTTTTTTTTCAATTGTATTTGGCAACTGTTTCTACCGGCACAACGCCAGAAAATGTACCTATTTGTTTTAATTTTTTCTGATGCATAATATATTAAAAACTCTAATGCCCATTTTCACCAAAGAGCCCTAAACTACACCCTAACTAGGAATCCCTTTGGCTAAGGGCCCCTTAAATTTGACCCTTACCTAAATTCGTTTTCACAACGCCGAGTGACACTTAAGTTGTAAAGTGACAGTTTATTCTTTTCTACATTCGCTTTACGGAGACGAGTATACGGCAGGTATATTGACGTATACACGTATATTAGCCGTATACGGCGTGCATAGAACGAGGATTCTTGCTGACGCTTAATAACTCCGGTTTAATCTCCCAATCTCAATATACGCGACTCATATGCGGTAACTAGTCTCATGCTACCGTTTTGCTTGTGATTTATTTATACCTTTAATTTTTAGGGTTTTCAATTTGCATACCTACTTGCTATTTTAGATTTTTCTGTGAGGAATTCTTGTTAAGTATTGCTAGATAAAAATATGCGTGAGTAAAAACATTTTAGTATTTACTTACGATTTTTTTTTAATTTCATACATAGCCCTGAATTAGTTACACAAAGGAACTGGCTATCCACTTATCCAGTGAGGCTACTGGAAGACGCTGCTCAGTGTTTGGTGATGGTGGCAGATTCGCGAGTAGCTATAAATAAAATCTGCTTTGCCACCATACTGTAATTCTGATATTTATCTTCAATTGTTTTTTTTTTTAATGTGAACAAATGACGTGACGAGCGAGTCGTTCACCTGATGTTAAGCGTCACGGCTGCCCATAACAGATTGCAGTGTCACTCGGAACTGTAAAGTATAAAGTTTTGCGTGACACTGCACTGCGCACGTCATCCTGAGACATCACACGGTCCAGTAATATGATTACTAGACCGTGAAATCAGATCGTAAGGTCTCATTTGCCCGGTAATTTCACTACCTACAATGCCCTTCAAACCAGAACACAGTAGTGATAGCACACTACTGCCTGGTGGCAGAATAACTGGCAAAGCGGTGGTACCTACCTAGACGAACTTTGCAGAAAAGTCCTACCACTAACTAGTTAAATACTGTTTCGAAAAGCATTAGTAATGCTTTTCGAAACAGCTAATGTTAAGAAATGCTTTTAAATCTTTAAGAAATAAATCATTCATTCATTCACTCAATCAATTATTTGTCCACTCAATTATGCGGAAATTCCGCAACCCTTTTAAAGGTTCGTGTTCAGCTGTCTTGATGTTAAAACTGTGTAAAAATACAGACAAACTTTTATTTGTGTTATAGGATATTCAGTGACTTTGCGTATGCTTTTGGCAGACATACTTCATGAACCTGTTTGCGAGGATTTTCGGATTTAATAAGGGTTTGGAGGCAATTTCATGGGGATGTTTTGGGGAGATAAAACCGTACCAACATCAGCAAATAGAATTTATCTATTAAATTTAAATGATTTATGATTTATACGAGTAACACTGACGACTGATGGCGAATAAAAGTTCTCGAGTGGTGAACATGAACCGGAAGACGCAGCATGGGCCGGCCTCGTACTCGGTGGACCGACGACCTGGTTAGAACCGTGGGGAGCCGATGGATGCAAGATGCAAGCAGCCGCACAATGTGGCGCTCTATGGGGGAGGTCTATGTAAAGCAGTGGACGTTTTCAGGTTGATGATGATGACGAGTAGCAGTATCGTCTGCTTAGCGTAATCAAGAGATAAATTTTAATTTAAAGGAAAAAATTGAATCATGAGCGGGAATGGAATCCACAGGCAATACAGCTATGAATTATAAATCTTTAAAATAATCACTTAGATATATGAAAAAATTGTCATCATCATCAACAGTCTGAAGACGTCCATTCCTGAACGTAGGTCTCCTCCAGAGAGCGCCACTTTGAGCGGCTGCACGACTCTTGAATCCATCGGCTGCACGCGGCTTTTACCAGATCGTCGGTCCACCTAGTGGGGGGCCGGCCTATACACTGCGTCTTTCGGTTCGTGGTCGCCACTCGGTCGTCCCCCATCGGTCATCAGTTCTACGAGCGATGTGGCCTGCTCATTGCCATTTCAACGTGCTAATTGACTGTTATAAATATTTGGGTGTGTGGATGGATAGTTCCCTACGTTGGAGGAAACATATAAACGAGACAATGGAAAAAACACAAAAATTCCTGAATGTAATCAAAGTTTTGGCTGGGTCGGGTTGGGGAACACATCCGTTACATCTACGTAGGTTGTACATTTCGTTGATTAGGAGTAGATTAGATTACGGTTCGTATTTATTTGACAATAGTGCAAAAGTACATACATACAAAGTACAAAACCAGTGTATGAGAATTATCGGCGGGTTTATTAGAAGTACTCCCATACACACCATGGAGAGTAAACTCTTTGTACCTCCACTGAATGTAAGAAGGCGGTATTTAGCATATAAGTATTGTTTAAAAGTCCGAGCACAAGCTGGTAACGAGACAGTTAGATTACTTTCCAAACTGCATGCACTGTGTAATAGTAATAGTTATTGGACCAATAAGAAAAAACCGTTACTTGTTTTAGGCTTTGAAGAAGTAAAAAATGAGGATATATATTCCTCATTTCCGTTAGACATGTTTACTCTAAATACGTGGGTGACAAATATTAACACTGATGAGATGATTTTAATAAACTTAGATAGTATTAAAGGTCCAAAAAGATATCAAGAGCTAAATTCCTTGAGATATGAGACAAAGAACTTAGTGATAAATATTGTTGATGGCATATTATATACACTGATGGTTCAAAGAGTGATGATGGGCAGGGGGCAGCTTTTTATGACCCTGCTTTTAATTTTAATAGTGTTAACAGGAGGTTAAATAATATTTTTAAGGTTAATTGTAATGTTTCTATAATGTCGCTGGAGTTGATAGCAATATCAGAAGCACTGTGTGACAGTAAAAGTGCACTACAGCACATTAATCGATGAGCCTCTGGCAGGAGAGGTGTTTCGATAGCATACTCGGTGTTGTCAAAATTATATGACTTATATAATCGCGGGATAGAAGTTAAGTTGCAGTGGGTTCCCTCGCATGTTGGGCTAAAAGGTAATGAGGAGGCTGACACACTCGCGAAAAAAGGAAATAAAGAAGGAGTAGAATACAGTATATTGCCTAGTTATTCGGAAATATTGCCAAAATACAGAAAGAGATGCTACCTAATTTGGAAAGAATACTTTAACGAAAGATCACTACAAAAGGGGATTTGGTACAAATCTATTCAGTGTGAGCCTCCCCATATACCTTGGTTTAGCTACCCAGGGCTTACTCGTTCAATTATTGTAACAGCACATAGACTGAGAACTGGCCATATGCCTTTAAAAAGTTCGCATTTCTGATGCGGAAAGTAGACTCACCAAACTGTGTCTCATGTGGAGTAGTGGAAGATGTATACCACTTGCTGATGGAGTGTGTCCGCTTTCAGCGTGAAAGGCAGTCACTTGTAGTGACTTATAATCTGAATATGCAGGATGTGGGTATATTTCACAACATTTTGGCTGATCCAACTTCAGACGCAGCAAACGAGCTGTTCAGATATGTGAGTCACTTCAAGTGACTTGCAACGTTATACTGTCGATGTAAACCTACTTTAACCAATGGGTGAATACTTGCTGCGAATACGATAGGACCGACATGTAATTTATTATAAAGGTCCTTAAAAATAAATTTGATTAAAAAAAAAAAGTGCTAATTCTAAGAGCTATATTGGTCACTTTAGATCTCTGGATCTCCTCATTTCCTCAAAAATTGGCATCGATGTAAATCATATATCAACCTTGTAACGTCACAACTGTCCGGTTCGATTTAAATGCCAATTCGATGCGCAAAACACAATCACTCGGTATTCCCAAAGGCCAACACGCCGACACAATAGAGTTTACGTGCCAAAATTCATAATCTCGTGGGCCCATCCTCGTGGGTCTATTTGTGAATTAATCTTCTGAATTACAGTGGACCGGCAAAAAGAGCTATTCCGAGCCATCGTCCGCCGATTATATTTGCCAAATAGCGGCAAAATTGCCAATTTGTGGCTTGAATTTCTTCCGTTAGCATATAGTTTTGCCGCTAGTTTTAGTGTTAATTATTAAATCGTGCTTTTGTATGGTCGTTAAGTTTGTTAAATTGCACAATGTATGGTGATGTGTAGAAAACTTTTTTGGCAAACTGTTTTCTGTAGTGGCTTGGTAAAATTTGTCGTTGAATATTTTATGAGGGAAAATTAATTATTGTTTGAGTTGTTAAAATATTATTATTATTTTATTTTATATTCACTCATTTATTACATATTCTTAGATTTAGGTTTTTTAACAATATTTCTATAAAAATAAATGACAAAAACACTATAAAAAACCTAAACCTAGAGTGCCGCCGGTAGCGGGGCAGGACCCAAGCTACCGGTGGTTAGGGCTGCAGAGTGAGGAACCTGACAATATGTGCCGTGTCAAGGAGTACTGCCTTCTGAATCTGACCCTTGATCCAACCGTCTAGCGAGAGCCTCTCGACACAATCGAGGTGTCTCCGCCATGTGGCTCTTCGCTATAAGCCCGTTTGCCGAAACGACTATCGGGACAATGCTAGCTGAGTCAACATTCCACATGGCCGTTACCCCGTGCGCCAAGTCAAGGTACTTGCTGAGTTTGTCCTTCTCAGCCTTCATGTCAACTAGCACTGCGCAGCGTTATAATATTATTATTATTCTGTATAATTTTTATTGTGGTCGGATAATAGTGTTCGAGATTTAAATGTTTTTATCAGGGTTAGGCTCGTCTTCTAAATCGATGTTCACTCGAAAATTGGTGCAAAAATCAGTCTAACCGTTGTTCTACTATACAAGCCTGAGTATACATGGGCCTGCCATGTGACATCGTCGTCAGTCAAAACAGTGAGACTGTCATGGTCGTACTCAACAAGATTGACGCGTGTCACAGGATAACTTTCCGCAGTAGGGCGAGTTTAGACCAAGATTGATCACTTACTAAAATAACTTCGGAAGTTTCAATGACGTAACGAGATACCAACAAACTTCGCAATTATTGTGTTACAGCTCTTGGACTTTGATGTAATAAGGTGCTTAGGTATTTCATACTGATACTATAAACTAGAGATGCCCCGTGGCTTCACCTGCATGCACCCATTTTTCACGGAAGCTCGTAATTTTCCGGGATAAAAAGTATGAACTGTATGTGTATGTATTTGCATGTGTGTTGATTTCGGTACCTAGTATAGAAAATCTGTGACTAAAGTTTCATCCAAATTTCATCCAGGGTTCAGCTGTTATTGCATGAAAGCCATACAAGCAGTCAAACAAACACGCAGATAAGATTTCACTTTTCTAATAATTATACTAGTCGTGCCCGCGGTTTCATCCGGGGATAAAAAGTATCCTATGTGTTAATCGAACGTATAGGCTATCTGCATTCCAATTTTCATCAAAATTGGTTAAGTATTTACGGAGGTTAATGGTAACAAACATTCACATAAACGCATACCCGTACTTTCGCAATTATAACAATAGGATTAATTAAGGCAAATTATAGGGAATTAGGGATGTACCTAATGTAAATAAATAAAAAATAAAAAAATAAATACGTAATGAACTTAACTTTTGTAATTATTCAGTTCGATAATAGCTTGATTATTTATTATCTTTTGTCTCAATAATAATCTGCTGTCATTCAATTATAAACTTAATACTCATAGCAATATAAATCATAAATGTCCTTCGAAAATCCAGTCTTAATTGAGAAATATAGGTTTTTTTTTTTTTTTTTTTTTTTTTTAAATTTATTTAGGTCCGCCAACAGTAGAAACATGAACTAACGCTAATGAATCTTGCTTATGATATCTAAACTACATGCTCAACCTATTACAGGCAAACACCGCATGTTCCAATAATATAATTTGTATAAAGTGTGTATAATACTGTACATGACGCTATTGTTAACCGGTAAAGGTGAAAAAACAAGAAGTAGAAAATGTAACATTATAACCCATAGTATTTAATGCCAAGGAGAAAAAGAATAGACCAAATCACGAGCAGAGTTTGTTACCACAACCGTACGGGCATCAAGCCGAACGAGCCTTATACAAAATTCCTTAAAAAGTGGTCTCATATCATAATTCATCCTCGACACTTTACAACCAACTGACACAAGTACCTGCCAATAAAAAAAATAATTACGCAACATAGCAGTCTGAAAGGGCTTTATTTATTAAATCATTAATACTATGGGGAAACTTCAACGATCCAGTAGGGTTAGCACGGCCGGCAGACAAAACTGTCCCTCCCCTGTTTTACTTCAAGCAAGTATGAAGAAAGTGACGTAAAAAGGGGAAAGACAACTCCGCCTACCGTCCATGCCAACCCAGCTGCATTACAAAAAACCTGAGACGTCAGAACGCAATTGTGCCAAGCTGTCAGAGAATATATCTATTTTGTCGTGGAGATTAACCAGCTTGATTAAACGTGGGATTGTGGAGTTGCTACCTAAAACTGTTTTTCTAAATGGTGCCGAGAATAACTTAATTTTATAACGAGGATATCTAGACGGCACTCTCAGTTTAACCTTTTCAACTAGCAAGTTGCAATCAATTTGATTTCTAAGAATTTTGTATATGAATTGCAGATCCATGAGATCTCTTCTTTTATCAAGCGATAGTATATTAAAATGACTTAGCCTGTCTCGGTATGAGATTGATCTTCGAGCAAGGTGTGTGCGTCGACATAGATGCCACATAAACCGTTTTTGAACTTTCTCTATCCTTAAGCTATGAGTGGCATAATGCGGACGCCATACTACGCAGTCATATTCAAGAACACTTCGTACCAGAGAGTTAAAAAGAAGGATCTTAGTCGAGTGTTTTTTAAATGCCCTACTATTCCTAATCAAAAAGCCAAGCATGCGGGACGCTTTTTTAATAACGAAGTCTACTTGAGGAATAAATGTTAACTTTTGATCGAAAATAACGCCAAGGTCCCGAATGTTACTTACTTCCTGGATTTGATCCTTGCCAATATAGTAGCAAGAGGGTATCAGCTTATTTTTCCTTGTAAATTTGATATGATAGCATTTTTTAGAGTTAAGAGACATTTCATTCGTTATGCACCATTGACTAAGGCAATCAAGATCATTTTGAAGCAAGATGGCATCCGCCTCAGTTTCTATAATTCTAGAAAACTTGAGATCATCGGCATAGAGAGAAGGGGAGGAATTTTTAAAGCACGTGACAATGTCGTTAATAAAAATGTTGAATAAAACAGGTCCTAAATGTGATCCTTGTGGGACTCCGGAGTTTATTTCATGCTTTTCAGATGAAAAACCACCCATAACAACATAGAAGTTTCTTTTGTCAAGGTATGAATGTACCCATTTTAGTAAAGGACCACCAAAACCATGGGCTGATAGCTTCTTTAATAGGATACTGTGGGAAACACGATCGAAAGCTTTGCTAAAATCGGTGTATATGACATCCACCTGCTTATGAGCATCCAAAGCTTCTACCAGGCCTTCTGTGAAACATACAAGATTAGTGCATGTCGACCTACCTTTAATAAAACCATGCTGATAGGGTGTAATTAGCTGTTTAATGTGAAGTTGAAAGATTGGGCAAATCAATGACTCGAAAATTTAGGTTTAGTAACAAAGTGGAGGAGCGCTGAATTATTAGATACGACAGACATTGGTAGTCAATTAATTAAATTGTAGCTGAACTTTTAGGTGAAGAGCTGGTGATGAATTTAATTACACACGCAATTTTTTTAATTCCAAAAAAGTAGTAATTATACATTTTTAAATAATAAATGTTTTTGATAATTGTTTTCTTTTATCAGGATGGATTTTCCAATATAATAAATAAATAACTGCGGCGTTGGGTCCAGTTGCGGACCCACTGCCCGCAAATAGGGTTGTCCCAGGGATGGGTAATAATACAACCTGATCAATCAAGTACCGAAGCTATATTTAGGTACTATAATTGCTCTTTGCACAACCTTACTATAAGTCCACTTCTCATCACAAATTAGCACTAAGTCACTGGCCTGAACGGGCGCTTCCTTGAGTCCCGGGATCGCTCTTGGTAGCTGGAATATTCCTGGTTCCAGCCTCCAGTAACTCGGTCCTTCCACCCGGAAAATAGCTTCCCTTCTAAGTCCGACCGTTTAGCGTTAAGTACCCTTGTAGAAGGTACCAAGATGAAGGTGTGAAGAAGATGGTAAGAAGAAGAAGGTAATGAAGGTAACGAAGATGATCGTAGATGAAGATGAGGAAAGATGAAGATGATGAGGAAGATGAAGATCCTGGAAAGAGCGCCACGCGTTAGGAAGGTGCTAGATCCAAGCTGTGCCTTCCAACTTAGATGAGGTAGATGGATGCGCTTGCGCGGTCAGTACCAAGACCGTGCTTAGACAAAATGTCGGCAGTTAGCAGTAGTAACGCGGAACCGCTTTACAAGGCGATAAGTACAGATAAAAACACAGTATGGCAGCAGTAGTAAGAAATTGGAACTCACCCTAGAGGGATCTTCAAGTGGTAGTCTTTTTTAGCGTATTTTCATTATATTTTTAGATACACGAGCAGTACGTGTTCTCATTTATAGAGCTCAAGGCGTTCTGTGACGAGCTCGAACCGAATACCGGCCTTTGCCGATGCCGCGCCACAGCTTACGAAAGAGTAGACGGAGATTTTATGTTTGTTAGCGTTCCGTGTACGCGCGCCAGCATAGAAGGGAACCTTTCATATGTTTTTAATAGAACCAAGTGTTCCATAGTTAAAATAATAGTTTTTGTAATATCATATGTTATTTATGTATTTATTTATGTAATAAAAGGTTAAAAGTAAGAGGTTTTTTATTCAATTAGTTATTATTTTTAAGTTTAGTTTTTGTATTAGGTATTTTATATGTTTTAGGCTAGATTGGAGGTTAATTTAGTAATCGTGGTATCCACAACGTTACATAACTTTGCGTTTCAAGCTTTTAGACTGACGAAAAATCTAATTTTAACCAAACCTAAAAATAATATCCATCAAGTAAACTTAAAAGTGTATAAACTAACCATTACGATAACCACTGTAATCCCGATGCGCGTTTTTGATGTCTGTGACGCAGATTTTTTTTGGCGGGAACTCGGGCCGCCACGTTCGGCACTTTGGGAATAATCGTTCCTGTGCCTCTGGTGTTTGTTTTTAAAGCATAAACTCTATGTTTCCGGTTACAGGAACGAACAACGCATCCGCATCCGCATCGTTTTATGTCCAATATAATAGTAAAATAATTAGCCAGGAGCGTGCAAAGTTGTCCCAGTCAAATAAATCTATGTTGTTCAGCGAAATATTTATTTCTACGAAATTAAAAGCGATGACATACTACTTTTTTGTTTTATTTGTATAAAAGATATACATTCGCATCCAATGACATAAAAATATCGACACAGACAATACAAAAATTAGCCAGAACGATTTTTTTTTAAACTTCAAATATTACGGCCGAACAAAAAAAAAAATGGCAACTTTGGTTGCGGGAAGATTGACGGTGGATAAGAAACATTTAGCATAAATTTCACTTAGCCGTAATTAGTTCCAGTAGTAGCTCCCATACTAATAGTAATTAATGAAAGTCAGGCGGAACACGGCTTCGATGGCTCTTCTCAGTAAATCTTTAGATATCTTGTTAGTTACGATATTTTGTCCGAACAAGTTGGGACCTAGGTTTGATCCTGGTGGGACCCCAATTAAAGTTGGAAACTGCTAATTTGTATTAGCTTATTAATTGGAAGGATATTGGGTAAAATAGAATAGAAAAAGATTTATTCCTAACAAAACGTACAAAACTATAATGGTGTATTATAATGAAATGAAATTAACTTTCTTCATCATCATAATAATCAACAGCCTGAAGACGTCCACTGCTGAACATAGCCTTCCCCAGAGCGCCACTTTGAGCGGCTGGGGGCCAGCCTACGCTGCTACGTCTTCTAGTTCATGTTCGCCACACGAGAACCTTTCTTCCCCATCGGTTGTCAGTTCTACGAGCGATGTGGCCTGCCCATTGCCATCTCAACCTACTAATTCTAAGAGCTATATCGGTCACTTTAAACTTTTTTCGGCAACTTTGGTACTATTTCATGCCATATCTACCATCTGTATCAGGGGACATAACATATGCTCACATTTTCTTTTTCAATGTAAGTTTTACTTTTTTAGGTACTTGTACTAGCCAATTTTATTTTGTTTTTATTTATTTATTGGAATTAATTCAATATGATGCATTTGTTTACATCTCTTCTGATGGCACACAGATTTATGGTTTTGCAGATGTGCGCCGACGTCGGCACACTCAGACGATGAAGTAGAAGCTATGTATGAGGACATATCCGAAGCCATGCATACTTCCGAAACATACTTCACCGTTGTGATGGGAGACTTCAATGCGAAGTTGGGCACAAGGAATAGCGATGAGCTGAGAGTGGGGCCATTTGGATACGGGCAGCGGAACCCTCGAGGACAGAGGCTGGCTGACTTCATGGAGAAGGAGGAACTCTTTATGATGAACTCCTTCTACGAGAAGCGGCCATCCAGGAAGTGGACGTGGATAAGTCCCGACGGTTCCACTAAAAATGAGATAGACTTCATCATGACGACCAAGAAGCACATATTCGATGATGTCTCTGTGATCAGCAAGGTGAAAACCGGTAGCGATCACCGTATTGTTAGAGGCACATTGAATATCAATGTTAAGCTCGAAAGGTCACGTCTGGTGAAGTCTACGCTCCGTCCAAATCCTGTCCAAATCCAAAACCCCGAAGGCTTTCAGCTGGAACTCCAAAATCGCTTCCAGTGCCTAGCCGACTGTAACACAGTGGACGAGCTAAACGACGGGTTGGTGGAAACTGTCCAAGCTGTTGGATCGAAATTCTTTAAGACCCAACGCCGAAAGAAGACTCAAAAGCTCTCAGAAAAAACTCTTGAGCTAATGGCCGACCGGAGCGAAATGAAGCTGCAGTCTTCAGTTGATATGTCAGCCTACGGTGAACTCAATAGACGAATCTGGAGTTCCTTGCGACACGACTTGCGTGCTCTTAGTACTTCACGTATTGAGGCCGCAATTGAGCGGAACCAAGGCTCTAAAGTGTTCGCAAAGGATTCGTCTATTGGGCAACACCAAATGACAAAACTGAAGACCGAAAATGGTAGCATCATTTCATCCAAGCCTGAGATTCTGAGAGAGATCGAGAACTTCTATGGACAGTTATACACCTCGACACGTAAGCCCGCTACTAACACAGCTCAGGACATCAGAGCCAAGTTAGTCCGACACTATACCGAAGATATCCCGGACGTCAGCCTGTACGAGATTAGAATGGCCCTCAAACAGCTTAAAAACAACAAGGCACCAGGTGAAGATGGAATTACGACTGAACTTCTGAGAGCGGGTGGTAGACCGGTACTTTTAGTCCTCCAGAAGTTATTTAATTCTGTCATCCTTGAAGGTACAACGCCAGAGGCATGGCACAAGAGCGTGGTGGTGCTCTTCTTCAAAAAAGGCGATAACACCTTATTGAAGAACTATAGGCCCATCTCGCTCTTGAGTCATGTGTATAAGCTGTTTTCGAGAGTCATTACGAATCGTCTCGCACGCAGGTTTGATGAATTCCAGCCTCCCGAACAAGCCGGTTTCCGAAAAGGCTTTAGCACCATAGACCACATCCATACGCTGCGCCAGATTATACAGAAGACCGAAGAGTATAATCGGCCGTTATGCCTAGCGTTTGTGGACTATGAGAAAGCCTTCGATTCAATCGAGACTTGGGCGGTGCTGCAGTCCTTGCAGCGATGCCAAATTGACTATAGGTATATCGAAGTTTTGAAGTGTTTGTACAGTAAGGCCACTATGTCAGTCCGACTACAGGACCAGAGTACGGAACAAATTCCATTGCAAAGAGGCGTGAGACAGGGAGACGTTATTTCTCCGAAACTGTTCACAAACGCATTGGAGGATGTTTTCAAGCTCTTGGAGTGGAAAAGATCTGGCATCAACATAAATGGCGAGTACATCACTAACCTTCGTTTTGCCGATGATATAGTCATAATGGCGGAATCGCTCGAGGACCTTAGCACCATGCTCAACGACCTCAGTAGAGTCTCCCAGCAGGTTGGTCTTAAGATGAATATGGACAAGACAAAGATCATGTCTAATGCTCATGTTCCACCTATACCGGTAATTGTTGGGAACGATACTCTCGAAGTTGTCGACAAGTATGTCTACCTAGGACAGATTGTCCAATTAGGTAGGTCCAACTTCGACAAAGAGGTGGCGCGAAGAATCCAACTCGGCTGGGCAGCGTTCGGGAAGCTTCGTCCTATCTTTTCGTCCAAAATACCGCAGAGCCTGAAAACGAAAGTTTTCAATCAGTGTGTGTTGCCAGTGATGACTTATGGAACTGAGACATGGTCTCTTACTGTTGGCCTCATTAGTAAGCTCAAAGTCGCGCAGCGAGCTATGGAGCGAGCTATGCTCGGTGTTTCCCTGCGTGATAAGCTCCGGAACGAGGAGATCCGCAGGAGAACTAAAGTGACCGATATAGCTCTTAGAGTTAGTAAGTTGAAGTGGCAATGGGCAGGCCACATCGCTCGTAGAACTGACAACCGATGGGGAAGAAAGGTTCTCGAGTGGCGACCACGAACCGGAAGACGCAGCGTGGGCCGGCCCCCCACTCGGTGGACCGACGACCTGGTGAAAGCCGCGGGGAGCCGATGGATGCAGGAGGCGAGCAGCCGCTCAAGGTGGCGTGCTCTGGGGGAGGCCTATGTTCAGCAGTGGACGTCTTCAGGCTGTTAATGATGATGATGATGAGATGTCCACCATATCTCGGAGCGTGCACCGTGCAGCTTGTTTTAATGTCACGTAACGTGGGTGTTTATGCAGTCGGCTCTCGTACTATAATAAAACGAGTCATATAAAAATTGGATTTCTTGTTTACCGGTTGCCACGAATCGGTCCCAACTCACCACAGATAATATAATACCTCCTTATTGCTCTGGTCATAAAACTAAAGAGCACTATGGAGTGAGCTAGGACTGGTCTTAGTAAAAAAAAAACCTGGGGCGATTTTTGTTTTCATCAAGCTT
Source organism: Ennomos quercinarius (assembly GCA_910589525.2). NCBI lineage: Eukaryota > Metazoa > Arthropoda > Insecta > Lepidoptera > Geometridae > Ennomos > Ennomos quercinarius. The sequence continues at coordinate 12,421,197 of OU342504.1, read as the reverse complement.
TTATGCATCAGACAGATTATTACCATCAAAAACCCAATAAACTCACTGCAAAAACCTTTTTTTTAATTATTTAACCTAATTCCGCTAAGTAAAGTAAAAGATAGAACAGTGCTTACCTACTCGATGTTCAGAATACTCGCAGTTCTAAACATTGTTTAAAAATGTTTGGTCCATTAACGAAAATGGGTATCAGGAGTAACAGAGAATTAGAGAAGAGCTCGGGATTTAGGTATTTTAAGGTATTTTAAGCATATAATTGATACGGTATAAGGTGTTTACTTACTGCGACCGAATCAAAAAAAAAATTATTCAAACTAGTTTTTGTCTCAATGCAAGGAGCATTCTAATTAGCTAATTCCAAAATTTCATTTTTTCTTGTACAAGTATGAAGAAAGTGACATACAACGGGGAAATACAATTTTGTCTGCCGTCCGTGCTAACCCAGCAACTGGGTTAGCACGGACGGCAGACAAAATCAGCTGGGTCAGCACGGATGGTAAACACAATTGTTTTTCCCCGTTTTGTCACTTTCTTCATACTTGCTAACATGTCAAATGGAGTAAAACAAGGGAAATACAATTTTGTCTACAGTCCGTGCTAACCCAGGTAGATTTTTAATCACTCTATCATCTATATTTAAGACACGGTACTGATCGAGTTGCCAAATAATAATACCTACCCTTTAAAAAAGTGGCTAAACCACCTTAATTTCATACTGAGAAATACTTACATATTTTTTCCTATTTGTAATACAATATTGTTTATTTGGTCCCTGGGGCCCGTAGGTGCGACATCCAGTCACGGAGCTGTCTAGACATTTGGTCGAGCTGACCAAAGGGCTGGCACATACCTCTGCCAATGAAGCCTGGCCACTCAACGAGGTAATGTCGCCAGCTTTTTGGGCACGCTCCCCGCAGAAAGTGACCTAAATTCTGTTTTCTGTTTATCTACACTTTTACACTACTATTATAAAGAGGAAAGATTTGTATTTTTGTATGTTTGTAATGAATAAACTCAGAAACTACTGTGCCGATTTCAAAAATTCTATCACCATTGGAAAGCTACATTCACCCTGAGTAACATAGGCTATATTTAGAACCCGTGCGAAGCCGGGGTAGGCCGCTAGTATATATATATATTTTCATATAATATTTTGTCCAGGCAGGTATTTTGATTTAATAACCAATTACTATCGAACCGGTTTTGAAGAAATTTTAATGGAACCAATGTGAAAGTATCGTTTCAAACATTAAAAAATCCGGCCAAGGTCGAGTCGGACTCGCGCACGATGGGTTCCGTACCATTACCTATAAAAACGAGCAAAAAAATAACGTTTGTTTTATGGGGGCCCCCTTAAATATTTATTTTATTCTGGTCTTTAGTATTTGTTGTTATAGCGGCAACAGAAATACATCATCTGTGAAAATTTCAATTAACTATCACGACTTGGTGACAGACGGACAGACAGACAGACAGACAGACGGACGGACGGACAGCGGAGCCTTAGTAATAGAGTCCTACGTAGTTTCACTCTTTGTGTACGGAACCCTAAAAATAACAAATTGGTTCACACATAAGGGAGTTCTGTGGTAATAAACAAAAAGAATCGGTTATATCGGTCCAAATCGGGAGCAGTGGGTCCTGAACTGTGGCACCGATCTCTCTTCAACTCAGTAATCCTATAACGGAATGCTCCCTCCACCATGTTCGCGGTAATTACCTTGAATTAATTATATTTTATGGGTGATTTGTGCACGAAAAGTTTGGGGACGACTTGGTAATTTGCAGCTGAATTGGTTTACATATGAGATGTGGATACCATAATATGATCTAACCCTCTTCACCCAATGGTTGCTTGGAAGCAATTGTTTTTAGCTAAGCTATACTTAAGCTACCGGAAGACACAGCGTAGGCTGGCCCCCCACTGTGGACCGACGACCTGGTCAGAATCGCAGGGAGCCGATGGATGCAGGAGGCAAGCAGCCGCTTAAAGTGGCACTCTTTGGGGGAGGCCTATGTTCAGCAGTGGACGTCTCCAGGCTGATGCTGATGATGATGGTAGTTAGTTAATATGCACGCCCATAAAAACAACAAAAACATGTACAACTGCTACGGGAGGCCACGACACTTAACATCAGACGAACGACTAGCTTGTCACGTCATTCATTAACATTAAAAAACACTATACAATTAAGTTATGATAAGTGTAGTGTATAGATATTCTCATAAGTAAGTATTATATTTATCTATGTATATGGTATTATACTAGCCCTGTCGTCTCAAGCGATACACTGCGCAGGCCGCGGGGAGAGATACGAAGTGTGGCAACACTACGTACCGGGCGGAGATGAAAGACGAGGGTGTATGCGCTAGAGCCGATATCTTATTTATTATTTCCCAGGTATATTGCGTGTGCATTGCGATTGTGAGTATTGTGACAGACAGTGTATTCCACAATAAGTATTTTAATATTACTTTTCTTCTGCGGAATGAAGAGGTAATGAAATACTGTAGTTTTTGATGATTGACCCTGAAATAGCAAAAATATTGTCACTATCAAATGGAATTTACGGAAATTAACTAGAGTTAAACCACGCATAATGACCAACATGAATCGAATTATGATATCCAGAGCCATTATCATCATCATCAGAAGCCTGAAGACATCTACTAATGAACATAGGTCTTCGTACATAGAGCGCCACTTTGAGGCAGCTTGCCTCTGGCATCCATCAGCATGAAACAATAGCAGGCGGGCAATACCCAGTGCTCGTCTGGCTAGCTTATTATCGTGAAAGTAAGGACAGATAAACAACGTTTTTCGATCCAACGAAGGTCAAATGTCCAACCTACACCTATAAATTGTCACTTAACATAAAACATGTCAGACATATAACATACATCTTCATGCTTTTTGCCTTTTCCCATTTGTTATTGGGGTCGGCTCCCAATCTAACCTTTTGCGGCAAGCTACCAAAATTACACGAGCGACTGCCATCTGACCTCGCAACCCATAAGGAACCAGTAACAGGAATGGTTAGACCAGGCGTCAGATTTTACTAGGCGTCTGACTACCCGTAACGATTGCCATAGATGTTCTTATGACAACCGGGACCGTCCTTTCCGAGACACGGAGCCATGGCATCGAAAACTGCACATAATAGATAAGTCATTGGTGCATGGCCGAGGATTGAACCCGATGCCGTGCGAAGCGCACATGCTACCGCTCAGACACCATCGTTCTCAGACACAATTTATAACATGCATGGTTTCCCCAAAAATTTAAAGTAAAGAATATTTTTTTAGGTTAGTAGCAGTTTAGACGTGGCATCAATAACTTGACAAACTATACACTAGTGTGTTGTGTTCTGCGAAATACTTTTGCCTTTTTTCTTCATCCAGATGTTAAACGCTCCACAAAAAGCGGTAGAACGAAAATAAAGCTTCAAAAGTCGTGAAAAGGATACGAACCATTGCGGCAACAAAAAAAAAACATAAAAAACTTTACCAATGACAACGTGTCCATTTGAAAGGCGAACCGCGACCAAGTTTTATTGCCTTTATTCGAACCATCCAAGTTTTCTGTTTCACATATCTATTGGGCTTCACCAACAATTGGCCCGCTTGAATTGTGTACAGTAAATAGGTTGTTGTACGGAAACGTCGAATTTCCTTCGTCGCTTTATTGGATTTCATCTTATAACAAGTTTGCAAAAGAAAAATTTCTCCCTTTCGGGATCCGCCCGCTGGTCTCACAAAATGGTATAAAACAATGGGCGATTTTTTTATTCTTTTATTCACAAAGGATCTCACTTTCACAATTCGCTTTTTAATCGAAGAAGCCAACATAAATTTATATTTTATGGAACAATATTTATTCATAGAAGAATGGCTTGTTTGTGTTGTTCCGGGAACATAAACATTGAATTCCTGAAACATGCTCTTTGTAGTTATCGGGGTTTCAGTTTGAATAATTATTGTTATTTAACAATAATAATATTATTATTATGATATTATTGTCTGTTATGAAATATTATTGAAGAACTATAGGCCCATCTCGCTCTTGAGTCATGTGTATAAGCTGTTTTCGAGAGTCATTACGAATCGTCTCGCACGCAGGTTTGATGAATTCCAGCCTCCCGAACAAGCCGGTTTCCGAAAAGGCTTTAGCACCATAGACCACATCCATACGCTGCGCCAGATTATACAGAAGACCGAAGAGTATAATCGGCCGTTATGCCTAGCGTTTGTAGACTATGAGAAAGCCTTCGATTCAATCGAGACTTGGGCGGTGCTGCAGTCCTTGCAGCGATGCCAAATTGACTATAGGTATATCGAAGTTTTGAAGTGTTTGTACAGTAAGGCCACTATGTCAGTCCGACTACAGGACCAGAGTACGGAACAAATTCCATTGCAAAGAGGCGTGAGACAGGGAGACGTTATTTCTCCGAAACTGTTCACAAACGCATTGGAGGATGTTTTCAAGCTCTTGGAGTGGAAAAGATCTGGCATCAACATAAATGGCGAGTACATCACTAACCTTCGTTTTGCCGATGATATAGTCATAATGGCGGAATCGCTCGAGGACCTTAGCACCATGCTCAACGACCTCAGTAGAGTCTCCCAGCAGGTTGGTCTTAAGATGAATATGGACAAGACAAAGATCATGTCTAATGCTCATGTTCCACCTATACCGGTAATTGTTGGGAACGATACTCTCGAAGTTGTCGACAAGTATGTCTACCTAGGACAGATTGTCCAATTAGGTAGGTCCAACTTCGACAAAGAGGTGGCGCGAAGAATCCAACTCGGCTGGGCAGCGTTCGGGAAGCTTCGTCCTATCTTTTCGTCCAAAATACCGCAGAGCCTGAAAACGAAAGTTTTCAATCAGTGTGTGTTGCCAGTGATGACTTATGGAACTGAGACATGGTCTCTTACTGTTGGCCTCATTAGTAAGCTCAAAGTCGCGCAGCGAGCTATGGAGCGAGCTATGCTCGGTGTTTCCCTGCGAGATAAGCTCCGGAACGAGGAGATCCGCAGGAGAACTAAAGTGACCGATATAGCTCTTAGAGTTAGTAAGTTGAAGTGGCAATGGGCAGGCCACATCGCTCGTAGAACTGACAACCGATGGGGAAGAAAGGTTCTCGAGTGGCGACCACGAACCGGAAGACGCAGCGTAGGCCGGCCCCCCACTCGGTGGACCGACGACCTGGTGAAAGCCGCGGGGAGCCGATGGATGCAGGAGGCGAGCAGCCGCTCAAGGTGGCGTGCTCTGGGGGAGGCCTATGTTCAGCAGTGGACGTCTTCAGGCTGTTGATGATGATGATGATGATGATGATATGAAATATTGTCAGTTTACGCGGCCGTGTCGCTTACCATCAAGTCACAGATAACCCCCAATAGATACCGCATGAAAGACGACGACCGCGCACCACGCATTGGCGTAAATGGGTCTATATAAATTGCCGCTTCGCAGCACGGCCTTTGTTTCGACCAATTATTAGAGTTCATTATTAGGGCGTCACTCGAAACAGCCAATAATAGCGCATTGGCTCCAGTCCCCGCAGCCCGCGCCTTCCGCCAGTTTTGGTGAGCTAGGATCCGAACAAAAATCCCGTAATGCGGTATCTATTGGGGGTTATCTGTGCATCAAGTGAACGACCATCTCGTCATTTCATTTCATTAACATTATAAAAAATTGTAATACATGTACGTAATTATTAAACTCGTAGATTATACTTACTTCAGCTGTTGATCAAAAACATCCTATTTTTTTCTCTGAATATATTGTATTAAAACTCAGTTAGTGCAGGCTTTTGACTTCACTAATATTAAAATTTATTTTTCACCTCACTAACTCGGAAAGGTTCTCTTTGTCATTCAAAATCTGAACGCAAAAACGCATTTTGCTCGCTAGCGTGGAAAGTGTTTTTAAAATTCGAACGTTTCTATTCAATAATTTTCTCGTCAAGAATTGATCAATTCTTGACGCACTTTTTCTTTAATTTTCCATGAATCACGTGACGAGCTAGTCGTTTACCTGATGTTAAGAGTTACCGCCACCCATAGCTAAATTAATAAGCTTAAAACTAATCTTTTCTTAGCCTTTTAACTATTTTTCTGTCATTTTCCTCGCTGTAGTGAGGTGAAAAGTTGTGTGTCGCACTCGGCAGCAATGGTTTTCTGCGTCTCGTACCTTTGAAACCTCAATTCAAGTACTCGCGCCAAAAACCAACTTTGCAGCCTTGTATAACAAATAACTATTATTATACTTTTAGAATTAGCCTTCATTTAACATACACAAAATAAGCATAGTACAAGCATTTTCTAATGTTACACTAAAAAATGTACAAAGCTCTTGGGATTAGCAAGTTGAAATGGCAATGGGTGCCAGATCGCTCGTAGAACTGACAACTGATGAGATAGAAAGGTGCTCGAGTGGCGACCAAGAACCGAAAAACGCAGCCTAGGCTGCCTCCCACTCGGTGGACTGACGATCTGGTGAAAGCCGCGGGGAGCCGATAGATGCAGGAGGCGAGCAGCCGCTCAAAGTAGCGCTCTTTGGGGGAGGCCTATGTTCAGCAGTGGAAGTCTTCAGGCTGTTGATGATGATGATTAAAAAATGTAAACAAATAAACATTAAATACAGTAAAGAAACGAGTATGGTTCAGTGCGTGTAACTGTGAAACCAACGCATCCAGGTTCAAATCTTGCTCGGCTCTGCCAATGGTTTTTTTAGGTGTTCAATGGTGAAGAAAAACATCGTGGTTAAAGCCGGCATGTTTCAGAATCCCAAACATTGAGAACTTATTTTACTAGGTGGTAGGAATTTACTGCAAAATTCGTCTAGGTGGGTACCACCACGGTGCCAGTGCAAGCGCTCTGTGTTCCGGTTCGAAGGGAATTGTAGCTCGTGAAATTACTCGGCAAATCAGACTTTATGATCTGATTATACTGTGTGAACTCTCAGGATGACGTGCGTAGTACAGTGTCACGCAAAACGCTTAACATCAAGCGAACGACTCGTCATGTCATTCATTTACATAAAAAAAGTGGCATTCACCAACATACACGTGGCCAATGTTATGGATTGTGGCGTGTACTCTCTCTATGTAAGAGAACGCTGAGAGAAAGCGTAAATCTCAGCAATGGGAACATATTGCGCTAATTTTTTTAAATTCTTTATTTACCTAATAAACTTAATCACATGTGATTATGCTATTCAGTAGGCAGAACCGTAAAAACTTAAACATGTATACAATATTCAATCTTTTAACCTCTATTAACCTTAGCTTACGACTATGACGTTGGGCACATGTCCATTTCGTACAACTTATATAATAACTTAGCCTCTTTCGATAGTAAGCATGCTAGAATACTGTTGTATTCGCCTACATTCTGTTGTCTATCAAAATAACTTCAAAAAGCTTCGTTCCGCTTGCACTCCATAATGATGTGGTACCTACATGTCCTCTGGGACTCAATCGGGACAATTGGGAGACTCTACTTTACGCATAAGGAAGGCAAACTTTCTTGAGGGTAATGACCAGAGCGAAGCCTTAAAGCAACAACCATGTCAGTCCTATTCAATTTGTCATTATCTCTCCAAGGTCTCTTAGGGGTAAGTTCTTGGATCGTCTTATACCAGATTCCCTTCAGTTCTTGCTAATGACGGTAGACTGATAAAATGAAATAATGTTAGCACTCATGTTTTGTTGCACATAGACTGGCCTGATATCTCAGTTGGTAGAGCTCTGTCTTCTGAACTGCAGGTTGTGGGTTCGATTCCCACACAGGACAAACATTTTGTGTGATGAACATAGGTGTTTGTTTTCTGTCTGGGTGTTATATTGTATTCTATGTATGTAATTTACAAACAAAAAGTATGTAAGTATTCTATCAGTTATCTGGTCCCCGTGGTACAAGTTTAGCTTAGTTTGGGGCTAGATGGCGCTATGTGAAATGTCCACACATATTTATTTATTTATTCTATCAGTTATCTGGTTCCCATAGTACAAGCTTTGCTTAGTTTGGAGCTAGATGGCGCTGTATGAAATGTCCACAAATATTCATTTATTTATTCTATCAGTTATCTGGTTCCCATTGTACAAGCTTTGCTTAGGTTGGGGCTAGATGGCACTGTATGAAATGTCCACAAATATTCATTTATTTATTCTATCAGTTATCTGGTTCCCATTGTACAAGCTTTGCTTAGGTTGGGGCTAGATGACGTTGTGTAAAATGTCCACACATTTATTTATTTATTCTATCAGTTATCTGGTTCCCATAGTACAAGCTTTTCTTAGTTTGGAGCTAGATGGCGCTCTGTGAAATGTCCACACATATTTATTTATTTTATCCATGACTTCTAGAAAAAAAATTGTTTCTACGTAAGGTTAACACATTCTTGGTGCATATTGTTCGGAACCCCTTTGGACCCCACGTTTTGTCCATTAAACCTTAACGTAAATTGTTTGTTGTGTCCCTTTACAGTTACAAAACTCGTACAAGATGGCAATGATGAAACTCGACCCTTTAATTTGAGTTGGCTTCGTAAACGGATACAAAGGATTTTCTCCTTTTCAAGTTTTTATTGTTAAAGTTGCATTTTACTGGACAGACGTTTTGATTGAATTGTTACGAGATTTCTTCAGTGATTGGATAATTGATTGGTTTCATTTCAAGTCAAAGCCAAAGAAGATATTGGTTGTTTTTCTATTACGGTTGTAGGTACCTGCCTGGAATTTTAGCCTGTTTGGCTATAGGAACTATTAAATCAATGGTTGGATAGCTGAGTTGAATACCAAATCAATATACCATTATAATAAAATTATCGACCTATAACTCTGTTATTAAAAAATAATTGACAATGATAATAATGATATAGCGACTGTGTTTTTTTAAGTAGTCGCCTGTATTTTATTTTTAAGGTATAAAAGAAGGAACTATCAACAACTGCTGACATTATTTATCAAGCCGCGTTGTCATCCACATCCTCAAAAAACGCAAACCGATAAGCTGATAGGTACAAGCAAGATTAATAGTTTCTAGGAAAATATAATAAGTCTACAGAAATTCCTGAAGTATCGGTGATTAATGGGAACGATGTCCGCTAGATAAAGCGGATTGTCAACCCTCCTGGAGAACGGCAATTTGTCATGCAAGCAAATGGCCGTGACAATTAACTTGTGGCCAGTTGTTTAGATTTAATTTACAGGGAGAAATTTGGTCACAATATTAGGTACAATGCTACAAATACATAGAACCAGCCCTGACGTCGCCCGCACGTAAAGCGTCAGAAGAGAAGAGCTATAGCGTTAGGGAGGCACTTCTTGAGAGTAGGCTTGTAGTGCTGTCCGAGCTGAATTATATAATACTTTATTGCATTGTAGCATGAGTCTTTATTTATTTAAGTGACTTTGAGGAGTGAAGCTTCTGTACTATTAAATCTTCTATGCTATAATACTTGATAATTATTTCTAGTATCTTACAATGTTGGAAAATAATATATAAATGTATTATAATTACGATGGTTTACAATAATATGTATGACCAGTGTTTGGTGCATTACCAAACATCTTCGTCAGCATTGTTCGCGCGACGCATTGAGCTAATTTATGGAAACTCAATGTGTCGCCAGTGCACTTTTGACCACCGCGGCGAACGGGCATTCAAAAACATTTTAACATCAACATCAGTAACATTTAACATTTTAGTCTTAGAAAATAGTGAATAAATTAATAAACAAACAATTATCTTTCAACATCACTGCAACCTCGCCACGCACCCTAAATATCTTGACACACCATCCGTAAATACCTAGATTGCATTTCAAATCATCATCATTCATCATTTTTCATTTTGCATTTTTTTTGCATTTTTTTTTCATTTGATTTGCATTTTTTATTTTTTGCATTTTTTTTTTGCAGATTCATTATTGGTTTATATATTATTTTGCTTTCCTTATTTAAATGCTAGATGCCTCTCTGTGTGAAAACCCCACAAATATTATCAGAACGGGTAGTAATGGTAATAGGTAGTTCATGAGAATACCTCATTCAAAGAAAATATTTGTATTTATTTTTTCTTACGACAAAACACATTTTCATGACAATATGTTTATTTTAATGTTTTTATTACATTTTTTATTAATAGAAATGTAGCTAAGTATAAATAATAGTGATTTTAATATATTTTTTAAGCTGTGATGTCCCCTTACAGGCCAAAGGTCTTTCTCATTTTCTTCAATTTATTCCCTAGCTTTTTTTTAAGAAATCATATATAAATTTCCTAATATTTTCAGGTAATCCACCAGTAAAATCAGGTGATCGGTATCCTAAAAATACTTGCTCCAAAAACAGACGTTAACACAGCTGTCCCCATCATAGCCCACAAGCAATTCCGCAACATGATTCCAGAAGTTTCAAAAGGTTCATTACTGAGTTATCATGATAATTGGGACTCCACGCGGCATTGTTAAAAGTTTCAATTGCGTTAGAAGTCCCACCGTACGCCATGCCACCGGTGCTTTAAGAATTCCATACAGAAAGTTCATGCTTCGTGTTTTGTTTGATATATCTTCTGCATTTGTGCACCAACAACTATTGTGTACAACCATTGTGTACTAACAATGATTGTTGAGTTTATGATATTATTATGTGGAAGCTATGTATGTGTACATTTACCAACTTTCTCAGGGTATAAGCAAAGCATTAATGGCACGTCTAGTGGTACAGATGCCCCTTGGACGAATCATAGACGACCATAAGCTACCCCTTCCTATCAGGAGAGCCGTACCGTTGCTTGTTTGCTAGCTATTATCATGAAAAAATGAATTAAGTACTCAGTTTTTTTCAGAATATTTTCTATGCTACTAAAATATTGTTTATAAAAGGAAGTTGAAATGGAAGGAAAGTTAAAAAGAACAAAAGGAAGAAGGAAGTTAAAAAAAAGGAGAACGAAAAGTGGAAGTTTAAAATCTAATATTTCCTATGCTTTATGCTAAAAGACAATAATTCCATTCCCAAAAGCTTTGAATTGATTTGAAAGATAATTAATATTCATCTTAGAAAACTCGTTTTCCACTGGGAATCGGAAAAATATCACTATAAATAAAACTGCTAGAATGCTTAAAACGTTTGTTAAGTTATAGACAAGAAAGTTTATTTAAATACAAAACAAAGTAAGTAGAATTAACATTTTCACTTAAACGCTGTAGCGATTAACCAGCTTACAACTTTTAGGCAGTTTTTCCGCCATAAACAAATTTAATAAAGGCTTTAATAACGGTCGTAAACCTAACTATATCCGTCGGAGCACTCATTAACTTTAAAGGCAACAGCTTCATTAATTAAAAACACTACGGCTCAGTAAAGACTGTAATGAATATTGTCTATGGATGAGACTCAGAGGGCGACGATGAATTTTAAATTAAAAACTTTTTACCGATTTTTTTAAAGATCAATCATGTTTCGAGGGGTTATGAAATTGACTGGGAGTTTGCCACGGTTTCATCTGTGTGGATAAATTTCAATTATCATGGCTAAAAATTATCGCATGCCGCAAATTAATCAAGATTATGTGTTATGTGTATTAAAGATACCTAAATAAAAAAAAACCTGTTTTAAAATATTTAAAACTTATAGTTGCTTAGGTACCTACTTAGTAAAAAGAATAAAGTTTTTACTTTTAGTCTGCTGGGTTTTTGTTCATCGTTGATGTCAAAGCGAACGTTTAAAAGTTTGTTTTCTAATTGGATTGGAATTTTTCTGGGTTTGTCCTCTAGACATCAAAATACAAAAGTTTCATCAATTGTTGTGTTTTTGAAAACTACGTAATTTTAAATTTAAGTAGATTGTATGGTTAAGTACTTCAAAAGTATTGGGATTGGTTTGAGACTGGATTTTTTTTAAATTGTGTTACAACATAATTATATTACATCTTTATCATAATTTAAATAATGTTAGCGTTTTTAATTTTTTCTAACCACCACAAAAAAGTAATGAAATAGTTTAGTCGTTTAGGCCATAAATTTATTATTATTCGTTTTTTCCCCACTAGGAGAACAAAGCTGGTGGGGAGAAAGGCAACCTTTTGGGAGTACGGTGGCATAGAGAAATTAGTTGTTGGAGCTATCCAATGACTCACAGATACACAAGTCAAACTTATATAATACTAGTTGACCCGCCCCGGCTTCGCACGGGGTAATTAGTTTTACGTCCTAACTCTGTGACTCTTTCCATGAACAGAGTTAGGACCCTATCTTTTTCCCTTGCGCTTCCAGAGGAGAAAAGATAGGGGAAAAGAATGAATGGATGGGCCGGCGAAGGAAGGCAGGCATCGCTTGATTAGTATAAATAAATAGGTAAATAAAAGAATAATATACTAACAAACAAAAAAAAAATTGCATAAATATTACATTCTCATTGTTTTGTGCAACCCGCATTTGGCCGTTTTAGAAAACAAAAAGTATACTTATTAATAGTTATTCTGAAAAATTAACTATAACTATACCAAGTTTCAGCGAAATCCGATTATTAATTCCAGCGTGATGCGTGTTCAAAGGGATAGACATCATTCATTATCATCATTAACAGCCTGAAGACGTCCACTGCTGAACATAGGCCTCCCCCAGAGCACGCCACCTTGAGCGGCTGCTCGCCTCCTGCATCCATGGGCTCCCCGCGGCTTTCGCCAGATTGTATGTCCACCGAGAAGCTGGCCTACGCTGTGTCTTCCGGTTCGTGGTCGCCACTCGAGAACCTTTCTTCCCCATCGTTTGTCAGTTCTACGAACGATGTGGCCTGCCCATTGCCACTTCAACTTACTAACTCTAAGAGCTATATCGGTCACTTTAGTTCTCCTGCGGATCTCCTCGATCCGGAGCTTATCTCGCAGGAAAACACCGAGCATAGCTCGCTCCATAGCTCGCTGCGCGACTTTGAGCTTACTAATGAGGCCAGTAAGAGACCATGTCTCAGTTCCATAAGTCATCACTGGCAACACACACTGGTTGAAAACTTTCGTTTTCAGGCTCTGCGGGATAGACAAACAGACAAAAAATTAAAAGAAATATTGTTTCTATTTTTATATCGATTAAAAAGTGTAATCCAATCAAAATTTAAAAAAATATTCTATGTACAAATGGCTACTGTACTAGGGTACTAGTTACAGTTTTATATTACAGTTTTATTATATGTTGTTGTCAAACGTGAGCCCATTCAAGCATTAAAAAAAAAAAAAATATATACCTAGATTATAACCCCCTCAGTTCATCCAACCAAACATTATCAAAAGCAGTTCAGCCGTTTAATCGTGAAAATGTAACAAACTGACAGAGAGACAGAGCATACTTATTATTAGTATGGATGAGAAAATCGGTAGTATATAAATTAGGTAATCATCTAAAAGACTCCAAAGCCCATTCCGTCGATTTCCACTCATCCACTATCAATACTTCAAAAACTTTGCAAAGAAACTACCCCAACGATCCCATGGGGAAATCAATGGAGTGGCCGATTCCAACAAGGGTCTTCTTATTATATACGGCCTCATTGTAATAATTAAAGTTGGGGAACTCTATATTGTTATGGCTCGAACAACTAGGATGCCATAAAAGTTTAAATGAAACTTAAAGCTCTATTCAAACCAGCGCGGTATTCGTACCGCGGTATCCCGCGCGGGATTCCGCCCGGGTATTTTGTATGAAGTTGAAGCGGTATTTACCACTACCCACCGCGGTACGATTACCGCGCTGGTTTGAATAGGGCTTAAGTCTGTGGCCACACCGGCACAAAATACTACAGAAATCAATCAACATAGTAAGTGCGCTCGAGCAACGCACACATAGACACCGCTCACTGACACGATGCCTCAGAGTCTTTCGGAGTAGTGCAAGCGCGAGCGCCACCCGCTTGAGACACGCGTCTGTGAACATTCTTGTAAAAAAATGGAACAACTAAAAATAGTTATTATATCTGTAACAGTGGACGGTTGTTTAAATTAAACATCAAATGGTGACTTGTCGTTTTTTAAGCTACCAGTTGTTTCAGAGAGGTAAGTAGGTAGGGTTTGCTTGTTTTCAATAATCTAATGAGGAAGAGGTAAATGTAACATAACCGCATTTTTTAGCCTTCAAAAAAACTTTATCTAATTATATTAATAACTGCGAAAAAGTATTTCGATATCAAAGGAAGGGTTGTGGTTTTAGCAGTCTATGTATGTATGTTTGTATTAACGTATAGATGATAAAAAATACGGTCATCTTCCGCATTATAGTTGTGATAAGTAGGTAGGTACCTACTGCTCGGCGCGGCGAGCCGGCCGCCCGCGCAGCCGCCGCCATCCCTAGCGTGAGCGCCGAGCGTGGGTATAAAAAGTGAAGTACATACGTGTGATTGACTTCTGTAGTATTTTGTGACACCGGTGCGTCTATAGTGTGTTTCAAAATCCCCTGAGAAACTCGTACATTGAAACATGTCAAAACAGGTTTAGCACCGCCGATTGTGTACCACGAAACGCGGTAGACGCGTAAACGACAGTGAAGCGATGCATAATTGTATGGAAAGCGATACTGTCGCTTTTTTACAACTAACATAATACATAATACGGGGGAGCAATGACGGGTTTCTCAAAGGATTTGAAAAATACTATAGTGGCGTCATTGAAGCGCCATTCAGCATCCATAGCGGCTCGTGTGCGTAGACGGCAGCGCCACGATCCCCGCGGGCAGCGATGGGTACCGTATAGTTTCGCGTCACTGACTCTGCAGACGCGCTGGTTTGGCCGCAGCTTAAAATGGTTAGGGTTGGTGTCTCTACTGCTATTTTGGTCGATATTATGTTGCTTTGTTAAGCCTTGAGTTGTCTCGTATAATATTGTTATTGTTCATGGTTTCAGTTTGGAAGTTCTTGTGCGATGAAAAGCGTGTTAACTATGGAATAGTTATACATATCATACCTGTCTGCTGTTTCACTATTTTGTGAAGAGTATTTCGTGTCTATTTCAAAGTATATAAACTTATTTTGGTTTTTTGGCGGGAACTTGAAAAAGTTCACGTCGTTTCATTGTATCATTTTTCTAAACTTGTGCTTTTTCCAGTGTTAATGGTTAAAATTGGTGGTGTTTTACGCATTAAGTGCTGAATTACGAGCATGAGTGTGGGCAAGTGATATAATGTAGTGAAACGTGGTTTTTCGTGTTGCTTCCAAAATTCCATAGAAGCTTCTAGTAAAGTCGCCACCACTTTACTAGGGTATGACTTAGACTGGACTATGATTACCTGACTTAGACTGGACTGTGACTAAGACTTGAAGACTTGACTTTACACGTGAAATATTCCATAACTCGATGAGTAATTACAATACTTGACACTGGCTAAATACACTATGTGTGGAGCCAAAATATATTTAAAAAAAAACTTATTTACATGTTTTGCTTCTACAAATACGCATTTCGTTTTCTCATTAACCATAGTTATAGCTTTCTCTTCTTCGTATTAAACTGTAGACCAGCTTATTAAAACATTTATAATTGATGAACCTCGAAAAGAACTAGCTCCCACAAAGTCAAGATATCCTACCGTAGGAGCCAGTGACTTAATTATAAGTTTTTACCATCTGTTTGAGCAAATAATTACCTTTTTCTTTACTTTTCTTTTTTTTCTTCTTTTGGTAGTTATTCTAGTGGGATTTGACTTTGTACCTATACTAATTTAAAAATAGTACACCGCTAAACCAATATTTCGGGGCATAATCACCTGGGCTCTTGTTGGTTTGGTCCTCTTCTTAAATTGTCCATTGTCATGACCAGGGAGCGTACTGTGAGCCCTTAGAACGATTCAAAACAGAGCCTGTATTGGATCGCTTTGTTTTTTTTGTATGGGGATTTTGACAAGCGATCCAGTATAGCCTCTGTTTTGAATCGTGCTAAGAGCTCACAGTACGCCCCGTGTTTCTGTGGGTTCTCTATTCTGACGACTGGATCTGCGTGTTAGCTGTGCTATAATGCTCTTTCGAGGCCGAAAAAGAACACCAGGATGTCCGAACTGGTACAAAATCGATTCCTATTTAGTGGTACAACACTAGCAATCCAAATGAGACTTTATGATCTGATGTCTGTCTGATGCGTTTATGTCTGAGGATGACGTGCGCAGTGCAGTGTCGTGCAAAACTATTAATTTAGAGTTCCGCATGATACTGCAACACATTATGAACAGCCGTGACGCTTAACATCAGGTGAACGACTAGCTCATCACGTCATTCATTTACATAAAACAAAAATAATAATAATTTAGAGTTGCGTGACTGATAACGCAAGAAGTCCCGCACTAGTATTGTCAGATGGAACTTGCCGGGAAAAACGATTTGAGCCGGTTATTTTATATTTTCATACGTTTCATTATAATGTATAATACTGAGAATGATTGAGAGGTGGTGGCCGAGCGGTAGCATGTGCACTTCTCAAACTTACGGCACCGGGTTCGATCCTCGGCCCTGCACCAATGACTTATCTAGTAAGTTATGTGCAGTTTGTGATGCCATCGCTCCGTGCCTCAGAGAGCACGTTAAGCCGTCGGTCCCGGTTGTCATAAGAACATCTATGGCAATCATTACGGACAGTCAGATGCCTGATAGAATCTGACGCCTGATCTAACCATCGCTGTTAGTGGTCCCTTATGGGTTGCGAGGTCAGATGGCAGTCGCTCGTGTAATTCTGGTAGCTCGCCGCTACAGGTTAGATTGGGCCAACCCTAATAATAAATGGGAAAAAGGCAAAGAGGATGATGATGATGACTGAGAATGGTTGATCTAATACCACTTATATAGCAATAAAAAAACCTTCAAAGACACTCGTACAAACCCGTCAACCTTAGTAAATAAGGGTTCCTTTGAACCAGTTGATGTCAGACCTCGTAAGCAGAGGATTGCAAATCTTGCGGGTCAACTAGAGAGAATAGAACATAAAATTGATTCTCAGCAGTTTGGTATGGACCGAGCAAACATTAGCTCAGGCCTGATCCAATAAGATTGTATGCTTAGAAGGGACTTGTTGTACGGATGTAGAATTTTAATACTGGAAAGGACTTGGGTGTTACGTAATTTGTATCGCTTTTTTCAACGGGCAATTTGCCTTTATTCTTTAAACTACTAAACTAGCTACACTATCTAATACAAAGAACATTTAGACTGTATACTAGCCGCGATGGCCTATAGACAGTCCAAATGCTCCAGCCCACTACCGGTAGGTAGCGTACCCAACATGCTGGCAGCAATGCCTCGTTGAATTGTATCGTATCGCTTTAAGTATCTTATGTTTTCTGTATGTCTTCTAATAACAACAATTTACTAGGTGATAGGACTTTCCTGCAAAGTTCGTCTAGGTAGGTACCACCGCTGTGCCAGTTATTCTGCCGCCAAGCAGTAGTGTGTAAGCACTACTGTGTTCCGGTTTGAAGGGCATTGTAGCTAGTGAAATTACTGGGCAAATGAGACTTTATGAACTGATCTCACAGTCTAGAAAACTTTTATTTTTTAATTTTTTTGTGTGATGTCTCAGGATGGCGTGCGCAGTGCGCAGTGTCACGTGAAACTTTAGTTTGGGTTCCGAGTGACTCTGCAATCTGTTATGGGCGGCCGTGTCACTTAACACCAGGTGAACGACTGGCTCGTCAAGTCATCCGTTTACATAAAAAAAAACTTTATAATGCTTTCCTTGAAGCCCGTTGAACATAATATAATTAACAGGGTCGTCCTTTTTAGGGTTCCGCACCCAAAAGGTAAAACGGACCCAATTACTAAGGCTCCGCTGTCTGCTTGTCTGTCTGCCTGTCCATCTGCCACCAGGCTGTATCTCATGAACCGTGATAGTTAGACAGTTGAAGTTTTTACAGATGATTTATTTCCGTGGCCGCTATACAAATACTAAAAAACAGAATAAAATAAATATTTAAGGGGGTTCCCGTATAACAAACGTGTTTTTTATGCTCGTTTTTATAGAGATTAGATAATAGTACAGAACCCTTCGTGCGCGAGTCCGACTTGCACTTGGCCGGTTATTTTTATTGTCTGAGGTATTGGCTTCGCTCAGGGTAAGTTAAATGAGCAAAATTCTTATTCAGTTAGCTTTGAGCCTTTACCTCAACCATGTCTGGTTTTATCCAATGTCTCTTCTATCTTCACCTACTCCGCCCGCCTTGTGTTTGGTTAAAACTAACTCATACAAAATTACCCACACAGGGTTCGTAATCTTCTAAGATACCAGTTAATATGAATTCCAAGGCTATAAAGTCAGAGCCTGTCAAAGCCTCTGTGCCAACTTTCGGTGTTTGTTCTTTGCTCTCCTCGTAAGTTGGACCAAGTTTGGAACATTTTGAATTGAATCCCGATGGAGTTTAACAGAGAATTGTGATCTGACTTTATTAGCATAAAAGTGTTGTTTTTAAAGTTTTCACGCGGATTCTTTCGAACACAAGATTGGTGGAAAGTTTGCGCGATTGTATCGGGTTGAACCAGATTTCTGAACTTCTTTTGTACTGCGAGTTTTGATAGTCTGAGAGAAAGTGTTTATAGTTTTGAGAAATATTAAGTTTAGTGAGAAAATTTTGAAAATCATGCTGCAGATGACTTTTCGGAAGATGGCTGGTAGAGACGACTAAATTGCAGGGAGCTGAAGACCAAGTTATCAGTGGCGTGCAGTTGAAGAGGCCTACGTCCAGCAGCCACCCTCCAATAGGTGTACCGACGACCTGGTCAGTACCGTGGGGAGCCGATGGATGCAGGAGGCAAGCACGTCTTCAGTCTTATGATGATGATGATGATGACGTCCTGCAGTATCAATAGTAGTACCATGTAATTTTATAGTAGAGATAACAAATGCCTCTAGTATGTGCCCATACCTATATTATACTCATCATTCAAATGACGTCAACTTCAAAATTTAAACGGGAACTTCTACAGCATTTACCTTATACTAAACACCGCTACGAGCTATTATCCTTAACAATTCTACGAATAACAGCAACGAAAGCCCGAAGGTGTCTCGTAACCCTCTAAACACAAATAGCCCTCAGTAATGCCTCGTCCACGTCCGTGCCAGAATACGGCTGATGGCTCGTAACTAAGATATTTGGAGCTATACAAGCTACGTCTGACGCGTGGTCCCAAGGCACAACTCGTTGGGGGCATTACTAGGGACGGTGTAGTTTGTAAGAGGTTAGAGGTAAAGAAACGTAGCGTAGAGATTTAGAATTTTTTTTTTACTAAAGCAATCATGCAAAGCTGTGGTAAATATTGAAACAAAATGGAAGATTTTGGCAGTTTATTAAGTTTTATTAATGGTTTTCGTTTTGGATTCGAGACGGAACCATGAATAGATTTTATATGCATCATAACGCTTATGAAAGATCCTAAAAATTATTATAAATCAATAAATAATGATATTATTTATGTCAAAATCAGAATACTTAAAATATGTACTTAATCTAAAAGTGCTAATGTTCAAAAGCTCGACTGCACGGGGAGGGGAGTACCTAGATATAGTTAGCAGCTAGCACCACGGCATTACGGACTGGGAAACAAAAAAGTATTAAATAAAGTCATAATCATCATCATCATCAGCCTGTATCAGTCCTCTGCTGGACTTAGGCCTCTCCTAATGCACGCCACTAAACCCAATCCTCGGCTGATCTCATCCAGATTTACGTAGCAACTACTCTAGTACTCGTGTACAAAAAAAATCGTATATGTACGTGTGTCATAGGGTAATACGCTTCCCTACTTTTGGTTTTCTTTTTCCATATTACTGACACACTAGATTCCTAACCATGTTCGATCTTAATGGATAATGTCCAAGGCACCTATACTCGCTGACGTGTTAGACCATATTGGACTGTACTTCGGACATCCCAATGGAAGTTAACTACTGTACTTTTTTACGAAAGAATTTCCAATGGGAAAGATCAAAACCGAACAATATACAAATTTGGAATACCAAATTCACATCTTGCGCCGCGCCAACCTTTACGAACATAGGTAGGTCTGTCGTAAAGTCGGAATCCGTCGGGTCTCCTACGTGATACGTTACACCACACTGATGGATTTACGCCCTTCAACGGTTTTTGCGACGTCTTTGTTACGGACAGGTTTGAGTTATGCGTTGATGGGTTGGAATGGACGGCTTGCCTCGAACTAATGAAGACCTAAAACGATTTGTGAAATAGAATCACTAGACGCCGTTACCCACAATTTACCCATTTTTCCGCAGGAACGTTTAACTTTCAGGGAATACTAGACCCTAACTCTCTAGAGTAAGATAGAGACAGAGTTCTATAATTACTGATCTCCGTTGTGATCGTCGTGTAAGCAATCTTAAATTCATCTTAAAGTTTTTTTTTTTTTTCCTTTTCCTAGTGTGCCTAATTATGATTACGCACTCTATTTATATTACAATCTAGCCATCTATTTGGCTAATAAGTAATTTTAATTTAACCTAAACTTCTAATAGAACTATCTGAGAATGTGTCCAATAACACTTTTCTTATTGTCTCTATTAGGGTGAAGACACATTGTTCTTGTGTTCTTTTTATGTAGCACTTACACTGCATCACATTATATTAATGAGTAGTTAATACACTATAACACTACACTAACTCAAACTGGTTTGTTCTTTTTAGTCTTCTCACTAGGTTCGTGTGGTCGAGGAGCTGGATTGTCTCAACATTCACATGATGGTGAAGTCTATGTTGATGACTTTCTGCATGCTTTTTAATAATATTGTGGACGAACTCTATTTCCAGGTCTTGATGGAGGTCGTCGTTTCGTACATACCAGGGTGCATTCACAATTTCCCTTAGCACTTTAAAGTTAAATGATATTTGTTAAAATTGTGCAGGAGACGATAATGGAGATAACTGTAACTTTAAAACAAACAAAGAAATGAATAAAAATTTGTTTAAGTACAACTAATATTGTTGGGTCGAGGTTAGTAAAAGTTTTAGGACGTGCATAACCGAACGAACTCGTTAAGCAGTTGCTTAATTAGTTTGTTTATCAATGAGAGCCATACAATGATGCAAAGACATCATTACTGGGTATATAGTGGACTACCGCATCGACATAACTACAGGTAGCTCCCAGATTATATTTTATCTAACACATACATCCCACTGCTGAGAAAAAATATTTAGTGAGACAGAGAGAACCAAATGAGTGTACGTACCCGTATTAAAAGCAAGTTTGATCTGACTATTACTATAATATCATTAACTACCACCAAACCAAATGCTAGACACTATACTATATACCCACTAAAAAAAATATTTGGACTGTATACTAGCCGTGAAAACCTATAGACAATTCAAATGCTACAGGTTTTTTATAGACTGCATTTTGGAGAGTGTGCGAAGGAATTACACGATCTTATTCCTCCATCTCCTTTCTTTCACCGGAAATCAAGGCGCACAAAAACACGGCACCCATATATGGTTGAAATACCATCAACCCGTACTAAGCGTTTTGCTATACACTTTATAGTGCGAACAGCCAGTGAGTGGAACACCTTGCCGGCGTCCTTGTTTCCAGCTAACTATGATCTGGGTGTCTTCAAGACGAGAGTGAACAGGTATCTTCTAGGCAAGCATGTTCCATCGTAGACTGCGTCATCGCTTTCCACCAGGTGAGACAGTGGTCAAATGCTTTGCCTATAAACATTTAAAAAAAAAAAGCCCACTACCGATAGGTAGCGTACCAACGTGCTGGCAGCATTGCCCCGCTGAATAATTACAATGCTGATTCGCTGTGCAAAATATATGCCAGCATTTTGGTCACACGTCACACCGACCATCGCGGTTTTAATAAACATTATAAACAAACTTGTTTAAAGTAAAACATAACTGGACATCCATTTCATAACATCTTTATTTTTTGTCATAACAATATAATTTCATTTCAATGAAAAACACTGACAAGTATAAAAACAAATACTGGCCAATTAAAACACAGCATTGCTCAGACCAGCCAATCACAAGCGGGCAGCGTCCATAAGGCCAACCAAAAGAGCATGATTGCCTTCGTGATGGAACTCGTGAGCCATTTAATTCGGAAATCTGATCAGTCCCCCGTTAATTTCCCAGGAAATGTTTGCACTGTCCCCAATTTGGATCGCAGAAAGAAACAAATACGCCTTTATAGGCTTTTTGGGGCTCAGATAATAATAAATACAAACTCAAATTTCACTGAAGTATAAACGAATACTTTGTTTATATAATCCCTGCATAAAATACAAACATAAATGAGTTTTAATTTTATTTTTATTTATTACTAGCAGCGCCCCGCGGTTTCACCCGCGTTCCTACAGGAACCGTTCCCGTTTCCGGGATAAAAAGTAGCCTATGCTTTAATCCAGGGTATAAGCTACCTCCATACCAAATTTCATCTAAATCCATCCAGCTGTTAAAGCGTGAAAGAGTAACAAACATACACACATACGCACAAACTTTTGCCTTTATAATATTAGTGTGATTTGAGAAATTGTGACATACGCAATTTCTGTATAAATCCTAATAATCTCAGAGGCACTCATTATCATCATCAACAGCATGTTTGAATTTATTTTAATATGTACAGAAATAGTGTATCTCCCAATTTCCCAAATAATAAAGAAAGTTAAGGTAAAAAAATGTTTATATATATACTTATTGGTTATTTTATTATTCAAACAGGGTATTGGTGAATTGTTGATGATGATGAATGCCACTGAGATCACTAGGATTTATCCAGAAATAGCGTATCTCCCATTTTCTCAACTTCGCGACCCTCTATAATGCAGTTACCGCTCTGTTATTGGCCCGTATTGAGTTTCGAATGTATCTGAATTTCGTTACTGATTGGTTATTATTTACTAAGTGGTTCTGAGTACTTGATTTAATATTTATCTACGTACCTATCTAGATTTTGGTTTAAAAAATCTTAACGGTAATTTATGGGTCTTTTTTTAGGGTAGGTACAGTTTGAAATTAATAAACTTTAAACTGTGTACTGTTTTTTTATGATAATGAGTTTTGTGACGAGCTAGTCGTTCACCTGATGTTAAGTGACATAGTGTCACACGAAACTTCAAAAAAATGCACTGCGCACGCCATCCTATCATCTGAGATGTGGTCATTTGCCCAGTAATTACACTAGCTACAAAGCCCTTCAACCCGGAACACAGTAGTGCTTGCACACTACTGCTTCGCGGCAGAATAACTGACAAAGCGGTGGTAACTACCTAGACGAACTTTGCAGAAATGTCCTACCATCTAGTAAAAATAAAAAAAACATTTCACAAAACAATTTTTAAACCACACCACAACTTAACGATGAAACACAGATAACCCCCAATAGATACCGCATTATGGGATTTTTGTTCGGATCCTACCTCACCAAAACTGGAGGAAGGCGCGGGTTGCGGGGACTGGAGCCAATGCGCTATTATTGGCTGTTTCGAGTGACGCCCTAATAATGAACTCTAATAATTGGTCGAAACTACGGCCGTGCTGCGAAGCGGCGATTTATATAGAACCATTTACGCCAATGCGTGGTGCGCGCTCGTCGTCTTTCATGCGGTATCTATTGGGGGTTATCTGTGCGATGAAACTACAGTACCTACCAATTATTCAGATACATTCCTGGATTATTTAAATATAACACAAGAAACACAAAACAAAAGTAGTAGGTAGGTGGTAGGTAGGTGGTTTTAGTAGTTTCTTTGGAAAACAACCTATTTATTACGAATCATACGTATAATAAAACTAAAATATACTAATGAATATTTCATAACACGTAAATATCGGAATACTTATTATCAGCTGCAAACATTCCCACAGCTGGGACACGGGGTTACTCTTACAAGGAGAAAGTTCAAATTCAGATTCAGATTTCTGTGTGCACGTCCTCGAATTTGGATTTATGTCATGTTTTACTAGGTGGTAAGACTTTTCTGCAAAGTTTGTCTAGGTAGGTACCACCTCTTTGTCAGTTATTCTGCCGGCAAGCAGTAGTGTGCAAGCACTACTGTGTTCCGGTTTGTAGCTAGTGAAATTACTGGGTAAATGAGACTATGATCTGATCAGTCTTATTCCTATACTGTGTGAAGTCTCAGGATGACGTGCGCAGTGGAGTTTCACGCCAAACTGTATTAATTTAGAGTTCCGAGTGACACTGCAATCTGTTATGGGCAGCCGTGACGCTTAATATCAGGTGAACGACTAGCTTGTCACGTCATTCGTTTACATAAAAAAAAACATAATCTTGTCTTGGGGTGGGTTTTTTGATACGTAATTAAGGTAACCAATGGTTAAAAATACTAACAAATTTTGATCATTGGTTAGAATTTGTTAGCAATTTTAACCATTGGTTAACTTTGGTAACCCACCTTTACTCGCGATGTTTTCGAACATCATCAGCTGGAAGATCCACTTCTAATCACTACTATTTTTAAATTGCATATTTTAATAATATTCCCACAGAATTCACCCTATTTACGTAGAGGTCAATATTCCTCAAAAAATAAACATCATTTTAAAATACCTACAGCAATAGAAAGAGACGGCTCAAACATACAGTGACGTCAGTCCTAGCTCTAAGCTGTGGTAGCTTTACATACAATCTCTTTGGCATGTCACGATTTGTGTTTTCATAGTAATTGTGGGGAAGCTCCACACGATCTCTGTGTTGCGAGAAAGGGACAGGCATTCCCTCCAGCTGGGTTAGCACGGAAGGTAGACAAAATTGTCTTTTTTACTACTTTTAGTGAATATTATTTGTATATGCGTCCGTGATGTCATGTCAGTAGGCGCCGACTGAAAACCAGTAACTAAGGTTGTATTTTGCAGCCTCAGTTGTATGCTGAGTCGGAGCCTATTCCTGGCCTCATACAATGTCTGTTGTTTTTTATTTTTATTTTTAATTACATATATAATTTGTTTAGTTTTATGACATTGTGTGTGTGTTTTCGGAATAAATGTATTTTCTTTCTTTCTTTCTTTCTTTCTTTCTTCTTTCCCCGTTTTACGTCACTTTCTTCATACTTGCTTGGTGTAAAACAGGGGAAGACAGTTTTGTCTCCCGGCCGAAACCCCTACAGAAACTTTAAAAGCTCATTACCTACTCCATGATTTATCTGCCGATTTTACATATTTTTTAGTTATTGCATTCATTTTCAACCTGCTCTATGAAAATAATATTTACTTGTTTATTTTTAATAGCATGCATCTAGCCTATGCCTCCCTAAAAAACGCCACTTTGGACGCTTATCATATGAGAGTTTCATTTAAGCACTTTTGACAGGCATATTGGTGATCGCAAAAAAAAAAAGATGTATACCAAGAAGAATGCTGCCCATTCTCTGGATACTCCCTTATCCGACTCTTACGGCACCTGCGGGAAGAGATAGGGTGGTCCTATTCGCACACTGGGACTACACCGCATGTTTTCGTACGCCTGTGTGAAAATGAATTCATCCAAGTATGCGCAAGTCTCACTCATTATTAAAATAGTTAAGCATATACGAAGAAACAGTATCCAAGCGGGCCACGTATTACAATGCGGGCCACATAAAGTGTACACACTCGCGGCGTCCGGAGTGGTGTTCTGGGACTCGCTAAGCGGTTTTTGATGTCGCTCACCCGCAGAGGCATCGTAAACGCGTATATAGTTTGATCAGGCTAAGCGGTGACATGCGCGTCTGTTATAGTTTTTTTAAACTAAAATTAAAAAAAAGTGTAACATTGTAATCCTACTAATCATACCCTACAGCCTACCATAATTATGACACTGATAATAAATCATAAATATTGGGTTTAGTGCGTAAGCTTGTGTATTCATGTTTGACACCACTCAGCACTGAAACGTCCTAACAGGTTTTCATACAATTCAGTATGTAGATAGTTTTTTTTTCTTATATTTTGACTCCACACATAGTATATTTAGCCAGTGTCAAGTATTGTAATTATTCATCGTGTTATAGAATATTTCACGTAAAGTCAAGTCTTAGTCAAAGTCTGGGTAGTCATAGTCCAGTCAAAGTCATACCCTAGTAAAGTGGTGGTAACTTTACTAGAAGCTTCTATGGAACTTTGGAAGCAACACGAAAAACCACGTTTTACCACTTTGTATTACTTGCCTACACTCATACTCGTAATTGAGGTTAGAGATATCTTTATTTCTCATAAAAAAAAATCACTTACATGAGAACGAATTAACATAATGTACAAAATAATTACTGTTGTCGTACGAAACTCAATACTCAATACTCAATACTCAATAATTTATTGCAACCATTATTATACATTACATACAGGTGTTAATAGCGTGTTTAAAGGTAACATAATGACCCTGCTTGGGTATAGCAATAACGTGCGGAGCGAATCGACTTAGTCTACAGTGAATCGCTCCGAAAGGAATTCGTCTAATGTATAGTAGCATTTATCCAGTAGCACAGTTTTTAAAGCTACGGCGAATTTTTTCTCTTCTTCAATTTTTTTTAAATATACTGGTAATTTGTTATATATCCTTGTGGCCATTGTATGGGTGCCGGAACTATGCATAGCTAATTTTGACTGGGGTGTTATTAAGTCATATTTATAATTTAATCTAAGTTCATAGCCTCGATTGCAATCCGCCAGTTTTTTGAAAAATTGAGGGTATTTCTTGACGAGTTTACAGATTTCTAGAATGTACAAAGACACTGTTGTTAGAATTTTGAATTTGATGAAGTAAGGTCTATGAAAATGTTGTGTGCTGATGTCTGGTTTAATATTTGCGAGAATACGGATACATTTTTTTTGGGCTACAAAGAGATCTTTAGCATCTGTACTATTTCCCCAGAGTATTATGCCGTAGTTTAACCACGAGTGTGCATAAGCATAATACGCTGATAAAGCTGTATTAAGGTCAGTTGCGCGTCGTAATTCCCTAAACAGATATTTTTAAATAGTAGTTAAGTTATTATTATTTTTTTTAGTAGTAGGTAGGGTTAGTTAAACAAAACTGGTCAATTTATGTGTTGTTCGATACGGGTTACCAGCTAGCACACAGCGATAAGCAAGTTGCTTACATAGATCAAGCGTACCTGGAAGTGAAAATTCAGCACATAATGCGTAAAACGCCACCAATTTTAAACATTAACACTAGAAAAATAATACAATCATTGCATTTGTTGTGGTAACTCTCAAGAATCTCTCAATGGATTACGTTATCAGTTCCATTAGTATTAGTTATAAAAAAATGTCAATCTCATGCCTGACTTGACTTTACGAGACATGACTTCAGGGACGGATGGTATTAGGTGTGCGGTTTTGGATCCCGTTTATGATTTAATTTTTTCCTTTAAATCAATCCTGTTAATTTTTTAAAATAGGCTAGTGTCCGGCTTAAAAAATTAACAACTTAATGTTATATAATTTTCGTAAAGTAGGTTAAAAATGAATGCAATAATTTAAAAAATTAGTAAAATCGGTAACTAAATCACGGAGTAATAAGCTTTCAAAGTTTCTGGAGCGGGCATCGCCTGTCCCTTTCTAGCAAAACAGGGCTTTCCCACAGTTACTATGAAAAACGCACGTTGTGACGTAACATGCCAAAGAAATTGTATGTAGAGCTACCACAGCTTAGTAATGAGGTACTTTGAAGGTGAACGAACTGACGTCACTGCGCGTTTGAACTGTCTCTTTCTATTCCTGTATTTTAAAAAGCTTTTTTAACTTTGTAATTTTTTGAGATATTTAATTTTTGTTTTATTTTTTGAGGAACTTATTAATTTGTGCAGTAAAAAAATAGCACGACACAAGCCTATTCAATGGTTCTTTTGTACCTAATCATTGTCGATTCTCTATGTCATTGTCACTTAAAGGCTTAACAAGCTACATATTGTGATCATGGAAATTTGCATAACAACGCAATATGAGCGCAGTCAAACTGTATAACAGTTTCGCCGCCATAACACGAGCGGTCGCAAACAAAAATGCTTTTGCGCTACCATCGGCCTCCTTGATGTTTGTCCCTAAACAAATGACGGTATGGCCTTGTTGTACTCGTGTAAAAGGCTCTTACATCATAGTGATTGGACTGTGACCCGTCGACACTATTTTCCGTAAAAGCTTGCAGATTGAGCCACAAAGTTGGAACAAATAAAAGAAAATAATTCTACGAAAGTTATTTGATATGAACGGCAATTATTTCGACAATAGGGATCGTTATTTTTTTTGTTTGTTGCAGTGTTTCCGCCTCATCTCGGTCTTTTCAAGTCAGGAGTGAATGGGCATCTTATGGGCAAACGTGCTCCACCTTATACAACTTTGTCACTTACCATCAGGTGAGTTGTTCTCAAACATATGCACATTTTAGCATTCAATTAAAACCATTTCGAGTAATAGGCTAAGGGTGGGTTTTTTCACCAATAGTTAAAGTAACAAATAGTTAAAAACTGTAACAAATTCTAACCAATGGTCAAAATGTGTTAGTTTTTAATCATTTGTTACTTTATTATTGGTGGAAAAACCCACCTTTTACTGATCAGTACCTAAATCTACAACCAAAAATAACAACAACACTTTTAGATTTGTTTAGTTTTGTTTGATTTTGAACAATCAAAAATAGTTATGGATTATTAGAATTTCAGGCTTTAATTAAACGACTTTCATTTGACTTTATTACTCGATGCTAAGTGGAAGAAATGCCTGAGCATAATAATACAAACAAAAAAAGTAAAGAAATAAAAAGGATTTCATGTGAATGTGACATTATTGACATTGACACATGGAATAACTTTTGTTTATTAGTAGGTACCTAAGTAGGACGTTACCAGCAGACAATGGTCTTTGAAGAAAATCCGACAATGGCGGTTGTGAATTTTGAATTTTTTACCAAAACCTGTATATTTTTGAATTTTAATGTGTAATAAGGGTGGATTATTATTCCTTAAGTGTTCGTAAACGTGCACGAGTGTTGACAAATGCTTCCAAGTTTATATAACCATCCATTTTCTCTTCAACGGCTTTTAGAGCCTTCAGTAAAATATCCACCATTTTACTGATGGCATTTTGACTGACAAAATAGGACTTTGACATGACATAACCGTACAAATTTTTACTCACTTGACATTGGCAGAATTATTGCTGAAAAGCGATAGAAAGCCATTAACGAAGAAGAAGAAGAATAAGTACAATGAATTTAACAAAGTGGTCAAATGCTATGCCTTTAAAGAATAATAAAAAAAATCAGTTTCTTAGATTGCTCTATATTTTCATTTCTAAAATTAAAATGAAGGTCAAGAAATTTTAAACATACAACATTACGTAATTTGTTGTTACAACTTAAAGAACTTTCTTTTTTTGTATATATTGGCCTGTTAATTGTATAATTTACAAACAATTCCTGGTCACATGCAGGGGGTGGATTATAACTTATAAACCATCCCCTGCAAGATGGTGCACTAACTGGCTGGGCTTTATAATATGCAACATTTTTTAAAACCCTATTTACTAACCATCCTCCTCCGGTGTCTGTCTGTCTGTATGTGTCAATCTATAAATGATTGTATCTCGAAGCCGACTGAAATTTTCACATAATTTACATTATTTTTATTATTAACCGCTCAATTTTTTTTTACAGAACTCTGGAAATAATTACTTCATAAAATCTATTTATTTAAAAAATAAAAGTGTTATGTCTAAAGAGTTCCTAAAATATGAAAATAAACTCAAACAAAATATGATTTATCAAGGAACCCAATTCTATGTACGTTTCTTTACGAACCGCAATTTATAGCATGACACATTCATTCAGGAGATTAAACGTGTCGTTGAAATTGAAAGTAAATATTTGGCGTGTATTTTTTTAGGCCGCCACTGTATGGTTATTTACGAGGTATTTACGTAAAGCGAAGCATCGATTAGGGTTACGTGCGCTCAAAATGTCTAGTGTCTGAAATGATAGACCCGATACTTTTATGCTAAGTATATGAGCACTCATTTCCTTGTCGAGAGCGCAGCTTTATGGGGAGTAAATGAAAGTATGAGATTATGAGTCCTGTGGGTTTTAGCTAGGATTTACGACATCAAAAGATGTGGCAGTAAACTTATTAATAAGAAGGAATAATTTTTTTCAACGCCACCTAGCCAGGCCCCAGGCGCCAGGGCCTTTCTCTACAGAAGGGAGCCCATTTTAAGAAATTAAAATGGGCTCCATGGACCCCTTAGTGTCACCGCACACGAGCCACTCGCGACAACCACAAACGCCACGAATGTACCGCAAACGATTGTAGCGTGTGGCGGCCACCGGCGTCAACCGTGTGCGGCGAGTCCATACAAAATGTATGAAAACTATAGGAAATATGCCGGTGGCGGCGTTTTGTGGCTTGTGGTCGGTGGCCCGTGTGCGGGAAGCCTTAAGATTAAGAAATCCGGTCTTACAAGCTTCACTAGCTCGGCCATCTCGAAGAGAATGGGTGAAGGTTGAGCCGTGAAGTGAGCGTAGCGTACATGGGACGGCGGAGTGGCTGACGACCAGTTGGCCGCCCTAGGTACCGCTGGTTTGACGAAGTCACAAAGGACTTGCGCGTGCTCCAAGTGGAGAGCTGGCAGGAGATGGCGCAGGACAGACCGAAGTGGCATCTTTTATTGTCGGAGGCCAAGACCCACAGCTTTTATAACCGCACAGCTCGTCACCGTCAAAAAGCTCATCCACACCTCGTGGACCCGTGGAAGTCTCGCACAGACCGTTTCACGAGATCATTTCTGCCACATACTTGCAAGATGTGGAATGAGCTACCCTCTGAGGTGTTTCCGTTGAGCTACAACATGGGGCACTTCAAACGTCGGGTAAATAGAGTCTTAAAAGGTAGGCAACGCATCGGCAATGCCCCTGGTGTTGCAGGTGTCTATAGGCGACCTGCTTACCGCTTACCATCAGGCGGGCCGTCAGCTTCTTTGTCTATCCGTGTTATAAAAAAAAAGACCCACATTGGGTCGTTACGCCATCCTAGTTAGTTCTTAGTTAGTCTTAATACAGGAGAGATGCCTTAAAGAGCGTAGACCATAACTCACCACTCTGGCCTTTGTGGGATGGTGAGTGACATAAAGTCCTCGAGTTATGTGATCCTTGAACATGCCATTTCTTCAAGATTTTTCATCGTTGTAACATTTATAAAAACTGAAATATCTTCACCCTGATTGGTTTACTGATTGGTTACAAGTATTTTTATTTTGAACTGTGCCGGAAGACGCAGCATAGGCCGGCCCCCCACTAGGTAGACCGACGATCTGGTGAAAACTGCGGGAAGCCGATGGATGCAGGAGGCGAGCAGCCGCTCAAGGTGGGGCCCTCGTGGGGAGACCTACGTTCAACAGTAGACGTTTTCTGGCTGTTGATGAACTGTGTTTTTTAGTTTCTTAAAAACTCAAAAGTGTTAAAGCAAATTGAGAAAGGTGATGGATCCAAGTCTGGGTTTAATGATTATATAGTCATCGAATTTAGAGCCAAGCTACTTAGATCTAAATAGAGTCAACGTTACACCGCAGCATAGTTCCCACAACCACACACTGGAAGATGGAACGTAGGAAACTACTGAACGAATGCAACAAGCAAACATAATAAAAACAACAAGCTATGGTTCATTGCGACGATTAAGAAATATACTTGCGCAGCTGGTCTTGGCTACGACTAGAATAGATAGTAGATACATATATCTATGGGCTATTGATATTTTTCAGTCTATAAACATACCGAGTTTCTTCAGTAAGCTTACGGTTCCAATGCTACCAACACTGCGCATATATCATCAAAAAACGATTCGCGAGTGAGCCGTCATTCTACCCAGACTGTGTTGGCGTAAGTGCAATTTGTAGACTTTTCGCTTTCATAAATCGTATCTTTTCCGATTGGAAACGAAGCTCGGGCTTCTTGAAGCGTTCCCTGATTTATGTTAACGTTTCACAGGGATCGTTACGGCTAGTAAATCTTGGTTTAACTTGTTGCGGTTACGCAGAATTAGCTTGCCGCGTAAACGCGTGTCACGCGGTTTTTGTGTTTTTATTTGTACGAGCTCGGTGGAGGATGGAGTCGTGGTCGCGGTCGAGGTATAGAATGGTGTATTTTGTGTCATCATGTGATGTTCAAGTTGAATGTTTGAGTAGGTAGCTCTATGATATTATGGCGTAGCCAGGTGGTAACTGGCACACTGAAAATTATAAAGGTTTTTTTGTAAGTTAGTCTCTTAGTTAGTTTTTTTGTAAACTGTTCCGTGACGACACCGAAACGGCCCCAACGGAAGACCAGCGCTGATTGTATGATCAGTGCTATGTTGAGTTGGGACCAATTCATGGCAACAGACAATCAAGTTATATTAAGTTATTGCCATGTTTTGTCTTTTTTTAAATTTATTTGGATCTTTTGCCAGGAATAAACAATTTCTTTCTTCTTTCTTTCTAATAATATGTGAAATGTTTGCATGAACATTGCTAAGACCTACGCAGTGAGAATGAAATTGGTTGCCACAGATCCTCATCTGTGGTGGTTGCAAAGCGAAAGATGTGGCTCAGCAGAAGTGACTTTTAAACCGATGCATCCTGGTTCTAATCCCAGTCGATCCCACCGCACCAAAGACTCTAAGTTATATGCTACATTTTCACTCCCTCTTACAACAAGGAAGGAAAGTATCATGAGGAAGCCGGTTAAAGAATCACAAAATTCAAGAACATGACCAACTATGGCCAACGCGGTGGATAATGGTGTCTACACTGCAAAAGAATACCATTGTGCTCTGATGATTTAATAAACTACTTAATATAAGTAAAAACGCGGAACGATTATTTTCCCGTTGCCTAGTTCTATTTCTAAGTTACAATCAAAATGCAAGTGTAATTTAGCATTTTTGTACCTTTTCACAGTAATAACAATATCAACTTTTCTCTCTTAGTTTCAAAGGTTTTTTCTAAACTATACTGCGACAAGGTGCTATATAATGTAATAATCTTCCACAGTACGTTGGAAAATCAAATCAATGCTTAATCTGACGACTTGAACGGGCCAATCTGAATAATTCAATTACTGCCTTTGCTTCGTTATAAGAGAATTAATTTGTATTTATTAAAAAATTCAAATGTTCGTCAATTGCTCCTGACTGGAGTTTGAATGACTATTTATTTATAGAAGCTGGTAAATTGTTCCCCGAATTTACCTTTTTTTGGTGAATAAAATTGCTAATGTATACAAAAATACGATAATATCTTCTGTAAACGGGAAAATGTATACGTTTGACTCACTACTCTGTCCCTTTAAGAGAACAGACGGTAATCAAAAATATAAATAAAGGTTGGTGGGATAGATATCCACGTTGGGCATGCGCATTCCTCGAGCGTTTGACCAACGGGCGGCGCGTGTAATCACCCCTAAATAAATAAAAAGAAAGGTACTTCTGCTGGCCCTTAACTATAAGTTTTAAAATACTAAATACCTAATAGACCTTCATCTAGGTTACGTTAGTAGGAACTTATCTATTCTATAGGTGAGTACCGACCGACGGTATTAAAATTTTCAATGCCTATGTAATTTATTAAAACTTAAGTACTTTCAATTTAGAATATTTTAAAGCATTATATTACTTTAATTCTAGACAGACACCTCCTCTGAATAATTTATATTTAATTAGAAATTTAGCTTTTGAGAGATATTGCTACACCTACATTTTGTTTTAACTGGAACGTTCTGAATTCATAAACCAATATCAGCCGTGAAAATGTTTAAGGATGAGGTGTTTTGATTATGTTTTTAGGCATAATTAAAGTTTGGTAAAGTTCTAGCTTTCTACATTTTTAATGAAACTGCCAAAAATCTCTTATTTTAATTGCTACAATGTTATCTTGGTATTATTTCACTCTTTGATTGTTTACGATAAATGATAACCTAACATTTCACTACCTAAAATCGGGAAAATCTTGACAGCAGAGAGGTTGAACAAATCAAATCACTTAAAATTTCATAGAATTTGTAGGAAAGTACATTTTACAGATTAATTTGTAAAGGAAAAATTTGAATCACGAACAGGACTTGAACCCGCATCCATCTGCCCCTAAAGCCAAAAAAAGGCCAAAAGCCAAAAGGTGAAGGATAAATATGGACACGGACCACTTGTCACGGTAGCTTAAGTAAAGCATGTCCCGGCTTTAGGGACGGATGGATGCGGGTTGAATTCCCGTTCGTGATTCAAATTTTTCCTTCACAAACTAATCTGTAGATTACGCTAAGCAGGCGACACCGCTTTAAAAATAATAAATATTAATTACATTTTACTTCTACGGCTCGCTCAAAGACACCATTTCCAAACATGAACATCCCAAAAATTCATCCAGCGTCCCGTTAAATACGGGCTTCGGTTTTTAAAAGCCGGGGATAACGTCAAACTGTAGTACGTCAGATAAGCTACGACTACGCCATCTATCTTCCCGGCAGACATATGCAAGATACCACCCACATGATGTAATCGAAAATCGCTTACCAAAATCCATCTACATATTCCCTCTGACAACGGCTAAAATTGGCTTTAGATTTTATAGGGAGTTTTTCGGGCAAGAAATTGAATTGTTATCTGTAGTGGTTGGGCAGGGGTGAGGAAAGGGGCTTGTTTAGTGGTTGTAAAAGGTTTATGCCCGTATTAAGGTGGGGCTTTGAAGGCGGGAAGAAGCAACGGTAGAAAGTGTTGATAGTGACTGTGGTACCGCTGGTTTATTGCTTTTTTTATGTAACTGAGTGCCGAAGCTAGAAAGATATTGGGATGGCACTAGTATGCGTTCACACGCGACGCCACGCCTGAGCAAAACTTAAAGCATTCACTAATTTAAATATGGGGTGTCCTGGTACTTCAATGTTTTTTTACTGTTTCTCTATTTTTAATATAGTTTTTATCACTGGACATTTTTATCATTGGACATTTTTATCGTTAAACATTTTTATAATGGACATTTTCATTATTGGACATTTTTATCCGGTGTTTCCTCGATCATACTATTTTATTATTGGACATTTTTATCATTGGACATTTTTATTATTAGACATTTTTATCATTGGACATTTTATATTATCGGACATTCTTATCATTGTAGACATAAGTCGTGCGAATTGTAGTTTTGCTTCTATGCGAGTTGAAAACGTATTCAAAAAAGTCATCGGGTGGACTACGTGACTTTCGAACTGACACCCTGGTTTAAATCCCATCTACCCCATGCACCAATACCTTTCCAGGTTATGTGCAATATTTGCACGAAATTTGAAATCTTGCGTCGCTTAATTACCAACCTTGGGCAGCGTTGGTTTATGGCTTACACTATCTCCCAGGTTCTCAAATGGCGACCACAAACCGGAAGACGCAGCGTAGGCCGATCCCTACTAGCTGGACCGACGATCTGGTGAAAGCCGTGGGGAGCCGCACAGAGCGCCACTGAATGGCGCTTTGTTGAGGTCTACGGTGGAGATCTTCGGAGGTCGGATGATGATGATGACTATCTCCCAGTGAAATGAGGGTCACGTCCCTGCAGTAACAACGTTTTGGGGTGATGACGAGCTTAATTTTAATATAAATAGCTTCTAATGTACTCGTTTACAAAAAGAAATAATACAACAAAAAAAATCTAGACTAGAAAAAATCTAATGTAGTGTATATTGTTTATATGCATGTATGTCGTATTATATGTATGTTACTAGTCTTAGGATTTAGTTTTCATATCTAACTTTGTATTTATTACTGTACATAGCCAACCTAATTCATAATCTGTGTCTGTCCATCCAAAGGTTGTCTGGAAGAGATCGCTTTAAGTGATAAGACCGCCCATTGTGCTACCTTTTGTCAAATAATTCATATTGTCGTGTATCTTTGTGTATGTTTTGGTGTACAATAAAGCATTATTTTATTCTATTCTAGACATCCTTCCACTTTTTTAAAGCCATTTAGGCAAATAAGGGGTTAAACTTTGTAGTCCACTTAATAATGTATTTATATTAATTGAAAACGAAGCTACTGTTCAATGAAAATTAATCTAGAAATAGTCCAGGTGTTAAATTACTAGCCTGATTAATTAAATTGTAGGCGTTTACCCTTGCCACCCACAGTTGACGGCAACCCTGTGTTTAATAGCTTTAACAAAAAGGGTTCACTAATACCTAGGTATGTCTTTTAAAATAATCGAAATACCCAACCAGTGCCAGTGTGGTAGGAGTGGGTAATTGGGAGAGGTCCTAACTACCCACTTAGTGCCAGAGTCAGAAAATTTCACATAATTGATAATAGCTTAGACATTGCTCGCGTTTTTTTATAACTAACCGCAATCTCACTTAATGGAAAGTGACGACGCGGTCTACGATGGTATATGCTTGCCTAGAAGATAAGATGTACTTGTATGCAGCCTTGGCCCAATTAACATTATTAATAATTTTAGGGACCGTAGTAGTCCTGATTTTCAAATAAGACCACGCCATCTCTTCCCGTGGGTACCGTAAGATCCGGTAAAGGGAATATACAGGGAATAGGCAGCACAACATTCTCCTCTCCTCATACCTAGCTGATCGTACAAAAAAATGTTTTATGCTAAATAAAGATATTTGAAAATCGAAATTGAATTGACTTTATTTAATTTCGACTAACCCTAAACTGTTGGTTTTTATCCTTTGTCTCTGCTCCTAGGATTATGTTAATTATAAGTCACGAACAAGCAGGCTGATATTAAGCGTAAACCAATCATTTTCATTCCATGGAGCATTGCCGATGCATTGCAGGCTACCGGTTATTTTCCCTCTGACGTTAATTTAACTAAGAAATAGTATCTTACGCTTCATTAGGTTTTTGTTACGCCATAGGTCAAATTAAAACTTAAAACCGGTAAAAGGACACTTTAAATTTTTTTTAAATATTTTATAAAATTCACTACGTACAAAAATGTTTATCAAAAAACAAAATACCTCAATCAGAGAGGTATTTAAATGAGAATAAAAAGGACGATCTGGGATCCAATTAATCCCATTGCCAGAATTGCGCCGTTGCTGACAGTAGCGTTAAATGGACGGGTATATTTTTGGGAGAAAAACTACCAAAACTGGAGGAAGAACGAAAAGCGAGCCATTCTGGATCCAGTAAACAAAAAACGCTTTATGTTTGAAATTCGTTATTAGTTCAGCTGGATTTATACTATCATCATCAAGCTTGAAGACGTCCACTGCTGAACATAGGCCTCCCCCAGAGAGCACCATTTTGAGCGGCTGCTTACCTCCTGCATCCATCGGCTCCCCGCGGTTTTCACCAGATCGTCGGTCCACCGAGTGGGGGGCCAGCCTACGCTGCGTCTTCCAGTTCGAGGTCGTCACTCGAGAACCTTTCTAACCCATCGGTTTATACTATCACTATATTCTAATGTACAATTTTCTTTAGTGTCATTAGAATCCTTTAGTCATTGATGTTTCAAAAACCCTTTCTTAGAGTTATGTATGTCGATGATTTTGCTTATGAAATAGAGGTATTGGAAGCCACCTGGGCTAACATTACCGGAATCTAATACCGGCTCCATCAGTATCCTTATTCCATCCCTGAAGGCATTGAGAATTGAATTCAGTCGAAAAAGCTTGGTCGCTAGCCATCAAGAATAGTGATGTACGACCATAGCAATCCTAGGCGATCGGTAGATTCAAACGTAGCCTAATTGGATTTACCCAACCTTAGGCAAAAAATCGGGAAACTGCTGAAAATAGGGAACTAATTTACGATTTGTAAGCGTGCCCCGAATATCTTCATTACGATATATCCGAGTAGCAGTTAGTGATAATTAAAATAATAAAGAAGGGGAGGGAACGTTTAATGATTTGTGACTGGAGAGACATTATCACGAATCGGAGGTGTTCGTGGAGAAAATTTCATTAATTTGTTTTAAGATACTACGCGAAAGACTTGCTATTTTTAGCCTCAGAATTCAGGATTAAATATTTCAAAATGGAATGCTACATTTAGCATAATTAAATCTTGTTTAATATAACAAATATTATAACTATTATATAACTAACTATTATATTATTTTGTAAATTTGTAGTCTTAAAATTAGGTCCTCTTTTTGTTGCCACTCACAAAATTCACTTCTTATTTACTGTTTTTTTTCCATAATTATATATTTTGTTTAGGCAAATCAGAGTTCCAAGATACAGGCCTCGTGCTTAGTTTGGAGCTCATAGTTAAGTTTAATTTGACGGAAATGTATATTCTTGCGGTTTATGTATATGTAACAAAATTGTAACTTTTATTCTGGCAATAAATTTATATTATCTTATCTTAACTACTGTTAAAAAAA
Source organism: Ennomos quercinarius (assembly GCA_910589525.2). NCBI lineage: Eukaryota > Metazoa > Arthropoda > Insecta > Lepidoptera > Geometridae > Ennomos > Ennomos quercinarius. The sequence continues at coordinate 12,382,841 of OU342504.1, read as the reverse complement.
ATGGTCGCCAATCTAAAAAGTGAATCTCACCCCTACGAATGACGCAAGCTACGAAAGCTACGCCGTGAATTACGAAAGCTACGCCGTGATTTTCACTCATCATCTGCTAAAAGCATACTAAAGTGACTTTGCACTAGATTATTTTCTTTCATATTAGACTTACAACGTGTCTTTAATACAACGTAAGATTAGAGATTTACTAATTTATTTTAATGGTATAGAGAGTCTCTTTAGCATTAAAATAAATTAGTAAATCGTTAGAGACGTCCTGCGGGTTTGCCCGCAAATACCCGCTTGTCAAATTCAAATTCAAATGTTTATTGCATTCCATGAATATAAAAAAACTCCAGAGTATAAAGTATCCTATATTAATTTCGACAGTCATCGCTATCAGTGCGCAATATTTCATCTAAATCAGTGAAGCCGTTTTGGCGTGGAAGCCAATTAACAAACATGATTCACTGTTGATATATAAAATTGGATGCTGGCTAAATACGATAACCGCGTATCACTAATCTTAAAAATGTAATCACATATTAAAACTGAAATGGAACAAACGTGTTCAATTAATAAAAACAAATGCCGCACGAAAAATTTAAACTTAATTCGCCAATGAGATCGCTCAAATAATTGGTTCCGAAAAAATAACACGACCTTGCCACAGTAATGTCTCCCTCACATTATCCTAAACCCAGACACGACTTGACTGATGCCTCGTCTCTTCTCAATTTGTTGAATACCCACCACTTAAGTGGGGATTAGGCATTGCTTAATATTCGCGAGAGTCGAGGACACTTGGCAGGGAAATTACTGGGCGCTAAATTGATGCGGCATGTCGGAGCTTCAAAGAAAGAGTTTTCGTAAAATGATAGAAGAAAATACTTGTGAACAAGTACGCGACGCCGACGCAAGCAAGTTCTTTGTCACTTTAATAATTCTGTGCATACTGCACGTTACCGTTACTTAAACTTTTTGCTAATAAAAATAGTAAAGCATTTTGACGTAGGGCAAAAAATAAGTAATTGTAGGTTCGCTTTTATCCCTCAATGACGTATCTCCTGCTACACATATGGGTACGTCTTATAAAGAGATAAATGCAAACTTAAAAGCTGTCAAATTTTAGTGCAGATAAGATCTGCGAGCCGCAGAGTGCGCGATGGGATCTCACAACTTAATTCCCCCATCCCCTTTTTACCATCGTACAACTAGACGCACGGAAACACGGCTTCCATGTATGGTGGAAAATCCTCAAATTCGTACAAATAGTTTTGATTCCTCGTTTATAATTCGGACAGCAAAGGAATGGAACACCTTAACAGCGTCATTGTTTCCTGACAAATATAATCTGGGAGTTTTTAAGGCCAGAGTGAACCGGTATCTTCTAGGCAAGCATGCTCCATCATCGACCGCGTCGTCACTAACCATCAAGTAAGACCGTGGCCAAATATTAGCCTATTGTTGATAAAAAAAGATCTCCCATGACAGCAGGAGTGCAAAGATGACAGGGGAGTTACCTTGCAACCTCATATCATTACTGCTTCTTCAAAAAAAACATTTGTAGATAATAAAAGTACTGATTAATTATATCTTGCGATCTCATTATCATTACTGATTCTTTATTATTTAAATATTATTCTTTATCAAAATGATATGTAGATAATAAATAATAATAAAATATTGATAGTGTAAAACAAAATTTAATATAAACGTTGGTTATGGAGGGTGGTTTAATCCTCTTATACGTAGGTAGGTAGGGACATTCAACCAACATTCAACATCAGGTGAGCGGCAGTCAAACGATGGCCTTCAAAAAAAAAAAAATGACGTCCGTTCATTCCATATATAAATTACACCATTTTATTCACATTCCGTTTTATTTAATCTGGCTACAAGTCCATGTCGATGACCTGTAAAAGTCCATGTACATTATGCAAGTCGCGTGCAGCCAGACCTCGAGCAGTGATGAGCTCACCGAATTAATATTTAGATGCAGCGGTCGCATTCTACGAATGTTTCTCATTCTGAAACAATGCTCAAACTAGAATAACCTTTTAGTTTGAAGTACCAACATTTTATTCATGACTGAATGCGATGTCAGGACTTGTTATTAGTTAGTTTATTCCAAGTTATACAAAGCCATTTTTAAAGTAACTTACACATGTTTTATTCTGTAAAGTTTGGAACAAACCGACGTGGTATGACGGCTGCCATAGGTTTGCTTCAACATTAATAGATCACTTCTATAACAGTCTATTCCGGTATCAAGTTTTCAATAGAGGATTGGAGATGAGGATTATTCCTACAGCCCGCACTAAGCGTTTCGCTGTAAACTTTATAGTGCGTACAGCAAATTAGTAGAATACCTTACCGTCGTCCTTGTGTCCAGCTAACTTTAACCTGGGAGTGTTCAAGTCAAGAGTGAACCGGTATCATCTAGGCAAGCATGCACCACCGTAAGCCACGTCATCACTTACTATCAGGTGAGACAGTGGTCAAATGCTATGCCTATAGATTATAAAAAAGAGGCCCAACATAATCATAATAAGCGTTAAAAAAACATAAATTAACCGTGGCCGTCGTCAGCGCGCGCCCTTTGCGTTTGAATGCGCGTCATAAGCTCCGAATTGGCAGCGGGGTGAGGAAGCCCCGATTAAGGGGGGGTGAGGAGTGTCCATTCGATACATAGGTAGTATTATTATATATTCTCTAGCGTACTACTTAGTAGGTAGGGCTGGACATAAAGTACTCAAAAAATAGTTATTACTGCTTAAAAACCGATTTTATAAAAATAAATAATTACGAGAATCATTATAAAATTTATAATTATTTTTTCACGAAAATATCCCAAAGATGTTACCAGGTTAATGTTTTTATTATTTTTTAATTTCGTGTAAAATCTTAATACAGTAATACGCAGAAATCTTAAGAATACTCTAAGAAACTCCAATTAAACGTTAGTTTAATAAAAATAAGTGTTAATAATAAGTTTAAACACTAAGTTTGCGAATAAAAGATAGCGATTACAATTTTATTATTCGAACTACTCGAAGCGTACAAACATCATCTAAATTCCCAGACAGTGAATAGGTTGCCTTAGTGTTATGAGGGCTTAATAGAAGGTGCAATTTAGGTATTCTGGGTAATTAAACACAGATGGGTGTAGTTAGTACTCGTAATATACTGTAGAAAATAGTATTGGTGTATTAAGAGAGATTGTCATCATCATCATCATCAACAGCCTGAAGACGTCCACTGCTGAACATAGGCCTCCCCCAGAGCACGCCACCTTGAGCGGCTGCTCGCCTCCTGCATCCATCGGCTCCCCGCGGCTTTCACCAGGTCGTCGGTCCACCGAGTGGGGGGCCGGCCTACGCTGCGTCTTCCGGTTCGTGGTCGCCACTCGAGAACCTTTCTTCCCCATCGGTTGTCAGTTCTACGAGCGATGTGGCCTGCCCATTGCCACTTCAACTTACTAACTCTAAGAGCTATATCGGTCACTTTAGTTCTCCTGCGGATCTCCTCGTTCCGGAGCTTATCTCGCAGGGAAACACCGAGCATAGCTCGCTCCATAGCTCGCTGCGCGACTTTGAGCTTACTAATGAGGCCAACAGTAAGAGACCATGTCTCAGTTCCGTCGTTGGGGTTGGTAGCCGGGCGTCTGCCGGGGATTCTTCGCACCCCTTTAGAGAGATTGTATGTGCTTTAAATTATTTAGCTACATAATATGCAATGGCCGTCTGCACTCAATTTTGGCAACCCTTAAGATAGCGCTTATCTCTCTATGACGTAACCAAATGTAGGCGCGAACTGAAGAGCTGTGAGATTTTAGTGAAGACGCATTAGAATTGTATTTTTCCAAAAATGACTTTTTTCTTATTTTTTTAAATAATAGTTACTTAAAATCCATAATTAGCGAAGGTTGACTTGCTATCCTTCTTCTGAGGTCATTATTTGGATAGGTGCCCGCTCCCAAAAAGTTTTATTTACAACTGACTGCCACACGTTCCCCTAGTGATTATGTACTAATTAATCAATTATTTAGTTGAAATCCATCTAATCCTTTATTCATTGTACCATCGTTGACATAAGTGCTGACTGATCCTATTCTAAAAAGCAATAGACAAATAAAGTATTAATTAAACTAAGGATACATCCCGTGTGGTCCCGGTTACGGCCCCGTGTGGTCCCGGTTACGAATAGGACCACCCCATCTCTTCCCGTGGGTGCCGTAGAAGGCGGCTAAGGGAATATCCAGGGAATGGGTCGCAGCGTTCCCCTCGGTCTTGGTGGCAATCAATCTTCACCTACTGCGATCACCAAGCCGCCTGCCAAGCGTGGTGATTATGGCAAACCCCCCCCCCTAATGACAAGCACAAATAAAAACGGCCCCCAGTCCCCGGCAGCTCTGCTATCCCGTGGCTACGGTAGCGGCCACGGTAACGGCAGGGCAAGGGGTGCGAAGAATCCCCGGCAGACGCCCGGCTACCAACCCCAACGACGACCCCTGGCCCTGGCAACACATAACGTGCGCACACTGAAGGCTGACGAAAGGATGGTCGAGCTAGAGGCGGAGATGGGTAAGTTACGCTGGGATGTAATGGGATTGTCAGAAGTCCGAAGACAGGGACAGGACACGATAATCCTAAATTCCGGTAACTTATTCTTCTACCGGGAGGGAGACCAACTCTCCCAAGGGGGTGTCGGGTTTCTCGTCCGCAAGTCTCTCGTCAACAACGTGGTCAAAGTCGACAGTGTGTCGGCCAGGGTAGCGTACCTGGTACTCCGAATAACCAAACGGTATTCGTTGAAGGTTATACAGGTATACGCGCCGACATCGGCACACTCAGACGATGAAGTAGAAGCTATGTATGAGGACATATCCGAAGCCATGCATACTTCCGAAACATACTTCACCGTTGTGATGGGAGACTTCAATGCGAAGTTGGGCACAAGGAATAGCGATGAGCTGAGAGTGGGGCCATTTGGATACGGGCAGCGGAACCCTCGAGGACAGAGGCTGGCTGACTTCATGGAGAAGGAGGGACTCTTTATGATGAACTCCTTCTACGAGAAGCGGCCATCCAGGAAGTGGACGTGGATAAGTCCCGACGGTTCCACTAAAAATGAGATAGACTTCATCATGACGACCAAGAAGCACATATTCGATGATGTCTCTGTGATCAGCAAGGTGAAAACCGGTAGCGATCACCGTATTGTTAGAGGCACATTGAATATCAATGTTAAGCTCGAATGGTCACGTCTGGTGAAGTCTACGCTCCGTCCAAATCCTGTCCAAATCCAAAACCCCGAAGGCTTTCAGCTGGAACTCCAAAATCGCTTCCAGTGCCTAGCCGACTGTAACACAGTGGACGAGCTAAACGACGGGTTGGTGGAAACTGTCCAAGCTGTTGGATCGAAATTCTTTAAGACCCAACGCCGAAAGAAGACTCAAAAGCTCTCAGAAAAAACTCTTGAGCTAATGGCCGACCGGAGCGAAATGAAGCTGCAGTCTTCAGTTGATATGTCAGCCTACGGTGAACTCAATAGACGAATCTGGAGTTCCTTGCGACACGACTTGCGTGCTCTTAGTACTTCACGTATTGAGGCCGCAATTGAGCGGAACCAAGGCTCTAAAGTGTTCGCAAAGGATTCGTCTATTGGGCAACACCAAATGACAAAACTGAAGACCGAAAATGGTAGCGTCATTTCATCCAAGCCTGAGATTCTGAGAGAGATCGAGAACTTCTATGGACAGTTATACACCTCGACACGTAAGCCCGCTACTAACACAGCTCAGGACATCAGAGCCAAGTTAGTCCGACACTATACCGAAGATATCCCGGACGTCAGCCTGTACGAGATTAGAATGGCCCTCAAACAGCTTAAAAACAACAAGGCACCAGGTGAAGATGGAATTACGACCGAACTTCTGAGAGCGGGTGGTAGACCGGTACTTTTAGTCCTCCAGAAGTTATTTAATTCTGTCATCCTTGAAGGTATAACGCCAGAGGCATGGCACAAGAGCGTGGTGGTGCTCTTCTTCAAAAAAGGCGATAACACCTTATTGAAGAACTATAGGCCCATCTCGCTCTTGAGTCATGTGTATAAGCTGTTTTCGAGAGTCATTACGAATCGTCTCGCACGCAGGTTTGATGAATTCCAGCCTCCCGAACAAGCCGGTTTCCGAAAAGGCTTTAGCACCATAGACCACATCCATACGCTGCGCCAGATTATACAGAAGACCGAAGAGTATAATCGGCCGTTATGCCTAGCGTTTGTGGACTATGAGAAAGCCTTCGATTCAATCGAGACTTGGGCGGTGCTGCAGTCCTTGCAGCGATGCCAAATTGACTATAGGTATATCGAAGTTTTGAAGTGTTTGTACAGTAAGGCCACTATGTCAGTCCGACTACAGGACCAGAGTACGGAACAAATTCCATTGCAAAGAGGCGTGAGACAGGGAGACGTTATTTCTCCGAAACTGTTCACAAACGCATTGGAGGATGTTTTCAAGCTCTTGGAGTGGAAAAGATCTGGCATCAACATAAATGGCGAGTACATCACTAACCTTCGTTTTGCCGATGATATAGTCATAATGGCGGAATCGCTCGAGGACCTTAGCACCATGCTCAACGACCTCAGTAGAGTCTCCCAGCAGGTTGGTCTTAAGATGAATATGGACAAGACAAAGATCATGTCTAATGCTCATGTTCCACCTATACCGGTAATTGTTGGGAACGATACTCTCGAAGTTGTCGACAAGTATGTCTACCTAGGACAGATTGTCCAATTAGGTAGGTCCAACTTCGACAAAGAGGTGGCGCGAAGAATCCAACTCGGCTGGGCAGCGTTCGGGAAGCTTCGTCCTATCTTTTCGTCCAAAATACCGCAGAGCCTGAAAACGAAAGTTTTCAATCAGTGTGTGTTGCCAGTGATGACTTATGGAACTGAGACATGGTCTCTTACTGTTGGCCTCATTAGTAAGCTCAAAGTCGCGCAGCGAGCTATGGAGCGAGCTATGCTCGGTGTTTCCCTGCGAGATAAGCTCCGGAACGAGGAGATCCGCAGGAGAACTAAAGTGACCGATATAGCTCTTAGAGTTAGTAAGTTGAAGTGGCAATGGGCAGGCCACATCGCTCGTAGAACTGACAACCGATGGGGAAGAAAGGTTCTCGAGTGGCGACCACGAACCGGAAGACGCAGCGTAGGCCGGCCCCCCACTCGGTGGACCGACGACCTGGTGAAAGCCGCGGGGAGCCGATGGATGCAGGAGGCGAGCAGCCGCTCAAGGTGGCGTGCTCTGGGGGAGGCCTATGTTCAGCAGTGGACGTCTTCAGGCTGTTGATGATGATGATGACATCCCTTGTGGATACATTTACGTAGATTAATTCCTATTTTATGTTTTTCCACAGACCTACAATTTTTTCGTTACTCTCAAAAGACTCACGAAGCGTGGGAGTGCGAAGTACAAATCAAGGACACACTGCCCGAGAGGAAAAGAGATAGTGAAATAATGGCGAATGTGTCACAGTACTAGCACAAGAAGAGCCCATAGGAGCCCAATCTGTTTCACGACGAAGAGCAAATTACTATTTTTGCGGCTTTTAAATCTTATTCCGTAAGTGAATGTGATGTTACAAAACATACTAACCCGAACAAATACACGTATCACAGTTTATTACAAATTTTATTGCATTATTAATAGTAATATTTTGTTAATTTTGGTGTGGTATCTGGATGTAAAACCTGTTTAAACCTAAGTTTTTTATTTTTTAATCATTTGTCTCCAAAGTTTGAAGGATCTCAGCTAGTAAAATGCCTGCTATTTTATTGAAAAAAACTATGGAGGCATATAGGTAGGTTCAATAGTTAGTAAATGTACAGTTAACTTGTCGCAAATATTAAAGATCTTAATCATAACTAGTTTTTTCACACACAGAATTTCTTAAATTTTTTGTCCCATTTTCAAACTGTCATTGTTGGTGTTGTAACATCCTAAGTCTATGTGTTTTTCTAAAGAAAGAAGTAGCTACCAAAAGACTAGAAATATGGAGGAATAAATACGAAAAATATTTATAAGTTATGATTAAAAACTACACAAAATAAAAAAAAGCGTAACGTAATAATTAAAAGAGGTCCGTAAAGTTATCTTTCATGAAACCAAAGAGTCGTTACTTTGAAATAACAACTAACTAACATATGTAGCGGCTTTCAAAGTCTTTCTTTTAGATGCGAGGCTACGAGGCATAAAAAACGAGGTAAGAGTGTTTCGCACAAATAGTACTGTGTTCCGTATAAATAGCTTATATCGAAACGAGGCGAACGACTAGCTCGTCAAGTCATTCGTTATCACTAAAAAAAACCTTATATAGCTGCCTTGCTAAATAAAACCTAAATTTGCTGACGTACATCGTCGTTACTATAGTATGTACTAAATTAATCATAGCACTAAATAATTCAGGTGTTTATGAGAACAACTAGAACCAATTCCCGAGCTCAAATCCGAAATCAAACGCGTCATTGGTGAGATACAGCCACATCTCTATGAAAAAGTTATGGAAAATTATATGAAAAGAGTAATGACCTGTCATCAGAGCCGTGGGGGTCATTTGACGGATATTCTATTCCATATTTAATCGGAACATGTTATCTTTACAATCCAATGAAATATCACAACTATCTCAAAAAATATGTAGGTACTTGTTTTTATTTAAGAATGAAAAAGTGCATTCTTACTGAGACACCCTTTAGAAGAAGAGAGCAAACTTTAGTGCTTCGGGCAAAGAAAAAATGTTTACGTTGCTCTATTTATAAAATCACTATGATTAACTTATTTTGACAACTAACAAGAAACTATAAACGAAACTATAAAAAGACGAAATTTATGAGTTTTTGCATGCGGAAAATCCAGAGCCTTTCTAACAATAATCAATTATGTGCACACTCCTGTGATAACACCCTGCTTGACGTTTGCACTTGTCCATTTATTGATAAAACTGTTTCCATTAAATATCTTGGCATTATAATTGACGACACCCTTTCTTTCAAAAAACACATTTCCACTCTAGCTAACAGAGTACGTAAGTTAATATTTGTTTTCAAAAAGCTGCGCTATATTGCGGATAAAAAAATAATTATTCAAGTCTATCAAGCTTTGTGTCAATCTGTTATTCAATACTGCATTACGTCTTGGGGCGGCGCTCCAAAAACCACTATGTTACCTATCGAACGTGCCCAAAGAGCGATCCTGAAAGTAGCCACGTCCAGACCGTTCCTTTTCCCTACACGCCTACTTTATGAATGTTGCAATGTTTTAACGGTCCGACAACTTTTCATAATGTACACTGTCCTAAAACAGCACACCACTCAGACGCATAATGCACTGCTTACTAACACCAAGAGGCGGAAAGATATTGTATGTACTTCACTCTCTGTGTCTAAGTTTGTTTTCACAAACCGGTTCTTCTTTTTCCTAGGTCCTTTTCTGTACAATAAACTTAATAAGGCATTATCTATCTATGACCTCAATTATTTTAGTACTAAATTAATACTGTATAAGCATTTACAAGGTCTGACTTATGATCAGACCGAATTACTGTTACACATTGATAAATAAGTAAATTAGTTATTTTTTTCCTTTTGGTAAATTCTAATATACTCTGCTTAACTAATTGATACGTAAATTATGGTAAATATGTTTTTAGATAATAATTTTGTTTGTTAAATAATTATTGTAAGCTTGTCTATAAATAGAGGTTAAGTTTTAATGTAAAATATTGTTAATAATTTAATTTTTCACGTATATATACTCGTATTGCTGAATGCTAGCACTTATGCCGCCTGTGACACAGGTTTATCCTAGTACAGGCACCGTGCTTTGTTAGACTTATGTATAGTTCCTAAGATTCATATTGTATAGTATTTTAGCATAATGTAATTTTTGAATAAATATTATTATTATTATTATTATTATTATTTATTTACAATTCTTAAGCCTAAGTTTTTTACAATATCTCTATAAAAAGGAATTTACAAAAATATTATAAAAAACCTAAACCTAGAGTGCCGCCGGCAGCGGGGCAGGACCCAAGCTACCGGTGGTTAGGGCTGCAGAGTGAGGAACCTCCTGACAATACGTGCCGTGTCAAGGAGTACTGCCTTCTGAATCTGACCCTTGATCCAACCGTCTAGCGAGAGCCTCTCGAGGTGTTGGTCGAGGCTCTTCGCTATAAGGCCGTTCGCCGAAACGACTATCGGGACAATGCTCGTTGAGTCAACATTCCACATGGCGGTTATCTCGTGAGCCAAGTCAAGGTACTTGCTGAGTTTGTCCTTCTCAGCCTTCACGAGGTTCTCGTCATGTGGAATGGTGATGTCAACGAGCACTGCCCGGCGTTGGGATCGGTCTACCAGCACGATATCAGGCTTATTGGCTACAATAGTCCTGTCCGTGATGATAGAGCGATCCCAATAGAGCAATGCACGGCCATTTTCGAGAACCGGCCCCGGTGTGTACTTGTAGTACGGCACCTCAGATTCCACAAGGCCGTATTGAAGGGCAAGTTGCTGATGGATGATCCTGGCCACTAGGTTGTGTCTGTGCAAGTACTCTCCGTTAGCAAGATGAGAACAACCGGAAATGATATGTCGGAGAGATTCTCCGGGACGGCGGCATGCCCGACAGATGTCGACCGTACCGTCCTTCTATTATTATTATTATTATTATAAACAATTTAAAAAGCTCCCGAATCCAATAGAACCGCTAACAGCAAAAGAACCATCATCATCATCATCATCAACAGCCTGAAGACGTCTACTGCTGAACATAGGCCTCCTCCAGTGAGCGTCACCTTGAGCGGCTGCTAACCTCTTGCATCCATGGGCTCCCCGCGGCTTTCGCCAGATTGTATGTCCACCGAGAAGCTGGCCTACGCTGTGTCTTCCGGTTCGTGGTCGCCACTCGAGAACCTTTCTTCCCCATCGGTTGTCAGTTCTACGAGCGATGTGGCCTGCCCATTGCCATTTCAACTTGCTAATTCTAAGAGCTATATCAGTCACTTTGGTTCTCCTGCGGATCTCCTGGTTTCGGATCTTATCTGCAGGGCAACACCGAGTATAGCTCTCTCCATAGCGCGTTGTGCGCCTTTGAGCTTACTAATGAGGCCAACAGCAAGGGACCATTTTTCAGTTCCATCACTGGCAACACACACTGATTGAAAGCCTTCGTTTTCAGGCTCTGCGGTATTTTTGACGAAAAGATAAGTCGAAGCTTCCCGAACGCTGCCCAGCCGAGTTGGGTCTTCGTGCCACCTTTTTGTCGAGGACAGCAAAAGAACGCGATCGAAATGTCTCATTTATAACATAATCAGTAACTATCGATTCATCCGTGTAGGAGTTACAATAAATATGGGTAACATTACCTATTTCTTTCCATTAGGTATCTGCAAAACACATTATCTTATGTGAACATTGGGTATTGCGTTGAATATTTCAATGCTAAAGTCGAAAATAGCACAATTCTCTCGGAAATAGCAAAAATAGCCACATTCTTTTGCTTACGGAACCCAAAAATACCGCAAAAAGTTGTACCGCCTTTCTCAAAGCTATAAGTTTTTTCATAGTCATGGCTCACAAAAAAGTTTGCTTTCATAACTTTTGGCATGTACGGTTTTATCACTTGCATAAACAGGAAATACCTAAATTCAGCTTTACCACGTTAAAAATTAGTTATAAAATCGCTTCACTTCGTAATTCAAGTTAATAAATAAAATCTAAAAATGTTTGTAGTCCACCCGGAAAACCCACAGTGCATTTATTACAACGTAAAATTCAAGAAAAATCACGCGGTGCTATTCTGTTTGCCTTGAGTCTTGAACTATAGGGAACTGGCTTATCCCACGGGTCTAAAAGCCTATTGCAAAATAATATAGGTGTATTTATAAGGTCGAGGTCAATGGCGTGCTTTGGACTATTGTAAATTGAAACACTATTTTGTGGTGTTTTTGTACTGTTTTGTATGGTAATTTGGCCCCATTGCAGAAGTCCCCAAACAACTTATTTAAAATGAGGATACTTACTACTGCTACTACTACTACTTACTTACTTACTATATTGGGTAAAACGGACCCTAGTACTAAGGCTCCGCTGTCAGTCTGTCTGTCACCAGGATATCTCATGAACCGTGATAGTTAGACAGTTGAAATTTTCACAGATGATGTATTTCTATTGCTGCTATAACAACAAACTAAAAAAAACAGAAAAAAATATAAGCGGGCTCCCATACGACAAACGTGACTTTTTGCTCGAAATGTAGATGGCGCTGCTTTAAATAGTACTGCTACTCAACACTAGATGGCAGGGATAGATAATGGTACGGAACCCTTTGTGCACGAGTCCGACTCGCACTTGACCGGTTTTTTATATACTTTTTAGGATTACGTTATGAATGTTGTCCTCGTTTTGTTCTCTCTTTGAATTTAAACTGACATAAGATAATATGCTAAATATTATTTTGATGTATATTTCTTTACATTGAATATTTTAAAAAGAATTCGCATAACATATCCAGTCTTGGACTTGTATCTCTTCACGCAAGCATCACGTAAACGTACTTACCTCAGAAATGTCATTTAACTCAATAATATTAAGTTCAAATGCAACAACATCTGCAAACGCAGTAGCTTTGTTTCAAGTATTACATGACAACAACCAGCTCCAGGGCACCTTAAGTGGCTCTTCTCAAGCGAAAAGAGCGTAGAGGAGCGGAGGAGCGGAACGAGCGAGCGGAACGTGAGCACGAATACCAATATTCTAAGTGCATATCTTGTGGTTTGTCATAACGGGTTTACTGTGAAATTTATACATTTTGTTGTTTAGCTATGTTACGTATTATCTTCTGTACATTTGAATGTTCGTAGTTGAAGTAAAGAAAATTGTTTTATTTTTTACTACTAGCTTATGCCCGCAGCTTTGCTTGCGTGGTCTATCCCTCAGGAATCGTTTATTTTTCGGGATATATGTTCCGTTTTAGGGCACCCCTACACTTACCTACTATGCGTTTTCGAATTTTCATGAGTTTAGCATCAGCGCAGCGGTTTAGGCTGTGTGAGCGTCTTACGATGGGACCTTATCCTGTATTTTATACCCCTTTAATGGGTGAAATTCAAAAATTGCCAAGACCCGTATCTATAAATCTATATTGTATGTTCTTTATACACGTCAAATTTTAATATATTATGGCCGATTTTTTTTTTGAAATTTCGATTTTCAATAGAAACTTGAACTACTCTTTTCACTCCCTTAAATGTGTCAAATTTAGGAAAACTAAAATTTACAATTTCTTTTATTTTTATACTTGTTTGTATGTGTTAAGTTTCAAAACGGTACGTCACGAAATGTAGGTGTTTCATACAACCGTTTTTTACCCTTTTAGCCCACTTAGGAGTTGAATTTTTAAAAGTCCTTTTTTAGCACCCGCTTACATTATAAAAGGAAACCACCCTCCAAATTTCAAGTCTCTACGCCCAGCGGTTTGGGCTGTGCGTTTGCTGTCAGTCAGTCAGGACAAAGCCTTTTATATAATAGAGGCACTTAGCTTTCAAATACATCTTAGATAGATAAATACTTCCTATGCTATATATTTTATTTATATATGTTTTTCATTATAGTATTGCGTCAGTAACACAACAGAGAGTAGACATGAACATAGCTTCCTACTCAAGACCCAGACATTGAAACCAATTTGAAAAATTAAAGTTTACTTGATACTTGACTGCACGGGAAAATCCTAAGGAGATGGAGCTCCGAGGAAACTTCAGACTACAATTGCAGGTATGAAGTAATATGTATACACAGGTTAGCTGGAAGATAATGCCTTCTAGCATTAATTTTGCTTATGTACCTAAATTTTGTTGTTTGTGCAATAAAGCATTTTCCATCTATCTATCGATGTGATTTTTTGTCCTCTTACTGAACGATGTGGTCGCTCTGTGACAGTCTTTAAAGTTAAATTTAAAAAAATACTATCTAAATATGTACCTATAGCTTTGCGCAGATGTGCATAATTCAGTAATGCACCTAAAATGTTATTCTCCCACTAAATAACCAGTTATGAAAAGTTTTTGTAATGGGAATTAACTTCTTGGCCCTATTTTACTAAAATAGTTTTTACCAGAGTAACTAATAAGTTCTTTCGTTGTAGTATAACTTTTTGTTAACTGAAAGCCACCGTCCTTGTTGATCATAATCTCTCTATACTTCTGTGTTGTCTGGAAGAGATCGCTTTAAGCGATAACATCACCCATTGTGACAGTTTAATTCTCTCCAAATTTTCGTGTAGTTAATATGTTTTCAAAACTATCTGTATATCTAATAGTTACAAAATCTATATACTGGGTGGCGCAAAAGTACTGGCACTAAAGAAAATACTTTTATTTTTTTTATATGACATTTTCTGTCATTCTGTTGTTGAAAATTGTGTAGTGAACAAATGTAAAATACACTGAAAATAAACATGGACCGTTTTACTCCCCAAGAACGTGGAATAATTGTGTCAATGTTCTTACGGAATAATTCATCAGTGATAAGAACACAACGTGAATTTCGTCGACAATTTCCCCACCGTCCGGCACCGATTGGTCGCACAATTCGACGCTTTGCCACACGCCTTGAAGCAACTGGCTCAACATTGGATAGACCTAAGTCTGGGAGACCAAGAACAGGCCGTTCAGCTGAAAATATCGATGCTGTGCGCGAAGATGTGGAAGAGTGTCCAGAAACATCAACGAGGCGACGTGCCACGCAATTGGGCATTTCCAGACGGACCCTGCAACGTATTTTGGTGAAAGACTTAAAGATGTTCCCGTATAAAACTCAAATGACTCATCAACTGCTGCCTGCTGACCACCGAGCTCGTCTAGATTACTGCCAGCGCGTCATAAACCTCAACCTTGAAGAGGATGATTTTCCTTCAAAATTGGTTATGAGTGACGAAGCGCATTTCCATCTCTCAGGGCATGTCAATAAGCAGAATACTCGGTTCTGGGGCACTGATAATCCGCGCATTATTCAAGAAACACCTCTACACCCACTAAAAGTTACTGTATGGTGTGGCATCTGTGTTGACAGAGTGATCGGACCCTATTTTTTCGAAGACGCTGGAGGCAATGCGATAACTGTCACTGGAGAACGCTACAGAACCATGTTACGTGAGTTTTTGATACCCAGTTTGGACGAATTGGGGCTGGAGCACATCTGGTTTCAACAAGACGGCGCTACGGCACACACAGCGCGCGACACTATGGACTTAGTGAGGGACGCTTTTCCAAGCCGAGTTATCTCTCGTTTTGGCGATTTGCCTTGGCCTGCAAGATCACCCGATCTGACCAGTCCAGACTTCTTTCTTTGGGGTTTTTTGAAATCTCGGGTGTATGTGAACAAGCCACAGACTCTCGCAGCTCTAAAAGAAAACATTCGTCAAGAAATAACGAACATATCGCAGGAAGTGTTACGGCAAGTTATGCAAAATGTCATAAATAGGGCTCAAATGTGTATCAACTCTGGAGGTCACCATTTAAAAGACATCATCTTTAAATCCTAATGGTACGAAATTTAATGGCACAAATATACATTTAAAAAAACCTAAATCTAGTTTTCTAATTTAGAAAAAATGTTATAGCTGAACCAAATAGGGTCTTTACTTTTGCGCCACCCAGTACATCCACGCAAACACTTTTCACAATAATTAATTGAAAACTGTATCAAAATCAGTTAATTACATTTCAAGATTCTAATTTCAAACACAAACAATTTTACTAGAGATTGCAGTGAGAACTTACTAATAATTATACAGTGTTATTAGGATTACAAAATTTCTCGTTTTTATTTTGTAGTTGTGTTCAAATCATGCAACGAGTGTGCGAAGTGGATCATAGCACTCGAGGATGCGCGAGCCGCGGGCGCGCGCTATAAGGGAGCTGAGAGTATAATGATCAATGCACACGCGTGTCATACGACGTTTTTCATCACAGTTGCGAGAAAACCTCGACTTGTATTGTTATTACTTTTGTGAAAAATGACATGCAGGCTTTTTAATTTTATGCGCCGTATTACATTGTGAAGGTATATTAAACATTCAGTATATACTCCTTGACGCTTGGTCTGCACTGCAAGGTGCGAACCACAGATTAGAGAAAAAAACCAGGTTGATGGCGCGAATAAAGTCGATATGCAGTCAATATTAAAAATATCTAGAAAAAATAAAATATAATAAAGCAGGTATACATCTGTGAATAAAGCTAATAACAATATTCGTATTTAGAACATAACTTATTGTGAATTTTGTGAATAGTTTCATAAAATTAAATGTTTACTAAGGAGGTACCTATTATACCTACAATGCTGTGTTTATCACAGAGTTGTTTTTTCTCTAATCTGTGGTATTATTTTTCAAGAAAATGTGTAAATATCTATTTTTATCGCATAAAAACTCCATGTTAGTAGTTAGTACCTACATAAGTAAATTTTACGTAATCGCAGACCTAGAATATAACTTCGTTACTCTCGTCATACTGAATCTGTATAATCCAGGTAAGTTAAGAATCCTTCTTATATACATGCGCATAACATGCAGTGCGATACAAACTTCACTGAATAGGGTAATCATCATAACACACTAGTCCGGTAATGTAAAGTAAAAATCACGCTTGGAAAATATCTTGGTTCATGACTCTAAAAGCGGTATGATAAGAGCCACTTTACGAGGAACTGTGATGAAAAATATCTATTTATGATACACAACACAACAAACAAACGACGAGTTCTAATGCAACGGTTTTTGTGACTCCACCTCAATTACAGTTTATATCGCGTGCATTACCAAACTACATACCCCTAACGCACATTGCAAAAAAAGTCTCGTTGAGTATCAATTAATTACTCAAATCCCACTCGACTCGAGATACAATCGAGGAGTGCCGTGGTTTTATCAGAAATGTACCCATAACTCGAAATTTTAATTTTTAGGATGAAAAGTACCTATTGTATTGCTATCGGTAGTAAAACCAAACAGAAAAAAGAAATCTATAGACAAAGCTAGCGGATTGCAATGCAAATAAAACTACAACCGTTGGATGCAAAAGGAAAGCCGTTTCTATCGGATTCAAAGTAGTTGTAGTAGTAGCAAAAGTGTCATTGCTCAAAGCGTAACTCGACAAGTTGTCGAGTTACTCTTTAAGCAATAACATTGATAGTTCAATAGCTAACGTCTCCCGCGCTGAGTGAAACGTTCCACCTTAACTTTACGTTTAAACCAATAAATTAATTTTAATTTTAATTTTGACGACAAGCCCTTTCTATCGGATTAAAGTAGTCGTAGTAGTCTCAAAAGTGTCATTGTTCAAAGCGTAACTTGAAAAGTTGTCGAGTTACGCTTTGAGCAATGACATTGATAGTTCAATAAAGACATGTTTCATAGTGTGTGCAAGGGGTTACAGTAAAACTCTGACTCCCAATGCCCTCCCGTCGTCAAAACTTTGTACGACGAATATAATATGTTTGAGGCGATAGACGACCCCCATCATGGCACAAAAACTATACGAATATTCGAGATACAATACAACAGTTTTACGAACTCAATCTAACTTTATACGATA
The DNA here is from genome assembly GCA_910589525.2 of Ennomos quercinarius. NCBI lineage: Eukaryota > Metazoa > Arthropoda > Insecta > Lepidoptera > Geometridae > Ennomos > Ennomos quercinarius. Next base: position 12,365,190 of record OU342504.1, on the reverse strand, counting down.
GTTCTGTTCGTCGCGTTGTCACCAAAGAAGTTAAAAACTAAGTGACATTAATAACAGCGTCGCGTTTCTTTGCAATGCAATTGTTTTTAATTTATATTCTACTTCGCACTGTTTACTAATATAATAAAATTATAGTCAATGTGAGACTGTTTGTGAATGTTGTATGCGGTGATTGTTAGCACAGTTAATTTAGTACTCCTTTTTTCTTTAAACTACAATACTAAAAACTAAGTAGTAAACTAGCTACACTATCTACTAAAAAAAAACATATTTTGGACTCTAGTACTCCAGCCCACTACCGGTAGGTAGCGTACCCAACATGCTGGCAGCATTGCCTCCTTAAATTGCAATGCTGATGCGTTGGGCCAAATAAGTGCCAGCATTTTGGTCACGCGTCGCATCGACCAGGCACTCTGATAAACTTTGGAAAACGCAATGGCTCCCGGTCCCCACGGACCCAGGGATCCAGGTACTTTATTTGATTTCACTTTTTTGATTTTCTAGTTTTATAGGCAAAATGCACACTACGTCATAACAACATCAAATAGTCTAAATTTCTCTGTCTAGTAATTAAAACATAACACATATGGGTTACATATGGCTTTTCAATCAAAATATCACTTTTACTCTACGTTAAAATATATTACCCAAACGTACATACTTGTCGCAAGAACCTTGCCAACAGGCTAAATATAACGGTTAAGTAAACTCAAATTTCAACTTATCCAATTTAATATTAAGTTTCAGTTCGCGATACCTCTATAAAAGTAGTCTCAACATCGCACAAAGTTCCAGATAATTCCATTTACACCAGCAATAAAAGCAACACGTAACTTCTAACTTGCTAATCTATTTTATATTCGGAAAGTTGGTGACTTCGCTTATACGGTCCACGCACGGCGCTTAGCGTCAAGTCTTTCTAGAGTCCCATTACAAAGGAAAAATAATACAATTTATTAGTACCAAGTTCGTTATCCCGAGCGGATAGTGTGTGGTTTAAGTCATGAGAATAATGTTGTAAAAAAAGAATTTAAAAAACAATTTAAAATACGATTACATTTACAACTGGTCTCTTTCTCCGCTATAAACTGCCTAATTTCTTAAAACACCAAAGAGTCTAACTAAAAGACTCTTTAATGGCTTTGTTTATTCCTTAGTTTAAGGTGGGGGTCGCCATAAATTTTGTGGTGTCCATGGTCTATCTTGATGTGTGTCTGTTTGTATATTTTACAAACTAGTGTTCATTTATGCTTGTAACATGCTTGTACATACAAAAAATTTATCCTTTTGATCAAGTTACTATGGTTTAAACAAATACATTGGCTGAGGTTGATTGATTGATTTTTTCCACTCAAGGGAAAGAGGTTCATTCATTTTTCAATAAAACCTGGCATATCCACTCCGCAGATATTTATAGGTACTGCTTTCAAATAAATATTTAAAAAAATAAACGGTCAAAGTAGTACATAAGTATAAATAATACACTTTACTAATTTTTAATCGTGCGCGGAAGCTTTAAAAAACAATCAAAATGGTGGCAGATTGATTATCCCATAATTATTAATGTTCTATCCCCTTTGAAGAGCATTATCGTCACTAGGCTTCAATTTCAAATCGATAACATACATAGATCCCAGAGCGGTTTGTTATTTTTTGTTATTATTATTTGTTATTACCAATGACCTCGTTCCATCTCGCTACATCTCATCCATTGGACCATCTCACCGCCGGGACGCAGCCCTGCGACGCACTAAAGCTACACGTCACCACCCTAATGGAAAACATCATGAGTCCCGACATCAACTCCCGCGAGGACCAAGACTTGTTATCCGAGGCATTATGGAATAAAACAACAAAATGGATGCCATTCGATATGGATATAAATGGCATATAATAAGCAGCTAATGTACTATGAAATTAGAAGCTACTAGGAGGGCTCCTTGAAGCCCATTTTAGCACCAATAGAGTTGACCCGGTATACTCGATGATATAAAGGGTTGCTCCTTAAGGGGGAACGTTTCACTAGAGTGGCAAATTCAAATTTTCTTGCGTTCTTTTGCCAATAATAGCGTAATTACTCAACTTGATTACATGAAAACTAATTTTGCGCAAATAAATAGAATGTATCAACAAATTTCTCGAGTGGCGACCACGAACCGGAAGACGCAGCGTAGGCCGGCCCCCCACTCGGTGGACCGACGACCTGGTGAAAGCCGCGGGGAGCCGATGGATGCAGGAGGCGAGCAGCCGCTCAAGGTGGCGTGCTCTGGGGGAGGCCTATGTTCAGCAGTGGACGTCTTCAGGCTGTTGATGACAAATTACAATTAAAATAATCTCCTAGATATCATTGGTTTAGCGACAAATGGCAATAAACAATTTTCTTCTGAGTGTCTCAGTCTATTGCTATTTGTCGCTAAACCAATGATAAGTGAGTAATACTTTTAATTGTAATTTATTGATACAGTCTATTTATATTTAACCACGTTGAGTAAATAAGCTATTATTGGCAACGCAAGAAAATTTGAATTTGCCGCGCTAGTGTAACGTTCCGCCTTAAAACCCGTGACTCAAAGAAAAAATGCAGCGAAACTAACGCGTTTTTTGCATCTGCATGCTGGCTCTACATGGGGCCGGTGGGTTTTCTGGGTTAATGATAATCGATCAATTGATTTCATTTCAAGTACCTAGCTCAAACTATGGAGTTTTGTTTTTTGGAGGCCTCTCACATATTAGAGCGGCTGCTTGACTCTTGTGCTTGTCATTGAGGGTTGGTGGTTCGGTCGTACCCACGGGAAGAGATGGCCTGGTCCTATTCTGACGAAAAAACACTTTTATGATAATTATTGACGTGACGAGCTAGTCTTTCGCCTGATTTTAAGCGACACGGCTGCCCATAACAGTTGCAGTGTCCCTCGAAACTCTAAAATATAAATTTTCGCGTGACACTGCACTGCGCACGTCATCCTGAGACATCGACACAGTCTAGTAATCTCAAAAGTCTCCCAGTAATTTCACTAGCTACAGTGCCCTTTAAACCGGAACACAGTATTGCTTGCACACTAGGTACTTCGTAGCGGCAGAATAGAGCAAAGCGGTGGTACCTACCTAGATGAACTTTGCAGAAAAGTCCTACCACCTAGTAAAACACACGGCAACCTATGTATTGTTATTGTTATCTATTTCCATATTATCTAAAGCCGTATCAAACTATTAAAGTCGGTAACGTAATAAACAGTTTCGATTTCGCATACGTGTGCCCCGTTCCAACTTTGGCGACAATGTCCCAAACTAAATAGATAATAAGTTACGCCATTGACAAATGCGTAAAGTTTTTCCGCATGGGAGCAGGATCTAAGGGTAAGTTTGAAGTTAACAGTTAGAAGGGCTGAGATAGTGAGATGAACTGGCAAGCTGGGATTAAGATAAATTGGTGACTGATAGGGATTCGTATTGTTGGGTTTTAGAGTTATTTTATTTATGCCCGTCTGCTCTAAAGTGTGACAGCTCCTAAGTTCACACATATCCTTCTATGACGTGCCTACTGCAACGTTTTGGGTAGATCTTAGAGAGATAAGTTTTTATATTTTCGATATAATGCTCACATTTGACCACGATCATATCTGATGGTAAGTGACGACGCGGTCGACGATGGAGCATGCTTGCCTAAAAGATACCGGTTCACTTCAAGTTGCCCAGTAATTTCACTAGCTAGTGCCCTTTAAACCGGAACACAGTAGTGCTTGCACACTACTGCTTGGCGGCAGAATAACTGGCAAAGCGGTGGTATGCCTACCTAGATGAACTTTGCAGAAAAATCCTACCATCTACTAGTATTCCATGACTTTATAGTGGTAATTTTAAAACAAATTAAACAATTTTAATGCGATTTTTTACAAGAAACCATCAGTCTAGTTCAAGTCATCATCATCATCATCATCAGCATTTTTAATCGTGCATTTTTTTATTTTAACTTATTTGGTTTACGTCATTCATTTACTTACAAAAAAAAACTAGATAAATCTCGATATAAACGGGAAGTTTAGACATTTTATCTCGATTGGAACAAACACTTATCTGTGAATAAAGTTTGGTTTGACACTAAATTAAAAAAAAAATTTAGTCCAAACCACATTTAAACTCCTTGTTTTAACTGAATAACTGATTTGTATCAATTTGTTTTCTATTTGCATAAACTGTCATGGGTTTTGTTACTTTTTTTTTTTGCTTTAAGATATATTTATATTCATTGTTAAGATATATAATCTTATTAATTGTTTCTTTCAAAGGAATAAATTTAATATAATACACAAAAAAGTTATAAGTTGGCCCAAAAAAATTCATTTATGTTTTAGTAAAAATACGGTTGCAAAATAAATATAAAATATTTCTCTCCAGTGGTAAAAATTACGTAGCAGGCAGACGTGAGTAAGTATTTTAGGTGTGGAAAATACTAAGTTATTCTAGAGCACAACCTACACATTCTTCAAATTACATTGTCTGGGGAGAATGACGAAACGCTACATAACTCAAAACCATAATATTGTTTCCAGTTGAGATGCAACAAAATACCTACAGATGTATAAAAAAACCAGAGTCTCGGAGACGACGCTAATGTTTTAGAATCGAATCATAAGAGCTCTATATTTATCCAAAAACTATTTTATCTCTATTGTTATCTTTGCATCATCAATGTTATTCTAAAAACCTTTTCTATTATTTATGTTGTGGACGACGAGCGTTATTTATGTACATAGATAAAATTGTATATACATTAGATAAAGGTCGTTTAAATAAAGAAACTTCAAGCAGTTAGTGATGCAGTTTAATCCAGTTGATTTGAAGTGCTAAACCAAGATAAAAAGTGAATATTGACCTACCAGTGGAAAATAATGGATTAAGCTAAGCTATAGCGCCTTTCATTCGCAACATATCTACAATTTATTTTCCTAATGACCTCAATAAAAATATAATTAAGAAAGAAAGAAAGAAAATCCATTTATTCATGACACACAACACAACATTACACTACATTATATTACAATACCCTGATACATTAACAACACAAGTAAAATGATAAACATGTAAATACAAGCAGTGCAATGCTGCGCGGTATTACGAATAGGCTCAGACTGAGCATACAATTAAGGTTCTAAGCAAGACCCTAATTACTTATTTTAGACAAAAAAACGCTGGTTCGTCGTTTAGTCATATTGTCACGTAACATCAAGTGAAATGTGGTAAAAATGGCCTTGTCTGACATACGTAAAAATTAACATTAACAAAAAAAACCCTTTTATGCCGGCAGGAAAACAGAAACTTTCGACACAAATATCTTAACCTTTTTAAGACATCGCTTTAAATATTCAATACCTCAATGAATCTTAAAAACCAAACTATTTAACTATTCAGAGCTTTCAGAGATTAAAACATCTTTAGTGAGGAGACTGGGGAGTATTAAACAAAGAGTTTTACATCGCTTCAAATATTTAGCGTCGCGCCAATCGTCCCCCAGCTCCCCTAGTTCATGCATAATGCACACTGAATTGTTGAGGCATGCACCGGGACGGATAAAAGTCCTCAAAAAACCCACCGGAATTTTCGTTTCACTAGTTTTTTATGGTTTTTTCATCATCATTGTTCTTACATTGAATGGGATGGTAGATAATAAAAAATATAAACATAGGCGAGAGGGGCTCAGTGACAACCCGTGTGACATTCTAACTGATGCACCTAAGTTCAAACCCCCCTTGGCCTTGCATCAATGATTTTTCAAGTCATCGTGAAAATGGAATGTTCAAGAACCAAATAAATTTGAGAACATCTGTCATCCACCAACCCCACTATTTGGTCAGCATGGACACCCCATGTGAGAGAAGACCCGTCTCCCTGTTGGGAGACGGGTCTTCTACACTAAAACTGGAAACTACTGAAGACGTAACAAAGAATAGAGCCTCAGTCAATGATCAATCCTTAACTTGAAAACCATTTAAGTTTCTTGTAGCTTCTTGTTTACGATGTAATCGAAGCTTCGGATCCGACGTAGCTTTCTATTCTGCATTGTGCCGGATTGCTTGCACCTGTGTAGTTGAAAAAAAAAGAAGTTCTCTCCCATATAAGTATTATATAAAAGCCCAGTAGGGCTTTTATATAATACTTTGACATTATGCTATTTTTAATGTTGCCTATAATGATAATTATGCTCAGTATTTACAGTAATCTAATTTTAATATTTTTAAGTACTCTAATTTTTGCTTTTAAAAGTGCTAAAAATAGTTTAGTTGCAATAAACTTTTGACTTTTACTTCAAGATGGTAAAACTAAAGGCAAGTTAAAGTTTACACTGCCTCAAATACAGCGTCGCACCAATTGCTCCCAACGGCCTCGCTCCATGCATAATGCGCACTTTCAATTGTCTAGCAATACACGGCGCCCGTTTAAAATTCATTCTGCGGCTCTCGACTGCTTATTGCCAAGGGGGCATTCCTTATTGTTTCTTATGTAAGAACAAATCAACTTGACAGGATTTTTCCCCATGCACACTTGCTGGGTTGGGAATTTTGGTGCACAGTAGAATCGTCGTGGCCTTCCGAGCAGGGGCTTTAAAACCCTAAAGTGAATAGCTATAAAGACCAAATTGTATTGTAGCAATTCACTTTAGGTCTTCAATTGAATCACGCTTAGAAGTTTGTACAAGGTGATGGTCCGTGAGCAAGACTTGCACACATCACATTATCAACCGGAAGAAGTTCACTGCATTTTTATGCAATGGCCTAATTCTTCTTCTTCATAGTTACTCTATGGTCCACTGCTGTACATAGGCCTCCTTCTCCTAGGTTTCAAAAAATATAGGTAGGTAAGTTTACATGCCTACATTTTTATGTAGGTAGTTAGTTTAACTGGCTTGATAGCTCAGTTGGTAGTAGCTCTGCCTTCTGAACTATAGGTTGTGGGTTCGATTCCCACCTGGGACAAACATTTGTGTGATGAACATAGATGTTTGTTCTGTGTCTGGCTGTTATATTGTATTCTATGTATGTATTTACAAACAAAAAAGTATCTAAGTATTGTATCAGTTATCTGGTTCCAATTTGTTTGTAAGCTATGTGACGATGCTGTGTGAAATTTTCACACATGTTTATTATTTTAATATTATACCTACTATTTTACCTACTTTTTTCATAACTACTATACACTGTTTATACCTTTTCCTTGCGCATTTTACGCGCAATTTTTTGTGTGACTGACGTCACAAGATAGTACTCTTACGTTACGAGTGATGCGTCAGGTGAAACAACAGCGGGAGCAAAACTTGGGTTCATAGCGCTGGCCTATTACAAACCCTTAAAACGACGTTTTGGACAAAGCAACACATTACCTTTCATATCAAAACTAGCAATCAACTTAAAGAATCTCTAGTTATTTCCCACCGTTTAAGGCCCATTTTCAAAGTTCGCTAATCCAGTACGCTGGCCGGCTGCCGGGCACGCCAGTTTATTTGAGGAGCCCTTGAAACTTCAGCCTCTGAAACAAATAGCTTTCAACTCGCCCACTTTGAGAATGCATTTTATAAACGATCTTTTTTGCTGCGGAAATTGTCGGTTTGCATTTGTTTTGAGTTTTGATCAAGGAAGTTCCACAGTATATTCTTTGGTTTAGATTAGTTAATTATTTGATTGTTAACTTTATCTATAATTTATATGATCACGCGTTAAGCCGTCGGTACTGGCTGTTGTCGTAAGACAATAGTCGTTAAGCGAACCCAGAAGCCTTTGGGTGGCCTAATGTTTCTGACACCAGGGCTGACACACTTGCTTATATGTCCCAGCTGGGACATATGGGCTGAAGATCTTCTTTTTCTTCTCGTGTAGGGGAGGTTTCGGTGGTATGAAAACAAAAATAATCAAAACAAAACAAACAATTTAAAAAACAAAAAATATTCTGATACTATTTTTATGTATAAGTAACGTCAGGAACTCTGAATATAGATTTTCTTTAATTACTTACTTACCATTGGCTTTGCAGGTATTAAGTCGCTGGTCGCTGATCAGCAATATAAAAATACTTTAAAAAAATGTTATTCCCTTCTTGGCTGTAATGTTTAGTAATATTTTGTTTTTAAGAAATAAGAAATAAGAAAATATGAATGAAAAATATGAGTGTCTAGTGTGTGTAGAATTACACTAGATATACTTTTACATTTTGTACATTCTTATTGCTTTGTGCACCCGCACTTGGCCGTTTTAGAAAATATAAAGTATTCTTAATATTATTGTGAAAATTAGCTATAACCATACACATTCCAGTGAAATCCGTTTAGTAGTTCCAGCGTGATGCGTGTTCAAAGGGATAGGCAGACAGACAGACAAAAAATTTATAAAAAAATTTTCTACTTAATCTAGAAGTGATATGCAATTAAAATTTTCAAAAAATATTCAATTTACAAATTTAGCCCAGTTACAGTTTTATTATTTAGTGGGTATGCATTTGAAAAGATAAAGTAATTGTAAAATTTCTTAAACAAAAAACTTTTGATTTATAACTTTTAAAGTTATTTCTTGAATTTTAGTGTGATTTTTTATTGATTTGTATTTATTTGTTTATTTTAAACCACCAAAAAAAGAATGGTATGTGAAATTATTAAATATAAAGTAATAATAAGCCCATTGCATTGCCAATAAGCCAAAAAAGAGAAAACTACATTTTAAGCAGTTTTTCGCCAAACACATTGGTAATTTTTTTATTTTGTACTAGCTTTTGCCCGCGGCTTCGCTCGCTTGTATTGTGTTATTTCTACGTTTAGTTAGTCTAATAATAGCTTAGTTCATGCATTTCCTATATACCAAACAACAAAATCCACTAAATCTTTTCGGAGCTCAGCACGTATTGGCAGATTAGGTAGCACACGTGTAAAAATGTTGTTTGGGTAGTAGGTAAGTATGGCTTTTCACGTGTCATCAGATCACCTACACATTGATAAAATAGTGGGTTAGAAACTGCAAATCATAGGTACAATATTTAATTGAATATGTACCTACTTGGACCTACTTAGACGTTAGTTTTTTAAAATATACGATAGGTCTAAGCATCTAACTAATAAAAGTTCTATAATATGGTATACCTACATACCAGTGATACGGTCGATCTTTTCCTTGTCATTTTCACTTCAACAGATGTTCTTGTGTATTCACCATAAAAACCGTTTAAGTCTTCATATGAGGTTCCAGTGAATTTTGTTTAGGTAGTAAGTATACCTACATAAGTACCATACCTATTATTTAGGCAGTTTAGAAAAATACAAAACAAACACACATTGGTCAGTTTTTTATATCCGCGCGCTTTTCGTTCAAAGAGTATCTTTGTTGCGTTCACCACATTTTTTTTTACTTTCTTAAGTTTGGTCCATACGAATTGAGTATTTAGCTAGTGTCAACAATAAGTTTATAAAATACATACTTTATAGCTGGAGTATTGTATTTACCTATACGATGCGTACATAATTAATTTTGTTAATACTAATTAGAAATCACAAATACTTACGTACGCCACTGTAAAAAGAGTCGACATTTATATTACGGCCGCTATTTTTCATTTTCAGGTTGTCTCATTCCCACTGCACTTTCAACATAGTGGTGAGAGTGAGAAAATAACATGTGTACAAAGCTCTAATCAGATTCGCTTTTGGAAAGAACGTTTCATTTTTAGGGTTCTGTAACAGTTTTGAAATAAAGGAACACTTATAGGTAAGATCACTTTGTTGTCCGTGTGTTTGTCTTTCTAAGAATCTGTCGAGACCATTACTTATTTTAGAAATAACGGAAAGAATTAAGCTGAAATTGATATCTATGATCAATTAACTCAAATACGGATATCATCATCATCATCATCATCAACAATCACATCCTGAAGACGCCCACTTTCAAAGACCTTTTAATTAATTAACCTTCTTGGAGCAATCGAGTAACCAATAATATTTTGATCTAACCTGTAGTTTTTTTTTTTTTTTTTTTCTTATATTTTGGCTCCACACATAGTGTATTTAGCCAGTGTCAAGTTTTGTAATTTTTCATCGTATTATGGAAATTTTCACTTAAAGTCAAGTCATAGTCACAGTCAGAGTAGTCATAGTCTAGTCTAAGTCATAATCCAGTCTAAGGCATGCCCTAGTAAAGTGGTGGCAACTTTACTAGAGGCTTCTATGGAATTTTGGAAGCAACACGAAAAACCACGTTTCACTACATTATATCACTTGCCCACACTCATGCTCGTAATTCAGCACTGAATGCGTAAAACACCACCAATTTTAAACATTAACACTGGAAAAAGCATAAGTTTTGTAAAATAATACAATGCAACAACGTGAACTTTTTCGCGTTCCCGCCAAAAAACCCAAACCTGTAGTTTGTCCTAAAGAGAATATAACCGCTCAGTTTGTTCATTGAGAAGCCCACAGACCTAAAATATTTTAACTATTAAAACTTTTAAAAATCATTTACCTACGTAAAAGAAGAAGAAGAAATCAAAACTGAACGTTGCACGGCCATGTTGCTAATTCGAGGATCTTACCTATCCTATATATTGTCCTATCCTAATGTATATTAGTTATACTTACCTACATCTAAGTACCCTTTTAAAACATTTTTCATAAAATATTTCGTATCATTGGCTAAATACAAATGTCGTCTAATGCCAAAATAAAAAAAAACTGCTTTCACACTATTTAATATTTGTTGGTATATGTATCTATTTAACTTGTGACAGGTTGATAGAACGTAAATTGTTATGTAAGGAAAACCGGTGACGTCATACAAAACATTAAACATTTCTATTTTGTGGGGAAAATTTAATACTAATGTTTAAGAAAAATTACTAAAAGGAACAGTAAAATATACAAGAAATGAAATGAAGCCAATTAATTCGCTTTTAACTCAATTTTCAATAAAAAAGATATAAATAAAATATTAAATTCGTTGCTTGCAAAATTACGTTCTACTGTTGAATAATGACACTTGACCATAGGGGAGGATATCAACGATAACTACAATCGAAGAATAATCGAAAACAAAATGATAAATCGTTTGGATTATTTTTATTGCTAAATAGCGTGGGCACAAAATACGGTGTTGCCAACCGTAATAAAAATATTCGGCAAAAATTACCTAAAAAATCGGTTTTTAAAAGAAAAATCGATAGTTTGAAATAAAAAAAGATACCGTGAGATCGAATTTCCACAAATAAGCACTCATCCATTGCTAGTCTGGTTTCAACTCGCAACTTTTGCTTTCGTCTGTCCGGAATTGGATGTACGACTCGCGTACAGGTCATAGTTTTCAGCGAATCTTGACGATACTTGATACACAATTCCGATGACAATACGTCAAGGGTTCGATTTCCTCAATAAATTCTTATCATCTAAATCGACACCTACGTTTTATACCCCACCCACGTGTACTTGTGTTTCCTCTAATTTCAACAATGCGAATAATATATTATTTACCACGCACTCTAAGGTAGGTAGGTCTACCTAAGATAGATATCATGATTATATGATATGTGTCTAAAAACAATCGTTAATCGGTATTATGTATCTAAAATAATCGTTAATTATCGAACCGAATATTGGCCTACACATCACTAAAATTGTTTTTTGACATGTGACAGATGACATTACATAAGCTTCACAGGTGCCTTCCAGTTTGAAAACAATTAAAAAAAAAAGAGTTTTGGCGGGAACGCGGAAACGTTCACGTCGGTGCATTGTATTATTTTACAAAACTTATGCTTTTTCCAGTGTTAATGTTTAAAATTGGTGGTGTTTTACGCATTAAGTGCTGAATTACGAGCATGAGTGTGGGCAAGTGATATAATGTAGTGAAACGTGATTTTTCGTGTTGCTCCCAAAATTCCATAGAAGCCTCTAGTAAAGTTGCCACCACTTTACTAGGGCATGCCTTAGACTGGATTATGACTTAGACTAGACTATGACTACTCTGACTGTGACTATGACTTGACTAAGTGAAAATTTCCATAATACGATGAAAAATTACAAAACTTGACCCTGGCTAAATACACTATGTGTGGAGCCAAAATATAACAAAAAAAAAAAACAATTAAAAAAATCAATCGGCCATGTTGTTTAAAACTCCGATTCGTTTCGTAATGAAATCTCAATAATGGTCATCAATTTTTTTAACGATATATCAATTTTAATATATCCTATGTTAAGCACCGGTTATTTCTAAGCATATTAGTGAAAACCGCATGAAAATCCATTCAGTATTTTAGGAGTTCAGTCATAACAAACAAACAAACAAACAGACAAAGTGTTTAAAAAATGGCTTAACGTGATCAGCGGCTAACTTTAAGCCAACCTGTGTCATTTTTTTCTTGATATCTTGCAATTACAGATTTTTTTATCTCTACAGTTTTATTATATGTATAGATTAGTAGGATTTGTGAGTTTTATTGTAAGGCTAATAAGTATTATACATATATAAATCGGCTCTTTTTTTCTGGTATCATTACGTAGTGAACCGTTCAAGCAGCAAACTAAAAAAAAAATTGAGTTTACACAATGAAATCCATTATAAAGCGGTATTGATAAAAGAAGTCAACGAACGCAAATTTTCCTAAAACTATAACCTTGCTATAAACTTGCTTTTGCGACTATCCTACACCTTCAATTCATCCCTAACCCTTCGACTTAAGGATTGTAACGTGGAAAAGTAGTGTGTAAATAGAGCCAGGAATAGACAGAAAACTCGATATTCATTTGAATAGCAACTTCGGTGGTGTAATATCAATCGTGCAGCATAAGTGGAGGATGGTCGACCCTTTTCATGGGATCTGTCACATTCTGATGCTGAGGAATACCTTGAATGTGTGACATAGGTTGGTGATATTGGCTGGGCGTTGCTTGTTGTGCAAAGTTGATGAAAGACCTAAGCATTTTTTTATAACCAAATTTTAGATTATGTAAAAAAAATGGATTACGTGACAGGCTAGGCATTCAGCTGATGTTAAGCGACACGGCTGCCCATAACAATAGCAGAGTCACACGGAACTTTTAAATGTAAAGTTTCACGTGACACTGAACTGCGCACGTCATCCTGAGATATCAATACAGCCTAGCAATCAGATTACTAGTCTGTAAGATCTGGTCATAAAGTCTCATTTGCCTACAGTGCCTTTCAAACAGGAACACAGCAGTGCTGGCACACTACTGCTTGGCGGCAGAATAACTTGCAAAGCGGTGGTATCTACCCAGACGAACTTTACAGAAAAGTCCTACCACCTAGACCTGATTTGCTATAATTTAAAGAATTAGCAGGAACGCCTGCAGTTTTAGGAGGCATTATCTTTACAACATTTTTGTTGATATAACTCGGCTATTCTCGTTGGGATGATACTCAAGAATCTATCAATAGATAATGCTAAAAATAATAAGTAAAAATATAATCCTTAGTAATAAATCCACGTAGTTCTTACCTACAACGGATTTAAAATGTAAAAATGAATATAAACTAAAATCTTCAAATACATACTCCATCAATTTTCATTATTTACGTTATCATAAAATATAGGTAAACGTGTTTTTATTCACATTTGGCGGGTCCAATTCTTGGTTCCTGCCAGCGATTTAAAAAAATCTTTGAACGCAGAAAAAACAAAAAAAAATTATATGTTAAAATAAAAATTAAGTCTTTCAGTAAAATTATTACTTATCTACAGTATTTAAAAGGAACTATATTAATTGACCCTCTAAAATCTAGTTTTTTATGTGATTGAATGACGTGACGAGCTAGTCGTTCACCTGATGTTAAGCGACACGGCCGCCCATAACAGTTGCAGTGTCACCCGGAACTTTACAACAATAAAGTTTCGCGCGACACTGCACTGCGCACGTCATCCTGAGACATCACCCAGTTTAGTAATCAGATTACTAGACTGAGTGATCTATTGTAAATAAATGAGCACTTTAAAAAATAAATTATGGTTTTTTATGTTTTATCCTTGAATTAATATTTGATCCTCTTTTTTAGACATATTCAGTGATAGAAAATGTGTTTGGTCACCATTAATGCCTATCTGGTGACCAAATACTGGATACGAAATTTCGAATCGATCAGATAGATCTATGGAAATTGGTTCTTTCATCAACTAGAAAAAGTTGATGATGTACAAACGTCTGAACAGATTTTGTTGTAATATAACTAAGACCACTCTCGATTAATTCACAAAAAAAAATTAGATCGTTTGGAGCCACAAATTTAAATTAGAACAACCTCAGTTTGGTTGGCAGTTAAAATTATCCAACTATCTGTAACCGATAAACATAAACGATATATTAAGGAAATTAAAAAGCGTTTTGCCCTGTTTGCCTCATTTTTGTTTTATAGACGTTGCGCTTTCCAAAAATAAAACGCTTTTCGGTGAGCGCAGCGAAAAATGCAACAGCAGCTTTACTCGAAAGAATTGAATTAAAAATGTCGCCGGAATGTTCTCTGTTTTTCGCGTGACGCTCGACTGCCCGCAAATGGACAATTAGCCGGCTTCAAGGGAGACGAATAAAAGAAATATCTTTACAGGCTTGGTTGTTGTCATTTTTCGTGCATGACGTTGTAATTTCATAGAATTTACCCAACAGAGCAATTTAAGTGCGGTTTCATGGGGAAAACCACGATATATATAAATAGCAACATTTTATTAATTTTTGGTCTGTCTGCCTGTCTGTTCCTTTGAACACGCATCACGCCAAAACTACTAAACGGATTTCGCTGAAATTTGGTATGGTTATAGCTAAATCTTTTAGAATAACATTTTGATTTACGTTTTCAATAACGGCCAAGTGCGGGTTGCACGAAGCAATAAGAAAGTAATTTTTATGCAAGATTTTTTGTTTATTATATTATTTTAAAGACAGTAAAACCCAATTAACGACCGCAAAATAATTATATCAATATCTTATAAAAATACGAAGTTATTCAAATGAATCCTTGCGTCATTTTCACGATACCATATCGCTGCGATAAAACATAGCCGGCAACGACGATGAAGCCACTATACTCATCCTCTCGAAGGGAAAAGAGAAGGGAAAGGGAAAATGATAGGGCACAAGGATGAATGGATGGGACGGCAATAGAAGGAAGCTAGGAGAAGCCTGCTTCCCTTTGTGCCAGCCCTAATTACATTACTATTTTTCAGATATTATACTTATTCATGACTGAGGAATAATAATGCGATTAGAACTTATGCACTTTTACATAAAAATATATGACAAATGAAAAGTAGCCATAGTTCGACAGAAAAAGGTATTTATTTATTTATTTATTTATTTATTTATATATAGGTACACAAAACAAATTACAATCGACGACTTATTCCAAATAGGTAAATATACAAACAAATCTGTTCTGGATTGTAGCTTAAACTATGTGTACACAGAAAAAATATAAAATTACACAATCACTGCCGAGACATGCAAATGAAAGTAGGCACCCATCAGCAAAACCACAAGCTTTGCTGATGGGTACCCAATGACAACGGTATACTAAAATTAAATTTTGAGGAGCTTAGGGAGTGTCACTAAGGGTGAGGTGGATCATTTGGCTTAGTTTCATTATCATCACCCTGAAATTGTCCACTGCTGAACATAGGCCTCCCCCAAAGAGCGCCACTTTGAGCGGTTGCTTGCCTCCTGCATCCATCGGCTCCCCGCGGTTCTGACCAGGTTGTCGGTCCACCTAGTAGGGGGCCGGCCTACGCTGCATCTTCCGGTTCATGGTCGCCACTCGAGAACCTTTTTTCTCTAACGGTTGTCAGTTCTACGAGCGATTTGGCCTGCTCACCCACTGTCACTTCAACTGCTAATTGTCAAAGCTATACCGGTAACTTTAGTTCTATTACGAACTTGGCTTAGTTTATATTACAAAATGGATGCCAAAATCGGAAGTACCATATCCGAGATTGCTTTAAGAACCCCGAAAACTTCCTTCCTTTGTATTACTAAGTATAATAGAAACATTAATTTCACAGAATAGTAGACCTACAAACAAACAAACTTTGCCCCTCTTCATTATATTGGCGAAGATAACTTTTAAGTCACTTTATATTCTCGGGGAAAGGACTTTTAATACAAGTTTTAAAAGGAATTCCTGATTATTATTCTTTAAGTCAAGAGATAATTTAATTAGAATTTCGTGGAAGCGATGACAGAATTTTTAGTAGTTGTAAAGATTTTGTCTTCTGTTTTGATTGATTTTTAACCTCCGGCCAAACAGTGGGGTGTTAATAAGTTTATTACGTGTGTCTGTCTGTCTGTAGCATTGTAGCTCCCAAATGCTTAAACCGATGTTATATTTTGATTATTTGAAAGCTTTGATGGTGTTTTTTTTTAGCTATGAATGGAAATATATCAGCCGTTTAAAGAACATTGGCTCTTTTCTAGCTGATGAGAATGTCAGGGTTTTTTAACATTATTATTGATATAAATTATTATATGTTATTTATAAATTGCTCACGTTATTGAAGGTTAATAGAAGATATGACTTTAAATAATATTTAGGGTATTATTATAGTGGTGCACTTTTCTGCAAAGTTCGTCTAGGTAGGTACCACCGCTTTGCCAGTTATTCTGCCGCCAAGCAGTAGTGTGCAAGCACTACTGTGTTCCGGTTTGAAGGACACTGTAGCTAGTGAAATTACTGGGCAAATGAGACTTAATGACCTGATCACTCAGTCTAGTAATCTGATTACTAGACTGTGTGATGTCTCAGGATGACGTGCGCAGTGCAGTGTCACGCGAAACTTTATTGTTTTAAAGATCCGAGTGATACTGCAGCTGTTATGGGCGGCCGTGTTGCTTAACATCAGGTGAACGACTAGCTCGTCACGTCATTCAATCGCATAAAAAAAAAAGTTACTAAATTAATTATAGTTATAAAACACTACAAAAAGGAGGCTCAGCTCCTTTTTATAAGTAAATTCAATAATATCCTTATAAAAAAGGGGTTAAACTTCAATCGCCTTTATTAAGAACATCCCTGATGTTATTATAATTCATACCTAGACTTTTCTAGTTATTTTGAAAACCAAACACAAAACCAATTTTGATAAAATTACTATGTGACCAATTTGAATTTTAATATCCTTAAAAACTCAGCCTCTGTGGTATGGTACCTACTTGAGTAGGTCGGCTTATAACCCGGAGGCGTTGGGTTTGATTCCCGCGACAGAACAAGTATTTGTGCACAGAAAGGAAAGCTGAAATACTTGTTTAGCGTCTGGGTGTTGTGGCACCATGGTTCTTGTAGTTCCGGATCTCTAGATATACTTAAAGGGAATCCCAGTAATTAGGGTCTAGGATTTATACTGTATGTGATCGTTAGGCGTTATTATATATAAATAAAAAAATAATTTTTGAATTAGTTTATATATGACGGTGATATAATATGAGATAAAAACATAAAAAACAAACATACAGCCTCCATGAAAAATGGAAAACCTCCATTTTTGAGGTCGGGTAAAATAGGTCAAGATCGGCACAAGTTTAGCTGACCCAGAAAGTGGGTTACAATTTGGAGATGTACGTATTACAATTTAAAATTAAATACACCAAATTTTACGAAGGGCCCAATAAACTGCTAATAAATAAAGCTCTTATTAAGTACTCTGGCACCCACTTACTGAACGCCGCTTGAAAGTTATTCCGCGACGAAGTTGGCCTATCAAATCACGACTATGCCTCAGAATAAATAACTACACTATGCGGAGTTAGATGGCGGAAAAACTTGGGGTTCTTCGGTAGAAGTTGGCGGCGTAGTTAAGAATTAGAAGTGGCTTGATCAGTTTCATTGGTTCCATTAGACCAGCGGCCAACAGTCTAATTTTTCTTTTGAGGCCCTATTAACTTAATGTAAAGTTAAAAGAAGGTATTTTCTTAGAGTGTGTGTTTTGGGGACATCTGAACAAGTGAACACAGGCTTCCCCATCAGAGGGTGCTTGCCATAATCACTGCGCTTGGCAGACGTCTTTGCTAATTACAGTAGATTATAAAGCAGAATGAAAAGAATGCTGCTTTGCATTCCTCATTCTCTGGATATTCCCTTAGGTCCTCACGGGAAGAGATGGGGTAGTCCTGTTTTTACACCGAGACCACACAGGTGATTAACCTTATGCATATACCCTATATTGGCCGTGTAGTCCCGGTTTACGAATAGGACCACCCCAGCTCTTCCCGTGGGTGCTGTACAAGGGAATATCCAGGCAATGGCCAGCATTATTTTCCTGGGTACATTAAAATCTTCTGCGATCACCAAGCCGCCTCCCAAGCGTGGTGATTGTGGCAAAACCCTCCTTATGATAACTCTCCAAAGTGGTGTTTTATGGGGGAGGCCTAT
Source organism: Ennomos quercinarius (assembly GCA_910589525.2). Lineage (NCBI taxonomy): Eukaryota > Metazoa > Arthropoda > Insecta > Lepidoptera > Geometridae > Ennomos > Ennomos quercinarius. The sequence goes on along the minus strand of OU342504.1, from coordinate 12,346,795 downwards.
GTTCAGCAGTGGACGTCTTCTGGCTGTTTATGACCTGTATAAGAAAAAAGTTTACGTTCTGCCTTTACTTTTCTAACTAAACTCTTTGCACGCGAAAACTGCGTACTTTAGCTATTTCAATGAAGTCTGTATATTTTAAAACCCACAGCCTCTAAAAATCAGTGATTGCTGCTCACCAACCACGTCTTTACCTATTCCTTTGATTTCAAATCATTAGCCACAATCAAAACCCTGATTGAATTTGACCACTAGTGTGTTAGAATTCAACTGGGTTACAGATAGTATTTCAGTATTAATTAAAGATGAGCCAAAGTTGCCAGATTCCGGCCCAAACCCGACTTGTGCTGGTAAGAGGTAATTGGAATTGTTCCGCCCAGAATGTTGGTAATTTAAGATTGCTCCGAAGACAAGCTCGGACAGTTTAGGGTTGATTCAGAAACTCGATGTCCGACTGTCAGGAAGTTCGGGTCATGTCAATAGTTTTAAAGTAATTGTAAGTTACAAATACTGTGGGAATTCTGTAGTCTTTTTTACTGAAGTATACTCTCCTGCAGCCAATTAAGGTTCACATTGTTGTACCTCCAACTTTTCTATCAACATCGCGGTTTACTGGTTGAGTGCTGCAGTTATAACGTATGTATTTTGCTTTGAACCAACAAACTAAGGTTGTTTTATACAAAATGGATAAAACATAACGTTTCTAAAATACCATAAGCGATTTTCTAATACAGAGTGCATATAGGCAGTACTGTTACATATTCTGTGATATGGGTGGCCCAGGCTCCATACATTTTTGGAACGTCTCCTTTACAAGAAGAGTTCACGTCGTTGCATTGTATAATTTTTGAAACCTTGTGCTTTTTCCAGTGTTAAAGTTTAAAATTGGTGGCGTTTTACGCATTAAGTACTGAATTACGATCACGAGTGTGGGCAAGTGATATAATGTGGTGAAACGTGTTTTTTGTTGTGCTTCCAAAATTCTATAGAAGCTTGTAGTAAAGTAGCCACCACTTTACTAAGGCATGACTGGACTATGACTACCCAGACTGTGACTAAGACTTTGCGTGAAATATTGTATTTAAACACGATGAAAAATTACAAATCTTGACACTGGCTAAATACACTATGTGTGAAGCCAAAATATAAAAAAACTTGATATGTTAAAATCCACAGGTAAAATCTCTAACTCGAAATGTTACCAGAAACAAACGGTCGTACGGTACGGCTCTGGTTACGTACTCGTAACCAATGCAGACATGCCAATAGCTGGTAGCCTGAATTTACGGGCCTTGAAACTTTACCTTAATTAATTTAGGCTTCGGACCGTGTCCCACTAATAGACATTAGTTCCTAATTAAGCCAATTTAGGTACCCAAGCAAACAGGGTCGATACCTAATGCCATTCGATGTCTAGACCATCTATAGGTACTAACCCGCTGTCGTATTATTTAAAGTTGCAACAGCAATAGCAAAGCAACAGCAGTAGCAAAGCGACAGCAAACACTTAGCAATCGGTCGCAAGATGTCACTGGAAATCGTAAGTCGCCCGCCTGTTGCTCGCCTGTCGGTGAATGCACTTTGATACTAGCGCCACTAGCAACAAAGCAGCTATAGATGGAAACAAAATAAAGCGCTTTTTAGTTCATCAATTGTCCGACAGACGGTGATCTAGCGCTTTATAGTATCTAGCTCTAATTCTACATGGGGATGAAAAAGTCCTGCTCCGCTCGGGGTATATTGTGCATTTCCCGCCGCCAGTATCGAGTGTTGCTCTAGGTTACTGGCAAAGCTGCTCCAGTGGTACTGATGTTGGGTGTTGGAGTGACGATGATGAGGCATTCGAGATTTCTTGGGCAGAATGTCTAGCGTCTTCTCGTGTTAACATTCCTTATGTGTGTTGGCTTTCTCTGTGGCTGCGCAGTATCTTATCACGTGTTCCACAGTCTCATTATCGGTATATGTGTGCAAGCACTACTGTGTTCGGCGGGGTAATTACGTAAAATTTGCAACAGCAATGCGACAGCAGTAGCAATGCGACAGCAGTAGCGAAGCATACATTCTCGACACCACTAATGATGTATGACAGCAATCACCGCGAGATTTACGCCTGTCGCAAACCTGTTGCGAGTTAGGTAATTAGGGGGCCGGTTTGAAGGGCATTCTAGCTAGTGAAATTACTGGGCAAATGAGACTTATGAACTGATCTCACAGCTTACAGTGTAGTACCTATACAGTGCGGTTATATTTTATTATGCTCGTAGCGTTATGCGATTAAGTTAGCACTTATCTGTCTAGGACATACCCATATGCGTTGCAGTAGGTACGACATAAAGGGATAGGGGCCAACTTAGGAGCTGGCAAACTTTAGTGCAGACCAGGCATAAGAGACACTATTTTTAATGTCTGCGGATTGTATCTCCTGTACTTATCTTTATTATATGTCACAGTCATACTTTGTGAAGATCGAAGCTTGTGCGTATTGACATAAGCACCTCATTTGAATAAACCCTAAAAAAGCAACGCTCGCTACAAACAAAACACTGCAATTTTTTACCAAACCAATGTAATGTAACCCATTCTGTTGATAGATTATTTCTTGGCTACACCCACCTCATTCAATTTCCCGAATAAATAGCTTATGCCAGCGGCATCGGGGAATTATTTATTTACCTCTGCCTTCGATGTGGTCGATACATATTACACGTCGATTTATTCATGACTGAGTCTTTAAGATCCGAGACGGCTTGGTTTGGATCGTGATCTGGATGATTGAATGGTGGCCTTGACTTACTTTGTTTACCTACGTCAGACCTGGCGCACTCCGCGTTGTAGGTACAAATTCACAAGTATTTAAAACTGGCCCGTCCTACCGGATTGGTTCGTTGTGCGTAACGCGTCAGAAGGGTACCACAATACCGATAGAAAGAGAAGCTGTTTAGAGTAGCACTGTGCGAGCTGAACTGTAATACACTTTATTGCATTGTAGCAAGAGTCGCTATTTATTTAATTGACTTCGTTGAGAGAATCTTCTGTACTTGTACTATTAAGTATTCTGTGCCTTAGTAGATCTCAATGCCTTGAGCTCCTTCTATAATAGACTAAAGAGCAGAGAAAAATAAGATCGTGCTCGTAGGAGGTCGTGACGCAGGTGAATGACTTTCTCGGCACAATTTGTTTACATTTAAAGTAATTACGGATTTACTACTAAGGTGGAACGTTACACTAGCGCGACAAATTCATATTTTGGGCAAATAAATAGAATGTATCAATAAATTACAATTCAAAGTATCACCTACTTACTTATCATTGGTTTAGCGACTAATGGCAATAGACTAAAAAACTAAGAAGAAAATTGTTTATTGCTATTTGTCGCTAAACCAATGATATCTAGATGATATTTTTAATCGTAATTTGTTGATAAATTCTGTTTATTTACGTTAAATTAGTTTCATGTAATCACGTTGAGTAATTAAGCTATGATTGACAAAAAACGCAAGAAAATTTGAATTTGCCGCGCTGTGGAAACGTTCCCCCTTAAACTAAAATTAAGCTAAGTATGATAAAAAGTTTTCATCTAACGAGTCTAGATTGAATTTTAAAATTACCCACCCATATTTTAAAGTTCTCTTAATTAAATTTCAACCACGCAATGAAACTCAATTTTTCGAAAGTGGCCTTCAATTATTTAAATAGGGTCCATTTTGAAGCCTTACAACTTATTATGTTTTTTCAATTGCTGACTGAAGTGTGAAATACATTAATTAAAATGAAAATCAACGAAAATTTAAAATTGCAGTAAGTACTAACTACCCACTAGCAGTTTTCTGCGCCGCTCGCCAGAAATTAGGTACGCACGCCAGTGGCAAGCTATAACTCCTATAGTGGACGTACTTAGGACATAAAATGGGGGCTATACAGAACTTACAATTATTCTTGGCTGGCTTATTTATTTGCTATAATAACCAATGCTGCACAAGCCAAGTGACGACCTTCATGACGCCACGGACGACGGAGTAAAGGTGGCAAAATTTTGGTCTACATTTATTTAAGGTATATTACGTTGTTGTCCATGTCCATTGACACGCAAGAATAAGAACCAATGCTTAAAACCTTTACTGAATCTTTAAACGAAATAATTGATAATCACATCATCATTATCATCAACAACAACAGCCTGAAGACTGTCTACTGCTGAACATAGGCCTCCCCCAGAGAACGCCACCTTGAGCGGCTGCTTGCCTTCTGCATCCATCGCCTCCCCGCGGTTTTCAAAAGATCATCGGTCCACCTAGTGGGGTGCCGACCTACACTGCGTCTTCCGGTTAGTGGTCGCCACTTGAGATCCTTTCTTCCCCATCGGTTATCAGTTCTGCGAGCGATTTGGCTTGCCCATTGCCATTTGAACTTGCTAATTCTAAGAGCTATATCGGTCACTTTAGTCCTCCTGCGGATCTCCTCATTCCGAATCTTATCTCACAAAGAAACATCGAGCATAGCATTGATAGTAATACTCTAACATAAATTTTTAAATTCCGTGTTTAGTCACGTCATCAGCCCAATACGTTCCCACTGTTGGGATACAAGCCTTCTCTTATATAGAGAGAGTCTAGGCCATAAACCATCATGCTAGTCAACTGTGGTTTGGCAGATGACACAATCACGATGTTTTTCACGATGTTTTCTTTCACAATTGTAAAGTTAGTGCAAATTCTGCACATGAGTAACATGAACTTTCATTGGTCAGGGCCTTTCTAATAAGGTAACACGTAGGCTTTGTACTACGTACAGCATAACTTGTTAATCTACGAAGACTAAAGAACAATTTCATGTAATTTATTTATTCGAACAATTCTCGCTGTTCCTACGTTCCCAAAATGAGTTTTGATTCCTCGCCCCTTGCCCCGTCCTTGATCTGGCCCCGTCTCTGTTATTGCGAGTCTAATACAATTTCTCGCTCGAGCGGTGACCGCGGTCCCACGGTCTCAGGACAATTAGTACCAGCGACATTATTTTTGCAGTCCTTATTGTACCTTTTGGAACTATCTCTTGTGGAACGGGGGTTGAAATTCGAGAAACCTCAAGGGTGTCAGATATATGTTATGCTTTGGCAGAGGTATGATGAGTTTCTTGACGTTGTCTGGAATTTGTATAATCGAATTCAGTGAAGCTTTTTATGGACTAGAGTGAGAATAGGTATTACATTGGTCGGCTTAATAAGATAAATTCAATTATTGAAAGTTAAAAGAATTTTCTAAAATAACCCCGTAATATGTGTTTTTGTGGTTCTGTATATTTCATTACGTATCTGTACTATGTAGGCAGATATTCTTTGGTAGGGAGTCGATGGATGCAAGAGGCGAGCATCCACTCAAAGTGGCCTCACTGAGGGAGGCCTATACGGAAATATTAATTCCATAAAGCTTGAAGGGTTATAGCCATAAATGTATAACATTTTTTATGCGAAATTGGGATAACCCATACTGCTTACACAGAGTGCTCATACTGTAATTGCTGTGTCATTTAAAGAGCTTGTTTAAGTGGTGGATAATTGTTCGTTTTTATGGCGAAGATGCATTGATTTAACGTCATTAAGAAGACATAACTTAGGTCTTAAAGTCTCATCATCATCAACAGCCTGAAGACGTCCACTGCTGAACATAGGCCTCCCCTAGAGAGCGCCATCTTGAGCAGCTGCTCGCCTCCTGCATCCATCGGCTCCTCGCGGTTTACACCAGATCATCGGTCCACTTAGTGGGGGGCCGGCTTACGCTGCGTCTTCCGGTTGGTAGTCGCCAATCGAGAACCTTTTTTCCCCATCAGTTGTCAGTTATTTAAGTCTGATAAATAGAAAATCCATCAAACCCTTTTAAATAGAAATAGGTCCAATGATTACACTATCTTTGTATTTACAATATGGTTTCCATTCAAACACCGAGCCGCATTGAATCACAATAATTAAGTCAGATCCTTAGGGTTGAACCAAAATTTAATTACTTATTTGACCCAGCCAACCCTGAGGGCGCTCACAAGACATGTTGGACATCAATTCAATTATATTCGTAATGAATATTTAGTTCGCAGCAATGTTGCCATGCATGTGGTGTTTGCCTACAAAATTGGCAACTTATTTTATTATTTCTTTTTCGTATTTTTTGTGTTTTTATTTTTGTAGTAGTTTTTGAATTTTTTGTCATGAGTGCGTGAGAGTGTTTTAATTGGCATGGCATGTGGTATACTTATATTTTTTTTAATAATTACTATGTTTAAGTAGAACTGAACTTCGTAATCCCATTTTTCCTATTTTCCGTGACCATTTTGTTGTTTATATTTTTTAAGAAGGTGAATAAACATTTTGGACTACTATTCATCCTGTGCGCAAACGCACTGTTGTAAATGAATAATAGGTACTGTATACCGTTCGTTAGTCATTAGTTCGATAATCAGTAAAATAAGTTACTTAGTAGAAATTTCAATATTTGTTCTAGCAACACTGTTCTTTTATGTCTTAATAAGATACCATAATTGAAATAGAGCTAATACGTATCAGAATAAATTACGTTTGGGAGCAAAGTGCTACCATGCTCGAATAGAATTTACTCTCTGTATTACTTGTAGTAAGATCTTTACTGAATTATATATGTTACTAAATTGTAATTGCCTAATATTGCTATAAGTAGCTCAAAGAACATTATTTTTTCATATAAAATATGTACTTACCTAAATATTGTGAGTGACAAACGAGCAGACATGTAAAAGTTTTTCTTATATACCTATTGTTTGTATATGGCGTTATATAATCGATATTAGAAAAATAAAATATATTTAAGCGCGGACATTATTATTATTGTGAATCATGTCACCCTATTAACTCTATTATAATGTGTATTATCTAAGAAAATATGTTTGTTTTCACTCAACTCGGAAAAGCTAAAAACTTAAAATAAATAAATAAATAATATTATATAAAAGGTAGTAGACCCCCCACTAGGTGGACCGAAGATCTGGTTAAGGCGACGGGTAGACCCAGATAAGCTGGTCAAAATCTGTTCAAAGGACCATCAACCTTAGCGTCGTAGTCTTAAATATCAATTCAGTCTTCACTTCAGCGCGACGCTTACGACAAAGACAACGCACTAAATGGCTGATTTTGACGGTTTTGAATGAATATCTAAGTATGTTAACATTGTTATTTTTAAAATTATTAAATCATTACAACATCTGAATGTTTTTATGAGAATACACTGATTTATTTTTTGTAAAAATATATTCGACAGAAACTCAGTAAAATGGGAACATTCAAATTTTGAGGGAGGTTTACGATTTGTTTCTATAGAGCTTATATTAATCTTGTATTTGCGGACATTACAAACGAATTAATGAAATGAATTACATGATATATTAAATTTAAAGCTCCACATGCTCTAATTACGCCAGGAAACATGCCAAAAAACACCTTTGTTGCCCTACCCTTCACCTTAAAACTGCGACGATCTAGATGTCATGCTTTATCTCATCTTTTTTCGAAAACGATGGATGCAGGACGCAAGCAGCCGCTCTAAGTGGCGCTCTGTGGGAGAGGCCTATGTTCAGCAGTGGACTTCTTCAGGTTGTTGATGATGATGATGATATTATAGGTAGGTATACTTATTGTAGTCCCACATTGACATAGGAAACTTTCCCAAATAATTATGTGGGTGCTATGTGATAGTGTGATTATTGTCTGCACGGAGCGAAGCTTAGTATAAGTAGTTATGAATCTTTCAAACAAAAGACTACTCAAAAAAAACGCTCCGTCACTGTCGGCCTGAAAACGTCTTCATTATTCCAAAAGAAGTCAATAACAATGTTCTCTGATGTTTTCCAAAGTGAGTCGTACGGTTCTGAATTTTCAATAGTTTTATTTTTCAAAGCCTTTATTGTTTTCCGTTGGAGCACAGCCAAATGGATTTACTATTATCGTGTGTCGCAAATATAAACCGGCGCGGGTGTCTACGGAACCAAGATTAGGTCTTTATAGGGTATTTCATTTCTTTTAGTACACTGTAAATTAATGAAATGCAAAATGAAATAATATTCATCATCATCATCATCAACAGCCTGAAGACGTCCACTGCTGAACATAGGCCTCCCCCGGGGCGCGCCACCTTGAGCAGCTGCTCGCCTCCTACATCCATCGGCTCCCCGCGGCTTTTACCAGATCGTTTGGGGGGGCTACGCTGATGGTTCGTGGTCGCCACTCGAGAACCTTTCTTCCCCATCGGTTGTCAGTTCTACGAGCGATGTGGCCTTCCCATTGCCATTTTAACATGCTTATTCTAAGAACTATATCGGTCACTTTAGTTCTCCTGCGGATCTCCTCGTTCCCGAGCTTATCTCGCAGGGAAACACCGAGCATAGCTCTCTCCATAGCTCGCTGCGCAACTTTGAGCATACTAATAAAGCCAACAGTAAGAGACCATGTCTCAGTTCCATAAGTCATCACTGGCAACACACATTGATTGAAAATCTTCGTTTTTAGACTCTGCGGTATAAAAATAAAAAGAATAGAGAGAATGGAGAGGTTTGAAAGAATATTACTGGGTCATTTTTAATAGTACTTACGGGGTCTTTACCGTGATTAGAATCATTTCAAAAATGTAGTGAGCTGCCGATAAGTGAATCTTGCTACGTGAATTTACCTTCTGACGAAGAGCATCGGATATTCTCGAAACCAGCCCGGCTAGCATGCGCTCCAAGACAAAATTTTCTCGACACTATCTCGTGAGAGACCGTGACAAGACTATGGTAGTGCCTAAGTGGTTCTCACTCTAACAGCGACGACAAGTTTACTCGCGGTGAGCATTCTAGGCCATCTGGTCGAGAAAGTGTACCTACGCAGTATTTCCTCCTGGGACAACCTGGGTCTTTTCAAGTCAAGAGCGAATGGGCATCTCATTGGCAAACGTGCTCCACCTTAGACAACTTCGTCACTTACCATCATCAGGTGAGACGTTGTCAAAGGTATGCGCATTTAGCATTAAAAAAGTTACAGAAAAAAGGAAGGTGTTTAATTTTTATATCACCTGATTAACATATGTATCTATAAACTAAATCTGAGTCCATTACAATAATATTATTATGTTAGCTCTACATAACCTTTACCAAGCTAAGGGTCGACTTACACGACCTTTCACTACGCACATATTTGAATTTAATAATGAAGAAATAAGTACAAACACGTAAACCCAGTCTTTAATATCTATTACGCAAAAATTCTCCAGTTAATACACAGTTTGTTGGTTCACTGAAGCACAGTATAATTGGAAGACAGTTGTCAAAGATAGAACAGTTTTCGCGGTAACGCGTGTACCTACGCGCAGTTTTTGTGAAAAAGTGTGCGGTGGCACTGCTATTGTATGCCGAATTCTAATCTAATTTTGATTTGAAAGATATAAAAATGTTACTGTCCGTAAGTTTGCTGAAATGGACTGTTCAATTGGATCAAACAGCAACAGAGGCCCAGGGGGTCTAGCAAAGATACCCTTCCATTAGCGTTAACGCCAAACGATAACTCAAAATGTATGGGAATGACATTAGCTCTGACATTGCCTGCGGAAAAGTTTTCCCATACATTTTGAGTTATCGTTTGGCGTTAACGCTAATGGAATGGTATCTTTGCTAGACCCCCAGTTACATCGCGCGTGTCCAGCAAAGTCACTGTTGTATAGTGCACCTAGCTAAATATATAAAAGTGGCTAAAACTGGTATAATCTGCTCCTAACCAAACAGGGGCAGAATTAAAGCCAGCGCCAGCGGTTACCTACGTATTATTGTATACAATGTAGGCACATACAGTTAATAACACAATATACACACAATACAAGATTTTAATCGATAAATTTACCTTTTAATTTATTTTTATGACTTTGAGGTGACGAGCTAGTCGTTCGCCTAATGTTAAACGACGGCTGCCTAAATAGTAACCTTTGAATTAAAGTAGTTAGGGCTCAAATGTCGACATTGATATTTATTCAAGTGTATTAAGGAATCTATTCTCTTTTTATCGTCTTTAAAAATGGTTACCTCATCCAGTCCGGGTTTAAAAAAGAGACTATTCGGCTACTTAATTAAAAGAATAGTCTTAATTCGGGTCTACTTGCGATTTTTGGTCCCCTTCAGTTTGGTCCATTCTGAAAGGAAAATCCAATTTTTAGGGTCTAGCAAAAGCTGTTTTCCATAAAGGATCAATTTATTGTCCTTCTGTCTGTCTGTCTGTCTGTTCTTCAAGTCCATTTTCATGGCAACAGCTGAAGGCATTAAGCTGAAACTTAAACAAAAATCGCCTGTTTATACATACTTTGGTTCCTAACCATTTTCTTTATTACATTTTACTGGTATTTTGGAAGAACTACGCTAAATATTTTTATGATAATGTAGGGAATAATCTCCACCTTACGCAAATGTAACTGATAGTTACCTACCTGTGAAAGAAAAGTGTTAAAGTTCTGAGTTTCTTGCTTCGTGGAACCAACAGAAGGGATAATCTTGGATGACGACGTGATCACGGTAGGCTCAGTTGATTAGAGCGATTAACCCGCAAATAATTCGTAAGTCGCAGGTCACAGGCCATAGATTAAAGGTCAAAAGGTCAATTCATATTTTTTATGTTCTTAAGCAAATGACGTGCCGAGCTAGTCGTTCGCCTGGTGTTAAGCGTCAATGCTGCCTATAATAGATTGCAGTGTCCTGGGAACTCTAAATTAAAGTTTCGCATGACACTGCGCACTGCGCACATCTTGAGACATCACACAGTCTAAAAATGATTTCGAGACTGTGAGATCAGTTCTTCTCATTTGCCCAGTAATTTCACTAGTTACAATACCCTTCAAACCGGAACACGATAGTGCTTGCACACTACTGCTTGGCGGCAGAATAATTGGCAAAGCGATGGTACCTAGCTAGACGAACTTTGCAGAAAAGTTCTACAACCTAGTACGATGTTTTCTGTAAATTACAATGATGTCTATTTATTAAGGTTTAAACTTGGTTTAAACAAGAATTTTGATGAAGGTCACGTTGTCCACGTGCTAATCCCTGCATTAGTTCGCGGTATAAAGGGCAAGCCCTGATAACATCAGGGCACTTGTTGCGTGGATACCCGATGTTTGCCGAAGATAAAATGTTAAAAATAAAGTTATTTTGAAGATCTCCATTATCTAACTGTAAAAGAGGAATACTTAGGTCACATCTATATATCTTAACTGCTCCTACCTATACAATAGGTAAACTACTACTTAGGTATATAGCTGCAGAAAAATTCTGGATCTATCACCCTTAGATGTATTTCGTTCTAGTACGTTTCGTTCTATAGATAGTTTGTAATAGAAAGAATCGTATGATATTGAGCTTTGAGGTTGCAATGATTGCATTATAGGTACATTCATACTATGTAATTACAACTAAAGCTTAGCTAGCATACCTGCGTCTAATCGGGAAGAATTGAAAAACAAATTCAATCCCGCTCATTATTGAAACTGTTAGGCATAAATACCTTTATTTACATTTTAAACCATTCTACTACAAAAGCCCAATTAAAAGCCCAATTTTAATATCCATCTCAATAGCTTCCCAAATCCGACCCATAAATTGGCATCAACGGACAAATTGAAGTTAAGTCTACCGCAAATAACGATTAGTCGAAAAGCTGAAATAGTACCTAAGCACCCTTTACTTGAAAGCGTTCACTGTCGGCTGGTCATATTAGCCGCAGAACCGACGATCGCTGGGGTAGACCCGTTCTTGAGTGGAAACCGCTTCTTGGAAAACGTAGCGTAAGACGCCTTCCGATATTTTTTTTTGTGTAAATGAATGACGTGATGAGCTAGTCGTTCACCTGGTGTTAAGCGACACGGCTGCCCATAACAGATTGCAGTGTCACTCGGAACTCTATATTAAAGTTTCGCGTGGCACCGCACACTGCGCACGTCATCCTGAGACATCAAACAGTCTAAAAAAGTTTTCTAGACTGTGAGATGAGTTCGTGAAGTCTCATTTGCCCAGTAATTTCACTAGCTGCAACGCCCTTCAAACCAGAATACAGTAGTTCTTGCACACTACTGCTTGGCGGCAGAATAACTGGCAAAGCGGTGGTACCTACCTAAGGTGGAGCGATGACATATACGCAAGCAGAGTAATTGGCAACGGCTGGATGAGAATAGCCGAAGATCGGGGTAAGTGGTATGCATTAGGAGAGGATTATATCCAGCCATTGACTATATCAGCGGTGGACTACACTACACGCTGGTGATGATGGGTGATGATGATTCACGGTAACTGTTTACCTGTGCAGGGGCACGGGTCTCATCAGGAACAAATGAAAAATAGCCTGAACGTGAAAAAATCTAGTGATCGTGTCGTGAGTGTGACTAGTTGGTGTTTAGTTAGTGGGTTAGTGCTAGTGTTAGTGTAGTACTAGGTTAGGATATAGATTCGGCTCAATACCTCGCCAATACGCAATAGATGTCGCTTGCTAATCTTGAGTTATGCAGAAATAAAGAAACTCGTAAAATAGCCCTTGTTATTTCGATCTATGGCATGATGTATCAGTATATTATACAATCTGTGGTAGGAGCATAAGTACACTGAGAAAAAAAATAGGTTACGGTTACGTTTTGTCGGACAACGTAACATATTAGGTAAACACAACCAAGTGCACTTGTTAATACAGATTTTGTGATTTTACTAACTCATTAGGTTATTTTAACCTTTTACCCAGTTAGGTTAACCAGTTAGTTAATCACCTAACTGGGTAAAAGGTTAACTAACTCATTAGGTTATTTTAACCTTTTACCCAGTTAGGTTAACCAGTTAGTTAATCACCTAACTGGGTAAAAGGTTAAAATAACCTAATGAGTTAGTAAAATCACAAAATCTGTATTAACAAGTGCACTCGTTTGTGTTTACCTAATATGTTACGTTGTCCGACAAAACGTAACCGTAACCTATTTTTTTTCTCAGTGTAAAAACGATAACACGCCAATTGGGAGCGGTGGACTGTCAACTACAGCTACTGTAATAAGGTTTAGGTTTTAGTGACGAAAGACTAAACCCTACCCTTTGATAAATTAATCACACGTCACTGTACCTACCCTTGTTAGCAAACAGTCCAAGTGCACTTGTTAATACAGATTTTGTGATTTTACTAACTCATTAGGTTATTTTAACCTTTTACCCAGTTAGGTTAACCAGTTAGTTAATCACCTAACTGGGTAAAAGGTTAACTAACTCATTAGGTTATTTTAACCTTTTACCCAGTTAGGTTAACCAGTTAGTTAATCACCTAACTGGGTAAAAGGTTAAAATAACCTAATGAGTTAGTAAAATCACAAAATCTGTATTAACAAGTGCACTCGGTTGTGTTTACCTAATATGTTACGTTGTCCGACAAAACGTAACCGTAACCTATTTTTTTTCTCAGTGTAAAAACGATAACACGCCAATTGGGAGCGGTGGACTGTCAACTACAGCTACTGTAATAAGGTTTAGGTTTTAGTGACGAAAGACTAAACCCTACCCTTTGATAAATTAATCACACGTCACTGTACCTACCCTTGTTAGCAAACAGTCAGGTCTTTGAAAGCTAAAGTTTAGCCTTTCAAAGTCTTGGTTCGCTAATCCATTACACAAGATTGAATTTTGTGGACTTGATAGGAAATTGAGCTTTCGCTGAAAATTTGCATCAATTTTTTTTTGGTGTTTAACAAAATATTAAACATATATTATTTTTTATTTATTTTGTGAAACACCTAATAATTCTTGATCCACCTTTTCAGCGAAAGCTCAATTTCCTTTCAAGATACTCACGAATAAAACGAATAGTGGCTATTCGTGAGTAACAGTCGCATATATTATATTTATTTAAAATGAATTACTTTCATGAGAGTTTTAATACTAAAATTGTAAATGGCTCTTTTGTTGACACCTTTACAAAAAAAAAGCATAGGGTAGTAACTCATGGCCAGGTAAATAATAATTATCTTTTGTGTTTAGCAAGTTTTGTTAATAGGTATAACCACAGACCTAGAATTTTTCCTTTACTCTCAATAAGTCTATGGATATTCTGTTCAATGTTCATAGTTAATGCAATTGTCATGTTCGTTTTTATATTTCTAACTACCTGACAGAAGTTTTCACTTTCTCATAAATTCGGAAGTGTAAGGTGTCCAAGTCTCACAACACGGAGTGGTGGTAGTGTCTCGAGCAATTAGTGTAAACAGGGTCGACCTACAACCGTGAGGGCACTTCACTTCGCGCCGCTTCCGAGTCGGAGAGATCATGGTGATGAGAGGAGCGATAGCGGATAGCAGATAGAAGGTGGCTGGGCCGCGCGCGGGCTAAATTGGATGACAATAATGTGGTCGAGTCCTTGGAAATATACATAATTGCAAATAGAAAACAAATGCATATTAATTTAATAAGCAAAGAAAGAGCTTTAAAAGCAAAATGAATAGTAATAAATAACATTCAGTAGAATAAAAAGAGCTTATTGTCAACTTTAAGGTATGTACTGGTTCACTGTTTTAATTGAAAAGGATTTAGCCATGTTATGCAGTAGGTATGTCACGCCATGTTATGCAGTAGGTATGTCACTTTTATAACGAATTAAGGTGCTTAAGGCTCTCAATCGACCTAACTTAAATGCAATTTTTCTCAAAAAGTATATCATTTACAGAATTGAAAAAAATAAATGTTAATACTGGTGATATCTTCTTTCCAACTAGCGAAATCAAAACACGTTTACGAAAACTTTTCTTGATAGAAAAAAATCGTAAAGTGACCTCTAAAAAATTAATCAAGTGCATAAAATGTTACATCATAACAAGAAACCCCATTGAAATAAATCATATTATTAAGTTATGTTTCAATGCATCAGACAGTGACTAACTTTTGTATAACAATAAGTATTTATTTTATAACCGAGCACCTATCTTACATATTTACCTGTAATTTATATAAATTTATTTCATTAGCAGTTGTTTATCTAATCTGCGTATTGTTTTAATTATGCAAATAATTATTACTATGGTCACGGCCTTAACCCTTCGTCACTTCACTAAATGCAGGGAGAATTTCCACTGACTGCTTTCGGTTTGCATGATATATTTTGTTTTTCAAAATTGAAAAAGCATATAACAGATTTATGAATAGTAACTTAGAAATACAGGCGAATACCGATTTGCCTGCAGTTTATTTGAATATTATAATTTGTCAAGTGCATGTCTTGATGAAAAATTAGGGGTTAAATTAATTCAACTTTTTAATTATGGCAAAAGGTAATAAAGCAAAGTTTTGTGTTATATGCTTCGACTGCTTTGACCATTCAACCTAACTAGGTTGACGTGACGTATACTAGCTACCTAACTAAAGCCAAAAAAGAACAAGAAAATGTTTACCTTTTCTGAAATAAATCAAATCAAATCGAACAAATCAAATATTTATTCGCTAGAACACAATTTACAGAGAAGATCTTAAAATAACATAATAAGGCATTTTGCGTTCAACCTGCATGCAAGCGCCTCAAGCATCTCAAGCACCTCTTTAAGCATAAAGCTTAAAGAGGTGCTTGAGATAAATAAACACAATAGGCCAACGTAGAATAAAACGCATTAGTAAACCCACAAACAAAAGTGGGGCGTAAAACGGCAAAAATAGGTGGGATAATCGTAAAAGTCGCATATTATTGGGCTGGGCCGGGCAAAAGCAATACCGCCCCATATTGAGAGGTACGCCACAAAATAAATGTTACAGGGGAAATCAGTACATTCGTATTCAAATGATTATTGTTCAGGGTTATACCACATTTATTTGGGCTATTGCTGGTGTTGGTCCGATGTTGTTGTATGCTATCCACTTTTGGTGTTCTGTTTTGCATAATAT
Source organism: Ennomos quercinarius (assembly GCA_910589525.2). Classification (NCBI taxonomy): domain Eukaryota; kingdom Metazoa; phylum Arthropoda; class Insecta; order Lepidoptera; family Geometridae; genus Ennomos; species Ennomos quercinarius. Next base: position 12,330,880 of record OU342504.1, on the reverse strand, counting down.
CGTTCGAACGTGGTATCTGTGGGTTATGGTTATGTTTACGTTTTAGGTTGGGACATTAACTTTTCTTGTTTTTAAATGTTAATGTTAACAATTTTAAATGCTACCAAGCGTAGTATTATTGGTGCATGAGAACGATCATTTGATTCTGTTATGCCTGTCTGCACAGTCTATTAAAATACAACTTAGCAACACTTTCCCCAGGATTGTAGTACGTTTGTTAAACTCGTGTCAACTTGACAAACCAAATACTGAAGGCTCATTGGTTGCCCTGTTGATCATCGGCTGTTTTCAACTAATGGGCGTACAGTATTTGGTGTGTTAATTGACACGAGTTTGACAATCTTATAAGGAACCGGGGCTAGAGAGATAAGTGTGAACTTAGGAGCTGTCAAACTTTGGTGCAGATGGACATAAGTGTGCATAAGTGTGAGCACTGAGCAAGAAAACAAATTACCTATGCTTGTGCCCCGATAGAGGTGAAAGTAATTACAATATATGTGCTGAGCATATAGGCGCCGAGCGCTTACTCCACTACATCAGTGTGAATAGGTACATGATAAGCCTTAAGTCATCTGCGCAGGTAAACCATAGAAGTCTTATCCTAAAGCGTGACACACCACTTTAATAGGCTAGTTGCCTGCTATTTTTTTATTGCATAAATTAATAATATTGCTAAAAAATAAACAGTTGTGAAAACAAAAATTAAATATCTCAAAAAATGACAAAGTTACGAGCATTTTAAAGAGACAGCTCAAACATGCAGTGACGTCAGTTTTTGGTTCTTCATAGTACCTAATTACTAAGCTGTGGTAGCTTTATACACAAACCTCTTTGGCATGTGACGTCACAAAGTGTGTTTTCATAGTAACTGTGGGGAAGCTCAAAACGATCTCTGTTTTGCGAGAGAGGGATAGGTGATGCCCCCTCTAACCAAATTTACTTATTTTTTCAATAGTTTTTTACCTACTTTATGAAAATAATCTTTAGTTGTTAATTTTTAATAGCAGGGAACCATAACCTATTGTGTGAAGTGTTGAGTAAGCTGCAAGGCGTCTCTATCGGGGCATATGATTATGTAATATGTTTAGTACGTGATTATTTCACACACATTATTGCACATTAGAACAGGCTTCCCCCATCATAGGGGGTTGCCATAACCACCAGGCTTGGATCTTGGATCGCATGCAGACCGAGGAGAATACTGCTGCCCATTCCCTGGTTCCCTTAGACGGCTTTTACGGCACCCACGTGAAGAGATAGGTCCTACTCTTATGCCGTGATGACACGGCAAATGCTATAATCAGACCATATTATTTTCTTCCTCAACATTACCAGCATAAAATAAATATGTCATATTTATTTATTTCTTTACCTTACGAGTAAGGTCACATTATACAAGTCTACGCGTCTATACTCAAGTCTTCTAATATACACTAACTAATATGTCTGCTTAGTTTTCTTTTAATTCTTGGTAAACTAGTGCGCGAATACATTTAAATGCAACGACGCGGTTATAATTCCTCCCTTACCTTTTTCAACTGCACTATGTCATGACCTCTTAAAGCGAAGAGCGTTTCACACGCCTCCTTTTATACGGTGTTTTAAGTTTTTAACATAAAAGTATAAAAGTATTTTTCCGTTCTTAAATACTGCTTTTACGTGTAAAAATTTAAAAGTTTACGTGTAAAATGCCATTTGGGTTTTGTTTTTTTATTATTATTTAAATGAATGACGTGACGAGTTAGACGTCGCCTGATTTTAAGCGTCACAACTGCCCATAACAGGTTGCAGTATCACTCGGAACTCTAATATAGTTTTGCGTGACACTGCACTGCGGACGTCATCCTGAGACTTCACACAGTAACTATGCCTACTGTGTGTTATTACTAAATAAGATTTACTAGACTGTGTGATCAGATCATAGTCTCATTTGCCCCAGAGATTTCACTAGCTGCAATGCCCTTCAAACCAGAACACAGCAGTGCTTGCACACTAGTGCTTGGCGGCAGAATAACTGGCAAAGCGGTGGTACCTACCTAGACGAACTTTGCAGAAAAGTCCTACCACCTAGTAAAAGTTGTAGTTTATTTGTGTGTATAATTTTCACGTTAAAACGGCTGAACAAATTTGGATGGAACATCGTAAATGAGTTGACTCTTTATTATACCGGAGTCAACATTAGAATACTATAGAGGCAACATGGTTATTTATAAAAAAAAAACACCAATTCACCGCCATTTAGATAATTTTCTACAGATGGTATTATGATTTATATGGTTTATCCAATGTAGTATCAATCTTAATAATATCTTAATTACGTTAGCAATTCTGTCAGTCGAGAAAAAAAATTACGCGCACCCAAACTCCACCGCAAACGCTAAAACACCCAAAAACCAGCATTCATTAGTCACTCTTATTCTGTAACTTATAAAGAATTAAAGGCCTAAACAAATACAACGTAAAACTGAAAGTTATTACGGGTTATAAACGCCCTTATTTGCTATCAAAACAACCTCAAAGCCTTTATAACGTTCCCTTTGTTAGAGGGGATGTTAGGGATATCTGAACCAGATCAATATCATAGAAGCCAAGAATTTCGTAGAGTAATATGTCAAATTTAAAGAGTGGTTGTATGGCCTGGTAACCTTATTATGCATTTCTACAAACTTTTTTGATTATTTGATACTATTAAAATTATTTGAGACATGAATATTGATTTTATAGTTACTAGGTTACCACGTATGCACGTAAGTTAGGTACCTATGTTTCCAAACCAATTTTTTAATTTTTTTTTTGTTTTTAAATCAAAATTAAATCTTGCACCGAAGATATAGTTTCAGTAATCTTTAATAATTTCAGGACCTACAATTAATTTGGAGTCAAATTTAATTAGGTAGATATTTTGTTTATAATATACTCTCGAACAATAAAACATAAAATCTGTGAAAAGCTAGTTATGAAATTACGTATACTATATTTCAAAACAAAACTATATTTTATAGTAAATATGTTTCATATTTATTTCACACGTTTTTACGATACGGCGGGCTAGTTATCCCTCACCTCCTCCCCGACTTATGAGGGTCATCTTAGTTGTAAGTATTTGTGTAGGAGCCTCACCTGCTTCCATAAGAATACTGAAAATGCCAGCGGTCCCCTAAGTAAACCTACGTGTATATGGTTCTGTGAAAACAGAGGTTTTCTTTTGTATAAAGATTGTAGGCGGAAATGAAAATTCTGTTTTCCTTAACAGTAGCTACTAAATTAAACATTATTGAGTGTTGACGGATGAAGGAGCCGAGCAGCTGCTCAAAGTGGTGCTCTCTGGGGGAGGCCTATGTTCAGCAGTGGATGACTTCAGGCTGTTAATGATGATGATGAGTTGAGTTGACTTTAATACTGAAAGAAAGAAAATACATTAATTCAATATCATTCATATATTGATATTGCTTACGTGGTATTCATATAAAAGGAAGTTTAAGATGATCAATTCATAATTATAAAAATAATTTTGTTTCAAACCTACCTCCAGTTAGTGTGCTTGTGCAAGTCAAGGAAGTCGCATAGTATACCTACTCTATTACTGTGCAAGTACGCCATAATTACAGAGCAGAAAAGTGACCTACCCTCGCGCCCAGAAGGCGCCTAGTGAACAGTCAAAGCGCCTTGCTTCAACACTTTCCATACAATTCAAGCGTGTCATGTTTTAGAATAAAACCTCTGTTGTTTAGGTACATGTATATAGTTTTCGGTAAGGACACGAATTTTGTCTGTATTGGAGCGCGAGTGTGATTTTTTCCCGCTCTGTAGTCATAATAAAAGTTGCAACAAACAACTGACGCGAACTTAACTGATAACAGCCCGCGGTTTTATAACGGGCTAATGTTGTCGATCTCTACCGACATTTATAGCGTTCTACACGGGATAACAGCCAGCGGCGTAGCAGGCGTAGATAGCATAGGCTGCGTAGCCAGCCGTGCCAGATATAAATTAAGTTATAAATACGAAACATTATTATTAAAAAATGTTATACAAGTAAACAAAATTCTAAGTACGAAGCTTCTTCATAGTACAAACATTTACAAAACTACAGTCAGGAGTCAAATCTTCTATTATGTTACAAATTTCGCGGTAGCTTACTCAGCGTAACCTGTTAAATAATTACAACGCAAGCACGCTTAAACAAGGCTATTCCTAGAATTTGAAACAGTAGCTAAAGTTATTTACAGAATAAATAACTTTCATGTTTTATGGTAAGAAAGAGAACGCAGTGATCGGAGGTGAAATAATAGCGATTGTTCGCAATGACGGCGAACTCACGCTATGCTTTCTTTTCAGGCTTTCATTAGTTTTACAAACAAACTTTATGACCTAAATTTCATTATAAACATGCATATCAATATTATCACAGTTACATACGATACTTACCTAGACATTTTATTTATATCTTGGAAGTTTAATAAAAATGTCATATGGCAGAAAACCCACAGCAAAATGACACTATATTTTCTCTTAATATTTAAAGATTGTATTAAAGATTTCTAAAAGTCACCTGGTTCCAAAAACAGATAAAGTTTCAGAAGTCATAAGGTAAGAACTCGATCACTGTTTAACGTTAAATATACCCACAATAGTAAATCAAGATTAAATCCAACAAACGACTTTAAATTCTAACTCAAACATAATAAAGCATTTATTAGGATAATCTAAAGTAAACTTTCAAATTCGTAGACACGTTTAACTGTAAATTTAATTCAGTAGTCAGTTTGGTGGAAAGGTGGCTCGCCTAATAATATGGTTGTTATTGTTTGAGTGATATCAAAAATTAGATATTTTTTTTATTAGGGAGTTTCTTTTGGGGATTACGATGGAGCTGTGTTGTTTTTCTTTTTTTTTTCTTTTCTTATATTTTATCAATTATCTGGCTTCCACAAGTACCTACAAGCTTTGCATTTTGGGGCTATATGACGTTATGAAATGTCCATCGATAATTTATTTATTTCATAATGTTGCAGTTCACGAAATATTTAGATTAATTTACATAAAGATATAAAGATAAAGATAAGTTTATTTGTTCAAACATGTGTATACATACTAGTACCATGCAAGATATTATTATATTAATTTACCAACATGTTTTGCCTGATAAGGCGTCCAAATTTAACTATTACAATAATAATTATTAACGCTTATTATCCTAAATCAGAATGACCATGTCATAAATAAATTCTACTTTGATTTCCATGAATATTACAATAATGTCAACAAGTTATACATAAATAATAAAAATAGCAAGAATAAATAAATCATATCAATATGTCGTCAAATTTATCTATCAAAAAGTCATTTAACTGATAATACACTTGTCTGCTAATAGATTTCAACCTTTTTTTTAAATAGATTTACGTTCAGCTTTTTTATTGTTCGGGGTATTTTATTATAGATAACAGGTGCCATACGAAATACGCTTTTATGTGCAAGTTTAGTCTTAGTAGTATGCAGACGGAGTATACTGTTGTCACGCCTATTGTCACATATATACTTAAATTGCCTGATTACAGTCACTTTTATTATAACACCTAAACCAAATATGACATACTTTACCTATGTTTATTTAATTACAGTCAGTTTTAACTTTTAGTGGAACGTTTATCCCCAAAGACGTTGGCACTGACCCACAAACCAAGTTGTAACTTAACTACGAGGGTTATAACTTATGTAGGGTGAATGTGCCGTGCTATTGTGTGCCTCTATGTGGTCCAAGTGATAAGAGTAGGTACGATAAAATGAATATACCTACAAAGGTTTTTCTTGAAAGGTGACTTAGCTTTCGGTCAACGACGATATTATTACATAATTAATATTTAATAATTGAACCGGATTTCAGTCCAATAAAACCCGTCAACATACAATTAATTTCTATAATAACAGATGAACAATTAAAAACGTACCTACTACTTTTGTACGAGTCAGTCGATAGGGAACAAATATTACAATCACCAATATAATTAGGTAAGTATATATAGGTAATTCATTAAATTGTCTATTGGTTTATCTTGTGTACAATATATTGTGTATAGCATTTATTCAATGGGAAACTATTAATTTAGAAAAGTCGTAGAACAAAGATTGTCTACCTCGGGGAATAGATTTACCCTCTTTCGGGATAATATCCCAATTCAAACTCACCTTGTATACTTACGTACTTGAAGATTTTACAAAAGGCTCGATGTGAGGAAATGATTTATTAGTTTTAGTATTCTGTTTTTACTTGTAAAAGTGCTAAAAATAGCGTATTTGCAATTATTTTTTGGCTTTGACTTTGATTAATACTGGGTCCCTAGCCGTGACAAGTTTGAATAAAGTCAATGAAGCCGTTTTAATCGCTCTTTCTTATGATACGGACCACAACCCCTGAGTCCCAACAGACGGGTCCGTGAGACCAACTGCACAACGTGGTTAATTAAATTCTAGCCACTGCCTACCCTCACAATGAAACGAAGAATTACCACCCTTAATATTACGACCATAGGCGCTATTATAAGACGGCAAAGTTTTGTGACCAAAGTTGTTGGTGGTATTTAGGCCTCAGGCTCTTATTTCTCCTCAAACAGTTGTCAAAAACGTACAATCATCTTTAAAGATTGACCCCTTACAAAACTCTTCAGTGTGAAAAGAATGCGATTGAAGTCGCGTGAACCCTTTTTTCAATGGTTCAAAATTAATAGATAATTTTATTATATTTATTATACTTAATGGTTTTTCATATAAAGTGAAACATAGGTAAACTTAATACTAAATACCATAGTGTATACAAGTGATTCAAGTGTAAAAGAAAAAGTGGATTTAGTATAGGTACGCTGACGGATTTTTTTACTTCATCCTATGCGCTCTATACAAAATCAATGCTGTCACAATTGAGAATCAAATTCCGTATTTATTTAACCAAACGATAGCACTAATTACACTTTTGGTCGAATCGGTTAATTGGAACACGAATGACGTTGTCACGTCAAAAAGCTTACAATAGGCATGCTGTCCGACTCATACGCGATATTGTTGGGATAGCCACTGCGTTTTAGACGAAACTAGGACGGTTTAGATCCCTTCCTTCACATCATAAATCATTATAGCTGGAAGACGTCCACTGCTTAACATAGGCCTCCCTCCATTGGAAGAGGAGTTCACCATAATTACCACGCTTGGCAGGCGTCTTTAATGCAGACGGAGGAAAATGAGGGTGCCCGTTCCCTAGATACTCACTTAGCCGGCTCTTACTGCACCCATGGGAAGAGATGGAGTGGTCCTCTCGGTGTTACATATGTCCACAAGCGGAGGTAGCCACTAACCAAAGCCACTATGACGTATCGTAGACTTATTTTTGTCTATGAGAAAGATCACAAAATGCAATATGTGATAAAAGGCCAAAGTGACTGTAATGATCACTACTTGTTTAAAATGATGATGACGATGATGACTGGTCCAAAAGGTTTATTGCATTAAGCAAAAAATCTGAAATCAATTCAGTTGAACAGAGTTGACACGGATATTCTCTTTGTCAGTAAACACTAGAATAAATAGAAGCGTACGACAGTGTCCGGTCTCTGGACACTAGTGTCCGGGAATCTAGGCCACTGTCCGATGAAAACACGACGGATGGGACTACGGATAGATCTAACGCTAACAAAGGCGTTTTAATTGAATTGCTCAGTGTTGAGTGGCGGAATCAGATCAACGTGTGTACTGTGTATGCAGTGTAAAACACATGTTGTCGGTGGATGCTAGGCGATAACAGAGGTGAGCAACTGAGCATAGTGCATAGGTCATTGATCAAATGGAAGAAAGAAGAAAGGAGCAATAAAGAAAGAGCAGGAAAAAAATACGCTTGCACTCCTATAGTGATCCCATTCTCAAAATTTCTTACGTTTTAGAATTGAAACCTTAGCCCCCCCCCCCCCCCCATACACGTTCAATTTTATTGATCAATCTTTGTGATTGATCAATTTTATTGATCGTGTAGGGCTAGTATTGGTCAATGTTCTTGGGCTTACAGTATGGAAAAAATTATGCCGGAAGTGGTCTCGTCAATTTTATTGATCAATAACATTGAACGTGTATGGGGGCCTTATGGATTACCGCTGCAGATAACATAAAATGTATCCAGCCTTGTCACTGGTGTTTGCGCTCGGCGCCTATTGCTCGGCACGAATATAGTTATTACTCTCACCTAAAGTCGCGAGCTTCATTTGTTTTCCTGCTCTGTGGGTTAATGACATGGCGTATTGGTGTGAGTTTTCTTTAGTAAAATATCGTAATATAAAGTACAGATACCGTTGGTAAATAATGCACATTGAGCTAAGGAGTTTCAGCTTCGTAGAGCGTCGTCGTCTTATAATAGGAAATAATATGTCCGCCATTATTTTACTATGTCTTTTCCTCTTGCGCTATTTGTACTTGATTTGTTCCCTTCGCTCCCGCTCCCACGCTTCTTGAATCTTTTGAGAGTAACGAAAGTATTCTAGATTTCTGGTTTGACCATAAAATGCAACAAAAGGTTTATGACGTGATCTGCGTGATCGTTAATTGGTCCAAATGCTTTCTCGAGAGAAGAGAATAATTAGAATATGTCGATTTCTACAGCTCATGCTACCTGTGCATCATCATCATCCTCTTTGCCTTTTCCCCATTTGTTATTGGGGTCGGCTCCCAGTCTAACCTGTAGCGGCGAGCTACCAGAATTACACGAGCGACTGCCATCTCACCTCGCAACCCATAAGGACCCACCACAGGGATGGTTGGATCAGGTGTCAGATTCCATCAGGAGTCTGACTACCCGTAACGATTGCCTTAGGTGTTCTTATGATAACCGGGACCGACAGCTTAACGTGCTCTTCGAGGCACGGAGTGATGGAATCGAAAACTGCACATAACTTACTAGATAAGTCATTAATACAGGGACGAGGATCGAACCAGATTTCTACGGTACGTAGTACATAGAACTCTTTGGATCGAACCCGGTGCCGTAACTTTGCAAAGTGCACATGCTACCACTCAGCCACCATCGCTCTAAAACCCTCTCATGCTACCTGTGCATATATTTTATAATCTTGAAATGACTCGAGTTTCCGTACTGTAGACATATTGTATGGTGTCCTACAGCTGGCTTGTCGTCTGCATTCGCGAAATGAATTCATATTTGCCCGCACTCGTCTGTGACGTGCATTGTTTTATGACTCTTTCAAAGTTAATTAAAACGCTGTCCAATAATGCGTCAGAACGTTCAATGACGTATCCAGAGCTTTAAATTGAAAAAATATATTAGCTTTTTACACGTAACTTGAGTCAAGCCGTATACAGAATGCAATTGAATTCAATAGCATAAATAGAGTACACGATAGTATATACCTACATCATTTATTGATGAAAAGAGTGGCAATGAAAATATTTTTTATAAATTATGAATATTTCCGCATAACGTAGTCGGCACGAACGATTTGAGAGTTAATTCTTTAAAGTTGTTATACCTTGTAATTAAAAACGGTACATAATTATTTTAATTTAATTTTGTACTGTAGCAGTTGATTAAGTAAATAATCCCGTGTTTTGGAGTTATAAATAAAAAAATCGATGCGTTAGATTTCAAAAATTTGGCCCACACGTGACCAGTGTTAGGAGTAGGCAGATAGTTTCAAAGGATGCCAATAAATTCAGCTACACCCAGTAAAGTTAATATTAACGATGAATCTGAATACTTATTTTTTAATTAGATGGAGTAAACTGACATTACGAGTGTTGCCACTTTTTTATGAAAAATAGTGTTGGGTAACAAAAGATACAGTTCACTGATTTATTTCAGTTTAGTGATCTATTCCTTTCTTTTATATTCTGAACATTTCCTAAAAATCGTGATTCCTGATTAATTTTAATTTACATTAGTTAGAAAAAATGGAATATATTTAAATAAAAATTGCAACATTCACAATATAAAACAAATTATCATTCTTATAACATAATATTTTATTCAATATCGAATAAGAAGTAGAAGAAGATTCAATATCGGAAGAATCGTCTTCACTATCTAGCACCAAACCAAAAAGGTGTCGGCGACTGGATTTTAAAACTAAAAAAGTGTCATTTTTGTAGTGCTTGGCAAATCATAGTTCCGCTCATTTGAACTGTAGGAGCTGAACTAGGTCGTCACTGTGATTTAGAAGTTGGCAGCATTATTTTCGCAAGTTACATTTCGATCTGTCAGTTTATTCCGTCTAATTAAAAAATAGAGTGTAGGTAAGTAATTACCCTTAGCTAGTTCTTCCCACGGGAAGATATGGGATGCTTCCATTCTTCCGCTGGGACCACACGGCATAATAATCAATAATTATTAATAAATACTAATAACGAAAGTGTTTTAATTTCGTATTGATGATAACGATCTAATTGCGCTGTATTTTTATGTAATCATGACAGGAACAATGTTCAATTATCCTAAAAGAAATAACAATACAACCAGCAATTTCATTAGCTACGGTCAGTGAGCGATGGTCACATTCGATATCATCGCTTTGTTATTACTTATTGTGATTGCAATGTGGAACAAATTACAGTGATCCATTTAATACTCTAACATTCTCTATCAATAACGCGGTAATATCAGTATGGACGTTAACAAATGAAAAAATAAATATGTGTGGACATTTCACACAGCGCCATCTAGCCCCAAACTAAGCATAGCTTGTACTATGGCAACCAAATATCTGATAGAATACATACTTTTTTGTTTCTAAATAAATACATAGAATACCTACAATATACCGATGGTGGCCGAGCGGTAGTACGTGCGCTTCACTATCTTACGGCACCGAGTTTGATCCTCGGCCCTGCACCAATGACTTATCTAGTAAGTTATGTGCAGTTTGCGATGCCATCGCTCCATGCCTCGGAGAGCACGTTAAGCTGTCGGTCCCGGTTGTCATTAAAAACATCTATGGCAATCGTTATGGGTAGTCAGAAGCCTGATAGAATCTGACGCCTGTGGTCTAACCATCCCTGTTACGGTTCCTTATGGGTTGCGAGGTCAGATGGCAGTCTTAGACTGGGAGCCACCCCCAATAACAAATGGGGAAAAGTCAAAGAGGATGATGATGACCTACAATATACCACCCAGACTCAGAACAAACGTAGATGTTCGTCATCACACAAATGTTTGTCCCGGGTGGGAATTGAAATCCTATAGTTCAGAAGGTAGAGCTACTACCAACTGAGCTATATCAGGCCAATAAAAAGGCATTATCTATCAACAGTCTAAGTCAGCTCACTAACACTAAGGCTGACCCCACATCCCACATTGGGCGGTAGCGATCCTCAAGCGACTTCGCGCGATATCGCGATATCGCGGCGACACACGCCGCACGTTGGTAAAATGTCGCGGTGATCACGCGGCGATATCGCTACCGCCCGATGTTAGGGCAGCCTTAGACTAAAGCAGTTGATATTCAAATATTCTAACTGATGTTTGAGGTTTGTGAGCGGAATGGTACTCATATCAGCTAACAGCCCATACTGCTTTTGAGATGACCGATTACCACAGGTTGGATTACGGAAATGACATTTTATTGATTGTGATCACCTGCTGCTGATTTCAATATTAGTATACCTAAAAGCTTAGTACCTATAGTAAGCTTTCCTCATTACTGTCATTAGGCAATTCATTAGTACTACGTTTTATAGCCTAGGTCTATTTACCCATGCTGCCTGCCGAGCGTGGTGATTATGGCAAATGATAAGCGTCTAAAGGGGAGGCTTATGTTCAGCAGTGGACTTATTCAGGCTGCTGATAATGATCTGTGGAGAAATGATAATGATGATGATTTGTGATGATATAATGGAGAAAAAGAGTTTAAAGACTCCATGTATTTTTTATGTATAAAATGGCGAAGATTCCCGTGAGAATATTTTGAAAAATGATGCAATTGTGTTATTCTGCTGAGAAAAAAGGTTACGATTTCGAAAGAGTTAGCTTTTGTTCTTCCCTTTATAAATTACTATACGAAAAGTTGTGCGAAGCAGAGCGCATTCGCAATACGCGCCTTTTTACCATGGCTTGGAACAGTACCTACATTTCTAAGACGTCTATCAGGGCTAGCATGACCTATAAAAAACGGCATAAAATCTCTTCTCTTGAGAAAGCGTTTGTCCAATGAAATGGCAAGGAATGTTTTATGAAGTGATTCACGTGATACTTTATTGGTCAACCGCTTTCTCGGGAGAAGAGATAGGATGTCGATTTTTACAGCTCACGCTAGCCCTGCCGGCTAAGTAGACGATTCTGTGCAGCCCATAAAACTATGAGTAAATAAAATAAATAAATAGCTAGCACCCAACGATCGAAAACACAGAACCTGGACTAGGATTCCCTGTATCTAGGGACCCAGGAACTATGAGGACCATGGTCCCATACACAACACCTAGACTCAGAACAAGTATTTGCGCTTTTTTCCTGTGCACAAATACTTGTCCTGTCGCGCGAATCAAACCCGCTGCATCCGGGTTATGAGCTGACCTGCTCACCCACCACACCACAGAAGCTGTCTAGGCATACGACGTCACAAAAAATGGCACACGCCAATGCTGAAATCACAAAAGTGTCTTCTTAACCTTTCTTATGACTTTGGCAATACTTTGTGTTCTGAATTGCAACCAAAACCGTTCAGTGTAATAAATACTTACTAATCGCATATCGAATTATTTAAACACATTAAAAACACGAATATTTGAACAGTGTTTATTGTTCTCCATTACTTGGCTTACAGGAAACAGCCTCACTGAGTTAATAAACCACAACAACCCAACTATAAGTCCTATCAAGTACACGTATACTCAATAACTCTTCCGACGATAATAGCACTATATAATGGTATAAGCAAAACGGTTAATTCAAGTGGCTAGAGACCACTTAGCGAGGAGTGGGAGACATTAAGAGAGCTCGTTGGCTTGAAGGAATGTTTATTGGGTAAACGTGAGCTAAGAATTATAACTATTAATAGGTATAATCTTATGGAAATGTAATTTTGTTTTCAGTCGAACAATGACGCTTGCAGAGACAATTTGGAAAGCGCAACGAAAGTCCGATTTCTTTAGGTAACTATGTGACGATGTTTACGTCCAGAAATCTAAATTTTGGATATAATTGTTCGTTTTTATATCAGTATATTAGTTTTAGTTTGTATTCGTTAGGTATTATGGGACAATCAAGCCATGAGCCTTGTGGCCGTGTTCGCTGTGTGGCTCTGACGCGATGTGAGAATAGGACCACCCCATCTCATCCCATGGGTGCCGTAAGAGCCGGCTAAAAGAATATCCAGGGAATGGGAAGCAGCACTCTCTTTGGTACATTAAAATCTTCTGCGATCACTAAGCCGTCTGCCAAGTGTGGTGATTATGGCAAACCACCCTATAATAATCGTCTATAGTGGCGTTTTATTAGGAGGCCTATGTTTTGTAGTGGACCTTTTCAGGCATGTATGACTTGTTTAATTGTGTCATTTTTTGTTGATATAAATGTTAATGATAATTATGTTACTGGCACCTCAGTTTGTAGTAAGCTCTACCTTCTGAACTGTATGTTGCGGGTTCGATTCCCACCCTGAACAAAAATGTGTAATAAATATGGATGTTACGTGAACTTCATTGTTTCCTAAAAAGTATAAACTGGGAGTTTTTAAGACTAGAGTGAACCGGTATCTTCTAGGCAAGCATCCTCCATCGTCACCGCATTGTCACTTACCATCAGGTGAGACGGTGGTCAAATGTAAGGCTATAGATAACAAAATAGACGTTTGTTCTGTTCTGGATGTTATATTGTATTAGCTAGCTGGATGAAAATATTTTTTATTTCTATATCATTTTATTAACTTATACAGTTTTTATACAGCTCTCACTCATACATAACCAATCCGATCTATACATACGTAATGGAATCATTCCAATATATCGCATCACAAACAGAATATTGAAACGGTGGACACTGGACACATGCGATCCCGAATGTACGATAAGTCATCTAGACCATCGATTTAAATATGAACTTCATTATAGATGTGGTATTTGTAAGGAGAAGAAGCCTTTTATAGATACACGATTAGGTAAGTTATTATCCCATGCTGATTAATGATGCATCATAGCATTATACCCAAAGAATGATTTTGAAAAGGAAAAAGACAGTTCCTCAGTAGTTTTCAAACCTATTAAACCACACAAACATCTTCATTGCTTCAAATAGCATCATTAGTATCCTCATACCACATTTTTCACCTGATGGAAAGTGACATGCTGCATTTTTTTATTGATAGTGCATTTTCAAAAGCAATCGTTTTTTAATGTTAAAATTGGCATGATGTTGTCTAAGATGCAAATAGGGAAATGCTTATGACGTGCTCATACCTAATTAAATCTTTTTTTTTTTGCTAATACAACTTTTTTAAAGTAGTATAATTTTCCACTAGCAAACGTTACTTTGCAGTGCGATCTTGTGTCTACATTATTTTGCATCAATGATCAAAACAGTCTCATCAATCATACGCTTATATTCATTACAGTCTAATCCAGACACACGGGCAGGCTTCGTTTGATATGTTTACTGCACTTGATTGATCAGACTAGGTAGAGTAGATTTTATTGTAGGGTATTTTCATAAAACGCTTACCAGGTACTTATTCTAATTTTAGTTAGACGCAATTTACTTCACAATTGTTTGTAATGCAAGGGAAAATTTGCTATTACTATATTAACCAACGTAAAGTAGCCAAGCTATCGGTTTTTTCAAGCTGCACTTCGGAGATTCCCTATCTCTTTTTTACCATAGTTACTTTTTACAACTAAATGAAGGAAACACGGCATCCGTAGGAATTCCTCGAATTCGCACAAAGTGTTTTGATTCTTCATTTATAATTCTGATAGTAAAGCAATGGAACATTGCCAGCGTCATTGACAAATAGGTTTACAGAGCTTTTAAGGCTAGAATAAACTGGTATCTTCTAGGCAAGCATGCTTCATCGGTGACTGCGTCGTGACTTACTATCAGGTAAGGTAAGACCAGTAGTCAAAATAAAATAAAAAAGTGACATTATTTTTATGCACTTTCAAAGGTGGCGCCGCCGCTAATTTTGAATTAGAAACTGGATCTCAAGTCGTTTAATTGATTTATGTGCTCAGATGAGTTTGCGGTTTGTAAAAATAGTTCGAACTATTTACAAACCGTAAATTATTCATCCATTCATGCTTTCACTTATTATCTTCTTAAAATCTGAATTAGACAAATCAGTTCTACTTAAACAAGTGGTTTGTCTAGAATCTTAGTTTTGTGTCTGCCAACTTTTCAGAAAATGAAGCGTATGCCTTCGTATCTATTTCAGTTTTAGACCAATCTTTAGTTAAAAGCATTTGTGTGTTCGAAAATTGATTGGTTTGCATTCAAATGCATAGATGATTGGATTTAGTCTATCGCAACGTCTATTGCAATCTATTCAATGTTTTCAAATAATGGATGAAATGTGAATATAGACAGGCTATAACGGACTTTAAATTAAGTATTTATTTCTCACGGGTCATACCATTATTATCACTTGATCTATCTATAAGCAAGGAATATTTAGAAAAACTGAGACTGCATGCCTCATTAATTTTTTTGGCTTAGGTACAGTTTTTGGACTAAATGAGGTAACGAGATTCGGAAAAAATGATAACCAAGCCGAATTTCACACTCTTGTGGGTGTAAGTTTGAGGCGAGAGGCAGAGGTGGAAAAGTAGGTAATACCATGGAACAAGGAGGACAGGAGTGCCAATACACCAAGAAAACAGCGTAGATCAAAAATATCAGAATTTCGCCATATTTCTGATCTGCGCTCAACTTATAACCCGCTCATTTTGCTGCGCCATCTAGTTTTAGCCATATTTTTGATCTACGCTGTTTTCTTGGTGTATTGGCATTCCTCTCCTCCTTGTTCTATGGTAATACTTTGGTTTAGGGGAAAAGATTTACACCCATATAATATTCGGTGGAGGCTCCTTGTGAAGTCAGTAAAATTCATCATTATCATCATCAGCTTGAAGACGTCCACTGCTGAACATAGGCCTCCCCCAAAGAGCGCCACTTTGAGCGCTGCTTGCCTCCTGCATTCATTGGCTCGGTCGGCTAGGTCGTCGGTCCACCTAGTGGGGGGCCGGCCTATGCTGCGTCTTTTGGTTCGCGGTCGCCACTCGAGAACCTTTCTTCCCCATCGGTTGTCAATTCTACGAGCGATGTGGCCTGCCCAATGCCATTAAAGTTTGCCAGTAAAATTAGGAAATTAATAATTATAATATTAAGGTTCCATTAGACGCTTTAATGACACCCAAACCGAAAGAAACATAACTACCTATATTTGATAAATTAAGTGGAAGAAACCTGTAAACGCGTAAGGGAAGTTTGTAAAGAATATTCAAAACTTCATGATGGTATTCGCGAGACTTCACGACTAAAGCAAAATACCTGACAAACAAATATTAATATTATCAGTATTTCTGCAAGTCGCAAGCATCTGTCGCCTCGGAATGGTTTCATGCATAATGCAAACGGCTGATTGTGGCACATAAGGCCGCGGTTCTTTGCGAAAGCATCTACCCCGTATTTGCTTGGTCCTGTGTTGTCCTCATTGTCTATTTCAATTGTTTTCCAGTTTCCTTTTTGATGTAGATTTTTATAAAATATTTTTTTACCAATGCTACTTTCAATATACACACACTCATACAGGAGACAGGAAAGTATTACCACAGGGTGAGTAACGCATCAGTGACAAGTCTAGTGTTACCACAGATAGCCCCCAACCCCATTGGAGGTTATCTCTGAGTGTTACAGATTCCCATCTATGATGACACCTTCCCATCAGGAGACCCATATGCGTAGTTGTTACGTTAGGTTAGGTAAAAAAGTCTCCCTCGACAACAAAAAAAAAAGATAAGGTAACAAAAACTCCCAGTATGACAATTCTTGCAATAACAAATAATTCTCAAAATAGAGACGTCACTATATACCCAGTCTACAGTATGGTATATATACAGTATCTTACCATAAGTTACCTATTTATTATGGGGTACCAATGTTAGCCTATCGTTGATAAAAAAAAACTGCGTCATAGTCGCAGATTTTCCAGTCGGCAACATTTTCCATAACCTTACAAAATCTTACCAATGAATAACTAAACGACTTTATTTTTGTCTTAATATACCATTCAAAACAAATGCAAATCCAAGCAGAAACTCTGAATGCATCTCGTCTAATAAGCGCTCCTAGAATACCAAACAGCATCATCCTGTTGTAACAAATAGCTCCTTGGCGATACATAAATCACAGTATAAGGCAAAAACTGCGGCAGCCACAGCACGTGACTAATTCAATAACATGGAAAACCTTTTACTAAACAACTATTGGGTAAGTTTTCCTATCGGATACGTTTTACGGGCTGTTGCGCTGACATGACGAAGATTAAGCCGTCTACGCGGTGTATATCTTTGCCGTATGGTATTATCTAATACGTCAAATAAAATCAAATATAAGTAGAAGAAACTGTATTTACATGGCGGCTCTTATTTTCAATTCCCTTCCGCAGCGTATTGTCTGGTTCGAAGTATTATCACGAATTAAAAAAATGAGTCATAGAAAGGATTTACACTGTTGAAGACTTTTTAAAGAAAGGATCCTGTCGTTTCTTTAACTATAGAATATGTAGATAAACAGTATAATGATAACAATATAGCCTCTTTTTTCTATAGATTATTAATGATGTTGTGACTAGTGTGCCGTTTAGAATCTATTACAACTCAATAACTTAGGTACCTAATATTATTGTTATTCGATTGTGTATTAACATTTAGAATGAAAATTAAATTATTTACTTCATGGTGGATTTGTGCTCCTATTCGCACACCACGTGTTGGTTGTTTATGGTGGATCTAATTATAACATAACAACTATTGTACCTATATTCAAGCGAATAAAGAATTTGAATCATTATGGATTTATAAATATTTAGTCTTCTATTGACATTATAAACGTGTATCCTTAGAATAAGTACCTATAATAGAACCCCAGTGCATTCGCGAAATGTAAGCCGTTGAATTGGAGCCATACATGGCACCGTAAGGATATTTGCACGGTCAAGGTCATATTTGTGTGAAGAGCTCCCAGAAAACTATTTTGAATGATAATTACGCGGTAAAATCATCACCACGACACATCAAAAAAAGCAGCTTAAGAGTTTTAGTGTGACTTTCACTGGTAAACTATTCGTTTTTTGCTTAAATTGTCTAAAATACCCAAAAAAAGTAGCCTGCGTTTTAAGAAGGCGTTCTTTGGAAACTTACCTTCTATAGGCACTTATTCTAAGCGTGTATCATAAAATCGATAGGTACTTATTCGATTTGACGTATCAGATAATAAATACCATACGGCAAAGTATCAGTTGCAAAAAATAATAGATGGGATTCGTTTCGTGGGATCCGTTATTATAGAATAGTATATTATCTGTGAACCCTTGGGATTAGACCTACCCAAGAAATATAGGTACCATATTTAACAGATGTTTTAAGGGTAGTTAAGTTAACAGTCATAGCCACTAAAAAATATAATGCGATATAGTAAAAAATGAGCCTAAGGGTTGGTAATGGGTTTTTTCACCAATAGTTAAGGTAACCAATGGTTAAGAACTCTAACAAATTGTGACCGTTGGTTAGAATTGGTTAGAGTTTTTAACCATTGGTTACCTTAACTATTGGTGAAAAAGCCCACCCTAAGTAATATGAACCCAGATTAAATAGGTAAAAAAAAAAACAATGAAATAACTCCCACACACGCGGCAAACAAAAATGTAGCCCTTGTATTTTATTTAGCTTGACATTTGATTTGACGAGAATATAAACAAATTCTCAGAATTCCCGATGAGTTTTCTTAATATATTCACAACTTCGACCTAATTCAAAACACGTAGTGTATTACTAGAACATTAACCTTTATTTTTTTATTATTAATTTCATGATATATTTTGAAATTGAATTTGCCGTTCATAAATGAATAAAATAAAATACATTTATTTCAGGCAATTTACACCTATCACTATATACGTTTAGATCCCTTATACATAATAAACAACATATTATACAATAGGTAAACAAGGAAGAAAAGTAGGAAGAATATTGGGAAGGCAAAAAAAGGAATAAGGGAAGGAAAATTAGGTGTTATATTGTAACTGAATCAAAGTTAAATATCTATACAGAACTTTGTAAAAACTAAAGTATTAATTATTAAGACAGAAATTTAACGCAACTCACACACACTCAGACTTACCAAATCGCTACTTTTCGCTCCCTCAATATCATAACAAAAAATACATTCAACATTGTCTAACATAACATTGCATTCCTGAAAGTCGAATCATTTTAATCGCTTTTATTGCATTAAAACTTTTCCCATACAAACTTTTCCGCTTTATTCAATAGCATTGCTATAAAAACAATAGGCAATCGCGGCAATATTTCACAGCTTAATTTCCATTGCGCGTTCCCATTGATTTTATAAATTCGCCTCTCCTCGAGGATTTAATGAAAAACGTGCGTAGAAAGTTTTCGCTCCATTACTTCGCGGGTTATAAATGACTGAAGTATTCTGCTCACCTTCCGCAGGGAGTCAACGTTTTGGACAGAAGACGAACTCAATTAAAATAATAAAAAATATTATGTTGTGCTTTTTTTATTCATTGATAGTCTTATAGTGGTCAAGTGCAAGCCTGACTACAAGTATAAGTAGTGATAACTTTGATAAATAAATATATATATACATATATATATATATGTGTAGACATTTCACGCAGCGCCATCTAGCCCCAAACTAAGCATAGCTTATACTATGGGAACCAGTCAACAGATAGAATACTCACATACTTTTTTTGTTTGTAAATTCATACATAGAATACAATATAACCCCCAGACACAGAACAAACACCTATGGTCATCACACAAATGTTTGTGCCAGGTGGGAATCGAAGCCACAACCTATAGTTCAGAAGGCACTACCAACTGAGCTATCAGGCCACTGATATTGATATTAATATTTAAAAAATTAAGCATTCTTAATTATTTTCTAATTAAATAAAGGTCATCGTAAGACCATTAATAATTAATTATGCTTCACCTATATATAACCTTTAAAAATATTTCATTTTCTATATCTACAGATTTATGAACACCAGAGTCACAATAAAAACGATGAATTGATAGGGATTCGTCACTTTTGAGATTGGAACAGGCTTGTCCTGACCTTGAAACATTGTCTATTTATTATCCATCGGCTCCCACGGCTTTCACCAGATCGTCGGTCCACCGAGTGGGGGCTGGCCTACGCTGCGTCTTACGGTTCGTGGTGAGCGATGTGGCCTGCCCATTGCTATTTCAACTTGCTAATTCTAAGAGCTACATCGGTCACTTTAGGTCTCCTGCGGATCTCCTCGTCCCGGAGCTTATCTCGCAGGGAAACACCTACTATTTATTTACTTGAACCAATTTAAATTAAATTCAAGTTTCTTATAGGCGAGCGTGCTACATCTTCGACCACATTGTTGCTAAACATCAGGAGCAAAGAGAATGATAACCACTACGCTATGAATCAGAAGAAATGTTGGTCAAACGCAAGTCTATCTAGTATATTATCATCATCATCCTCTTTGACTTTTCTCATTTGTTATTGGGGTCGGCTCCCCATCTAACCTGTAGCGGCGAGCTACCAGAATTACATGAGCGACTGGCATCTGACCTCGCAACCCATAAGGAACCATAACAGGGATGGTTAGACTAGGCGTCAGATTCTATCAGGCGTCTGACGACGCGTAACGATTGCCATAGATGTTCTTATTACGAAAACATATAAAATAATTTAAAAACTGGCACACAGATTGCACACTATAAGATCAACATAGATTACTTATAACTAATTATCTCGGATAATTAAGAAAACTTACTCACGAGAAAACTGGTAGACAGCTAGTATATAGGTAATCACATAATTTGAAGGTACACCTGAGACCTTTATATTTGATGAAGCTGTTACGACGTTACCCACTGCATATTTCTGTTGACAGTTTTGATAAATAGGCCTATACGTCTCGATGGATTTAAACAGAGAAACTTTGCGTACAATTTCTATGTAGAGTGGATTCCTGATTCAAGTTTCAAAAATTAAACACGGTTGTGATCACCGATATATCAGCAGGATTAGATTTTTTTGCTGTTTTGATATGATCACTATAATCTTAGAAGTGCAATGTTCGACGACTTTTGTGTGAATGTTTGATTAATTTCCACTATTTATCACATTAATGTGAAAGTTTTTGTGTGTATTTTTGTTCTCTCTTAAAGCTGCAATTGCTTTGAAATGGAGATACGGGGTGAAGTTAGTAAAATTATATTTCTTAAATACAGATTATCTAATGTTATCGATTGTCAATTATGACTTTTTTTTTTAATAAATGACGTGACGAGCTAGTCGTTCACCTGATGTTACGTGACACGGCTGCCCATAACAGTTGCAGTGCCACCCGGAACTTTAAAACAATAAAGTTTCGCGTGACACTGCACTGCGCACGTCATCCTGAGACATCACCCAGTCTAGTAATCACATTACTAGACTGAGTGATCAGATCATAAAGTCTCATTTGCTCAGTAATTTCACTAGCTACAATGCCCTTCAAACCGGAACACAGTAGTGCTTGCACACTACTGCTTGGCGGCAGAATAACTGGCAAAGCGGTGGTACCTACCTAGACGATCTTTGCAGAAAAGTCCTACCACCTATTAAAAACTTATTTATTATTTTTTATTTATTTTATTTTATTTTATTTGGGAGGCTTACAGCTATCATTACAAATTAAATAACAAAACAAATTTAGAGAGCCAATTAAAAGCCTTTTACTTTGGTATTGAGATTTTTTCAGTTATTTAACCATCATCAACAGCCTGAAGACGTCCACTGCTGAGCATAGGCCTCCCCCAGAGAGCGCCACCTTGAACGGCTGCTTACCTCCCCACGGTTTCATCCGGGTCATCGGTGCACCTAGTGGGGGCAGCTATTTAGGTAATGCTTTTACTTTTTGTGGTCAATATATACTTTCAAGAAATCAATTAATCGTATAAAAACGTTGGTAGAAATCGGAGTGACTACTCCAAAAGCCGTGCAGAGGCATGAAAAAAAATATCTACCTGATTTATTTTAATAAAAAATTACGTTGGTGCAACGTTTAACCTTGCGTCTCATTCTAATATCAAAAGGGTGAGTGACCAAGAAAAAGCTGTGACGGACTGTTTATTGCAAATTTTAAATTTAAACCCGCTGCTAAAATTGCTTGTGTCTGCCACTCGTCTGGTGAGAGCCATTTTATTGTTTGTGGAGCCAACGTCCAGGGAATGTATTCTCATCACACAACAAAATTTATGTTATGATTGAACTGGGATTTAGAACACGTTCCAAGAAAAAGCTTAAGATTTGAAATGTCGCCACAATGTTATTAAACTAAGTCAAATAGGTGTGTTTTTGTTTTTTACGCCATAACGCTTTGACAAAGGCTGATCGTACTTTAAATTGTTGTTTTTTGTATCTGTTTTCATGTAATAAAGAATTTTTATATTATATGTATTGTATTTTTAGGAGCCAAATGGCATTTATCAGAGATGGATACGGGCCTTGCATTTACTGATAGGTTACTGATAAAATGAGTTTCTGATATTTTCAGAAAGAAGAAAGATTTAAATAAATAATTGTAAACATTAGAAAATATTCGGATGCGAATGGTAAAAAGAAATCAAGATAGTGTTGTAACCTGTGCGTGGTCGAATCGGCAGTCGGTTTCCTTTTCGTTTTATTGGCCGGATGCAATTCAGTCGCATTAACTGAAGGTCACACGAACTGGAAGACGCAGCGTAGGCCGGCCCCTACCAGGTGGACCGACGACCTAGTCAGAACCGCGGGGAGCCGATGGATGTAGGAGGCGAGCAGCCGCTCAAGGTGGCGCGCTCTGGGGGAGGCCTATGTTCAGCAGTGGACGTCTTCAGGCTGTTAATGATGAAGCAGTGGACTAATAGCAGGTAAGAACATTTCCTTCAATACGGTTCGCCAATCTTATTTATGAAACGTAATTCAACATTATAAAGTAAAAGGCTTCACCTACATCTAAAAAAAGCGGATAAACCCACGCCATTACAGAATCCTCTTTAATCAAGTAAATATAAAATACACTTGATTAAATCACGGCGCAAGACGGATGGTACGGCCGGACGTTATTACTAATTCGCATAATTTGCTTGGCTCTAATCAGGCGAGTGTTCTGAAGTGGTTATTAGAGCGCCGGGTTGTGTACTTGAGAGCTGTTTATTTGTCGAGTAGACGCGCGGTTTTACAGCGTTTTATAGTGTGTTTCAAATCAAAAAAGGTGAATGTACGAAACTCGTACATTGACCTTTGAGCGGACTGCAGCAACTATCAACCTATTTTTTTGATGGGTCGCGGTTTTTTTTTCAAATCCCTTGAGAAACTCGACATTGAAACATGTCATAACAGGTTTAGCACCGCTAAGTGACCATGTCTCGCACACTTCCTTGTACCACAAAACGCGGTAGATGCGTAAACGACAGTTACGATACTGTCGCGTTTTTTCGGGGCTAACATAGTACCGGGGGAATAATGCACGAGCTTCTCAGAAGATTTGGACCATACTATAAGCCATAATTAATTACTGTACTGCCTAAATTGCCCGCGATCGCAGTACGAAGCACCTTTCACTAAGTGAGTATATTATATTAGGTATGTTAAAGTAGAATAACCAAGTGAGAATGTTACTCTTATAGAAAAATAAATCACTGGCCGCGCCTACTATTCTTGTCTTAAATCTTCGGGTACGAAGTAGAAACGTTATAAAATATGTGGTATGGTTAGGCGACAGAGAACTCATTTGAAAGATTCCCCTCAACAACAAATGCTATGATAGTATTCAAACCCGTGACACTCGAGTTTTAAGTCAACATCACTATATTACATTTTTAGGGTTAGCTTACTTTACTACAAATACAAAATAACTATCTATTACCTACCGTCTGAATGATGATCATAAGATATTGACCCTTTCATCTTTTCATCTAACGATTATTATGGCCACTATGTTGTCATGACGTGAAAAACGCCAGCGTTTCAAACGCTCGTCTATTCCAATAAATAATTATTGTTACGAGTCTACGGACCATGTTTCAGAGCTGACGATGCGACGCCAAGGAATTAATTTGAAGTGTGGAAGTTATTTTTCTGGTTGTAACCTACCTACACCAGATCGTAACTAACAGTGATGGGTTGAAATTGTATTGCAATTCTATTTATTTATTAAAATCAAAAGTTTTAGAGTAGACCTCATTAGTATTATTATATCACAGTAATCCCCACTAGGTGGACCGAAGATCTGGTTAAAACTACGGGGAGCCGATGGATGCAGGAGGCGAGATGTAGTAGCGCTCTGTTGGGGAGGCCTTTGTTCAGCAGTGGATGTCTTCAGGCTGTTCATGATAGTAATATAATGAGCTCACCGTTCCACATGATGAGAACCTCAAAGCCGAAAAGAGTGAGAAGGACAAACACAGCTAGTTTCTTGGTTTTGGCTCACGAAGTAACCACCATGTAGAACGTATGCTGACTGAGAAATTGTCCCAAAAGCCATTTTGGCCAATGTATAGCTAAAAGCCTGGCCTGACATCTCAAGGGATCGGTCTCAGAAGGCAATATACCTACATTTCTATACTCTTTGACATGGCACGTATTGTCAGTACCTAAGCCGTGGTTATCCGGCCAAATTATGACACTAACGCCGGATGCATAAAAGTGGCCGTACCGCGCCTACATCTCTATTTTCACTGACCAGCAGCTTGCAGTTAACATTATTATTATTAATGGTTCAAAGTTGACGGTTAAATGCAAGCACGTTGTTAAATAATTACACTTGAATGTGTTTGGATTTAATGCAAGTATTTATTTATTCATTTTTTACTAGTGCAATAATTGAGTTCGAAAATTTGAGTTTGAATTGAACAATGGTACCATCTCTTTCATTTAGTTCGATGTTCGAAATTACAAGGTTTACAAAGGTGGTTTAAAAACTGTCAAAATAAGTCTACAGCATTGAGTTTTTTTGGCGGGAACGCGGAAAAGTTCACGTCGTTGCATTGTATTATTTTTCAAAACTCGTGCTTTTTCCAGTGTTAATGATTAAAATCGGTGGCGTTTTACGCATTAAGTGCTGAATTACGAGCATGAGTGTGGGCAAGTGATATAATGTGGTGAAACGTGTTTTTCGTGTTGCTTCCAAAATTCCATAGAAGCTTCTAGTAAAATTGCCACCACTTTACTAGGGCACGACTTAGACTGGACTGAGACTACCTGACTTAGACTGGACTATGACTACGCAGACTGTGACTAAGACTTGACTTTACGTGAAATATTCTATCATTATGAAAAATTACAATACTTGACACTGGCTAAATACACTATGTGTGGAGCCAAAATATAAGAGAAAAAAAAAATGCCTACAGCAATTTTGAGTAATACAGTACACACACACACATACACAGTTACACACACACACAGTATACAGTTCTTATTTTATACTTTGAGTTTATTATTTTCTTAGTTACCTAAGTAAGTATATAAGTACCTCGTTAAGGTCCTTAACCCCTCTCCTACTTATAGTATAGAGACGTGGGTACAAAATAATATCATTTCCGTTGCCATTTTATACGTAAAAACTACAGTAAAAACCAAAACGAAATTGAAGTCATCAAACCAATCCGACCACCAAATTACACAAACCATTTGCATCCAATAAGCTATTATCGTATCCGCTGTCATAGGTTGGGGGACTACTTACGACAAAAGTTTTTACCTTAATGCATAATAATAGTGATTATTATGAGTACTCAGCATTTCAAAATATATTACAAAGGAATGATTCGTAAATTTCAATTGCATTTGGAATTATTTATACTATGTTAGAGTCGGTATTGTAAGTGTACCGTTTAGGACCGAAAGTACGTGCACATACAACCAATAAAGTTAATTACAATCAAAATTGTACTTACATAGAATTCGTAGCTTCGATGCCTCCATGGGATCCCAAAAGTAAACCGAATTTAAAGCCCTACCAACACAGCTTTCACACTCCAAGCACAACTCCAAGCTACCGGTCAGGTTCGCTCTCACAGGCCCGCCGCCCACCGGTGATTCTTGTGTTGCTTGACAGTGACGTTGACAGTTGAAGGGTAAGGCGCGCTGCTGTTGGCTATCGTTAAATTAATAGAGCGCGTAGGTAGGCGGCGCGAAAATACAAGAACAATAATGGTTGTAGTAAACTTTATCAGTCAAGTGTGCACAGTAAGCAATCAGTATTTCATCCAAATGACGCTTGAATTGTATGAAAAGTGTTGAGCAAAGCGTTTTTTTTCCTGTTATGTGTATGGAGTACCTTAGAATACGATAGTTAATATAACTGTCCGGTGTTTTTTTTTTATATAACATGGACAGACAACCAAGCTGACGGCCCGCCTGGTTACCGTCGCTGGTGTGTGTCTCCTTGACTATCACCCCCCAAAATGTTGTATTACAATTGATATTACTGTACCGTCACCACAACCATCGGTCCTGCCCCCTAGACGCGGCTCATTGGGTCCGAATTGGCGCTATCCAGCGAAAAACTCAATAATAGGTACATTCGCCTGCACTAATATGTAGAATACGTTTAATAATTTTCAAAATTTTGTCAGAGTATTGAATTAGTGGGGTAACTATGTATACCCACTATATTCACTAATAAAATGTAAACGAGACTATTTGTCAGAAAAATAATACTGTGACAATATTTTGAAAATTATGCAATGTATACTTTTTAGTGCAGGTGACTGGAACTGAATTATTCAGATTATTTTCTTTAAAAATTAAAACAGTCACATGTGCATGTTGATTTCTTTCGTAATCTACTCTACCTTGTTGCTTCCACCAGCGGTAATTTGTTCTAAAGAAGAGTCACTGTACGAAGATACAGATTAATTTCTAGGTGACAGAATAACTGAACTCCTTACAGTATCAGAGGTAAAGACTCCTTCAATCATCATTTCCATAGCTAAAACTGGCTCCATGACTTTTTAATTTATAATGCGACCACAGTTTATTAAACATGTTACTACGTACGTAAACGTGACTGCGGCGCTGCGCCCTATGGTTCCAAGAACGCCTTAGCACGTCCAAGACACGACAAAAATAGACTTGAAATTCTACCTGGCTCTAACTTTCAGTCTAACTTTTGATACACGGGAAGGCTTTCACACTGCATCAAGCGAAGGTCTGCTTACCTCTACGTTATAACGATTTATGGAACAAAGTTAATGTGTGCTCAAACAGCTCAAAAATAAAGCTTATTATCTACATCAGACAGAAAAATAGGCTGGAAAAAAACTTGACTTGAGCACAGATTTTCGACTGAGTGAAATTCTGTAACCCTCCTGCCCTCCTGCCCTCATACATAGTGAAGAACGCAGTAACTAACGTTTTTGCTAAAATTGAGTTAGATACATATTCGGAATCACCAAAAAAAACAATATTCTGTTTTTTCTCACGTAACAAAATTCCACCTGGAACCCAAAAACTCAGTAAGTAAGAATGCAGCAACTCGACTACTCTCGACTACTCGCAACTTTTGTTTCCGCATTTTTTCAAAAACATGTTTTACCTACTTACTGCATTTTTCATAAGGACGGCAGTTCTGATAGTCCAAAATATGCACGGCAGCCTGCCCCATCGAATTCAATGCTGATTCGTAATGATATCATATTATTGTTTCCACCTTGAAAAGGCTATTTGATTATTCATGACGCAAAATAAAATTCCTTACCAACCGGCGCAGCCGATAAGGTATCCGTTTCAGAATTTATAGAAGGAATACTTTATAGAAATGCGCGCATAAAATTGTCTAACTGCAGTGAAAAATAATATTTTACGCTTCTTTCGCCGTAATCTCATTCTCATACCTTAAGTGAGTTGGTAAAATTGTAGCGTGTAACATAAAATATTCTTTATAAAACACCATTTCAACAACAAAAGTATGTACACATCACTTGAAAATTTGTAAGCTATGGAGGGACATTATCAAAGAATTTTAAAATACTTTAGGCAATTCAGAGATATTCATCGTAAATGTATAGTAGAAGGAAATTTACACTAATTACCTAGTAAAATTGAATTTTGCAGTAAGGAAACCACAATTTCACCAATGTCACATGGATCACTTTCCATCAGGTGAGATTACGGTCTAAATCGGGCCTATTGAGTTATTAAAAGAAATCTCGGCACATCAAGGGCCTTACTTATAAACGTTGCTTAAATTTAATCAGTGTTTAAAATGTTCCGTCTTGTCTTCACGCGTAACATTTCAAATCAGCCAAAAGTTGACAGAAGATTTTAAGCATGTTTATAAGTACCTCAAATGAATGAAAGGTCAAAACAATTTAAAATCGAAATGCTAAGTAACAAAAAACTCTAATCTATATGCCTGACGGGTTGACAATACAAGGGTCTGGTAGAGTTTATATGCTAAAAACTATGTTTGGTAAATTAAAGATATATATAATAGGTATACACCGTGGTATTATCTGAGTACGCAGTAGTATTACATATTCTGTTCTTTGAGGAGGCTATGGCTTTGTAATCGAAGCTTCAGATCGGAGTTTTCTTTCTGCTTGCTTATAATAGGCTTGTTACATAATATTTGACAAGCACTTTGTAAATTAATAAATTTAGTACAATCAAATTTAGTATCATTTGATTAGTAAAAGTGCTAAAAATAGTGCATTTGGGATAAATGACTTTGACTTTACAATCGACTCAGAATCTGAAACCTACATGACTTTTTATTATAGGTAGAGTTCCTAAAAGATACCAAATAATAATATGAAACGGCGTATTCAACAGTATGTAAATCTCGACATTTCGAATTCAGGCAATGACGTTCAATACTTCACATACCTATACGGTTTATATTTACAGCTCTTTTTACGTCTTCTCGTTTGTACCATTCACATGCAAGTCTATATCGTAAAAATAGAAGTACTAGTCGGTCAGTCGGTCTAAGTTGGTTCTAGATACAGAATGTATCGATGTCTGAGTGTTGTACAACGCCGAGGGCGGAAGGAAGTGAACTAAAGGAGAGGGTTACGAGCAAATAGACCGGCTTATATAAAAAATTAAATCTTTCTAAAAATAACAAAAAATATATTGATATCTACACAGATTAGATGTTTCATAAAAATAAGTTAGGTATTTTACATTACAATAAAACAATAGATAGATAGAAATAATTTACTGCTCTATGATTAAAAGCCCCTTTTTATTTATATAATTTAAACAGTAGTGATGAGATTTTTCCTGATAATTGAAAAAAAACTGCTTTCTTTTTAGTAAAATATTTACGTCAAAGTTTTAACATACAAAAATCTATAAAAGTACAAACAAATTATTTTTGTAAGACCAATAAGTTAAGTGGTCGTCGGTGGACCGACGACCTGGTGAAAAACGCGGGGAGCCGATGGATGCAGGAGGCAAGCTGCCGCCTCTCTGGGGTAGGCCTATGTTCAGCAGTGGACGTCTTGAGGCTATTGATAATGATGATGATGAATAAGTTAAGTGTTAAACATAGGTAATCATTACCGTCATCAACAGCCTAAAGACGTCCCCTGCTGAATATAGATCTCCCCCCCCCCCCCTCCCCCGCAGAGCGTCACTTTGGGCGGCTGCTTGCCTCCTGCATCCATTGACTCCCCCCGGTTTTTACCGGATCGTCAGCCATGGAGGGGGCCGGCTACGCTGCGTCTTCCGGCTTGTGGTGACGCCGCGAGAACCTTTCTTCCCCATCGGTAGTCAGTTTTATGAGCGATGGTAGCCTGCATTGTCATTTCAACTTGCTTTAATTCAAGCTTTAAACGTGTGTGTATATATAATTGGAATGATTAGTAACATCTTAAATGTTATTTAGACAAAAATACAAGCTATTTTATATAAAAACATAAAATTCAAAGAATGATTGTATCATAATAAAGACTGCGCTGTTCTATCACAAAGCAATGCTCAGAAGAAAACTATAAAATCAAAGTTGAACGGTCTCACTCGATCGGATTTCTCCGATAAGTTTGAGGATCCGATGTATATGGCTGTAGCCCCGGGCTTGGACTACACCAGTCACGTTTCGTGTACAGTATTATGAGAAACTCTTCAATACTTACTTGGTTTCTTTAGTATTATTCACAGAAATTCGATGTTTTTGAGTCGCTATCTAAGTTATCGATATCCGAAACATAAATTAGATATCGTCACATAAAAAGTCATGCAACTATAATAATATCACGTTACGACCCAAAATTCTGTTTAAATGGTAAATAACAGGGTAATTCGTCAGACTTGTCTTTTTAAGTCATTAGGTATCAGGCGTATATACAGGTATATGTATATAATTTGATCTAAATCCGTCATAGCTTATTTAAGTTGTCAAGTCGGATAGGTTAAGGTAAATAGCTCTCAGAGTTTTGAGATTGTTTCAATTTTGAGAAACAAGTCAATCTACATCTCTACACCACTATTATAAAGAGGAAAGATTTGTAGTTTTGTGTATATGTTTGTAATTAATAAACTCAAAAACTACTGTGCCGATTCCAAAAATTTTTTCACCATTTGAAAGCTACATTCACCTTGAGTAACATAGGCTACACCACTACACGTACGAAGCCAGGGCGAGCCGCTCGTTGATTATAAACGCAAGCGAGGCGTTTATGATCAACGAGCGGCTCGCCTCTACTCTACTTGGTCTAAGGGTAAGACTAGTGATTGCGTAATAATTTATTACGTTGTGTTTTTTTTTTAATTTGCCCGTAGAATTAATCTCTGCTTTTTGCTTTAGACTGTGTTGCAAGAGGCAGCGTCTGCAAGTTTCTCTACAATAGGTATATGTACAGACCGTTTACCATAAGTTGCCTCCTGATGTATTTATATTATTTAAAAATATGCAAGTATTATCGTAAATATAAAGTAATATGTACATATGTATATATTACTCATTACTTAAGCATCATCTAAACTTGTATGTACCTACCACAGAGTAGTATGTTTTACTTACATACTTTTAAATAATATAAGTACATCGGGGGACAAGTTACGGTGAACGGTCTGCATTAGACAGAACACCTAGGTACTTTTACGTTTCACATCACGAGACGTAATGATTTCACAATATTGGCAGCATGAAACTAATAAGTTTTGAGTGAAAAAGTACAACATGTATACCTACAAATTCTTTTTATAAACTCTGACTTAAAATTCAGCTCAGAACCGGCCGCTGCCGAAATCCTATGCATATCCCGTCGAGCACGATAAGTAAGGTTCATGTTGAGTAAATTTCACAAATCATAAAGCAGGGAGAGAGCCGACTTACCCCGGGCAGTGAGCCGAACCTGCCGATAAGGACAACAACAACCCATTTAAGAGGGGACGTGTTACATTTTTAGATGGTTGAAATAAAGGTTATGACCCATCATGAATCAACCAATCAGCAAAGGTAACATGAGCTGAAATCAACATAATCTCTTCTCTAGAGAAAGCGGTGGGCAAATGAAAACGCTACAACAGATTTATGACGTGATCCGCGTGATCGCTTATTGGTCAAACGCTCTCTCGAGAAACGAGATGTCGATATCTACGGCTCATGCTGCCCGTGATCTTGACTCAGTGTCAAGCTAAACGAAGTAAAAGTCTTAGAGTATAGACTAAAACATAGAGAGATCATCAAAACGATATTATATTTGTACAGCTCACTCGTATCGCTACGTCAGTGGCGAAGGAAAGAAACAAACATATAGTAATTAGCTACGCTTGCGATAAGCACCGCAGCATTTTTTCGACTCGATTCAACTGTTTTTTCAATACAAATCTGTCAGACTCATTCACATCAAAGTATCCACATCGTATAAAAAGTGTCCAAAAAGTGGTACGCCTGACACATAATCAAGTTTCCTCTATGCTTTAGCCTATACTTTAAGGGTAAAGTAGTGCAGTCTTTTTCATTTCCCTTTTATTAGAAGAGTACAGCCGTACTTCAGGTTTATATTAGCTTTAGAAAATGCGACAGGCAGGCATGGAAAGATAAGCGTGAACTTACGAACGATCAAGCTCTAGTGCAGACTGGCATTAGTCTACGCGTGTATGCGTAGGTACCTATATTGGTGTAGCCGTCAGCTAGTGGCTTTATATGAAGTGATTTCCTGTACAACAACTGTTCTTGTGCACATTTGTATTAATATTATTAATATTTGTATTAATATTTGCATTAATATTAATGTAATGAAAATCTTCTTTTTTGGTTATTTAAACCACAGATCCAGAGAGGCGACATCAATGGCTTCCCTAGTTATGTTGTAGCGTTCTTTGTCAGTAAAATGGCCAGTGAATCAAAGTGAAGTGTCACTTTGATTTTGGGCTTACAAATGTTTTGGGTAGTCCACGCACGCAGCCAGCAGCGCCCGCGCCACCCGGCTCGTCTTGCATATACGGCACAGCCAAACGCTAGGAGCTGAGCCAGCCGGGCGCGTTAAAATATGTGGAATTCGCACGCGCACATTAGGCAACCCGCATACATCATAATTTACGCTATTGCATCGTAGAGAATAATTTCATACTTCAAAATTCAATATTAGGTATAGTCAGTTATTGTTTATTTATTTATTTATTTAGGTATTCTAGAACCTATGTCCTCCACCAAGCCGCACCTGACCCAGCGTATATATAACATGGCAAATTATGGCCCAACTCTTTCCTTGACAAGGTCCGTGTCTCAACAGTGAGAATGGGAGCTGATGATGACTCATCATACGTAAGGGAACCCCTCTCCCAATTTGGGAAATTTTGGGAGTCATATAATTACAGGCTGCGCTTTTTACCAAATGTAACAAAAAAAATACGCTTAAGCTCTTGTTGCTAAAGATGAAATTTTCATTCGATTCCATAAAAATAAACTGCCTGTAAAATCAAATTAAGCGAGGTTGAAGCGTCCAATTCATTTTTTGCATACCTCGACCTGCATTCTACAATGTACATGCGCAAATAGTCCAAATCTCTGACCCATAACTGCACCATTTCATAAGCGGCTGCGATTTGAATCTTAAAAATTCAATAATACATACTAATAATATTTCTTTCAGGTTCATTTATACAATAGGTACTCTCTTATTGAGTTTGAAATAAGCAAAGATAAACAAGAGAAAACACTTACCATCATCATCATGATCAGCCCACTCTAGTCCATTATGTATAAATAAGAGCATTATTTGAAATTACCACATCGCTCGTAAAACTGACAACCGATGGGGAAGAAAGGTTCTCGAGTGGCGACCACGAACCGGAAGACGCAGCGTAGATCGGCCCCCACTCGGTGGACCGACGATCTGGTGAAAGCCGCGGGGAGCCGATGAATGCAGGAGGCGAGCAGCCGCTCAAGGTGACGCGCTCTGGGGGAGGCCTATGTTCAGCAGTGGACGTCTTCAGGCTGTTGATGATGAGCCTTAAGGCAAGAGTAGGTCAACAGCCATAAGGCGTCTATTAAAAATATACGAACAGAACAATAACCACAAAATGAATATCAATGTAAACATAAACCCCAAAACTTTTAGTTTACTTTGTTCTTTTAAGGCCGGGTTTCCACATGCAAGAAAACTTCAGCAAGAAGTGTCCAACCGTCTATCAGACCGTAGCTTACAAGTGCAAACTAGGGAAACATAACAGCATACAGTTTCAAGCTACAGCAGTCTGATAGACAGTCAGACACGTCTTGCAGAAGTTTTCTTGCAAGTGGAAACCCAACCTAAGTTGACTTCTTCCTAACTAGGCGCAAGGGCGACGGTCTTTGAAAACTTTCTAACAAACTTCTACGGAAACTAGACCTCATTATCACAAGTATTAAACAGCGTAATAAGTAACTTGTCCTACGAGGAAAGTAGTCCTCTCTCTGTACCCGCCACTAACCGCTCTTAGCCGCCTACTTCAAGCTAACAACAGATTTCGTATGTATACCTAATAAAATGTTGAGGACGGTTTGGGACGATACGTATAAGTTTGGGGGAATATTGGTGCAATAGTTATAGAACACACCCTTTTATTGTATTCTTCATAGACTTAGAGCGAACACGTTCTAGGTCTGTGGTGTTCTTATTCTCTTTAATCACCGAATTGACATGATACCTACTTTATATATTTCCAGTTGATGATGTAATTCGCTCTCATGGGGGGCGACCATGTACACTGCAGCTACTGATTAGCATCTTAATAAGGACAATGGTAGCACTGTTGATGCAATCAGGACTTTACTGGAAGCTGCCGGAACGCGAGTGCTTGGTGGCAGATTCTTAATATAAGGGTATACTTAGTATATAAGCTCAAAGTCGCGCAACAAGTGGTGGAGAGAGCTATGCTCGGTGTTTCCCTGCGAGTTAAGATCCGAAAGGAGGGGATCCGGAGGAAAACTAAAGTGACCGATACCTATAGCTCTTAGAATTAGCAAGTTGAAATGGCAATGGGCAGGCCACATCGTTCGTAGAACTGACAACCGATGTTCTCGAGTGGTGACCACGAACCGGAAGACGCGGCGCAGGCCGGCCCCCCACTGTGTAGACCGACGATCTGGTCACCTGGAAAGCCGCGGGGAGCCGATGGATGCAGGAGGCGAGCAGTCGCTCAAAATGGCGCTCTCTGGGGGAGACCTATGTTCAGCAGTGGACGTCTTCAGGCTGTGATGATGATAATGGCTTAGTATAGCTATCCAGAAGAGCAGTAGAAAATGCCCCACCATCATGCTTATATCTTCCACATATTAAGTCCAGGTTTCAGGGTATCACAGTATTTTTTGAGCCCCAGTTAGCTCACGTCACAATGAATGCCGTAAAACATTGCTAGAATGTAGTATTTCTTAAATTCTCGCGATTTGAACACATATTTATAGTTTAATACAGGACTTAATCACGCTAAAAACATTATTTATTTACCTCGACGTTTCAACCAAGTTGCATTGGCCGTGGTCACGAGTAGACTGGAGATGCGGGTATCCGTGCACGAAAAAACGAGTAGTTTACGCAAAACTACCCGCACTTGAAACTTAATGGTTGTAAACACACGTAGAAATGTCACGACACACAACACTAACAGTATCCGATTTGTCCGGGCGCAAGTCACGACGCAAACACTTGCCCAACACTGGGTTCCATGATGAAGCCAACCTAAAACCATCCTCCCGGTTAAAATTTATTATTATTTATTATTTATTATTATTTTTCTATTTTATTTTATTTTTATTTTTTTTATTTATTTATTTTATTTATTTTTTATCCCGGTTTTTTTTTTATTTTTTTTTTTTGTTTTTGTTTTTTTTTTGTTTTTTTTTATTTTTTTTCGGTTTTTTTCCGGTTTTTCGGGGTTTTTTTCCTCGGCAGTAAAGTTGTGGAAACGTTATGTGGATGACGTTTTCTGCATTATAAAGGGTGATAATCAGGCGGTGACACATATTTTGGACCATTTGAACTCTGTTCATAATAACATAAGGTTTACGTGTGAGCTGGAGATGGACAGAACCTTGGCTTTCCTGGACGTGAAGGTAATGGTGAGACCGGATGGCTCTTTGTCTCACTCTGTTTATAGGAAACCAATACATACAGATAGATACCTGAACGCTATGTCCCATCACCACCCGCGTCATTTACAATCTGTTGCCAGATCGCTTTTTGACAGAGCCTACGATCTTTGCGACCCTGAGCATTTAGAGGCAGAGGTATTACATGTTCAGGCAGTGCTTAAGAAAAATGGCTATGAGGTGGGTAGGCGATGGCATCCTAGGCGTAAATGTGAAAAGAAAAGGACTGATATCGAAAGGCAGCCAGCTTTCCTGCCTTATGTCAAGGGTGTTACGGATAAAGTGGGTGCACTATTGAAGGACTACTCCATTAAGACTGTTTTTACCCCACTTTCCAAACTAGCTAACCATTTGAGAACACCGAAGGATGTCATTCCTTTTCAGACACCTGGCGTGTATAAAATTGATTGCAGTTGCGGGAGTTCATATATCGGACAAACTAAGCGAACCATTGCTGAGAGGGTGAAGGAACATATCGCAGCTGTCAAGAACCGCCAGGTTCATAAATCCGCGATCGCTGAACATTTGCTCGAGTCGGGTCCTAACCATTGGATTGAACTCCATGACCCTAAAATCCTCTCCACAGAACTACACTACTACTCTAGGATTGTACGTGAAGCGGTTGAAATTAAGAAGCACAAAAATGTTAACCGGGAGGATGGTTTTAGGTTGGCTTCATCATGGAACCCAGTGTTGGGCAAGTGTTTGCGTCGTGACTTGCGCCCGGACAAATCGGATACTGTTAGTGTTGTGTGTCGTGACATTTCTACGTGTGTTTACAACCATTAAGTTTCAAGTGCGGGTAGTTTTGCGTAAACTACTCGTTTTTTCGTGCACGGATACCCGCATCTCCAGTCTACTCGTGACCACGGCCAATGCAACTTGGTTGAAACGTCGAGGTAAATAAATAATGTTTTTAGCGTGATTAAGTCCTGTATTAAACTATAAATATTGCTAGAATGTGATTCAAACTTAATGGCACCTGTGTAGTCGGCGCAAAACATTGCGCAGTAGCAAAAACTAGATGTGCGCGGAGAGCGGCAAATGGTGAGCGCCGCGTGCAGGCCTGCGGGGGTTTGTAGCGTACTTCACAGCTTTAAGGTGGAGTCACACTCTACCAGCTAACCGCTACATCTCTTCCCCTGCACCAGTAATTGGATCCCACTCGGCCGCAGTTAAAGCCTGCCTTAATTGCAGGAACACAGCCAAGATTCCCCCGGAATCGGCCGTCCATGCCTGTAATTAAACTATGTACTAATTACACTTGTACAGATAAACTGTTTTTGTAGTCCATTGTACACAGACGGTGTAATGTCAAGAGGTGCTAATGGCTTTTGGAGTGCCCACTTACATGCTTTCTGTTGTGTTTTGAGTTGTTTAATAAAGAATGCTTTGTGTTATGTAAGTACCTACACTATACGTAATTCATTTTTTGATTGGTCTTTTCACCAGTATTCTGAGCAACGCTAGACTATTCAGGTAAATTTTATATAGCAGTAATGTCAGTGCATCTATGTAAGCAGATATTTATATAATTTCTTCAGATATCATGACACCACTTCACCTCATCATCGTCACCTGGACATCCACTGCTGAACATCGGTGTCCTCTATTAGAGCGCCACTTTGATCGGTTACATGCTTTTTGCATCCATCGGCTCCCCGTGGATTGTCAGTCCACCTAGTGGGAGTCCTACACTGCGTCTTCCGATTGGTTCCAGTTAGTGCGCGGCTAGCCTAAGCTGTACCCAAAAAAAATCACCTACGCGTTTTTATTCCGTGGTAACTTTAAGCTTCTAGTACATAATAATTATAATCAATATGATACACCCGTCATGGTTTTTACAAGATTTTATTATATTTCGCGGAAAGTTTATTTATTTATTTGTTTGTACGGTACAAATCTTGGCAATTATCTTAGGATAACTTCCAGTACTCCGATTGAGCTGAGATTTGGCATGGAACTGTATATCCGCCTACACGAACTTTCTGTGGTTTTTGAAATTGGTCCGATGATGACCTTCGAAGCTGGAGCTAGGTTTTCATGTCATTTTCAAATCTATCGCGCCCGCTGCAAAAAAACTTGGTGTGTTCAAAAATGCAAATAGCATTCCAATAAGTTATTCTGTAACTCACCACTATTCAAGTACCGTGTAAGAAAAACGAATTTTCCACGATCACATGCGACTTTCTTTAGACCAAGTGCCATCTACGAAGATTCATCCAGGTTACATAGTATTTGCACACATTTTCCTTCAAAACAAGGACACTAGAATTCATTCACATAAACAAGGTCGTAATTTAAACATTTTCGGTAACCAACGTCTTGGCAACGAACGCGTACGCTTATATGAAATCTCTTAGGCCCCCCATACACGTTCCATTTTATTGATCAATAAAATTGACGAAGCCACTTCCGTCAATATTTTCTACCAAACCTACACGATCAATAAAATTGATCAATCACAAAGATTGATCAATAAAATTGATCGTGTATGGAGGGCCTTACACATAGGAGATGCTGCTACACGGAGCGTAACATCGTATGCGTATCGGTTTGGCGTAACGGTGACGTGTGCGTATCAGGTTGACGTTACGTTTTGTAAAATGCTTATGCAGATTCTAGGTTATAGAATACGTTTGCTCCATCTCAACACGTGTCTCTCTCGTATCTCTCTCATAATAGTACTAATTTTAGCTATTCCACAATATATCATAATAACTGTAAATATGGTGACCGTCACTCTGATAATTGCTGAAGCGAGTTGACGTCATCGGGCAGGCGGCCCGTTATTATGAAATGTGTTATTAAGGAAGCATAATCAAGAATACCACCGACCCCATCTATAAATAGGAATTAATAATAGTAATATCTAATAAGCAATTTTACGTTATGTAGAGTTTACCTAAGAAAAACACTCGCGTATCGTGAATGGTTATAAAACGTTTACGATACGCGTTTCGCGTTCAGTAAGGGCACTTTTACATTTTGGCGAGCTCAGTACCGCACGAGCGCGGTACCGAGCTCGTAACATCGTCGATTTGACCAAATATATCTAGTTTCATTTATTGATATTATAAATGAGAGCATTAATTTAAAATTACTAAATAATTAGAAGTAATTTAGAAATATGATGAACTTTTATTGGCTCGGTATAGGCATTAAAGCAATGCATCAAGTTTAGACGACGAAAACCTTGCAACTACGCATAATTTTGTAACAGCACCCGCGTGCGACATAAAATATTAGTGGAGTCATTTATTTATTATTTAAATTAAATTAACACGGCAAACGAACACCATTTACATTAACTAATTACCTACACAATATTTCCAACATCACACCATAAAACTAAGATAATAAAATTCGTAATAAATTAACAAGAACTTAGATGGTATACGCCATAAAATAGGCGTGTTGCAAGAATGTTGCCGACGACATTGTGTCGCGCTTAGGTTGTGCTAATACATTCTTATAGACTCTATAGGAATGTATTATAGCACAACCTAACCTTCTACCTCTACATCTATAGTATAGAAGAAGAGGTAGAGGCAGACTGAACGAAAAAAGGCCAATTTAACGACATAAATCAAGTTATTTAGGTCCAAAAGTTACAAGATTGTGTAGGGGTAAATGGGGTCGGGTTAAAAAGAATTGATATTCGAAATTAGATTCTAAGTATTGACCAAGAAAGTCTTGTCGATCTTGACCTAGACTTAATGATTTGTTTATGTCTACTAAATCGAGTGAAACCAACTAATGATTGCTTGTATAGTCGTTTTGTCACTAAAAATATGTCTCAGATTATTATTTTATGTTAGTATAGTTAAGCACCGAACGTTGCCATCCCACACACTACTTTTCACGACCCTTCTGATATTACCAAAGGTACCCTTATTCAAATAACCCTTATACCCGATACTTTTTATACCCATCTTCATAAAACGATACTCCCATTGTGGCGGATCGAGGCACCGGACCCGGTCTCATGGCGCGCTTTTATCAAAAGTTTACAGTTACGCCAAGAAGCTTATACAGGGTGCAATTGGATTCAGTAGCATAAATTGAGTAGGTACATTTATAG
Organism: Ennomos quercinarius; assembly: GCA_910589525.2. Taxonomy (NCBI): domain Eukaryota; kingdom Metazoa; phylum Arthropoda; class Insecta; order Lepidoptera; family Geometridae; genus Ennomos; species Ennomos quercinarius. Next base: position 12,290,977 of record OU342504.1, on the reverse strand, counting down.
TACATCATTTATTGATGATTATTAATAAGCAAAGAATGCAAATGAAAATCCGGCACGCCGGCAAAACGCTCGTGGAACGCGCACGCCTAATGTGGGAGGGGGGCCTTATTCTCAGTAGTTCAATTAACAGTTCAATTGTGATTGAACCACTGATTTTTTCGTCGTCTCACACGTTGTTGATATAATTTAAAAAATCACTACCTCTCTAAATTGGTAAAACTATGTAAAAAAAGGGAAAACATAAACATATTCAAACTAGACTGCAACAAATCAGTGCTCGAACTAACAACTGTATAGTTACCAACTACCCTAATGAAAACAGCTCCCGCATAAAAGTTTAGGTACATTTTACAGTGGACTAATAGAACCAGCGAAGCGGACATGATTTCCAACGTAGCGTTCACGATTGAATGGACATTCGTTCATTCATTCTCTCATTAAATCAGTTTCATATCAGGCCGTTGGTTTATCTGTAACTGGGTTTATGGCAGATGAATGAATTGAAAGCAGGTTGATCTTTTTGGTACATTCTGGCGTTGATGAATAATATCGATAGCGAGAGATTGTATAAAGCTAACGTGCCTTTATTGGCTTGTGAGTAATTTTTCCAGTCAATCTATTTTGCAATTTAGTAACAAATACTGTTCATGAGGAACATAAATGAAATAGTTTAAATAGTGGGAAATAAAGTTATTTTTTTTTATGTAAACGAATGACGTGATGATCTAGTCGTTCGCCTGGTGTTAAGTGTCACGGCCGCCCATTACAGATTGCAGTGTCACTCGGAAATCTAAATTAAAGTTTCGCGTGACACTGCGCACTGCGTACGTCATCCTGAGACATCACACAGTCTAAAAAAGATTTCTAGGCTGTGAGATCAGATCTTAAGTCTCATTTGCCCAGTAATTTCACTAGCTTGCTTCATTTCACTTTCATGTTTTAATTGTTTTAAAACATGAAATAAAAGCCATAATTTCATAGCAATCTTGCCAATCAAAGACGAAGTCACAGACTATGCATCAATGATATCGATAACACTGTAGCCATCTCTGGGACGGTTCGGCTAAATACCAGCTCGAAGCCTTGGACTCTATTCAGAGACGAGCCAAAAGACTCATTGGTAATGATGCGTTGGTGGAAGCTAAGCTCCACAGTTTAGAGCACCGGCGTAAAGTTGCCAGTTTATCGGTTTTTTATAGACTGCATTTTGGAGAGTGTGCGAAGGAATTACACGATACCACCAACCAATACCAATACCTCCATCTCCTTTCTTTCACCGGACATCAAGGCGCACAAAAACACGGCACCCATATATGGTTGAAATTCCATCAACCCGCACTAAGCGTTTTGCTATGCACTTTATAGTGCGAACAGCCAATGAGTGGAACACCTTGCCGGCGTCCTTGTTTCCAGCTAACCATGATCTGGGTGTCTTCAAGACGAGAGTGAACAGGTATCTTCTAGGCAAGCATGTTCCATCGTAGACTGCGTCATCGCTTTCCACCAGGTGAGACAGTGGTCAAATGCTTTGCCTATAAACAATATAAAAAAAAAAAAAAAAAACACAGACTAAATAGGTACTTATATAAAATTTGTTGATATTGCAACAATCGGCAGTTTTATATGTTACGTTTACACACCTTGGAATAAGGACCATAAATAAGCAAGCCTTTTTCTCACACATTAAAGTTGCATGGTAGGATTGGTAGGATTCTCAATCAGAGATTGCCTAGCATCCGATTCGTCCTTCTATCACTGGAACTAAACCACAGAACAGATAAAGTACTACGTAACTAAACTATTGCCCATTTTTACCAAGGTCCCTAAACTACACCCTAACTAGGAATCCCTTAGGCTAAGGATCCCCTAAATTTGACCCTTACCTAAATTCGTTTTCATAGTGCTGACAGAGAGAGTATTTTCATCTGACTCTAGCATTTTTCAATCCGGCTGTTTCAATTTCCAGTCAAAAAGCAGCGGCCATATTAAAAGGAAATTAAAATCTGTTGAGACTGCAGCTTGCGAGATAAATCCTATATAGGTTACATACTTACCGCGTTTTGAGAGAATACTGAACTACGTGGCGATATAGAATAAGTATTAATACAGGTGTAGCAGAAGACTGTCGTATGAAAAATTAATTATTATATAATTAATTTACCGGATTTAGGACATCTGAAAAATCTAGTCTAGTCTATGTATAAGTAGGTATCTTGTTATTACTTTTACTGACAAAACTTCAGTACCTAATTCTAATTTGGCGTGGGGGCGATAAGACCTGCACTGACTCCCCGTTTGGGGTGTATTGTACATTTCCCCCGCCAGCATCTACCCAAGCCATCCCAGCTGCTTGGAATAACGGAGCACGGCTCTGGGGTGCTGGCACAACTGCTCCAGTGTTGGCTTCAGTACCTACTAAATCTATTCAAATTTATTCAAGCGCGATTCGATTATATCACTTCGAGCAATCTTTGATCAAACTCACGGCACGCTTCATTTAAATGCATGTTTTTATGCAAACGGATGACGTGACGAGCCAGTCGTTCACCTGGCGGCCACCTATAATAGATGCAGTGTCACTCGGAACCCTAAAAAAGTTTCGCATGACACTGCACTGCACACGTCATCCTGAAACATCACACAGTCCTGTAATAAGTTTTCTAGACTGGGAGATAATATCATAAAGTTTCATTTGCCCTACAATTTCACTAGCTACAATGCCCTTCAAACCGGAACACGCCGGTAGTGCTTGCACACTACTGCTTGGCGGGAGAATAACTAGCAAAGCGGTGGTAGGTACCTACCAAGACGAACTTTGCAGAAAAGTCCTAACACCTAGTAAACTCCACCCCTAGTACCACGCATTTATAAAATACCCAATATTCTTCGCTCGGAAAAAACACAGCAGTTCTTCGTTATCATCCCGTTACGCCATTATTGGCTGTAATAGTACATTACTGTAGATACCGTCCAATCCTCTCCATACATAAAGCTCCAAGATATCTTCCCACGTGAGCCTGCAGGCTCATTACCATGTAAATTTATGCGCCAGTCTGTCTGTATGAATTTCACTTGAACTCTGCACAAATAATATGATAGTCTGGAGTTAATATGTGAGATCTAAAGGGTACGTAATGAGCTCCAGCTTAGTTTGAGTTAAATAACAGAGTATGAATACGCAGAAATCTGTAAACCAATTAAAGTGGTTGTGAGAAACTCGGGTCTAGACTTCTTGTGAATTGTGAAGTTAGACTTGGTAGGTGCTTACGTCATTATTGGATGATGTAAGTAGGTAGGTATAGATACTAAGTTTTACTTACCTAAGTAAATATATTCTCTGAACAAACTATATTATTACAATAAAACCAACTATTACTAAATCCTACTAGCTAATTAGGTACACTTTATAAGAACAATATGCACCCAAGTTTGAATCCCGCTCGGCCCTGCTAATCACTGTTCCAAATGTGTGCGGAAATGCCACTAGCTCTTATGATGGTAAAGAAAAGCAAAAGGAAATCGTTTTGAGTTCTCACCCAAGAATAGTTATTTGTTATACAAGGCTGCAAAGTTGGTTTTTGGCGCGAGTACTTGAATTGAAACCTGAGCAAGCGAAGGATTTTAGGATTGAACCACGAGCGTAGCGAGTGGTTCAAATGAAGAATCCTGAGCGTAGCGAAGGCTTCAAAGGTACGAGATGCAGAAAAACTTTACTGCCGAGTGCAACACACAACTTTTCACTTCACTACAGCGAGGAAAATGCAAGAAAAACAGCTAAAAGACTTATAAAAGATTAGTTTTTCGCTTATTAATTTAGTTCTGGGTGGCGGTAACGCTTAACATCAAGTAAACGACTAGCTCGTCACGTCATTCATTGATAATTAAAGAAAAAGTGTTTTCCATCCACATTTTTTATGCAGTCGCGTTGCTGAATAATGTTTTGATTATACCCCAGACAATAGAAAATCCATTGCTATGGTGCAATGGATTTTCTATTCTCTGGGGGTCATTTTGGCAGTAACAATAATATTTTTTACAGCAGCTACATCGCACCCTTGATAACATTGACAAGGCTATCTGGGTTTTTTTGTTGTGTAATACTAAATCTGTTGTTTTTATGGAAAATTAACGTATATATGCAGCCAATCGAATTCTCAGATACAATTTCATCCTATAACCCTTTGGGCAGATACGGAGCTTTAAAAGATATTCATTTCAAACATCAAAAACGTACCAACTAAATAAATTTACAGATCCACTCGCCTTGTTAAACGAGGCACTATCGGTAACAAGTAAGACCTTTGCGTGTTCAATACCTACTCAATAGAAATAAACCGCTGAATAGAGTATTGCCGTTTCAATTATTCAGTTCCAAGTTTCATGCTAGGTTTTCTTTTCATCACAACTATCCTGTAATCCACACTGGATTTCTTTTATAAGAATTTATGAGGTCTCGGACCGATAATAGCTTGGGCGCAAAAAAACTTAAGTGGGTAGTTGTATTTTTGTAAGTGTTCTTTTGTTGTAACACCAAAAACAATTATTTTCTCAGTTATATATTAGTATTTTGTAAAGATATCTACACATACCACCAGGTGGCTGCAAGCTTGTTTGCCACCCATTTCATTAAAAAAACTTCATCATCATCATCATCATCGGCCATTCTTACCAGCACCTAGTGGGTGGGGCAGGCCTACACTGCGTCTTCCGGTTCGTGGTCACCACTCAAAACCCTTCTTACCCATCGGTTGTCAGTTCTACGAGTGATGTGGCCTGCCCATTGCCATCATCTTGCTAATTCTAAGAGCTGTTGGGCACTTTACTTCTCCTGCGGATTCTCATTTCGGATCTCATCTCGCAGGGAAACGCCAAGCTAGCTCTCTCCATAGCTCGTTGCGCGATTTTGAGGTTACCTACAAATGCAACTAACAGTAAGGTACAACGTCTCAGTGCTATAATCATAATATTGTTGACAATCTGTAGGTGGATGATGATGATGATGATGACGATGATACACTTATACATAATAATCACATCAGTTTAAAAAAATAAGAAAAACTCTCCTTTTCAAAAGTGCAAAGTTGTCCTTGAAAGCCCAACTCGCCTCTACCAAGCGAAGCTTCTCTGTAACAAGTAAAGACCTTTGCGTGACCAATGCTCGATAGAAATACGTAGACTTCCAGTGAATGGAGAGTCGCTATCAATTATTCAACGACCGTACCTGCTAGTACCTCTAAAGCATAATCAAAACAATTGTGAAAGCTCGTACTGACTAAGTTGTAAGACTTGTCCAAAATTTGACCGATTTGATCAAACGCAAGAATTTCATGTCCTGGTTTTGACTAGGAATAAAAATTAGATAAGAAACTAAATCAGAAAAAGACTGGGGAAAGGAGACTCTAGGAAGTGGATGAATTAGGATTTTTTCATCTTCATCCATTCATCCTTTTCCCTTATCTTTTCCCCCCTCCCTTCTCTTTTTCCCATAGTACAAGATAGGAGTGGCTTTGGACCTTAATACTGAAGGTTGGATGTCTGTAATTTCTGAACCACAAAACCGAGGACCTTGAAATATTTACGGGACAACATATAAGGTATTCCCTTTCTAACAAGAAATAATGAATGAAGTCGGACCACGCGTTAATGAATTACAACTAAGTGCTATTTTTACTTTCATCGAATCCCCTCTCCTGAGGGGACCGTGCTGATTTCCGGGATTAAAAGTATCTTATAGTCTACCTCGTAATATGAACTCAAATCATACCAAGTTTCATTTGAATCCATTCCGTAGTTTCGGCGTGATGCTCAGCCAAGATACAGACAGACAGACAGACAGACAAAAATGAAAAGATACAGTTTTGGCTTTAGTATCAATTATAGCGAGCCCTCCAACAATTTTTTTTCAAAATATCTTTAATGTACAGAATTGACCCCGTTACAGTTTTATTATAAGTAGGTATAGATAGATAGATAGGTAGGTACTGCTATGCCTATTATTACTGATAGTCTGACTTGGTCCACAGACCTGGTGGACAGATAATAAATATCTCGTCAACAGAGTTCCCCAGATCTTTATTTTTATCGTCGCCTTCGATGTAATTTTATTTCCTCGGGGCAAAATTAACTTAACCTATATTTTAACTTAGCTACGTTCAAAGTATGACGGATTGCTTAAAGGTTTATGAATAAAATATTTGCTTAGTAATGTATGAGGATGAGCTCTAAAGAGATAAGATTTAAAAATATTTTCCAATGACGACGAAAAGTAAGATAGACCCAGATAGACCCTTACAGGAATGATACCATTATTTTAGTTTTTCGCATGTTTTTCAACAAGGCTATATAACGGTAGTTTACTGGAAATGTCAAGTACCAGTGAAAGATATTATGAAAAAGTCTTTTGGATTCTACTACATTAAGTACCTACCTACCTATACTTACCCCAAAAAATCTAAATTGTATTTTATATGCACATATTATTATTATAAGATAAGTATCTTTTTATAATGTTTCTAAGCATCCAATTTCGTAATAAGGGACCTACTTCATCATCACCATCATCAACAGTCTGAAGACGTCCACTGCTGAACATAGCTAGACCTCTCCCATAAAGCGCGACATTGAGCGGCTACTTGCCTCCTGCATCCATCGGCTCCCCGCGGTTTTAACCAAGTCGTCGGTCCACCTAGTGAAGGGTGGCCTATATTCTCCATCTTTCAGTTCGTGGTCGCCTCTCGAGAACCTTTCTACCCCATTGTTTGTCAGTTTTACGAGCGATGTAGCCTACCCATTGCCATTTCAACTTGCTAATTCTAAGAGCTATATCAGTCACTTTAGTTCTAGTAAATATAAGCTATAGGTAAAATGGAACTCATGTCATTAGATTTTGTCCTTTAAGTATCAGCTAACGTTACAGGATTCTCAGTAGCAAAGACTTCTGTACATTATACCTCTATAGGAGCAAATAAGTAAATCAAAACAAATGTAGCGTGAACATGCAGCGTGATTACCAGAAGATTAGATCTCTGCGCTCAACGAACCGTCTCTGTGCAAGAGGTAGGTTTTGGGTAGGTATCGTACCATCGACTTAGTATTCCCTAGACTTAGGCTGGGTTTTTTTTAAATCCGTATTAGTAAACGTAACCAATGGTTAAAAATTCTAAGAAATGTTGACCATTATAAAAAAAAAAATATGGTAAGAATTTGTAAGCATTTTAAACCATTGGTTATCTTAACTACGGATCAAAAAACCTACTCCAAGCCTTGGTTTACTACGTATGACCATGTTAGTTTGAAATTGCTAAATAATCTATTGAATAAGTAATTTGAACGTTCTTTTCAAATTCAGTATCAGTTGCTGTTGTGCAGATAGTTTTGATGGTATTCAAATATCTAGGTGAAGTTCGGGAATTGGTACTTCACTCAAATTAGTGGAGGTGCAGGTGCATAATGAGTCGACAGAGAACCGGAATACCCTGCAGCTTTAATAAAAAGAATCCAGTTGAGTTTTTTTTCTACCAGAAGAGCATGAACTGCGTTGTTTATGTTTATTTACCTACGATGATATTCTATTACCTACAGAGTATTCTCAGTATAATTTTTCAACTATTAAAGGTTACTTATTCCTTTTAGTATAGTTACTTATCTACTGTCTTATATCTCGAATCCCTCACGACTCACTACCGCCCGCTTTGAGCTCGTTTTGTTTTTTGATGATCATGTGGATCAATCCGAGTCGGGCTCAAATGTTTGCTCAGGATTATTCCGTGTTTGCAAAAGGTTGATGCGATGTGGATTGATGGGGTATTTTATTCAGATTGAGATAAATTACCTGATATTTTGCAGGATTTTATGTTAGAATCGTTCAGTCAATGGTGTGGATATTTCGTTGCTGATGATGATAATAAGAACTTAAAAAGTAATAAGAACTAAAGTAAAGTTCAGTTATTAGTAAGCTCAAATCTTTAGCTAGTCGAACTGCGGAAAATTTCATAAGTAAAATTAGTTATCCTCAGCCGGAAGACGTCCACGCTGATAGGCTTCCCCCATGGAGTGCCATTTTGCCGGCAGCATTGCATTTACATCCAACTGCTCATCGTATGGGTTTATCCAGACATCGGTCCACCTTCGCTGCGTCTTCTGGTTCATGGTCGCCACTTGCGGGGACCTTTCTTTACTATTAGTAAATTATGATAAAATTAAAGAAAATCAATTCGCATAAAACCTAATTTACAAACATTAAAATCCATAACTTTTAATTAGTAAAACGTTGCCTATACATATTTGTTTGTTTGGCTTTCATGCCAATGCGGCTGAACTGAATTGGATGGAATTCTGCATACAAGGGCTAACATAGGCTACTAATTACTTGGAAAATTTACCCGCGGAAAAACGGATGAGTTGCGAGCGAAACCGCGGGGTGCTCCAAGCTTCAAATAAATACGCTACTTTTGTTAAAAACTTAAGCAAAATCCAAATTAAAGGTCAACAGCAGTTTCAAAGAACGCTTAATAAATACAAGAGCAATTTAAAACAGAGTCTAGAAAGTACCTACTTCATAAAAGAACTCTTTCAAAGGTAACTAATTAAGAAAAGTTATTAAAAAAGAAAAAAAAGGACTTAGTTATCGAACTCGATGAATTAATTTCGTTAAGAATTGAACTTCTCTGTCACTGGTGTTTTTCTTCGGAATTACGTTCTTTGCAAGTTTTTTGCGATGACTTTTTTATTTTAAATTGGAAACGGAACACGGTTTGTGACCCCTGCCTTTGTTCGATTTCAATTAAGTTGTTTTGATTAGAAAAAGAGTAGATATCGTACTGGCGTTTTAAAACGTTTAACTTCACTTTGTAAAAATGCACTTATACAGGGTGCAATTGAACTCTTTAGCATAAATTGAGTAAATGATAGTCATAGATTTAATATGTCAATGATGCCTACATCATTTATTGATGACTATTAAAGAAAGAAAAGAGCAAATGTAAATAATATTTTTATTGAAAATTATGCAGATAGCCGGGGCGCGCGGCGGCACCTAAACGTTGACATTGGTTTTGATCATCGAGGAACTAACCTCAAAGTGCGCTCAAGCTCCGAGCGTAACGTTGTTCAGAAATACTCATTTGTTACGGAATTGGACGGACCAGCAATTCCCCTCTCGGGGCTAGTTCCTTGATGGTTTTGATATATTTTAAAGTTTTTTACCTTGTACCTATGGTACTTACTAAATTTAATCTTGTAAGTAGATTAAATAAAATAATTATTCCATTTTTGGGAGTTATTATCAATGTTTATTATGCTAAATATATTTAGATTTCATAAATTTTGTTCCACACGGACCGGTGGACCAACCAATTTTGAACCGGTGTCAGGAGTAAGTACCTAGTTTCAAAGGATGCAAATGAATTAAATTACACCTAGTATAATATTATTTATGCTGATCAATAATACCAAGCTGTCATAATTATGTTTATAATTGAATTTTATAATTAGCAAGTACATGATTTATTTACCCCCAGTTGTAATACGTTCGTTAAAGTTAAACTCATGTCAACTTAAAAATACTGAACGCTCATTGGTTGCCTGTTGATCATCAGCTGTCGTCACCCAATGAGTGTAAGTATAGTATTTGGTCTGTTAAGTTAACATGATCTTAACAAACGTACGAGAAACCAGCCTTGTCCATTTTATGAATGGTTTCTTGACAGCTCACGCCCATGAAGTTTCGCATTGTTTACGTTAAAATTTCATACAAATAATATTGTACTTCATGGAATTCATAAAAACTAAATCAAAATGTACATTTATCTTATCTATTATTACGTATACGTACCTAATTCGATTAATGATAATAGTACAATTGGAATGCTGTCAAATTCGAAAATTTTTAGACCATCCCTAACTTGTCAGTCGTCAAAAAAACCATTAATAAAATGGACAAGGGGGGTTATGGCGGGAACGCGGAAAAGTTCACGTCGTTGCATTGTATTATTTTTCAAAACTCGTGCTTTTTCCAGTGTTAATGTTTAAAATCGGTGGCGTTTTACGCATTAAGTGCTGAATTACGGGCATGAGTGTGGGCAAGTGATATAATGTGGTGAAACGTAGTTTTTCGTGTTGCTTCCAAAATTCCATAGAAGCTTCTAGTAAAGTTGCCACCACTTTACTAGGGCATGACTTAGACTGGACTGAGACTACCTGACTTAGACTGGACTATGACTACGCAGACTGTGACTAAGACTTGACTTTACGTGAAATATTCTATCATTATGAAAAATTACAATACTTGACACTGGCTAAATACACTGTGTGGAGCCAAAATATAAGAGAAAAAAAAATGGACAAGGTATAGTTTAACAAACCGCTGTTATATTCAGCAATTTAATTTTTATTTTTACTTTGCTCATATAGGTACCTATGACAAAAAGTACCTACAAATTGCAATTTTTATGTAGAGATAAACAGTTAATTTACTCAAAGGGTACCTACTCTAGCACGTGTTTCCATCGACACAATGTTATATAATATCCCAAAGTTTATTTCCCTTTAGGATGACATTAAAAACCGCTTAGCGCACCGGTCGGCTTCGAAATATGACCGGTAATTTCGGTGCCCACTGAAAAATAAAACAACAGCATGGTACAACGGATGTAGGTTTAAATGCGTAGGTAATATTTCGTAACCTAAATGTTTCATGTGGTTTTGGTAAAAGCTCGGCTGATTTAAACCTTAGCGACTACATGAAAAACAGAAAAGAGACATTTCTCAAGACAAATCTACCATTGATTATCAAATTACCGTGCGATTGCTGTTCTCTAGACCTTTACAAATAGGGTGAATTTCCGTTCAAATTACTTATGTAAAGAAAAAGGTTTACTCTTGCAGCTTAGCTCACACAGAATAACTACTTTTGCTATGGCTTAGCTCCCATCTTGAGAGCTGCAAAGGAATGAGAGGACAATATTAAGGTAACCAATGGTTAAAAATGCTAACAAATTTTGACCATTTGTTAGAACTTGTTAGTATTTAACCATTGGTTACCTTAACTACGGATTAAAAAACGCATCCTTAGTCACATCCATGTCTAGTCACAGTTCACAGTGAAGTCAAAGTCAAGCCTTCAGTGATATGGTGGGTATTACTGAAAAAGAGAACAGTAACGCTTTTTACTTTATATAAATAGATAGACATATACCTAGTTAATTTAATTCATCATCATCATCATCATGACCATCCAGCCCGAAGACGTGCATTGCTGAAAATAGGCATCCCGACCGTATGGAGCACCCCTTGCTTCTTGCACGGTTCAAGGGCCCACAAATATCAAATCATACAATTTTTAGCAAATAATACCTAGCGATTGACGGAATATTTTCCTTTTATACCGCCCAAACGTCTAATGCTTTCTTGCATCCTTCTTGCCAAGTTTCTTTTACGATTTTGACAATTGAGACCTTTTGTGCCAGAGCAGCATTCAGTTTAATAGTTGGCGACCCTGCTGCTGGGTGGCTGCTGGCTATTGTAAAGGTGTCAGACGTCGGAGTATTGACAAGCTCAATGGCTTTATGCACTAACGAGAACAGAAGCCATCGCCATTATCATTATTATGGGTGTGGACTGCTTCAGACGTGTTTCCAGATCAGAGAAAAAATATTTGAAATAGTTTGAATACTTTTTAGATGGGTACCTAAGTAGGTATTACACATACCTACCTATATTATGATCCAGAGTCCGGGATAAATTATTGGTCCACGGAATGTTCTACCTTTTTTTCTTATTTTGGCTTCGCGCGATTAGTGTAGGTACTTAGCCAGTATCGAGTTTACGCTATTAACCTTCCCATCATCACATCACAAAAAGTCACGGTCAAGATAAGCTCCAGAGTTTACATATGTTATTATTGTAAGCCCAATTTAAGCTCATCAGGCATAAGTAGGTACCTATTATTATTATATTTAGATGCATTTGTATTACTTCTAACCTGATGCCTCTCTCTCAATATGCAGGCGTTACTGCAAAAACACAAAAAGTAAACCATTAAATTGTGGACCCCGAGAGAAGGGTGTAGGTAGTGTAAACAGTAAACGGGTAATAGGTATGGTATATAATATAGGTATAGCGAAGGTTGCACGAGAAATTTAAAAGTTTTAATTGAATATTAGTCAGCTGAGCGCTTATGGCGCCAAAGCACGAGTACTCAACAGGGTAACTTGTCAGAGGAGCGTGTACCGGAACCACTGCTTCTGTGGGAAAATTGCAATTAGGTAAGGTATATCTGCCACGATTCCAAAGTACTTACTTAATTTTACTTTAGATTTCAAGCGGATGTAGTGTACTGAACTGAAACCTCTTTGCAATATCGACTAGCTTGGTATTTATTGAAGAATTTGTGGAATATAAATTGTGTTGACATTTAAATTTTGTATAATTAGGATTTATTAATTTACATAAATTTTTTTTTTTTTTTTTGACATTGACGTATTTGATGAATACTTATAATTTTTTCTTATGTTTTTATGATGACATTTTGAATTCTTAATATTTATTATATTAATGATTGATTTGCTATTATCATTTTACAAATTGTTTCGTAACGGGCAATGTGCCTTTATTCTTTATACTAACTACTAAAATAATATTAAATATTATTTATTGTAATTTTTAATATTAATTTAAATATTGTTGCATTGTTATCGCAAGCCTGACCTGTAAATTGCTTTACCAATAAAATGATTATGTTTATGATTATGATTAGGTACCTATAATATACTCTTATGTGGAATTTTGGACTTTTGGCGGGAACGCGGAAAAGTTCACGTCGTTGCATTGTATTATTTTTCAAAACTTGTGCTTTTTCTAGTGTTAATGTTTAAAATTGGTGGCGTTTTACGCATTAAGTGCTGAATTACGAGCATGAGTGTGGGCAAGTGATATAATGTGGTGAAACGTGGTTTTTCGTGTTGCTTTCCAAAATTCCATAGAAGCTTCTAGTACAGTTGCCACCACTTTACTGGGCATGACTTAAACTGGACTATGATTACCTGACTTAGACTCGACTATGACTGTGACTAAGACTTGACATTACGTGAAATATTCTATAGCACATGCTATAGCACGATGAAAATTACAATACTTGACACTGGCTAAATACACTATGTGTGGAGCCAAAATAGAAGAAAAAAAAAAGTGGAATTTTCTTTTCAGCATTGTCAGTTTTTTAATGCTAAAATGGGCATACGTTTGACAACATCTCACCTGATGGTAAGTGACAAAATTGTCTGAGGTGGAGCACGTTTGCTCATGAGATGCCCAGTTTACACAGTTTAGTTCTTTCATCGTCAAAAAATGGCACTCACGTAGCTTCTGATATTTTTTTTCATGAACGCAGGATGCCATTCTCAAAGGATAATTTTATTATAAACTTCTTGGTCATACCGCAGACAATATAATAGTATGATACTAGTAGTCGTACCAATATTTCTCAGAACTGTCGCCAATGCCATCTAGCGAGAGAAAAATAATACTAAAGAAAACTGTTCATTGGGCCTTGGAATTAATATTTAGAATAATAGTAGTTCGTAATTCGGCCCCCTAATTACCTAATTTGCGACAGGCGTAAATCTCACGGTGATAGCTGTCATACATCATTAGTGGTGTCGAGCGTATGCTACGCTACACCACTAATGATGTATGACAGCAATCAATATTTATGATTTTTATAGCAGTATCGCCTGCTCAGCGTAATCTACAGATTAATTTGTAAAGGAAAAACCGCCGCGAGATTTACGCCTGTAGGGGGCAGAACTGCCTACATTATACCTACTTACTGCAAACGCAGCCACAATGAGTGTTATATACCTACTAGTAAGTAACCTAAATAAATTCATTATCATGACCGCAAAATAGTAATTTATCAACCTAATCAAAAACCGAATAGTTGCGGGTGCAACTAAATTATTGATAACTCATTCAAATTCAGAATAGAAATAGGTATAGGTAGGTACTTCTAACACAATCTACGTTTTACCACAGTGTTGCAAATAGCTAAATATTGAAACAGTTTATTACTTAATAGACTAAAGTTAAAAATACGTCGTTTTAACAAGTCTTAGGACAATTCAGTAATAACACAAAATAAGTACCTACTCATAGGCACTTTTTTGCTGAGTATTAAGATAAAGCATATAGGTATTTTTAAGTGTTTTGCGGCCATTTTAATGGAAGTAAGGCATCAGCTATACGTAGGTAACTATAAAATTACACTGTTTAATTACTTATCGTCTACAGGTACTTCCCTACTTGTAACCTTGTACCTAGGTACTAATGGTGCCACGTGGTTTGACCCCTGATTCACCCGTTTTCCTGCGGGTGGGTGCCTACTTTTAAGTTTTTAGGTTGGAGAGTACTCCTTGTTTAACTTGATAGTGTCAGTAATCTTTGTGCAAAATTTCACCTAAATCGGTACACCCATTTTGGCTTGCAAGCTTCACAACAAATAAACATTATATCACGCAGTATATATTTATATATATAGCTCCATTATATATATGCTCCATTATATAGCTATATATGTACCTATATTTTCTTAATATTTTGCCTTTGCCGAACGCACAGAATAAAATGTAATACTTAGTAAGTAGTAGAAAGAATTCTGTATGACCACTGTGCCACTTTACGATTTCTTACTTCGAAACCACGCGAACTCATTGTCTTACAGAAATCTGCAAGAATCTATTCTCTATGAAATGAAATTAAAACGAAACCGCGCGAAATGATCAAGAATTGGCGCGATTTGAACTGTCAAAAATCATAATGTTCCACTGAGACGCGTTCCCACAGATTAGAGAAAAAAACAAATGTGCGCGTTCCGAAATATCGACACGTCAAAAGTTACCACCACGTCAATATTTATTCAAAATAAATTGTAACTTTAAAGTAAAGTGAAGGTATTTGGTATTTCGAATGCTGTGATACGATTTAAACATGATAACGATTGAACGATGACGACGTGGTTTCGTATCGTGTGGAATCTGCATTCACCCACGCGACTGAGTTGGTCGACCATAAAAAAATATTTTCTATTCTATTTACATTTACCTACCTACTTATACAATTATATTTTTCCTAAAATTGAAGGTTACAATAACTGATACCATTATCTTCTTTATTAACAAATGCTGATACTTACACAATACACGTACCTACGCCTACTACGTGTTACTACACGACGTAATATTTTTTATCACAACAAAATAACTGACGCAAGTTATTGAGTGATCTATTTTCAGTTCGCTCTTTATCACCATTATTGTTCGCTGGGGGCGTGTAATATTATAAACAAAGTGATAACAACATTGAAGCATTCGTACTATTCGTAGCTTGTTCCTGCCATTAAGTAGGTAGGTATCAAGGGGGGGGGGGATAAGTAGGTTGGTATTAATATTATATTTCAATACCAAGTAGGTACCAATATTTTCTAATCCATCTAAAATAAAAATAAAATCAAGATCAGTTGTGATGATGACTTAAATAGCTGACCCCACCCCAGAACCAAGTGACTTAAAAGGCTCCATTCTGCTTATCGGGATTTATTAGGGGTCGTAAGTTCAACTCAAAGTTAACCTTCTGATATCTAAACTAGTCTAAGGTCTTCGACAAACTAAACAGTGGCTAAACTACAATAAATTATATATTACTATAATACATTGTAGGTATTACATCAATATAGTTTGCAATAATAATTAACATACGTCTGGCCTGCGCAGTGATAAAATAATTCCATCTTATTGTAACGTCTTCTTATAATAAGGTCTGCAATGTTATTTATTACAGAATTGACGTAGGACGTACCTATGACGTCTTTTGTGGTGATAGACCATTTTATTAAATTTTATTCTGAAGTAGCCATACCTACTCGCAACGGGTGTTGTGATGTCAGTTATACTGCGGCCACACTACCGTGATATGCCAATAATTATGGGCATAATAATTATAAGAAAAAGGTACCTACGCGTATAGCCACGATTAAGCCCATTATTATTGGTATATTACGGTAGTGTGGCAGCAGCGTTAGAGTAGGTTCTAACCTATAACGCCCCTTAGGCCTTATCCATATTTTATAAGGATATTTTAGAGCACCGATGTAAAGTTGCCGGTTTATCAGTTTTTATAGACTGCATTTTGGAAGGTGTGTGAAGGAATTACACGATCTTATTCCTCCATCTCCCTTCTTTCACCGGACATCAAGGCGCACCAAAATACGGCACCCATATAGGTATGGTTGAAATTCCATCAACCCGCACTAAGCGTTTTGCTGCGAACAGCCAATGAGTGAAACACCTTGCCGGCGTCCTCGTTTCCAGCCAACTATGATCTGGGAGTCTTCAAGTCGAAAGTGAACAGTATCTTTTAGGCAAGCATATACCATCGTAGACTGCGTCGACACTTTCCATCAGGTGAGACAGTGGTCAAATGTTTGCGTTCACACTAATATTATAAAGGCGAAAGTTTGTATGTGTGTTTGTGTGTATGTTTGTTGCTCCTTCACGCTCAAACGGCTGTACGGATTTGGATGAAGTTTAGAATAGAGATAGCTTATGTACTGGATTAACACATATGCTACTTTTTATCCACTGGTGAAACCGCGGGGCGCAGCTAGTAAACTATAAAAAAATACAGTACCTACCTTGAGATTGTCCGGCCACAGAAATGAGATATTGGTGTTGATAAATGACAATAGGTAAATATAGGTACCTACCTACTAACTTACAATTAAATAGAAAAAGAGGTAGGTAGGTACCTACCTACTTAGCTAATTCACATTAAAAGAATAAGTACCTACAGGTAATTTAATACAGGCATTGATCACTTCCAGTGTCTACAAACACAAAGCTTTAGTTTAATATTGTAACATAATGTTTTTATTGCATTCCTTATCAACTTACTAAGAATAATAAAATAATAATCTACGGACATTTACATTGTGTTGTTATTATCGTCACAGCCACGCCCACATTTGTACGCATTACAATATATAATTAGAACTAATAATTATGGAGAATTTAAACAGGCTTTCTGTATTCTTCGGACTAATGGATGTCCTGAGAGCCTGAGACAGTCCTCGAACCGAGTTCGTGCCAAATTCAAACAATTTTATTATTTTAGCGTGATTTTAGCGCTTCGTGCTTTGCTTTCACAAAATGTCATCGGTATGCGTTCAGAGCACAGATTAGGTTACTGTTGTCAATCTAGTATAGTACTTGAACTGACACACTGGCAAAATAGGGGATTTTCTGACAGCTGGAAGGCACGTAGTTCTATATACTTCCTTGGTCTGAGTTCTACATCCAAAGGTAGATGGCGCTGGCGAGACATGGCTATTTTTTTTGTGAGGTGGTTTTGCCCGTTGTCATAGTGCAGTGTCACTTTCACTTTATTCACCAGTGTGACCATTTGTTGCAGATTTCTGCCATTTCCGCAGTTTTCGCATTTTCGCATTGTTGCAGATTTGCCCTTCACGGGGACAACCTGCAACAAATGGTCAAAATCTGCGAAAATGGCAGAACTCTGCAACAAATGGTCAAAATTTTTAGTAGCCACTGGGCTACTTAAAAATTTTGATTGATTTAGGCGTTTTTATTATTTTGAAGTAAAGTTCAGAAATGTAGCTACGAAATCTTAATTCATTGACTTCGATATTTGGTGGGAATCGTTGTTACCACACAGGAGAACTAAAGTGACCGATATAGCTCTTAGAATTAGCACTGGGCAGGCTACATCGCTCATAGAACTGGCAACCGATGGGGTAGAAAGGTTCTCGAGTGGCGATCACGAACCGGAAGGCGCAGCGAAGGCCGGCCTCTGGTAGGTAGGTACCTACTTACCTTAGTCCATATTCTGGGATTCGTTGAACTCTATGATGAAAGGGTTTATTTAATTTACTAGCAAATTACAAGCTGGTTGCACCCTCACGCCAAGTAAAGACATGATTAGAAAAAAGATGAATGTAAAATCCATGCATGATGAAAAAAGAGGAATATAAATAACGTTGATTAAGTGATTAATGATAATTTGCCTCCTTTTTTTCATCATTTCTACGTGAATTTTGTGTTCCTATTTAATATTCCTTGATATTTTAAAATAAATATAAGTAAATATTTACGAAAAATATTTACTATTACCAGAGACTTGTATTTTTACTATTACCAGACGAGGCATATATCAGGGAGAATTCAAAGTGTGGGCAGATATTTAGCCTATTTAGGGCAGACTCTGCAGTATACAGATGGTCACACTGTCACAGCCTTCCTAGAGAGTAGCTGTATATGGTCTATGCATAAATTACAGCATTGTTTTTTTTCTCTAATCTGTGGCATAAATCTTCTGAACAGATATGGTAGGTCTGTGATTCTCAGCCATGTCTCCTCAACGCCATCTAACGGATTTTTAGGAACTAATTTTTTTTTAATTTGGCTGCCAGAAAACTCCCTATTGTAATATTATTCCGTCGCAAGAGGCCATGCCATAATCAAGAAGTCAAGACTGTAGTTCAAACCAGATTAGAAAAAAAAACAAACGCTGCGAGTTCAAAGACTGGAACTAACTGACTGAGGCCTGACATGTTTTTCGCTTTTTAACTAGGTGTATACTTCTAAGTATGAAATGACATACCTATTTTGTTTTGGTTGACTCTGAAGACATTAAATGCCCGAGCGAAGCGAGCGCGAAAATTGTTATATTTGCCAAATTGTATTTCAAAAAACGCGTATGGCGATTCAAACATGAATTACATGTCAGTCAGTACAAACCCACTTGCCATAATACAAAATACAGGAACCAAATTAAATACGCGAGCGAAGCGAGCGTGAAATTTTTTATATTTGCTGTATTGTATTTCAGGAAACGCGTATAGCAATTAAAACATGAATTACATGTTAGTCAGTACAATGAGGACACTGCCTCATTAAGCATTTTGACGTTGTATAGACTCTTTTTGGGCCACTGCGGTCGGTCGGAGACTAAGCGGAAGCCGGGCGGCCGCTTGATTCCGATAAATACTAAACACTAATACGCTCTACGCTGGCAAAAAAATGAGCGCGATGTTTAGTCTAGTTTTTGATGATACTGGCATGTGAGTACGTATGTGTTGGAATCGAGCGCTAGGGGGGGCGCAGCGGGAACTTATCAGAAGCAAACTGAAAAAATAATAGTCCTGCCTGGTCTGGCCTTTCTTGCGCCCCCAGAGTCTACGCCCTGTGCCTGGGCATTGGTGGCACCGCGCTCTTTTTTTTTCTTTTTTTTAAATGATGAATTCCATGCACCTATATCTTCCTTGTAAATTGGATAATTACCGTGCTTGGTGCTGGACTGCCTGGGCCATGCCCCCCCCCCTTGTATACGCGCCTGACTGATGTAAACGTTATGCAGATGTTTTTTATCTCGTGGTATATTTCTGTTATTCAAATAACTTATTGCAAGTATTATAATTATATGTACGCTAATTTATGCACTTTTGCCAGTAAAAATAAGAATACTTAAAATACTTTCCGATCTAGTCATCAAATACTAACCCATAAATATTAGAGGCAATAAATGACATTGAAAAAAGTCGATTTTAAGAAAATAATTATTATGATCTAAGCTACAACTACACCGAAGACGTGCAAACAAACGAACAAAAGAGCGTGGATTGATTAAAAGCTTGACGTTGACGCTACTATAATGACGACTTATTATAATTTTTAACAAGACAAAAATGTGCGCTTGACATTGGCTAAAGAAGCAAACCACGTGGAGCCAAAAAATAAAAAATCATACGTCAGTTTACGTTACGTTACGTCAGTCATGAACGTAAAATTCTAACCTAAAAACAATTAACAAAACTTCAAACTTGTAAAAGTTTTGTAGTTGTAGTTTAATTTCCTCTGTGAAAGTTATAAAATCGTTATCCAACAAGCAACAACCAATAACATTTTTATTTGGAAAATTGTTAAAATTGTATACGTTGTATATTTGATTCAGAAAGTGTTAGTGAAATCGTGTACTTTCGCACAGAATCAGACAGCAATTTCAGGTTTAAGTTTATATGTTCAAAGGTGCACACAAAATCAAAACGTAAGAAAGTAATATAATAATCAATATATACTTACCTACATTTGACGCATAATTAGTTCTATCTACTTACAGGACACTTAATTCTTTTTCAGAAAATTGACAAATATTGTAATATTCTTGTACTTACCTGGACCATGGCATGGTCTAAGTTCTTTTACCTTTGTGAAACACTGTCGTTTTTAATCATAGCTACCTACTTAGGTAGGTGCCTAACAAGAAGTTGACAATCATGTTGGTCATCATCATAATATCAATAAAGTTTTCATAACAAATTGATTGTTGCTGTTCACTGGTTTCCTTATGAGACATCCCCTTAATCATACTTGAATAAAACCTGCAAGGTATGTAACCTCTCAGCCAATTTCATCTAAGGAGTTAGCTTCCTTGGTAGAAACAACTGAATGTTCAATTGTTAATTCTTTTTCCCATCTCTTTCCATTTCTATAAATATTTCAATATCTTTACTGCCAGCCATAAAATGTTTGTTTTGGTATTTTACAAGATAAACTGGAAATTACTAGTAATTACAGTGACATTAAAATTGTGGTTAAAAGCGGTTTGCACTTACACTTAAGCTAGTGATATACATAGATATGATTTGAACTATGTGACTTATAATGGGTGTTCTCAATTCAAAACTGTAGAAATGCAGTTAAATCTGGATATATATAGTTGTGTCTTAATTATGTAGCATAAATCAGCTTTTATCATCTCTAAGATGTTTGGCCCATTTGACCTAATGACCTATGTACGTCAACAGTAAGCGATGAGGCAAATCCTTTTGCTCCGTGTTGTCAGTACACTTCTAACCTCCGCAATGAGAAACCATACTTACATTGACTCTTTCGGCTCGGCCAGGTAAAAATAAGTGTTTGTGTATTGTGGCTTTGGTACATATTATTCTTTCAAAATTTACATTTCTTTCACTAAAAATTGGCTTAATTTGTAATTAATTCAGTATGACAGATTCTCACAGATAAGGTTTTGCTTAATGTTTGTTCTAGCACCCTAGATGTTTTAGGCTTTCTAGTTATTCTTAAACTCAAAAAACTAAAACATTACTCACTTTCTTATTATTCTTTCTAACGCTACTTTGTAATTTAGTCGAATTGAGTGGTAGATAAAATTTTGCTTTATTTGGTTTTGTGAATAAAATCCTCAAATTATTTCCAAGCACAAATATTATTACATCAAACTGTTATTTTATATAACATGTGTTTTTTTTTTTAACAGAGCAATGGCCAGAATCCTAGATGGAAAGGCTCTATCAGCCACAATGAAGGATGAGTTGAAGGCTAAGATTGCCATGTGGGTGAACATGGGTTACAGAGCTCCGTCTCTCAAATGCATCATTGTAGGAGATGACCCTGCAAGTCACACTTATGTAAAAAACAAGGTGCAAGCTGCAGCATATGTTGGTATTGATGCTGAAACCATTAAAAGAGATGAGAATATCACAGAGGAGCAACTGATCGCTGAAATACAGGAGTTAAACGCTGATAGCAATGTAGATGGGATCTTAGTGCAGCTACCAATTCCAGAGACAATGAATGAGAGAAGGGTCTGCAATGCGGTCGCTCCTGAGAAAGATGTAGATGGATTCCATATTGTAAATGTTGGGAGATTGTGCTTAGATATGCCGACATTGGTGCCTGCTACTGCCTTAGCTGTTATAGAAATGCTCAAGAGGTAAGACTACTTGCTCTTATTCTATTTGGAGGTAAATCCGGCCTTTCCCCCTGCCGGTCCAGCTCCTTTACGCAGGAGGCATGGCGTTGGGTTGCTGGAACAGCTTTTCCAGTGGTGTTTCTACTACTATTTCAGAACTTAGAAAGTTAATTAATACAGCAATTTTATTGTGAAATCTACTTGAACAAACATACAATCACTTTTATATTAAGTAATAGGGATTTTTTTTTTTTTTTTTTTTTTTTTTTTTATGTGATTGAATGACGTGACGAGCAAGTCGTTCACCTGATGTTAAGTGACACGGCCGCCCATAACAGTTGCAGTGTCACCCGGAACTTTAAAACAATAAAGTTTCGCGTGACACTGCACTGCGCACGTCATCCTGAGACATCACCCAGTCTAGCAATCAGATTACTAGACTGAGTGATCAGATCATAAAGTCTCATTTGCCCAGTAATTTCACTAGCTACAATGCCCTTCAAACCGGAACACAGTAGTGCTTGCACACTACTGCTTGGCGGCAGAATAACTGGCAAAGCGGTGGTACCTACCTAGACGAACTTTGCAGAAAAGTCCTACCACCTAGTAAATTTGGGATTTGGATTGGGGGGATAATAGTAATACCTATTTATAAAGCTATTTATAGAAAAAAAAAATTGGATTTATGTAATACAATTTACTTAGGTATAAGTATTGTCTATTTATACCTACTGAATGACTACACATTTTATGTCTTGTTTGTAGTTTTCCAACAATAAAGTCACATCGTCATTATTTAAAGCTACTTTGCTTAAAAACTTATAATATGTCATCTGTTTTAAATAATGTCATTTGTGCCTACCTAATCTATATTATTTTGAATTCTATGGAAGCAAATAGTACTTATCAGCCTCTATGTTGTTGAGTGGGTCGGCTTATAGTCCGGAAGCGGCGGGTTCGATTCCCGCGACAGGATAAGTATTTGTGTAATGGAAAGAAAATGTGCCAATACTTGTTTTCATGTTTTGGTGTTATGGGACCGTGGGACCATAGTCCCACAACACCCAGTAGTTCCTGGGTCCCTAGATACAGGGATCCTAGTTAGGGTCCAGGATCTGTGTATGTGATTGTTGAGCGTTATTTGTTTATTTAATAGGCACCTTTAATTAGGCTCTGCCATTACAGTCCATTACACATCTAAAATGATCTGCTAACTAAATATTTGAGTAAACATCAAAATTATTCATTTGACTCAGGTAATGCAATTTATAATAGGAAGTTATCTACCTAGTTAAAAGGGATATCCTGTAAATAGTGTATAACATTACTTTACTGGCCTATAGTCCAGCTGCTAAGAGAGTGTATTTTTGACAGCTACAACATTTTTGTAAAAATCTGAATTAGATTTCAATATTTTACTAATGCACAGAATAAATAGTCTTACTATAGGTAGTGTAATTGACTACCATCTATAATCTTAAGCCTAAGGGAACTGGCAAAAACATCAACTGGTCAACATTTACGGTTTTTATTCAGTTTTGACTTGACAGTATCATTGGGGCTGTCAAAATGCATTAAATCAGCAGCCGGAATGGTGTATTGTATAATGCATGGAAGTATACCGGTATAACGTGTTGTTTTCAAAACATCACAGTGTTAACAATCCAGAAGTGACACTTCTTTCTATTTTAGGTTCAACATCGAGACGCACGGTCGCAACGCAGTAGTCATTGGTCGTTCTAAGAATGTGGGGATGCCAATTGCCATGATGTTGCACAGTGACAAGCGACACGACAACGGTCTTGGAATGGACGCAACGGTTACCATCTGTCACAGATATACTCCGGCTGAGAAATTGGCATTTTACTGTCGAAATGCTGACATAATTATAACTGCTACAGGTAAAAAATATTTCTATTTTCCAACTAGAGTCCTCCTGCGGTTTTACTCGCTAAGTTTGGCATGAAAACCACGCAGAAATTTTAGATGATTAAGTACTAAATACTGAGTTAATTCATTATTTTTTTTTTTTTATTTTTTGTTTTTTTGTTTTTTTTTTTTTTTTATTTTTTTTTTTTTTTTTTTTTTTTTTTTTTAAATCATAAATATTGATTTGGGAGGCGTTATCTTTACAGCATTTGTGTTGATGTAACTTGACCGTGCTGGTTGGGATAATTCTTAAGAATTTCTCAATAGATGGCGCTGCCAACCCCGTAAGTTGGTTGTAAAAAGGTGAAGGATAAATTCGGACACGAGATCACTTGTCACGGTAGCTTAAGTAAACCATGTCCCGGCTTTAGGGACGGATGGATGCGGGTTCAAGTCCCGCTCGTGATTCAAATTTTTCCTTTACAAATTAATCTGTAGATTACGCTGAGCAGGCGATACTGCTATAAAAATCATAAATATTTATTTATTTTGATTTTTTTCTTAGGCATTCCTAAATTAATCAAAGCTGACATGGTAAAGCCGGGTGCCACCATCATCGATGTAGGCATCACCAGAGTAACCAATGAAGAAGGGAAGACCAAACTTGTTGGAGATGCTGATTTTGATGGTGAGTAGCTGCTTTAAAATAAATTATATGCTTAATAATCCTTTGTAAGTTCTGTTTATTTTTCACTTCAAAATGGTTCAGTATTTTACTGTTCCTAATCTAAAATTTCCAAAGTAACTTAGTAAACGATAACCTCGTCACGTCATTCATTAAAATAAAAAAAAAGTTCGATCATGTTACTGCGTCTTCAACCTAACCCAAGCAACTGTCAAATCCATTCTACAAACGCCTACAAACTGTTAACTTTTGTTTTTAAAGATTTAGTATCTTCATACAATTTTAGCTCCCTCTCATAGTAAGTATGATCTAATCTGGCCGCTTAGTGATCGTTATTTTTTTTTATTGAACAGAGGTAAGCAAGATCGCCGGTGCCATAACTCCAGTGCCAGGTGGTGTTGGTCCAATGACTGTAACCATGCTCATGCATAACACGTTCCAAGCAGCTCAGGTTCTACACGGCAAAGAGGTCAAGCAATAATGTCACTGATGTAACGCTTTGGCCGATTGCAAGTTTAAATCATCGAGATATTATGTTCTTATCGATTTGCGATTGTTGTTATTTTTTCGAATACGTGTAGTTGAGAAATAATCGGTTCGAAGTTGCAATAGAACTGTAATCGTAATAATTCAATTGTAGGTTAGCGATTAAAGCATGGGTGATTGTTGTTGTTCAATAGGTAACTTCGATTTATTTATGGTTACACTACACGATGTTTAATAACAATAGGAATTATTACAGTACCGATTTCCATTTATTCCCGCTTGCTACATACATTAAACCGTTGCCCTTGGACTAGTAAAGTAGGTAGGTATAGTGCTATTCAAACTCAATGGCGCCTGTGAAGTCGGCACAAATGCTGCGCAGTAGCAACAATTAGATGAGTGCGGGCAGCGGTAAGCGGTGAGCGCAGCGTGCGGGGGCTTGCATTGCAGCACACTTCACAGCCATGATCGAAGTGTCTTCCCCTTAATAGAGACGTTAAGAAAAGTGTTAATGGACACATTCTTAGGATTACTCTACTGTAGCAGATTAAGTCAAACTTAAATTACTTATTAGCCGTAGTAATGGCTAGATTGTAATCTTAATGAAGCACTAGTTAAGGTACTTTATTACAAAAAAAAAAAACTTCACAGCCGTCATTGAGTTTTAATCACAATCTAATATTATTGAATAATTCTACGTTTAACTGAAATTGTATTCGTATATTCACAGTTGTATTAAGTAATTAATTTTTGTATTTTATTACATTGTTTTGCGGCAAAGAAATGGACAAATTCAAAGTCAAATAAAAAAAATAACAATTTTGGTTTTTTATCAAAATAGCCATTAGACTTCTTAGGGCATTTTCCGCGATTTCCTGTATTTTGGAAATTGATCATCGGTGGCGCCCTATAAAAAACAAAGTTTGCATAGCATAAAACAGTTGATTTGATTTTTACCAACCTACTTAAATAGACTACTTACGTAAAATTGAAAACTTGCAATCGCCAATCGCCTAGTTTCGACAGTCCTATCTAAACGCCGACGTAGATACCTACTCTATGTCAAGGTTACGTGACCGAGAATGCCAACTCAATTATAACCTACTTATGTAAGTGCTAGATCTATGTAAAATGAGTATTTCTAATTTATATTATTTAGTTATTATTATTTATAAGTATTATTGTTATTATTACCTACTTAATGTAATGTATTTCCAGAGCAACTTTATATTGTTCGGACTTATATGGTTCTGGAAATTGAATCTGTATAAATTATGTCGCTTATTTAAAATTACTAAGTTTAATTTATTCTCATTTTGGACTACGAAGTTGAATTCACCCAATTTTAAAATTAAAGTCCGTTCGCTGAGTTAAAGCGTTTGACAGCTGCAATATCGTTGTCAAACGGATACATTTAGACACGTAATACAATCGACACAGAGTGGCACGTTATGGGTAATAGACTGGCCTGATAGCTAAGTTGGTAGTAGCTCTGCCTTCTGAATTGTAGGTTGTATGTTCCACCCAGAACAAACATTTATCTGATGACAATCGATGTTTACTGCTCTGTGTGTATTTACAATCAAAAAGTATTAAGTATTCTATCAGTTATCTGGTTCCCATAGTAAAAGCTTGTGCTGTGTGAAATGTGCACAAATATTTATTGATTTAAAAATATATATCATAATTATTTTATCGAAGAATGAAAACGTAAATTCTGATAATTTTTGCTCGTTTCTTTGCCAAGCTATTATACTACCTATAGTAAAATTAATGAAATAGGTTAATTCCGCTTTTCGTAATGTTATTTTACCTGTCAAAACGCATTCTCTTAGCGGCTGGACTTTAATATTTTTTCTCGAATAAGTAAGTGAGTAGATGCATAAGAAAATGTGGAGTGCGCAATTTTGCTAGAATTTTATACCCGTTGTGCCTTAAGAGCTTCCATTTATAGGTAGTAATCTTTTAAAAAAGTATCCTATTTACTTACATTTTTGGTTGAAATTACTTCGTTTACAAAGTGAATGATGAAAAAATAGCTCTATGAAACCTATAAGGCTTCGTAGTACATAAGCATTTAAAGAGTATTAAACTTATTTAAGTATAATTATAACTATTATTAATATGATTTTATGTTGCCTACATTATGTAGGATTTAGGCTCAAAACCCATCGGGCCCTGGAAGATTCAAGGCATCTTTCTTGGATTATTCTAAAGCTTGATTACATAGTACTGTTATGGCTTGTGTCCTGCTATTTTTTTATTGCTTAAATTAATAATATGCCTAAAACCAACAGTCGAAAAAAAAAAACTTAAAAAATGACAAAGTTACAAGCATTTTAAAATACAGGAATAGAAAGAGACAGCTCAAACATGCAGGGACGTCCCTGTTGCTCTTTCACAGTACCTCATTACTAAGCTGTGGTAGTACATACAGACCCTTTGGCATGTGGCCACACAACGTGCGTTTTCATATTGGGGAATCTCCTGTTTTACGAGAAAGGGACAGACGTGCCCCCTCCAGAAACTTTAAAAGCTTATTACACCTTTGATTTATTTGCCGATTTTACTTAATTTTTTTTCTTATTTTTTTGCATTAATTTTTAACCAACTGTATGAAAATAATATTGACTTGTTAATTTTTAATAGCGGGCTACTAGCCTATTATGATATTTATGTGCCTGTATGTTGTATGCCTGTCTTTTATTCTTTTATTAATAGGGTCCAGTAGGTTTGTAGCCTTCATTTAGGCCCGATTTCACCAACGTTTATTCCAAGTATAAGGCTATTCGTTACTCTTGGATACAGCTAATTGACAAATGAATTTAAACAAAAAAGACGCCATTTTGATTGTATCCAAGGAATAAGTCTTATTCCTTCACAAAATTGGTGGTATAAGGGCTATATTTGCGTAACTCGGTTGTTCTCGGAAAGTTATACCTGGAATAAAATTTACTCTAGTTTGGTGAAATCGAGCCTTAGTAAAACACTGTATAACAGTGGAATAGTTACTCAGTGTTTTCTCTTGTTTTAACTTAACTCATTTTAAATTAAAAAAGAGAAACGGAACACAAAATAACAATTCATCCGCTACACTTTGTTTATTAGTGAGGAGGTTTATTTATAATTTATTGCATTTATCCATCATTCTTTGTTATCGGAATGGCTGTGGATGTTTTATACTTTTAATTTATTAAGTTTTTTTCTGTAATCTCTATTGATTTGTAATAAAAATTATTATAAGAAACTTAATTTTTTATATAACCCGTTGCCTCTTTAAACACTACATTTATTAGGTTAGAATCACAGATAACCCCCAATAGATACCGCATGAAAGACGACGACCGCGCACCACGCATTGGCGTAAATGGTTCTATATAAATCGCCGCTTCGCAGCACGGCCGTAGTTTCGACCAATTATTAGAGTTCATTATTAGGGCGTCACTCGAAACAGCCAATAATAGCGCATTGGCTCCAGTCCCCGCAACCCGCGCCTTTCGCCAGTTTTGGTGAGCTAGGATCCGAACAAAAATCCCGTAATGCGGTATCTATTGGGGTTTATCTGTGGTTAGAATAGTGTTTCAAATAGTGTAAGTATTGTCAGAATCGGGCTAGTAGGTAGGCACAGAACTGTACCTGTAGGTAGGTAGGTATCTCCTTAGAGTATAGGCTAAAAGCAGTCTATACTCTAAGAGTATCTCCATAGATAAATTTGTTTGTTTTCATTTCCTAGAGTACTACCTTTAAGATAGCACTGTAATAGTAATTACAATTTAGCGATAGATATTTGGCTAATAAGCAATTTTAATTCACTTATAGAACTTCTAAATCCTAATATTCTAAGACTGTGCCCATTAACACTAATGTTATAGTCTCTATTAAGGCGGAGCAATAACTTGAGGATAGCTTAGTACAAACTAGGAAATGATAAATACTTATTGAACCTACCTACGACTTATGTGAATAAAAAAGACAAGAGAACACGAATCGCCAAAATACATTAGGAATAGGAACCTTGTAGGTTCTACGGAAAGTAGCATATTATTTAATTTTATTATATAGCAGTGTTCTTTTTGGACAGGCGTTGCGCTCACCACCAAGTGCTTGCCCTTTATATCAACAGAATAAACAATGGAAATAGAAAAATGCCTAAATTAGCAAAATCACATGAAACATGTAAAGTTAATCTGCCACTATTTTACCTATAATCTAGGTATTCATATTTTAAGAATGTCGCATAGTCGTTGCAGGGTTGTCCATATTACGCAGTCTGCGAGTCCGCAGTACCCCAGCCCCAAACCTCAAGGGGCAACCCCGCAGTTAAGAGCTAAGGCCGTGCACACACCGAAAATGCCATTTCCTCCCAAAACTTGCTGTATATTACCAAGACGTGCGAATTACATATGTGCGTATAATCTTATTTCGTCCAGGGCAATAAGGGCCACGGTACGTGGTCGGCTGCTAATAAAATAATTATGTTACACAGAACTTGCCCTTAGGACACTGCCCTTGTTAGGCTAGAAGTGATTGGCAGATTTAATTACGAGTTGTCAATTTGCCAGGTTGGAGGTTCTTCGGGGATCCCTAAAAATTTGTGTAGATACCTAGGTACCTACCTAGGTAGTATTATAGGCAGGTACGTAGGTAGGTGCTCCTGACTACTGACTAGTAGAAAAAATGTGTGAGTTTTTACTTCTGCATGTTAGGTGGGCTTACTTCATCGGTTTAACTTAAAATATAGGAATAAAAAGAGACAGCAGAACACACAAACGGGCAGTGACGTCACTCTTGCTCCTTGATAGTACTTCATTACTAAGCTGTGGTGGCTTTACATAGTCTCTTTGGGATGTGACTTCACAACGTGCGTTTTCATAGTAACTGTGGTAAACTCCTGTTTTGCGAAAAAGGGACAGGCGATGCCCCCTCCAGAAACTCTATATAAAAGCTTATTAGGTACCAACTCTTTGATTTATTTACCGATTTTACTTATTTTTTCAATTATTGCATTCACAGATTGTATTCATTTTAAACCTACTTTAATTGTTAATTTTTAATAGCAGGCAACTAGCGTATTTAAGTAATCTAAACTTTTTCATTGTGTGCACTTCTAATCATTATTTATAGATAGAGATAGGTACCTAACTACTGTCAAAATTAAAGAAAAGTATATAGGTAGGTATTATTATTTCAATGCTATGAAAATGACACGTACCCATTCCTATTGAGTTCCTAATAAAATATTAAACTGAGGGAAGTAAGGTAGTCGCCAAAATGTACACAAATCGATACCGAACACGATAAAGTAATTATAAGCCCACCTCTATTCGAGTGATCTTGCCCGGGGCACCGCACTAGTAATTTGTGAGGGCATCACATTTGCATGAGGTTTGCATTCGACCGAAACTGTTAACATAATTGCAGATATGTGTATACTTTGGAGGGTCAACTGGACAATTAGGTGATTACTCGGGACGTTTTATAGGTAGGTATTAGGATAGGATCTGTGGTAGGTATTAGGAAGGTACCTAATCCGCTAAATAAATAGCTACCTAGGTAATCCGTAGAAGGGCAAAGTTTACCGTTATACATAGCCCTCAGTGTCAACACACAACTTTTAGGAAAGGAGAAATGTAGGTTTCTACCTATCTTATATGTAAGTAGGTAGGTAGGCAAGTTGGTATGTATGTAGACATAGGTAACCTACACACTAGATTAAGGTAATTTAGCAGAATCTCTTACAATGGCACTACATTCTAGATTTTTTTTTATGTAAATGAATGATGTGACCAGCTAGTCGTTTGCCTGATGTTAAGCGTCACGGCTGCCCATAACAGATTGCAGTATCACTCGGAACTCTAACTAGTATATTTTTGCGTGACACTGCACTGCGCGCGTCATCCTGAGACTTCACACAGTATAGTACCTAACAAGATTACTAGACTGTGTGATCAGGTCAAAAAGTCTCATTTGTCCAGTAATTTAGATAAAATAATTAATAATAATAATATAATAACAATAATAATTCTTTATTTCACAAGATATAGACATTTAAGACATAGATATTAAAGCTAAGGCAAAAAGAAATACACTTGCAATTTGTGTTGGGTAGCTGCTGCCGAACTAGACTTATCGTCTGTGTTTCAGCATACAGTGCCCTCCCCCGAGAAGTTGTTTATAAACTATCCTTATTATTAAAGATGTTGGTACAGTTTATTTAATTACGTTATAGTAGAAACAAAGAAGAATATAAATATAATGTGGGTAGGTATACAAAGTAGGCATAAAATAAAACTATATAACACTAATAATACGGTATTAGATGCTAGGATATTATGTTCCTCTCTGTGTATAATTGTTAGGTAGACAGACGTAGAACACAAATTTTATAATTTTTAGGTACCTTTAGCCGATCAAACTAGCGCTCTATAGAGGAGAATTCCATTATCAGCAGTACTTAGAAGTATTCCAATGATGAAAAAACATGGTTAGTGTAAGTAACTAAGTAGTAAGGGACGTACTTGACTACTAAAGGTCAGATAAATATTTAAGCCTAGACCTAGCTAGCATATAACGTGCATTTAACCCTTCATCAATCAGAGCTTCAACTCTATTTTAAAGTGCCCTTACATTACATGTTTAACCTATTCAGTCTGCGCCTAAAATGTTAATGCTACTTGACCAAGAGGCTAGGGTTGTTACGTGTGAGGTGCTTTAATGTAAGTAGGCATACCAATAGGTAGAGTGTAATGCAAACATAATGGCGGCTGTGAAGTTGGCGCGAAACGCTGGGCAGTAGTAAAAATTAGATATGCGCGTGCCATAGTTTATTTTCCCCAACGATCGTAGATCCTGGACCCTAACTAGGGTTCCCTGTAAGGACCCAGGAACTACGAAGACCATGTGTCCCACATGCAGACATAGAACAAGTATTTGCGCTTTTTTTCATGTGCACAATAATACTTGTCCTGTCGGGGGTATCGAGCCCGCCGCCTCCGGGTTATGAACCCGTGTGGTGGTTGAGCAGGTCGCTCAACCACCACACCACAGAGGCTGTGGAGGCTGTCGTGTGTAGAAAATCTAAATATGATTTGGACGCGCCTAGGGCGCGAATAGAGGTAAGCGGTGAGCGTAGCGTGGGGGTTCGTTTTCGCCTATAAGTACTTTATATGGAATTTCGTCAAAATCAATGAAAAATAAGTCTTGCAATTCACAATTTTACTAGGTGGTAGGACTTTTCTGCAAAGTTCGTCTAGGTAGGTACCACCGCTATGCCAGTTATTCTGCCGCCAAGCAGTAGTGTGCAAGCACTACTGTGTTCCGGTTTGAAGGGCATTGTAGCTAGTGAAATTACTGGGCAAATGAGACTTTATGATCTGATCATTCAGTCTAGTAATCTGATTACTAGACTGTGTGATGTCTCAGGATGACGTGTGCAGTGCAGTGTCACGCGAAACTTTATTGTTTTAAAGTTCCGAGTGACACTGCAACTGTTATGGGCGGCCGTGTTGCTTAACACCAGGTGAACGACTAGCTCGTCACATCATTATATCGCATAAAAAAAAAAAAAAAAAAAAAATAACTAATGACTAAAGAGCTATCTGTTCTATGTACCTATGTGATGATAACGCTTCGAGTGGGTTTAGATACCTACCTACACTTTAACAGTCTTAATTAGGTATATCTACCTATAAAAGTTAATTTTTTAAACAAACAACATGGGAATGTAGGTAAGATGATGATGATGACGATAATCTTAGAGGAATATATATGACGATTATGCTGTAAAAGTTGAATCATGAGCCGTGGGATGCCTTAATCAAATTTAAAAAAAAAAAATTGATAATAATTATTTTCAAACACCTTAACTGACATAACCGCTGACTCCCTGTTTTTACCCACATCATACCATGTGGCCTCCTATTTATCAGTCTGGCTCGTTCGCAACCAAAAGTAATTATGAAGATTATGTGTAGTTGGCCACAATAGATGCCTAATAGGTATACCTAGGTAATTAGCGAATACTTTAGGCACCTATAAGTTGCGCTAATAAAGAAAGAAGATGCTTACTTACTTAGTTAATTTATTGAAAAGTGTTAATTAAATTAGGTACCTACATAATAGGCCCAATTTTTAAGACTTTAGTTGACAGTCCTTAACTTACTAGCCCTTCATAAATTATACGGTACCTAAGTTCCTACTTACTTGGCCATTCTGATTTTAATATGCAACCTAAAGAATGGCACCGAAAAAAATACTTTTAATAGGTGGCCCCCTATCAATAATCAATAAATATGTAGCTATATTTATCGGCTATTGATAGGACCACCACCTAAGGAATCATTATATTATACTGTGTTGCCATTATGTAGATATGCCACGTTTAGGTGAGAAGCTTAAACTAATTTTCTCCGCTATTTACCCTACCTATGTTAATTTCCGAAATAAAAAGTAGGTACCCTACCTATAATATTTCCAGTAACTTCACGCCCGGAGGTCACACTACTTTGCATAAATAACAACTTAAACCAGCAATAAATGAAAAACCGCGCACCACCTAACTTAGTTGACTCCGGAATAGCTCCTAGGGCAGTAATGTGGTGGGTGTATGCAAAATTGCAAACTAACATTTGCATGTCCCCCTTTTGTGGTTTGGCGCGCATTTGCCCACGGAAGTGATGGGGTGTGTTCTTTTTTCCCATAGACAATATAGATCCAAATAGGTAGGGGAGAGATGGGTAGAAATTCCAAGGCCCTTGGTTTAAAAAAAAGACTACTTATTTCATTGTTTGTGTATAAAATCATGGCATAGCAGCTGATGAATTTGGATGAAATTTTGCAGATTGTTTAAATTACCAAAATCAACATTGAATACATTTTAGCAAAAACTTGAGAGAAGCTGCGTGTCGCCTCTTGCACATTACCTATACCTACTTTTGATTCAAAACAAAAATGATGACATTCTCAACTGGTGATTCAAACCACTGAATTATGTAACTAAAAACTTGTAGCGTTGTGATTTTTTGTCATAATCAGAGCATCGACCTTTTTCTACTCCTGCTACAGACCCCAGGCACTCGAGTGTTGCACTTAATAATGTGGAAAAAGGGAGCGCGCGTATGGAAATTATAGGCTTTTGACTTTACCGCATAGGGTGGGTGTGCAATTTTGTTGTGCAAAACGGCGCAATGTAATGATAATACTAACCTGCTTATATTTTTGTTATCCACCTCCATCATCCTCCTCTGGCTCTGCATTCATCTTACCTGGAGTGTGTAGTCTACCATTCATCTTACCTAAGTACATTCAATGTAATACTGAATATTTGTTGCGTGTTATTTTGCTATACTTAAGTATACCTACTTAGTTTATTAAAAAAAATATATTAAGTCTTATTAATAGGTTAAACATTACAGTAGGTACGTACCTACCTATTGCATTATACCCTGGTCTACAAATTAGGTAGGTAGGTAGGTACTTACGTAATAATTATAGGAAATTTTTGTAAATCGAATGGTATAAATCAACAATAATAATTATGACCGTAGGTGATGTTAAAACAGTACCTAACACTGAATCCCACCATAACGGTATTAATGTTTTTTGCTGCTGATCTCACCTAACATTATTATTCTGATTCTAATCAAAATGTTGGTCGCATAACAAATAATATCAAACAAAACACTGCCGGACAAGTTTTTTTGAGGTTGAAAATAAGCCATAAGTATTGATCAATAATTTAAAACTCGGTTCAGTCTTGACCATTGACATTTGTGATAAATTTGCGATAGAATAATTATATATTTAGGTACCTACCTATACCTACCTACATGTTTGATATATTTCCGCCTTATCGAGCGCAAACTGTTCAAAGCGCGAAGCCATTTCATGTCTCAAACATGTATTCAGATGAAAAGAAAGTTCTCGCCTGTGAAACCTTTGAAAATCTTACTTCTCGCTCACTCTTTGAGGATGCGCACTTTCCAAGTTATCTTTGTTCTTTTTTGTATCTTTGGACTTCATTGTGTGAGCTTTAGGACCCCCATACACGTTCAATTTTATTGATCAATCTTTGTGAATTGATCAATTTTATTGGGCGTGTAGGGATAGTATTGTTCAATGTTTTTCGGTTTACTGTATGGAGAAAACATTGATGGAAGTGGTCTCGTGAATTTTATTGATCAATAAAATTGTACGTGTATGGGGGGCCTTAAAGCTAATACTTGGACATGGCTATGCTGTTTTTTTTGATACTATCAATTTCGACTTTGCGACCACACTTCTTTATTTTTAACTAGCTGCGTCCTGCAATTTCACCCGCGGATTAAAAGTATCCTATGTGTTAATCCTGTAGGTAGCAGCGAATCTGTTCATAAATATAACAGGTAATAATTATTATGAAGGCGAAAGTATGTGTGTATGGTTGTTACTTCTTCACGCGATATCACACTTTACACACCACACTATAATAATTAATTATAGTGTGAAGTGTGATACCACATTTCACACTATAATTAATTAGGATACGATGTGGTAGGTAGCACAGATATCTATTTAGGTACTTTGAAATGGCGAGAGATGTCTGTCCAGTGTCCACTTGTCCGTACAAAGCGTGATGTCTTCAGTCATTAACATTTCTTGTTCCAAGTTGCCAATAGGTTTGTGTCCTGCAATTTTTTTAAAGTTAAAAATAATAATATTCCTCAAAAAATAAACAGTCGTGAAAATAAAAATTAAATATCTCAAAAAATTAACCCTCAAACATGCAGTGACGTCACGTCACTCTTGCTCCTTCATAGTACCTGATTACTAAGCTGTGGTAGCTTTACATACAGTCTCTTTGGCATGTAACTTCACAACGTGCGTTTTCATAGTACCTAACTGAGGGGAAACTCCTATTTTGCGAGAAAGGGACAGGCAAAGCCCCCTCCAGAAACTTTAAAAGCTTATTACTCCTTGATTTATTTACCAATTTTACTAATTTTTTTTTTTCAATTATTGGAATCATTTTTAACCTACTTTATGAAAATAGTATTTACTTGTTAATTTTTAATAGCAGGACACTAACCTATTCAGCATTTAAATAAGCCTTCCACGCAACCGAGTGTTGCAGTAACAAAGTGGAATTGTTGGCATAACAAAGTGGTAGTGTTGCCGTAAAGAGGTAGATTGGACGGCGCGGTGTAACTAAAGGAATGGTAAGCAATGAGGCCATACATTAGATCGTTCGAATGTACCGCATCGCGCGACAATTTTCAAAGACAACAAATGCTACTACGGGAAGGCATTGTGTCGTATTGCTGCCGGGGGATAAACTGGCTTAAACAGGCACTAAGTTACAAGAGACAGCGGGGGAAAAAGGAATTACATGTATGCATGATATTGTGTTGTTGCATAAAATTAATTTAAGCGAATCATAAATATTGATTAATCATAGGTAGTTTATTTTTTACACCAATTGTCAGAATATTTTTGGTATTAATATTATAACAATTAAAACGAGCAGCAGAGAGAATTCAAATAATCGTTTTTATTTTCCTACTACTTAGGCATAGTCATTTACTTAAGTGCTATAATATCGGTACTATTGGTATTATAGTTTTGGTACTATTGTGGGAATACCCCCAAATTACAGAGCTGTCAACTTATCGTAGACTAAAAAACATTGAGCCACTTATTTAGCTACAAGAGCACCAAATATAGTTCACCATAACAAAAATGCTATTGAAATTTGAACTGTGTAAGTAAGTAAGTATGTAACAATATGTAATGGTTTATTTAAAAAAAAGTTTATTGGATGGTACTTACTTACCTATGTGCAGTGCGCTCACCCCGAACATAAACTTACTCACCAAAAAGCACGTTTTTTTTGTTACATTTAAAATCCGCTCTAATCACGTATCTTGGAACATACAGTATTGCAGTGTACTTACTGTGCCTGCAGTCGAGCCGATACCTAACAAGCGTTAGAAATGCAATAAGCTACAACTGCCAATACTTACACAGCTTACATCTTAGAGTATACCTACATAAGCAAGTTACATATATCACCATGCAGCCTTAACAGCTAGCTACATTTTTAACTGGCTTCAAAAAAGGACGAGGTTTTCAAACCGGTTGTATTTTTCATTTTTATGTTTGTTACATCAAAACTCCGTCATCTATATAAATCCATTTGGAAAATTCTTTTTTAATTGATTCTGTATTATTTCCGATTGGTAAAAATTTCATTAAAATCAGTTCAAATGACTGTGAAAAAATATGTTGTACAAGTAGGTACTTCGGCGATTGAAGTTGGTTTAATGACACTTATATTTAAGTGGCGATGAAATATACAGTGTAGAGTAGATCTACGATCGCTGCCTCGAAAACGACACCGTTTAAACAAGGCATATGCCTTGTTTTTGCTTTCAGTCACGTGTGACCGCGCCTAATGAAAGTGATGTGACACACCTCACATATTATTGTTTTACAACGCTATTACAGGGTGCTATGGTTCGTTATTAAAATGAAACAACCTCTTGTAGGATAATTTATATTAGCTGGAGAGGTATATATCTGTATAAGTAAGCATTGGCGCGGGGACACTTTTGAGGTTTGATTTTCATAGAGACTGTGTATCTATAGCATATTTGGTTTAAAAAGTGGAACGTTACACTAGCGCGACAAATTCATATTTTCTTGCGTTCTTTTGCCAATAACAGCTTAATTACTCAACGTGATTACATGAAAACTAATTTTGCGCAAATAAATAGAATGTATCAATAAATTCCTCCGAAACTGTTCACAAACACATTGGAGGACGTCTTCAAGCTCTTGGAGTGGAAAAGATCTGGCATCAACATAAATGGCGAGTACATCACTAACCTTCGTTTTGCCGATGATATAGTCATAATGGCAGAATCGCTCGAGGACCTTAGCACCATGCTCAACGACCTCAGTAGAGTCTCCCAGCAGGTTGGTCTTAAGATGAATATGGACAAGACAAAGATCATGTCTAATGCTCATGTTCCACCTATACCGGTAATTGTTGGGAACGATACTCTCGAAGTTGTCGACAAGTATGTCTACCTAGGACAGATTGTCCAATTAGGTAGGTCCAACTTCGACAAAGAGGTGGCGCGAAGAATCCAACTCGGCTGGGCAGCGTTCGGGAAGCTTCGTCCTATCTTTTCGTCCAAAATACCGCAGAGCCTGAAAACGAAAGTTTTCAATCAGTGTGTGTTGCCAGTGATGACTTATGGAACTGAGACATGGTCTCTTACTGTTGGCCTCATTAGTAAGCTCAAAGTCGCGCAGCGAGCTATGGAGCGAGCTATGCTCGGTGTTTCCCTGCGAGATAAGCTCCGGAACGAGGAGATCCGCAGGAGAACTAAAGTGACCGATATAGCTCTTAGAGTTAGTAAGTTGAAGTGGCAATGGGCAGGCCACATCGCTCGTAGAACTGACAACCGATGGGGAAGAAAGGTTCTCGAGTGGCGACCACGAACCGGAAGACGCAGCGTAGGCCGGCCCCCCACTCGGTGGACCGACGACCTGGTGAAAGCCGCGGGGAGCCGATGGATGCAGGAGGCGAGCAGCCGCTCAAGGTGGCGTGCTCTGGGGGAGGCCTATGTTCAGCAGTGGACGTCTTCAGGCTGTTAATGATGATGATGATGATGATGATGATCAATAAATTACAATTCAAAGTATCACCTACTTACTTATCTTTGGTTTAGCGACAAATGGCAATAGACTAAAAAACTAAGAAGAAAATTGTTTATTGCTATTTGTCGCTAAACCAATGATATCTAGGTGATACTTTTAATCGTAATTTGTTGATACATTCTATTTATTTACGTTAAATCAGTTTAATGTAATCACGTTTAGTTATTAAGCTATTATTGGCAAAAGAACGCAAGAAAATTTGAATTTGCCGCGCTAGCGAAACGTTCCACTTTAAGCATATTTTTGCAGTCAAAAGCAAACGTCAGCATTTGATCGGTTACTTAATAAAAACTCTCCAGTACAGAATCATCTGCATTCAGCTCTCTACTGCAGCCATTAAACCACAATGTTTTAAA
This sequence comes from Ennomos quercinarius, assembly GCA_910589525.2. Classification (NCBI taxonomy): domain Eukaryota; kingdom Metazoa; phylum Arthropoda; class Insecta; order Lepidoptera; family Geometridae; genus Ennomos; species Ennomos quercinarius. Next base: position 12,252,097 of record OU342504.1, on the reverse strand, counting down.
AAATAACTTATAAGTTGGCAATATTTCGAAAAATACGTGCAGGCGGTAACGTTACGTGACTGTTTAGCAAAGTTTGATATTTTTCTGTAATCTTTGGGGCTTAAAATTGCTTTCATCTCTCATAATATGGCAAAGAGCTCTAGAGAGTAATGTGAAATAGAAATGTATCTAACACAGAATATCTAATTTTTTACATAAGTTTCCAAAACGAAAATGTAAGTTAAACACACTTATCTTTGGCGGGGTAAACCTGCTAGGACAACGGGGTAAACCTGCTACGATGACAGGGTACATACGACGGGATAACCATGTATAAAATCTGCTACGTAGTTAAATGTGCTACGACGTAGTAAATCGGCTACGACGGTGAAACTTGCTACAACAGAGTAAAACCACTAAAGTGGGTAAACCCACCACGACGGAGTAAACCGATGGCCTGTTACGATAGGGTATAATTTGGTAAATTTTCTACGAAAATAATCAACTTTTCGCAGTAACAATGTCATCATCAACAGGCGGTAGACGTCCACTGTTGAACATTATGCATAATTACCTCTTGCACCAACGGCTCCCCTCGGTCTCTTGACTATGTGTAGGTTCCAGTAGCTGCTAAAACGCCAAGAACGCTACGAAATTATGCCACTTTTTACCCAGACAATTTTGTTCAACTGGAACTCGCTATAAGTCGTTGTTCACTTAGTGGGGGGGGGGGGGCAGCTTACGGGTACGTCTTCCGATTCGTGGTCGCCACTCGAGAACCTTTCTTCTCTATTAGTTATCGTTTCTAAAGCAGCAACAGCACCAAGTGATAAATCCAAAAGTACCCGATATATAACACCAAATAAAATTAACTAACATTAATATCACTTAATAAATAAGTCAGCTACGAAAACATGGAAGTTGCCTAGTTAAGCCCAATTACAAGTCATTACGCTGTCTCAAGTAAATTACTTATTGATTTATGATTCCCCAGCCTACGCCCTAGTTTGGAGTTAAAGTAGCTTCGATGATGTAACAATGTAGAGAATTTGAACTTTGTTGTGTTTGTTAAACACTTCTTTATATTATCTTTGGATGCCCGTCAGCGAGATCTATCAATGATGTTTATTGGAGTAGAAAAATGAACGTTGTAAGAGTGGAATTAGGAATTGACAACTTTGGAAATGGCCATGTCGACCGGCGTGTACAAAACCATCTAGAGAGCCTAATTTCCACACATAAAACATAGATTAAAAAACATAAAATCTATAGAAATAAATACGATTGACTGATTTTATGTTCTGAGCACAGCCATTGATTTTTATAAATTCCAGTATGCTGCAAGCTAATGATGCATCTTTATTATCATTAGCATACTGTAATAAATAAAACATAGATAAAGATGACATTATTATTGCATAATGAAATCAAACTTTAATTTCTTAGCCCGTTATTTTGCTATGAACTTATTCGACTTCGAATACCATCATGACAATAAAACATACCACCACTTAAAACCACATGCGTATCTACAGACCATTATCATATTTTACTTCGAAACATAAAATATTTATTTGGTTAATAACCGATGGCATATGTCAAGTGATACGTTGTATCCGCGTATCCGCGTATCCCTCTGAGCATATGTATAAAACTCTTCAAGAAACACTAAAATTTTCATATCCCTATAAAATCCTTGAGACAGTGTTGGCTCGTCAAAAGATAATTCCGGAAATAAAGCCTTTCAGAGGCGAATCGTAAAGAAGCTTCTTGCGAAATGTCGCTGCGCTGGAGTGACGCTTTTAATTTTGAACTAAGGTTCATAACAAAATGTTACAAATAAACTATCTGGAAAATTTTCCGTAAGTAATAGTCTGAAAGAAAGGTAATGGCGGTTGTGACGTGTGCTGCAAGGCCTGCAAGCACCACGCACGCTGCCCACACCGCTTACCTCTGCCCGCGCACATCTAATTTTTGCTACTGCGCAGCGTTTCGCCCCGAATTCACAGCCGCCATTGAGTTTGAATTGCACTACGTGACGATTCGATCCGTGGGGAGCCGATGATGCAGGAGGCAAGCAACCGCTCAAACTGGCGCTCCAGAATTTGGGCACTGTTCCCTCCACCAACGCAATGGGGTTTTTAATTTTTTTTATATTTAAGCTTTACCTTTTATGTTTTTATATGTATGTTAGACTTAGTTTAGCTTTAATGCCTAACTTAGCTCAATTTAAATTTTAAAATTGTTTATTTGCATTCCACAATGTTGTTTACCGTTAAATCCACGTTATAATTTAGTTTAATAAGTATAAACAGTTATTTAAGATTTTATAAATAAATGAACAGCATTACCTAATCGCTAGCCTATAATTATAAACAGTTTTTAGGGTGATTATTGAGAACTTTCCAGATACTTATTATAGATTCTTTTCAAGTATATCATTTTGTTTTGAAGGTCGTATGTAGCTCATACGTATAGGTACGTATTCTTTTTGATTTTAGTCAGTTGTAGACTCCACTTAGTTATTCGGAGGGCACGTTAAGCCGTCGGTTCCAGCTGTTGTCTTAAGACAATAGTGGTGCGAGAGCCCACTGCACAAATACCTACGTCAGTGAATAAGTACCCCAATGAAACCTACGCCCAATAATAGCCAAGATGCCCTTGATAATAGATTAAAAGGTCTGCCAGGTCTAAACTTGGTGCAACTTAGTATTCAAGGCATTTGATGTTGGTGGAGGTGGATTATTTCCATGACCCGGCAGGATCGGAACTGGCAGACCTGTTTTTTTACATGTTTAAGTGTCGGTTAACGATCTAAAGATAAGCCTATTGGGGTACCCAATGACGTAGGTATTTTCGCAGTGGGCTCTCGCACCATAGTCGTTAAACCAAGCCTTTGGGGGGTTCAAAAAATTCTGACCAGGTCTGACCACCAGGTCACCAGGTCTGGTCACTTGCCTACACGAGAAGAAGAAGACTTAGTTAGTTATTTAAAAAACGTTTACCGTAACGATACCGTATCAATGGAAAATGTTTTACGGGGTTGCATCATAACATTGTCAAAACATTTATGCGACAATTAATCAGAAAATCAACGACCGCTCGCACCCCGAATCAAAATACTAAATTACAGCATGAAAAAGGTTGACAACTATATAAACGAAAGCTATTTTAGCTATTGCATAGTAATATTAAACTTTTAATATTGGATTTGATAAATCCATTGCTTAAATTTTGAGTGAATTTTGTGTATTTGTAGTTTTTTTTGTGGTTTTGCTGTTTTTGGTTTTGTTTTGTTGTTGTATTAAGTATGGGTCTCTATTATTGCAACTTTTTTATTCTAATTATTTCGATGCACTGTGACAATTTCCCCGAAATGGCAGCGAACTTGGCTCGCGCTACCAAGGATCAAACGCTACGAAATCCGCTCGTGTTGGATACCCGGAATTTTCCCCGGGACTCGAGATTATAGCTATTATCAACACCTTCTCCTAAAAATAGGATTTTTGTACGTTTTAAAAGGAAAGCTTCTATTATTTTAGACGTTGAGCTTATAAAAGGCTGTCTGAAAATATACTATTTCTGAAACTGAAATATCTAAAATATATTTATGTTCGACATGGACATGCTATATCTGAAATGGACTTTATGTTAAGGGTGAAATGAGCTGTTTACTTTGGCGCATTGGCGGGACAAGCTAAGGTGACATTCGACATATTATGGTTATACTCCTACGTTACGTATACGTTATATTATACCGACATGTATTGCTTTGAGAATTAGCAAGTTGAAGTGGTAGTGAGCAGGCCATATCCCTCGTAGAACTGACAACCGATGGGGAAGATGATGGTTCTCGAGTGGCGACCATAAATCGGAATACACATCGTATATATGCCAGCCCCTCACTAGCGGAGAGCCGATGGATGCTCAAACTGACCACTACTACTACTAGCCACTACGCTGGTAGGCGTTTTGATGATCGGAGTAATAGATTTTACCTAATGTAGACTGAGGAGAATGGTTCTGTGATAACTCCCTGGATATTACCTTATTTAGCTCTTACCCCCCGGTTTCTGGTACGTATTCTAGGTGGTAGGACTTTTTTGCAAAGTTCGTCTAGGCAGGTACCACCACTTTGCCAGTTATTCTGCCGTCAAGCAGTAGTGTGCAAGCACTACTGTGTTCCGGTTGAAAGGGCATTGTAGCTAGTGAAATTACTGGGCAAATAAGACTTTATGATCTGATCACACAGTCTAGTAATCTTATTACTTCACACAGTCTGGTAATCTTATTACTTCTTCTTATTTTAGATACTACAATCTGTAATAGGCAGCCGTGACGCTTAACATCAGGTGAACGACTAGCTCGTCACTTCATACATTTAGGTACATTTAAAAAACGTTTATTAAAGTTAAACTCGTGTCAACATAAAAATACTGAACGCTCATTGGTTGGAGACAGCCGATGATCAACAGGCAACCAATGAGAGTTTCGTATTTTGAATTTGATTTGAGTTAAACTTTAACAAGCCCACCAGAACCCGGGGGTAGTGCACCAAAGGAGTGATGGTATTCTAATACCAGGACCACACAGCACTATGGATATGGACTATTCATGCCATTTTAAATTTAACTTAAATTTTAATCTGATGATAATTAAATTGCCAGTGCAATGGGCATCTTTGCACCGCGGTCAGTGAGGGGCGGGTTATTTGAATAATAATAATGTGACATTGTCTTAATTGTAATTTAATTTTGACGTTTTCATTGGATTTTTAATATGTAATTATATTTTTATTCATATTTACTTTGTGATCATTAACTTACTTAAGTTTAATTAATGTAATTTGTTTTTATAATATCTTGTTTAATTTTGTATTCTATTTTCGGTTGTAATAAACATTTTATATATTGTTACTTCGATTAATAATAGAATGGACAATTATTTTGAATTTCGATCAGCAATGGAATAAACTTCGTTTATTATTTGTAAAACATCTGAAGATTAAATTTACCCAAAACCTGTTAAAGGTCATATCGAGTATTTTGATCAGCAAATTAGGCTGAATAACTATATTTTAAAGAGCAAAAAAATGTCGAGCTCCTAAATAAGTTAACAACGATGCAATATCCAATCATTTCATAAAACTTCTAAATTAGCGAAATTTTCCGTTGCACGCAAATACTTACCGGCACAACTACAAAGTTTAAAGTAGCTACGTCACGGAAATGCTTATAGTCGAAATATTACGTCACACATCCAGCGGTTATACGTTAATGTACCATCGAGTTACGAGACTGCACACAAGAAAATGGTATACTTTTGTAAAGCAAGCTTATATTAATAGCGCACGAGAGCTCGACTTGCTTTGTTCGAGCAAATGTTAGCAAAATTTTGTTATTAAAATCTTACATTTGAGAATGTTACTTTTGTCTCGAGTTCGTCTTGTGAATGTCTTCGTTTCTCACATGTGATGTGAATTTCTTGAATGTAGTTCAGATGCTGCATATGATGAACAGATTTCAAGATGTCACTTTTATATGCAAACTTCTTTGTAAGGTCCTTTGAGCTCAAAAATAGTTTTTTTTTTTTCAAAAATGCTTGGAAATTTGAGCATTTTTTTGACAACTTTCTTCGAGATAAATTGAAATTGCTGTACTGGCGAACAGCGATCGACAAAAGTTGTATGAAAATCCATATCTGTCGTGGTTTATCGGTCAAATAGGTAATTATATAGTAAACTCGAGTGTAATTTAAAAATGGAACCATCTTTTACTACGAAACATGACAACCAAGGAGGTAACTCATAAAAGGTTTTATTTAAATTTCGAACTGGCTAGCAAATAGAAAGTTGTTTATTGAAAAAAAATATGAACACTTTATCGTGGTAAAAGTTATTTTCAAAAAAAAAAGTTCTGCCTAATTACTACTTAGTTTGAACTTCCGCACATTATTTGAGAAAAGTACACAAGCCTTGGCCACAACTAGGCATTGATAGACTTACGTATGTGTGCCTCGGCTTTGCCCACATTTACACGTTCGTCCATCAATCCCTCTGTTGCTGGCCGCTTGCAGTAACTAATGTACTCTACCAAATGTTGCGGTACGTACCTAGTTATAATTAATATGTAAATTAAGTACTACTAAGACCTATATATTGAGTACCAAAGGGTTCTGTAAAATAAGAAGATACTAGTGTAATCTATATTAATAAATTAACTATATTTATAAGTTACAACGCGTTTATTAATAAGGATGTAGTTGGTTTAATGCTAGACTCTATTATATTAAATTCAAATGGAGCGCTCCATTTGATTCAACCGCACTACCGGCCCCGCTCGAATCGAAATAGCTCCTAAAAGTTTTATTACATTTCAAATAACATTTTCAGCAAGCAAATTAGTTATGGAAACACTATCAAAGTCAACGTTGTGCCACGTTTACATTACCCCAATAACCCAACTTTTGTTTTATTGCGTTTCAAAAGTGATGAATTGAGCTTGTATTCTGACGTTGAAAAGTCCATCGTGTACCAAACATGAAAGATAGTTAGTACTTTAAATGAAGCCACTGACTCCTGAAACACAGTTTCAACTAATCTATGAGTCTATGGGTTGATCATAACTTTTTACATAACTAATATATCATTATTAATTTTTTTTTTTCAATAAATAAAATGATTTGTTTTATATTCACTCCCGTTTTGTAAGTATACCTAGTGTCCGCAGTGCCTGGGTGTTACAGTGTGAACAAGGAGCTTGGTAATTTCGGTACAACATGGCATGCCCAGCAAAGTTAATACAATGGCCTTAATACGCGGCCTTATTGGAAGCAAAGATTCCCCTGAGATAGCCCCATGTATACTGAGGTTGGGTATTAAGGCCGCCCACTGAATGTTCTTAAATTAAAGTATTATTGCTTTCAGGCGCCTTTCGGCAAATTATAACCTAAGGCTAGAAGAATAAGTTTACAGAAATGTAAAGAGAAGGAGTAGAGATAAGTAAATTAGTTGTAAACTGAGCCGTGACGACACCAAATCGGCCCCACGGAAGATCAGCGCTGGTCTTACGAACAGCATGAGTTGGGATCGATTCGTGGCAACTGTGCCACTGTGCTGTGTAACCGTGTTTTGGTTAACTGATTTATTTGCTGTTGTAATGAATAAAACATTTTTCTTATTTCTAGTGTGTGTTTTTTTACTAAAACTGTAATTAATCTGACTGAAATTAACTGTATTTTAACCTTGTTATTTAAATAAAGAATATTAGCAAGTCTTCAGATCTTACCAAAACTACCTATCTACATTGTGTAGTAATAGAAGGCATTGTCCTGAAAGACTCATGATGACTGATAGGTCAACGTAGGAGGCTCCCATAGAGACTTCATATTTGGACGGTGCCTTCCTTTTATAGCGTAGGGGGAAACTTGAGGTCTTAAAAATTTTACTCTTCAGGGGTCATATGGATGAGAAACGTGGGTGAAAGCGTAGTCTACCTGCATTATAGTTGTTTATCATCATCGTCATCATTAACAGCCTGAAGACGTCCACTGCTGAACATAGGCCTCCCCCAGAGCACGCCACCTTGAGCGGCTGCTCGCCTCCTGCATCCATCGGCTCCCCGCGGCTTTCACCAGGTCGTCGGTCCACCGAGTGGGGGGCCGGCCTACGCTGCGTCTTCCGGTTCGTGGTCGCCACTCGAGAACCTTTCTTCCCCATCGGTTGTCAGTTCTACGAGCGATGTGGCCTGCCCATTGCCACAGTTGTTTAGCAGTAGTTGTTTATATTAAAATGTAATTATGCTGAAACTAAAGTCCTGTAGATAACGCTGCAGTTATATACAATTAAAACGTCAAAGAACACTTAGCCTTTGATAATAATGATAGATATAGGTACTATCATCAACAGTCTGAAGACGTCCACTGCTGAACATAGGCCTCCCCCACAGAGTGTCACTTTGAGCGGTTGCTTCATGCTTGCCTCCTGCATCCATCGGCTCCCGCAGTTTTAAACAGATCGACCGTCGAGCGTCTTCTGGTTATTAGTCGCCACTCAAGCACATTACTTATATGGGTAGTCGCACAGCGTGAATACCGCCGCGACGTAATCGCTCGTTAAAACAATACCTTATCCTCTCATCCCGATATAATTCATACCATATCCCAGCGGGACTGCGTTTAATAACAATTTGTAAGCTCACCCACCGTATAAGACTGGATCACACACCATATCGCCGTATATTAGACCGCGGGTGTTCTGTATTCCACGGTAACGAACATATTTCAACCTATGGGAGGTTGAAAGTTGAAAGTAAGTATATATAGGTACCTAACTGTGCGGATGAATTGTGGTTTTCTAATGTCTTGTTAGTTATTACTGCTCTACATTATATGTAGTAATACTTTAATTTGTTTTTCTATGCTGTGGTATTTTATTAAAATATAATTATATGGTTATGCGGTCGTATCGCGTTCCAGTTAATCAAGCTAAGTAAAAGTGGAAAAACGTAAATAAACGTGTCCCCAAAAGACCCTGGTCCTGGATTTATGTCAATGCCCTGGTCTGAAAAAAGTGCAGCTACAGCTTTTTATGTTTTAAGGCGATGATGTAACTAGTCAGTCATTCACCTGATGTTAAGCGACACAATTTGGAACTCTAATACTTACAGTTTTGCGTGACGTATCAACACAGTCTAGTAGCAGATGTCTAATATGGGATTTCTCATTTGCTCAGCAATTTCACTAGTTCCAATGCCCTTCAAACCAGAACACAGAGTCCTTGTACTTACGCTAAAAGTCACGAAGTATTTGGCAGCAGAATATTTAGCAAAGCGGTGGTACAAAGACTTACAATAAATATTAATAAATAAATAAAATAATTATTTGTGTGGACATTTCACACAGCCCCATCTAGCCCCAAACTACGCATAGCTTTTACTATGGTACCAGATAACTGATACAATACTTAGATACTTTTTGTTTGTAAATACATACATAAAATACAATATAACACCCAAACACAGAACAAACACCTATGTTCATCACACAAAATGATTTTCCTGAGTAAGAATCTAACCCACAACCAATTCAGAAGGCAGAGCTACTTACCAACTAAGCTAACAGGCCAGTCAACAGCTTAGAAGATTTCATGCAGAATAAGTCTTACCACCTAGAACGTCGGGAACTAGGATCCGGGAAGAAAACAGCAAGTATTCGATAGCACAGATGTATTTGACTGGCCTGATAGCTCAGTGGGTAGTAGCTCTGCCTTCTGAACTGTAGGCTGTGGGTTCGATTCCCACCCGGGACAAAGATTTGTGTGATGAACATATGTGTTTGTTCTGTGTCTGGGTGTCATATTGTATTCTATGTATGTATTTACAAACAAAAGTATATAAGTATTATATCAGTTATCTGGTTTCCATAGTACAAGCTATAATGCTTAGTTTGGGGCTAGATGGCGCTGTGTGAAATGTCCACACATATTTATTTATTTTTTATTTTATTTTATTCCGACTGGCAAAGTATGCCCTACCCACATAGCTCGTTTATTTATTAATTTGCATCTACCTACGTCCCGTGTGGTCCCGGTTACGAATAGGACCACCCCATCTCTTCCCGTGGGTGCCGTAGAAGGCGGCTAAGGGAATATCCGGGGAATGGGTCGCAGCGTTCCCCTCGGTCTTGGTGGCAATCAATCTTCACCTACTGCGATCACCAAGCCGCCTGCCAAGCGTGGTGATTATGGCAAACCCCCCCCCCCCTAATGACAAGCACAAATAAAAACGGCCCCCAGTCCCCGGCAGCTCTGCTATCCCGTGGCTACGGTAGCGTCCACGGTAACGGCAGGGCAAGGGGTGCGAAGAATCCCCGGCAGACGCCCGGCTACCAACCCCAACGACGACCCCTGGCCCTGGCAACACATAACGTGCGCACACTGAAGGCTGACGAAAGGATGGTCGAGCTAGAGGCGGAGATGGGTAAGTTACGCTGGGATGTAATGGGATTGTCAGAAGTCCGAAGACAGGGACAGGACACGATAATCCTAAATTCCGGTAACTTATTCTTCTACCGGGAGGGAGACCAACTCTCCCAAGGGGGTGTCGGGTTTCTCGTCCGCAAGTCTCTCGTCAACAACGTGGTCAAAGTCGACAGTGTGTCGGCCAGGGTAGCGTACCTGGTACTCCGAATAACCAAACGGTATTCGTTGAAGGTTATACAGGTATACGCGCCGACATCGGCACACTCAGACGATGAAGTAGAAGCTATGTATGAGGACATATCCGAAGCCATGCATACTTCCGAAACATACTTCACCGTTGTGATGGGAGACTTCAATGCGAAGTTGGGCACAAGGAATAGCGATGAGCTGAGAGTGGGGCCATTTGGATACGGGCAGCGGAACCCTCGAGGACAGAGGCTGGCTGACTTCATGGAGAAGGAGGGACTCTTTATGATGAACTCCTTCTACGAGAAGCGGCCATCCAGGAAGTGGACGTGGATAAGTCCCGACGGTTCCACTAAAAATGAGATAGACTTCATCATGACGACCAAGAAGCACATATTCGATGATGTCTCTGTGATCAGCAAGGTGAAAACCGGTAGCGATCACCGTATTGTTAGAGGCACATTGAATATCAATGTTAAGCTCGAAAGGTCACGTCTGGTGAAGTCTACGCTCCGTCCAAATCCTGTCCAAATCCAAAACCCCGAAGGCTTTCAGCTGGAACTCCAAAATCGCTTCCAGTGCCTAGCCGACTGTAACACAGTGGACGAGCTAAACGACGGGTTGGTGGAAACTGTCCAAGCTGTTGGATCGAAATTCTTTAAGACCCAACGCCGAAAGAAGACTCAAAAGTTCTCAGAAAAAACTCTTGAGCTAATGGCCGACCGGAGCGAAATGAAGCTGCAGTCTTCAGTTGATATGTCAGCCTACGGTGAACTCAATAGACGAATCTGGAGTTCCTTGCGACACGACTTGCGTGCTCTTAGTACTTCACGTATTGAGGCCGCAATTGAGCGGAACCAAGGCTCTAAAGTGTTCGCAAAGGATTCGTCTATTGGGCAACACCAAATGACAAAACTGAAGACCGAAAATGGTAGCGTCATTTCATCCAAGCCTGAGATTCTGAGAGAGATCGAGAACTTCTATGGACAGTTATACACCTCGACACGTAAGCCCGCTACTAACACAGCTCAGGACATCAGAGCCAAGTTAGTCCGACACTATACCGAAGATATCCCGGACGTCAGCCTGTACGAGATTAGAATGGCCCTCAAACAGCTTAAAAACAACAAGGCACCAGGTGAAGATGGAATTACGACCGAACTTCTGAGAGCGGGTGGTAGACCGGTACTTTTAGTCCTCCAGAAGTTATTTAATTCTGTCATCCTTGAAGGTATAACGCCAGAGGCATGGCACAAGAGCGTGGTGGTGCTCTTCTTCAAAAAAGGCGATAACACCTTATTGAAGAACTATAGGCCCATCTCGCTCTTGAGTCATGTGTATAAGCTGTTTTCGAGAGTCATTACGAATCGTCTCGCACGCAGGTTTGATGAATTCCAGCCTCCCGAACAAGCCGGTTTCCGAAAAGGCTTTAGCACCATAGACCACATCCATACGCTGCGCCAGATTATACAGAAGACCGAAGAGTATAATCGGCCGTTATGCCTAGCGTTTGTGGACTATGAGAAAGCCTTCGATTCAATCGAGACTTGGGCGGTGCTGCAGTCTTGCAGCGATGCCAAATTGACTATAGGTATATCGAAGTTTTGAAGTGTTTGTACAGTAAGGCCACTATGTCAGTCCGACTACAGGACCAGAGTACGGAACAAATTCCATTGCAAAGAGGCGTGAGACAGGGAGACGTTATTTCTCCGAAACTGTTCACAAACGCATTGGAGGATGTTTTCAAGCTCTTGGAGTGGAAAAGATCTGGCATCAACATAAATGGCGAGTACATCACTAACCTTCGTTTTGCCGATGATATAGTCATAATGGCGGAATCGCTCGAGGACCTTAGCACCATGCTCAACGACCTCAGTAGAGTCTCCCAGCAGGTTGGTCTTAAGATGAATATGGACAAGACAAAGATCATGTCTAATGCTCATGTTCCACCTATATACCGGTAATTGTTGGGAACGATACTCTCGAAGTTGTCGACAAGTATGTCTACCTAGGACAGATTGTCCAATTAGGTAGGTCCAACTTCGACAAAGAGGTGGCGCGAAGAATCCAACTCGGCTGGGCAGCGTTCGGGAAGCTTCGTCCTATCTTTTCGTCCAAAATACCGCAGAGCCTGAAAACGAAAGTTTTCAATCAGTGTGTGTTGCCAGTGATGACTTATGGAACTGAGACATGGTCTCTTACTGTTGGCCTCATTAGTAAGCTCAAAGTCGCGCAGCGAGCTATGGAGCGAGCTATGCTCGGTGTTTCCCTGCGAGATAAGCTCCGGAACGAGGAGATCCGCAGGAGAACTAAAGTGACCGATATAGCTCTTAGAGTTAGTAAGTTGAAGTGGCAATGGGCAGGCCACATCGCTCGTAGAACTGACAACCGATGGGGAAGAAAGGTTCTCGAGTGGCGACCACGAACCGGAAGACGCAGCGTAGGCCGGCCCCCCACTCGGTGGACCGACGACCTGGTGAAAGCCGTGGGGAGCCGATGGATGCAGGAGGCGAGCAGCCGCTCAAGGTGGCGTGCTCTGGGGGAGGCCTATGTTCAGCAGTGGACGTCTTCAGGCTGTTGATGATGATGATGATGATGATCTACCTTCATACACTACACCACCTACTTACTACCAGCGTCCTAAAATAAATATAATAACACCCCTATTGACTAACACGATGTCCATTTGATCCATTTGACAAAGGTTTCGAGCCTTCAGCGGTTCTAACGTCATAATTCCTACGCCTAATACTTGATTCCATTGCGCCCTAAATGTAGAGCCGTACTAAATCCCCACTACAGTTTATGTTTATTTTTGCCACTAACTCCGCCCGGGTAACATTATAAACAAGTCGGCAGAACTTGCCGTATTTTCAAACAACTGTGCTATAGGCATAGGCATTAACCCTCGAAGTTATGGAGTACCTGAACCACCTAGTTGTACGGGGCCTTTTTTACTTATTCATCCGTGATTGTGATATTTACGGAGATAGCTTTGAAACACGGGTGTATTTGAAGTAGATACCTATTTCAAGTAGGTATCTAATCTACTTCAAATACAATAAAAAGGAGATAGATAGTACCTAGTTACAAGTAGGCTACTTGTAACTAGGTACTACTGTTGGCCTCATTAGTAAGCTCAAAGTCGCGCAGCGAGCTATGGAGCGAGCTATGCTCGGTGTTTCCCTGCGAGATAAGCTCCGGAACGAGGAGATCCGCAGGAAAACTAAAGTGACATATAGCTCTTAGAGTTAGTAAGTTGAAGTAGCAATGGGCAGGCCACATCGCTCGTAGAACTGACAACCGATGAAAGAAAGAAACAAAAAGAAAAAAAAAAAAAAGAAAAAAAAAGGAAAGAAAGAAAGAAAGGAAAGAAGAAAAGAAAGAAAGATTCTCGAGTGGCGACCACGAACCGGAAGACGCAGCGTAGGGTGCCCCCCACTCGGTGGACCGACGACCTGGTGAAAGCCGCGGGGAGCCGATGGATGCAGGAAGCGAGCAGCCGCTCAAGGTGGCGTGCTCTGGGGGAGGCCTATGTTCAGCAGTGGACGTCTTCAGGCTGTTAATGATGATGATGAACTAGGTACTATCTCCTTTATAAACATAATTATACTTAGATACCTATATACTATTTCCTTGTTTAGGTATACCTAGCGTCAAAAAATTCAATTAAGTAATAGCACTTAGGCTGGCTAGTAATAGCTAGCTTTAAGTTCTAGAATTTAGACTGGCCTGATAACTCATTTGGTAGCAACCCTGCCTTCTGAATCGTAGGTTGTGGGTTCGATTCCCACCCAGAATAAACATTTGTGTGATGAACATCGATGTTTTTTCTGTGTCTGGGTGTTATATTGTATTCTATGTGTGGTACAAACAAAAAGTATCTACGTATTGTATCAGTTATCTGGTTCCCACAATACAAGCTCTGCTTAATTTGGGGCTAGACGGCGCTGTGTGAAATGACCACAATTTTTTTTTTTTTTTTTTTTTCTCTTATTGTTTGGCTCCACACATAGTGTATTTAGCCAGTGTCAAGTATTGTAATTTTTCATAATGATAGAATATTTCACGTAAAGTCAAGTCTTAGTCACAGTCTGCGTAGTCATAGTCCAGTCTAAGTCAGGTAGTCTCAGTCCAGTCTAAGTCATGGCCTAGTAAAGTGGTGGCAACTTTACTAGAAGCCCCTATGGAATTTTGGAAGCAACACGAAAAACACGTTTCACCACATTATATCACTTGCCCACACTCATGCTCGTAATTCAGCACTTAATGCGTAAAACGCCACCGATTTTAATCATTAACACTGGAAAAAGCACGAGTTTTGAAAAATAATACAATACAACGACGTGAACTTTTCCGCGTTCCCGCCAAAACTCCCACAAATATTTATTTATCACACTAATATTATAAAGGGGAAAGTTTGTATGCGTGTATGTGTGTTTGTGTGTATGTGTGTATGTTTGTTACTTCTTCACGCTCAAACGGCTGAACGGATTTCAATGAAATTTGGAATATAGATAGCTTATGTACTGGATTAACACATAGGCTACTTTTTAACCGCGGGTAAAACCGCGGGGCGCAGCTAGTTTAGTTATAAGACAAATAGTATTTCATGAATTTACTTTTTTGTTCTTCTGAGGCTTTAAAGTTGAAAGTATCTGCATACTTTTTGTTTTAAAATCATTAAAAACCGAGTGCATTATATTCTTTATTTACTGGCTGCACCCCGCGGAGTAAAAGTAGCCTATGTGTTAATCCAGTACATAAGCTATCTATAACCCAAGTTTCATCCAAATACGTCCAGTCGTTTGAGCGTGAAGGAGTAACAAACATACACACATACACACAAACACACATGCACACATACAAACTTTCAGCTTTATAATATTAGTGTGATGTGATAGTGTGATTAGGTGAAAAAGCTCGAGATGACCACCATGAGCCACGACATGAAAGAAAACCACTGATTGTTGGACTGACCATGTACTTTTTCTCTTATCTGTGACTAGCTGCGCCCCGCGGCTTCACCCGCAGATAAAAAATAGCCTATGTGTTAATCCAGTACATAAGCTATCTATATCCCAAGTTTCATCCAAATACGTCCAGTCGTTTGAGCGTGAAGGAGTAACAAACATACACACATACACACAAACACACATACACACATACAAACTTTCAGCTTTATAATATTAGTGTGATTAGGTGAATAAGCTCGAGATGACCACCATGAGCCACGACATAAAAGAAAACCACTGATTGTTGGACTGACCATGTACTTTTTCTCTTATCTGTGACTAGCTGCGCCCCGCGGTTTCACCCGCGGATAAAAAATAGCCTATGTGTTAATCCAGTACATAAGCTATCTATATTCCAAGTTTCATCCAAATCCGTCCAGCCGTTTGAGCGTAAAGGAGTAACAAACATACACACATACACACAAACACACATACACACATACAAACTTTCAGCTTTATAATATTAGTGTGAAGTGTGATGTGATGTGGTGATACACCCACAACCACCGGGCCCCCACCAACGATCTGGTGAAAGCTGCTGGGAGCCGATGGATGCAGGAGGCGAGCAGCCGCATAAAGTAGGGCCTATGTTCAGCAGCATGGACGCCTTCAGGCTGTTGATGATGATGATGATGATGATGATGATGATGATGATGAATACCATCAAAATTAAATTACCTCATAACTAAAATTGTGCTGCAAGTAGTTTTGTAGAAGCTATCAATTTATAATAATAAAATGAATAAAATAAAAATCGCTTAAATCAGGCAGCCCGTCAAAAATAAAATTTCAAAATAGGACAATTACAAATTAAAACATTAAATGATAATAAATGCACAATAAAAAATAACAGGTACTTAAATGATAAAGAATGAAAAACATAATGAATAAATTTATGAGGAATCCTTCCTATTACCAACATTTGAGAGCATTAGTACCTACTACAAACCATCTGAAGAAAGTAACGCTACCGATCGGAACAACAAAATGGATTGAATTATTTAAGACTCCCTTTAAAAGCATTCCTTTGTTCACTTCTACTTTAATTAGAACGTAAAATTGATTTGTATTTCGCGTGACAATGTTTGTTTGACGATTTGAAATACCTAATAAATCTCTGTTATGGTCGATTTTGATAAAATTCCTCGTTACTTTCTTGGCAGGCCGATTAAATTACGTCAGAGTTACTTTGTGACCGGGTACTGAATAATTATCCTTTAAAAAAATAGTTGACTGAATTGAGAATTTCCTTGTTTTAAGTGTGATGAAAGCTGTTTGCAACAACGAATTTTTGAGTTACTACTATAATAAGCTTAGAGTATAGACTAAAAGCATAAAGAGAACTTGATTATGTGTCAAGCGTACCACTTTTTTGGACATTTTATATGATGTGGACACTTTGATGTGAATGAGTCTGACAGATTTGTATAGACAAAACAGTTGACTCGAGACGAAAAAATGGTACGGTGCTTATCGCAACCCACAGATAATCCCCAATAGATACCGCATTATGGGATTTTTGTTCGGATCCTAGCTCACCAAAACTGGAGGAAGGCGCGGGTTGCGGGGACTGGAGCCAATGCGCTATTATTGGCTGTTTCGAGTGACGCCCTAATAATGAACTCTAATAATTGGTCGAAACTACGGCCGTGCTGCGAAGCGGCGATTTATATAGAACCATTTACGCCAATGCGTGGTGCGCGCTCGTCGTCTTTCATGCGGTATCTATTGGGGGTTATCTGTGTCGCAACCGTAGCTAATTACTATAATATGTTTGTTTCTTTCCTTCGCCACTGACGTAGCGATACGAGTGAGCAGTACAAATATAATATCGTTTTGATTGATCTCTCTATGCTTTTAGTTTATACTCTAAGATAATAACTTTGATGATGGCACCTCGCTCCACCTGGATTGGGATTTAATTAATACCGTAAAAACAGTTCGTGCTAAAAATTTTGCTGTAACTAATTAATGTAATTAAACTGAAGCCGCTTAATAATTATTGCTATTCCAGTCACGAAACAATTCATATCTACCTACTGAGGCCAAATTGGACGTCGTGAACAAAGATATACAATATTAATTTGATCATAATACATAATAATAATAATAAATAAATATGTGTAGATATGTCACACAGCGCCACCTAGCCCCAAACTAAGCATAGCTTGTGCTGTGATACCAGATAACTGATAGAATACTTCTATCAGTTATCTGGTTACCATATTGTCGTGGTGGTTATATACTTTTCGTTTGGGGTAAATAATATACGGGGTAAAGTACAGTTAGCATTAATACCTAAGTATAAAACCTATCTACAAAAAAAAAAATACCTATTCCTGAACAGAACCATTTCGAATGAAACTCAAGTGTGTCAAATTGTCGCCAATGTTTGATGCAATGCAACGTCGCGCGTCGTCAGCGCTACCCCATTTGTAATTTTTTTAATAATTTGTAATAGATCAGGGGACAACTTACGGTGACCGGTCTGTATATAGTAAGGCGCAGTTTGTGAATAATCAAATAAAACTTTCACTTGATAAAACAAAACACAGTCAAAATAAAACAGTGTATTTTGAAAACCGAACACTAAAAATATATTTTGTTTAAGTTGGTTTATAATAATTTAAAGTATCACTGCTAAACTACAAAACATTATAACCGCTACTTACTTCTGTATAACCACGGTATAGTGAGTGGAGCGTGTTTTCCGCCATAAGAGCGTGTAGTGAATCTCTGGCCAAATAGCTCACATAATTGCCACATTTAAGCCGAGGTACCACCCATACAACCGTTAATGAAACTGAAAACAAGTTAAAACTTTTAAACGTCGCCATGAATGCAAGCTGTTTCTCAATTTTGGTAATTTGGCACCATTTTTATGGGGGTAGACTTACATTACTTAGCTGTAAAGCGCTGTAAACGCTGCAATAGTGAGCGGTGTAAACGGTGCGAAGCCTTTTCATAGCTTCTGTTTTATACCGTCAGCTCTTTTACATAAACCATAGTAGGTCTAAGGCTGTCCCCACATTGGGCGGTAGCGATCCTCGAGCGACTTCGCGCGATATCGAGGCACGATGGTAAAATGTCGCGGTGATCACGCGGCGTTATCATCGGTAAGTCGCTCGAGGATCGCTACTGCTGCGCTGGTTGTCGATGGGAACCAGCAATATGCTGAGGCGACGCCCATTCAATACTTAGTGCATAATATTATGTAATGTATTTAGTAAGTAATCATTTAAGCAAGTGTTGAATAAATGTTATTCTATTCTATTCTACCGCTCAGTGTGGTGGCAGCCTAAGTACTGTATACTTACGATTTTATTTTTATCGTAAGCGGAGTGTAATACCATCTCTTAAGCTTTTAACACTCAAAGCTGATAAATTAACAGTAGAGGAGAGTTGGTTATGTCATACCCCTTAACTTTTATCTGAGTTTGCGAGATCTGTATCAAGAATATCCTGTTTGATAATTTGTACCTTACTTAAGTTTATTGACTTCAATATAACATTTTTTTAACTATAGCATCCTTTTCCATAGTTAGTTACAAACGGTTTAACTCGCTTCGTAGTGTAAACCCCGTATAAAACTGTTCATTATTAAAATAAACCTACCTACCCAGGCTACATTTTTCCAGTAAAGTTTTTAAACGCATAAACTGGGTCTCCGTTGCGAAGTAGTCAAAAAGAAGTTGACTCGAAGTATTTTACGATAAAACATTAAACGAAACGTTCAACGAGTTACACAAATCATTGCACAGAACTCTTTAATTTCGCATCAGTCTATAAAAACCTCATAAAAATGCATCTAAGGAAGCATATAAAATAAACGCCCGTCAAAGCCAAGTGAGAAAGAGGGGTCGCAAAAAACTTATTTCCACGTTCCGTCACAGCCCAAAGATTAGTTCTAAAATCAAAATGAAATTCCGATTATGTAGCCAGGCATCGTATTTACAAGAGAGGCTATGAATAAATTTCCGAGAGTTCGTTACCGACTTGGGCTGTTGGGTCTAGCTGGGCGTACAACAGCGCCTCGACTCGGTTGCCCCTGAATGAGCTGCCTACTCCGCTACCGTGTTATTTTATGACGGGTTATTAAATTTAACGATAATGTTGTTAGTTTCTAATCCGTGACCGACTCGAGGAAATGCCTACCGCCATCCAGACGTGACAATGGTTGATAGTTGATAGATCTTGCATGCTCTTGAAGTGTTTCGTTTCGTTCGTTTTTTAAATTATAATTTAAAAAATACTTGCTAATAAGAAAACTATTACACTAGAAATAGAATAAGTACAGATAATATACAGGGTTACTGGTTAATTAGACCTAGATCCTTAAGGGGTTGTAGTATTGATCATCACTGACCGATTTGCCCAAGATACCCCCTACCCATACTCGATCATGTTTAAGTTATTGAACTATTAAGGATGAGAAGCTCTTAGAATTGAAGTTGAAATGGCAATGGGCAGGCCACATCGCTCGTAGAACTGACAACCGATGGGGAAGAAAGGTTCGCGAGTAGCGACCTCGAACCGGAAGACGCAGCGTAAGCCGGCCCCCCACTCGGTGGACCGACGATCTGGTGAAAGCCGCGGGGAGCCGATGGATGCAGGAGGCGAGCAGCCGCTCAAGGTGGCGCGCTCTGGGTAGGCCTATGTTCAGCAGTGGACGTCTTCAGGCTGTTAATGATGATGATGAAAAACTACAATAAGCATACCAATACACCAATAAACACAAACCTAAAAACCCGAAGGCGTCACAGCTCAAACATACCAACTTCGCACGATCAATCACCGATCTTAAATTGTTTTATTTAAGAGTCGTCCGAAGCAAACGGTTTCGGAGCTCTTCCGGATCGGGGAAGTTACAATGAGATTGTATTGGCCAACCCCCAAGTTGCCGGAAGTGAGTTGAAGTTTGCAATCGTCTAATAATAAAGTAGGTGTGAACTTCGACCGGTGATTTGTCTGTTGTTAAAGGTACCTACGTATCTACAAAGAGTTTTGAAACCTCCTTCAACCTTAACAGTGATTTATAAAATATGCATAGGTATAATATTATAGAAACTAACGTGAGAAGTATTCATAACTACAAATAGTGAACGGCTAGCACTCACGTAATTCGGTCGAGTTATTCGACTAAAATTACGTGAGTGCTAGCCGTTCACTAGTTGTAATTATGAATACTTCTCACGTTAGTTTCTATAATATTATACTATTATAATATTATACCAGTAAGTAATTTCTATCTGTTATATATCTACTAGCTGCGCCCCACGGCTTCGCCCGCGTGGAAACTGATTTTTTGCATGTGGAGAACAATATTTGGGTGGTAGGTTTGGGTATTTGGGTTTTTGTAAAGTAATAGCAAAAACCGGTTTTTATTAGGGATTATCATTGTTGAGATAGCGCAGAATAACTTTGAATTTTCAAAGGCAGAGTTTTATTGCAGCAGTGCAAAATTATCGAGCGAAAGCGAACTTTGATGAGTGGAGTCGGTGGAGTGGTTTATTTGTGGTTTCTGGAAGTCGATTAAAGCCATATATATTTTTATTGTAGTACGTCCCTGTAGACTATATTTCGGGACTTGTTGTCTTCTGTGTAAACAAAGAGATTTCTGGCTCTCGATACTCGCGAGCAGCCTACGTAGAGCTGACCGTGGGAAAAGCAGGGAGAGCTCAAGTGTAAGCCTGCTACCTTCAGAGTTTGTCCCTGGCTTTTATTAATCGTAATAGAGAAGGCCACCTTTAGGGGAAATTGCAAGCGCTTAAACTGAAAGGGCAAATTAGTCGGAATGATAGGGATTCTAGGTATCAATACCGTCTCTCTTTTGGCTCCGCCAGTAAGAATGGTGGCTTGCACGATGTACCTTCTCAGCTCTATGATGCGTAACCTGGTACCATTACACAACCTAGGTGCATCTAAGTTACGCATCAATATAACAGGTACACCGACCTTCAGGTCCAATTTGTGGGATGGCACCCCCGACAGCTCCAAAGAATTTAAAAACTCTACAGGATATGTAGGCGCGTCATCACTTGCCATCAAAAAAAAATCAAAACAATTAACAAAACAATTACAATAAAAATAATTATTAACAATCATTATTATTATTTTTTATTAGTATTTAGTAATTGCAATTATTAACATCTAGTTATTTTTGTTGAATGAAACGCATGTTCTAAACACAGGTCGTTTAACCCATTTATGTGCACTCGGTCAAGGACGAAGTTTAACCAACCAGCTGCGCTAAGGCTATTTTGAACGCAACTTTACATGGCATTTCTTCAATGAAAAACTATTAATTTAGTAAAGTCGTAGAAGAAACATTGTCTACCTTGGGGTGTAGATTTCCCCCTTTCGGGATAACATATCAATTCAAGGTCACCTTGTATAGCCTTTAATTAACGAAATTTTCGAAATTGAGATTAACATGCTTTCCTACAGGAACAGGTTCATTCCCCCCCTCCCCCCCCACACAGAAACTTTCGCTTTTATAATATTACTGTGATATTCGTCCATTTTAGTTGCGTAATGTCGAAGTTCTGTGATTATGCTATCCCACGGGATCTATTTAAGTGTCCGGGATGATAAATGTTGACCGTCAGCTACAGACATAATATTGAAATTTAAATTAATATAAAAGTATAATGAAAACTCATTGACGATGTTAAGTTTGTAAAGCTTTCCTGCGGGAACGGGTTAATCTTCCAGGATGAAAAGTATCCTATGTGTTAATCCAGTATATAAGCTATCTCTATTCCAAATTTCATCCAAATCCATCCAGCCGTTACGACGTGAAGAGGGAACAAACATACACACACACACACACACACACACACACACACAAACTTTCGCCTTTATAATATTAGTGTGAGTGTGATGTGATGTAAATACTATTTACAAAAAGTAGAAGATGTACCTATGCATAACTACAACTAGTGAACGGCTAGCTCTCACGTAATTCGGTCGAGTTATTCGACTAAAATTACGTGAGTGCTAGCCGTTCACTAGTTGTAGTTATGAATACTTCTCACGTTAGTTTCTATAATATTATACTATTATAATATTATACCAGTAAGTATTTTCTATCTGTTATATATCTATGTAAATACTATTTACAAAAAGTAGAAGATGTACCTATGCATAACTACAACTTGTGAACGGCTAGCACTCACGTAATTCGGTCGAGTTATTCGACTAAAATTACGTGAGTGCTAGCCGTTCACTAGTTGTAGTTATGAATACTTCTCACGTTAGTTTCTATAATATTATACTATTATAATATTATACCAGTAAGTATTTTCTATCTGTTATATATCTATGTAAATACTATTTACAAAAAGTAGATGTACCTATGCATAACTACAACTTGTGAACGGCTAGCACTCACGTAATTCGGTCGAGTTATTCGACTAAAATTACGTGAGTGCTAGCCGTTCACTAGTTGTAGTTATGCATAGGTACATCTTCTACTTTTTGTAAATAGTATTTACATAGATATATAACAGATAGAAAATACTTTATTGCACAAAAAAGAGTTGGTACAGGCAAACTTAATGCTAAGTAGAGTTTTCTTCCAGTTTATCTGTGTTGTGGTATTAGTGGTTGAGAGAACTTGAGAGAAGGAAAAGCAACAAAAATACCAATTATTTGTGTACCTACCAGCTGCCTCACGTATAGTGACGTCAACTGAACTTTCCCGCCATGGAGTTTTTTGGATGGCTGCGCAGTAGCACTTTTTCGTGCAATTTTAAAAAGAATAGAATGGTACAAGTGTTCATCATATCTATGTATGTCGTATATATGGTAACTTTTTCCCGAAATCTGATACTGGTACCTAGTAGTTATAACATTAAAAATCCTGTCAACTTCTCACTTATGTGAAAAGTCACGAGCAGAAATAAGACAAAATTTTATTAAAGCGTTAAATAAAAGAATCTTCAATGTATACCTAAATAATGCCCCCAATTTAAAACAATGAACTTAATGAGAATTATCATTAATATCACCTATGATTTTTCTATTAAAATAAGTATACTTAATAGGTATATAAATATAGGTATAACAAGTGCATATCCACATCCGGACTTACCATAAACAATCACATCGCAATCAAAAAGCACATTTAACAAAATGCTCAAAAAATTTGAAAAATACGAGGGTGCCTAAACGGACATGACTTTAGGGTACTACATTACTGTGATACCTGAGTTATAAAGGTACATTTACCGGCAATTTGTCAAAAAGATAAACCTTTACGTGAGGACTATTATCTTAAATGGCATTCGTCTTCTTGAATAATTACAGGCGTTCTTTTTTACAATCGGAAAACAAAAAACGGTCATTTTCCCTGTTCATTTGTTTAAATGTCTAGTGATAAAAGTTTTAAAGGAAGTGCTGCCAAAAATGATGAAATATGATAGGTACCTGGGCAAATGAGACTTTACGAATTGATCTCACAGTCTAGAAAACTTTTTTAGACTGTGTGATGTCTCAGGATGACGTGTGCAGTGTCACGCGAAACATTAATTTAGAGTTCCGAGTGACACTGCAATCTGTTATGAGCGGCCGTGTCGCTTAACACCAGGCGAACGACTAGCTCGTCACGTTATTCGTTTACATAAAAAGTACCACTCGTCGTCGGCTTCAAGCTAACATAATCTTAAAGAATGTATAAAAATTTAAAAAAAAAACTTTTTTCAGACAAAAATCATTTCACATGACTTGAAATATACACATCAAAAAAGTCTAAGCAACATGCGTGATATTACAAATTTACCATTTATATTAATCAATTTCTAAGTATTTACTCACTCAAAGTGCGTAGGTAAGTAAACTTTTTTGTTATTGATGACATACATCGTCATTCATTCTCATATAAAATATATAAAAAAACATACTGGCTGGTTGTAAAAAAAAAATTCGATTATGTTTTGTTTTTTCATAAAATTCAAATGACTGCGAATTTGTTTGAATTTAAGTGCGTTTTAATTGACATGTTTATTCTTGATTTTATAATTTTACCATAATTTTTTATTTGCGGTTAACATCGGCTGGCGTCTTGCAGTCAGTTGTATCATGTATGTACCGGTCTTGCCGAGTGATTGTACTCCTTCTACGGCCTGGGTGCTGTTCAGCGGGTCCCCCTGTATTATTGTAGCGCTGCCAAAGACGACAAATAACACTTCTATGAATGCCAAAATGTCGAGATACCTGAGATTGATTACTTCCCGCTTGCAACATCCCTACAGCTCTTTGCATTTCATCTGCCGTCAAATGATGTCGCTCCATGACGTGAGAATATCTAACGATTCAATTTTGTCGCTAACTCTATTTAAATGGTTGGTAAAATTATAAAATCAAGAATAAACGTGTCAATTAAAACGCACTGAAATTCAAACAAATTTGCAGTCATTTGAATTTTATGAAAAAACAAAACATAATAGAATTTTGACACAATACAATAATGATATTATAATAGAAACCATTGACTATATAAAACAATTTCTAATCATAATAATAGCTTAATTCAATTTATAAAATTCCAATAGATATGACCATAATTTAGAAAGTGACACTTATTATTATTATTATTATTGAAATGTTGTTATTTAGATGAACCATGCTCATTGACTGCATGGAGATTTGCACACCATTTGTAATGGTAGAATGTACACGGCTCTCCTGATAATCTGATCACCATACTTTTGTAAACCTACATTCTTGCAAATAAAATATTTTACTTACTTTACTTTACTTTTTTTTTTACAACCAGCCAGTATGTCATCAATAACAAAAAAGTTTACTTACCTACGCACTTTGAGTGAGTAAATACTTAGAAATTAATTAATATAAATGGTAAATTTGTAATATCATGCATGTTGCTTAGACTTTTTTGATGTGTGTATTAATAAGTTTATCGACAGTTATTCAGATACATATTAGGTATACACTATCTATCATCTATGTGTACGTAGATATTTTATACTGTGTGCAGTGTGTTTATTTTGTGCTCTATCTCACTGCCAACCGCGTAAAACGCAACTGCCCACAGGAATTGAAAAACCCACTTCAATTACGAACTGTACCAAGTCTAGACACCTTTTTCCATTCGTGAGTGGCTTGAAATTTGAACATGTATGAAAAGGGTACTTAAAGCGTCAGCCAATTTACTTACCCGCGAACTGAACTGAAGAATATTGTATGGTTGTACTCACAAACTCACTGGCTTTGATATTAAAATGTAAGGCTTATAAATATTTAATGCAATCTCATTGTAAGAACCGGGCGATGTAATTCATCGTGGAACGAATGAAAATAACTCTCCTTACCTTTCTATTCTGATAAATACGTTAAAGGTGCTTTTGGTGTACATAAATTTGGAGGCCTTTCATGTTGGTACCGTGCTTATAATAAAGATACTTAGAACTTAATGATTTAGTAGCTACGTTAAGTACTTTTCAAGTTGGTAGAATTAGAATAAAATAGAAAAGAGGAATACTTTATTGCGTACTAAATACACACAAAAGGAAACTAATTTAAGTTCCTACCTGTTAACAATTAGACTCCGTCTCTTCATAATAACGTCTTTATTCACTTTCTCCTGTATTAATGAACCTTTTCCAAAACAGTAGTAGTATTAATACTACCCCAAAATAATTGATTCTTGCGTCCTTTCATCTTCAGTCGTTGCTGGTCGTTGCTTATCGTTGTTTTTTTTTTCATCTTAGTGCCCGCCATAGAGTATCAATGTCTTGCTCCGTCCACCTTATCTTGCAGCGCCCTCTGTGCCTTCCGTGCGCGAACCACCATAACGCTAACATACCTAACCTATACGATTAATGAATGATACATAAACATAGACGATAAGGTAAGTAGTACAATAGGCGGTCTTAATGGATAGATTGATCTTTTCCAGCCGACCTTTGAATAGACAGAAATAGATCAAAACAAAAATTTGCTAGTGTTCTAATTTAAGGTAGGTGGTAGAACTTTTCTGAACAGTTCGTCTAGGAAGGTACCAGCACTTAGCCAGTTATTCTGCCGCCAAGCAGCAGTGTGCAAGCACTACTTTGTTCCGGTTTGAAGGGCATTATAGCTAGTAAAAAGACTTTACAACCAGATTTCACAGTCTAGTAATCTGATTATAGACTGTGTGATGTCTCAGGATGACGTGCGCAGTGTATAGTGTCACCCAAAACTTTATCTTTCTGCAACTGTTATGGGCGGCCGTGTCGTTTAACATCAGGTGAACGCCTAGCTTGCCACATCATTCATTCTCATAAAAAAAAAATTACATCATTGACTATAGGTAAAGTCAAAGTCGCGCAGCGAGCTATGGAGCGAGCTATGCTCGGTGTTTCCCTGCGAGATAAGCTCCGGAACGAGGAGATCCGCAGGAGAACTAAAGTGACCGATATAGCTCTTAGAGTTAGTAAGTTGAAGTGGCAATGGGCAGGCCACATCGCTCGTAGAACTGACAACCGATGGGGAAGAAAGGTTCTCGAGTGGCGACCACGAACCGGAAGACGCAGCGTAGGCCGGCCCCCCACTCGGTGGACCGACGACCTGGTGAAAGCCGCGGGGAGTCGATGGATGCAGGAGGCGAGCAGCCGCTCAAGGTGGCGTGCTCTGGGGGAGGCATATGTTCAGCAGTGGACGTCTTCAGGCTGTTAATGAAGATGATGATGATGACTATAGGTATATTTATTAGAGTTAGGTTTTGTGTTCTTTCCGTACAATTTAAGCAGACATCTTTCGAGAATCCATGCATCCTTCTCTTTACTATTTTATTTACATCTATGCAACAACGTAATAGCTTTTTACAACAACAACAAAATCAGTGCATGTATGAAAGATAAAGAAACCCTAGTATCATAGCTAGTGGTTCTTATTCTGATCCGCCTGTCTGGATGCACCGATTGCCGCGTGCTCTGACTCCTAATATCGGGATCGACCTGCCGGCAAACAACACTACAATAGTATTGCAGTGTAGAATAACTACAATATATAAAACTGTCGCATATTTCGATTAAATATAAAACTTTTTTTAACAGACAATGTGCCTGTATTATTTAAGGATAAACTACTATTAATACCAACAACTACTAAAAGCTATTAAATACACTATACACTACACAAGCCGCGCTGACGAAAATGGTAGCTAATCATCATTATCATCATCATCATCAGCCTGAAGACGTTCATTGCTGAACATAGAACACCGTCTTTGAGCAGCTTCTTGCCTGCTTCATCCATCGGGTCCCCGGCATGGTTTTAGATAGCACTAGAGTCCAAATTAATGCTCCAGCCTACATAGGTACTACTTGTACGTAGCGCGCCTAACATAGGAACTGGCAGCGTTGCCCTGTTGATTTGTAATGTTGATTAGTTGTGCCAAATTAGTGCCAGCATTTTGGTCATGCGTCGTATTGACTATATATATGCACTCTGATTTATACTCCAACCAATCTGTTTCATTCGTTACTCTAGATCAGGGACCTTACTGCCACCTCTTAGCGCGACTCAACTGAAGACCTACATTGAATCGCTACAGTACAAATTGTATTGTATAGCTATTCACTTAAGGTCTTCAGTTGAGTAGCGCTAAGAGGTGGCAGTAAGGCCCCTGATTTATGGTAGACTTGTTGACCCGCCCCGGCTTCGCACGGGTTAATTAGTTTTACGTCCTAACCCTGTTTGTGGGTAAGAAGGAAGCAAAAAGGAATGCCTTCCATCTATTGTCGTCCCATCCATTCATCCTTTTCCTCTATCTTTTTCTCTTTCTCTTCCATCTTCCCTTCGACAGGATGAGTATAAATAAAATAAAAAAATACATACAAACAAAAAAATCTTGCATAAATATACATACTTACATGTTTCTTCGTGCAACCCGCACTTGGCCGTTTTAAAAAACAAAAAGTATGCAAACCGTTATTCTGAAAAGTTAGCTATAACCATACCAAATTTCAGCGAAATCCGTTCCGTAGTTCCAGCGTGATGCATGTTCAAAGGGACAGACAGACAGACAGATTGCAAAAAATTCAAAAAGAATTGTTTCCACTTCTATATCGATAACGAAAATTAATGCCATCAAAATTTTCAAAAAATATTCAATGTACAGATTTTACCCAGTTACAGTTTCAATAAGTATAGGTATAGATCTAAAGAGAAAAAGCTATAGTTCACCAAACAGTAATTCCAATAAACAAGGCAGACCGCAACACAATATGTTCCGGTGGGGAGAGAAGGACCTTTGTTTTCGATATTAAAACCGAACCCGAAATATCTGACACGTTTCCGTTTCCGGTAAAAGGGGAAGAAAGAGGGGGGAACTGTAATCATTTGGCCTTTGTTTGTTAGGTGATCAGTCTAGAACAGCTGATGTTAGGAAATTTGGTAAAGGCTGCGAGAGTTCCATCTGGAATTCTAAACAGCTGTCTGATTGTGATGTCGAGCAAAAGTTCCGCTGAGAATGAGTTTTCTCTGTTCTCGTAGGGTCAATAAATTTCTATGCCTAGAGGGTATTTGCTTTTTTAACTGACTGCAGAGGAGCGGTGTTTCAATAATCACAAAAAACGTTGTTCATTTGTTTTTTCGTACGCAGTGCGAGTGTCACGCGAAACTAGATTTCCGAGTGGCACTGCAATCTGTAATGGGTGGTCGTGACGCTTAACACCAGGCGGACGACTAGCTCGTCGCGTCATTCGATTACATTAAAAAAAAAACATGGGCCGTACAGTGAAAATGAGAAGTTATTTTGTAAACCGATGTAACTGAAAGTTTAAGTAAGTACCTATTTTTTATTGATAAATTAGCTAATCATTTAATAATTGAATAACCTTTATCTGGCATAAAACAAGCTCACTTGACTTGATAAACTTTGAAGATACCCCACGGATCTCATACCTATAATATTGCAAGATCACAGGAAATAGGTAGATGTTAAAAGTGCACATAGTCTGAACTATGGTTGAATTAAAACTCTTCAGCATGAAACTAAAGCAAGGTATCTCCTAGGCAAGCATGCATCGCCGTAGGCCGCGTCATCACTTAGTTACCATCAGGTGAAACAGTGGTCAATGTCTATAAAATATTTTAAAAAAACTTAGGTTGCGTTATTTAACTCTGAGTTTTTTTTGAAGATTAGTCTCTCATGACGTCATTATCTTTCTGCCTTACACTTGAAATCGCAGTCCTAACTAGACTGTGATGCCAAGTAAATCGTACCTACTTTTTGCAATTATTTCAGCTTCGTCGCTAATTACTACCATCGCTCTTATCTTGCCAGTTTTTTGACGACTTTCGAGAACTTTTTCTCGAAATTAGAAATCCATCAACACTTTCCTCTACGCCTAATGACCGCTGCAAGACAAAAACTTCTACTAAATGCAAAAATATGCCGACAGAAGAATAAAAAAAGGATTTGTGCGCTTGAGCTAATGATAATTACCGAAATCTCGTTCAAAACTGGAGTGAAATAACTAAAATTTCATTACGGTTTTTACTGTTTGGTACTAAAGAGTTAATTTCTACGGTTTGCGTTATAAAACGTGTTTAATCGCTCTCCTTGTTCCCCTTTTTTCTGGTTTTGTTTTGTGTGGCTAAACGAAGCCGCGTTTGACTTTCTTATGTAAGTACTACCGTTTTATTTTCTTGCCCGTTGTGAATAAAATATTTTTAATTCTTAAGCGATATCTAAATCAGGACTAATAAAAACTTAATTATATCTCTCCTACTGACTACACCATTTTACTGTTTGTATTGTTTGTTTGTACATAGAATAATTTTGAAATACTTATAAAGTATATGGTACATTTTTATTTGGGGTGACATTTGAACGAGAGATCTCGTGTTCAGACATGAAATCACTTGTCAGTAGTCACGATTCATCATCAGCCTGGAGTCCACAGCCACATATAGGCCTCCTCTAATGAACGCTACTGGGCCTGGTCTGCGCCCCTTTTCATCAAACTTCTATCCTGCAGCTTTTCATAGGTCATCGCTCCACCTGGATTCCCACACTACGAGTGCCGAGTCGCGGGCTCCACTCAAGGATGCGTTCACTCCAGGTTACTTATCTATCCTTCTAGAGAGTACCCATTCAATGCCACTTCAGCTTGCTAATCCTTTGAGCTATATAAGTAACCTGAATTCTGTGTTGGATCACCTCGTTTCGAATCTTATCATTCAAAGAAACAATTCCTAGATTACTCTAAAACTCCGGTGAAACTGCTTTAAATCGTAGATCTTGGGTGTATTTGTAATTTAACAACGCCAATGCCACCAGCATTTTGGGCACGTTGCCTACTGTTAGAAGCTTCTTAGATTTAGTTTACCAGAACTTGTTTTATTTTAATTTTCACAATGTTAAGTTCCAGTAACTTTAACCTGCCACGCAAGTATTGGACATAATATTGATAAATATATCTCTAAATCTAACAGATGATAGTATTTGTTCTATACAAATACTTTTATCTGTTAGATTTGAAAGCGGAGCCGTGGGGCGTACCTAAGTCATTTAAGCATTAATTTCCGCGCTCATCTCACTCGTTATTAGATGCCAATCAAAATTAATGGAAAAGCATTGAACCACTTAATTCATTTCCTGGGTTGGCCTTCATCTCTTTCCCATAATTAATGAACATTGTAAACAAGACCACAGTATTAATAATAGTAAGTATCTACTACGTAACCGTTTGTATTACGTTGTTAAAAGATATCAATGAACACGTTGCGATAACAGAATAATTCTAATCAAATCAAACAATATTTTTTTTAACGGGCATATTGCCTTTATTACTCATATTTTATTGACATACAGTTTTTACATTTTATATTGTTGAGTCCATAGACTCCTCAACTAGTTTAAAACTGTATAATAATATCCCGGAGCCATGGCTTCTCCCCTTATAAATGATTACACATAAATTATGCCATACAAAAAAAAATGGTTTCTGTGCAATTTTGCTTCGATTATTTGATTCTTTACAAAGATTTTGGACATGCATAGCTAGGTACACGTAATTTTTTTTAATTTATTTATTATTATTACAGACATGATTGTCCCACTGCTGGACAAAGGCCTGCCTTCCCTCCTTCCAGTCTTCTAGATCAAGAGAGTTTATAGGTATGGTCCAGCCCGGGCAGTGGGTATCAAATTGATCCCGCCACCTTTTTCTGGGTCTACCGCAAGGTCTTCTGATGTTCTGCGGTGATTTTTAAATCACCTAAGTATTATTGACTTTGACTTAAAGAGATAATGAAAAAAGTAGATCCTCATTTTCAAGTTAATTTTAAAACTCTCAAAAGTTTAAATATAACACTCTAAGTGTTATGTTGTAGGTACTCTAAGTGGTCAGTCCAATTCTGTCACCTCACAGGATTTATTTCGCACTCGCTGGTACAGGTTCACACACGTACAGGCTAGACTGGACGCTTGGATAGGGATGCCAGGATGAAAAAAGGTGCTACGATATTTATATTTTGAAACCTAAAATTTTTCTTAATCTTGGCAAGTATTAAACCATTGTAGAACGTGTGTACAACAAATGAAATATGGGTCAAATGCTTTGCTTTATTAGGCACTTCTTGCTCTTATTATTTGTCATAATTATTGAAAATGAAAAATACCTTTATTTGTAAACACAAATTTGATGAAGCTCTGTCTCCTGGAAAAGCGTTAGCTGTGGCCCAGAAGGCACCCCAATATAATGTCTAAAACCAAACAGTCTTGATTGGTATAAATTATTAGTAATATTGTGCTCAAAAATCATCAATAAAGAATTGTTCAATCTCAGTAGATCCATGGGCCAGACCCATAATGGATCTAGTGATTTGAAATGAAATGAAAGATTTTATTTTCTTATTGCATCTATTTTCAAAGACATTGAAGTGGCATGTTTTTGTTCTCGTTTATGATTTAATTTATTAATTCAAAGCTAAAGTTTAGTGGTGTTAGTGTTAAAAAATAAGTAAGTGGGTAGGTATATTTATAGTTATCGATTTATTTAAGCATGAACAGTGATAGATTCGAGAATCAATTGAAATAGAGAGAATGATATTGAAAGTTAGTCAATATACACATCATGAGTAACCACATCATTATCAACAGCCTGAGGACGTCCACTGCTAAACATAGGCCTCCCTCGCAGAGCGCCACTTTGAGCGGCTGCTTGCTTCCTGCATCCATCGGGTTCCCGCGGTTTTGACCAAATCGTCGGTACACCAGCCACCTAGTGGTGGACTGGCCTTCACTGCGTTTAGGTCCTAAGCCTAAACTAACCACATCTAAAAAAAAATACCAAAATATCTAACTAAAGGTAGCGCAACACTGGCAACAATTTTCGTCGCTGGACATTGTTGATAAGTGGTTAGGTGCTTTGGCGCTTCTACTCACTTTTGTTACTTATTCGCCTGCGAGGTTGCAACTGAAGTTTTTGTTTTGCACAGGTGCATTGTGGTGATAAATGGTTATTTCAATGGTATAATGTTAAAAACTGGTATGCTTAATACGCTCCCATCTTTTTAGTTTAGTTATATCGGCCTTTCAAAGGTTATCTAGAAGATGTCTGGAATGAATAACGAAATATCTCTCTATTAATCATCATTTTTTTAATTATCTATAAATTACGTTGTTTACTATTTTATATCAGACTAGTATATATTAATTATAATTTGTAAAGGTACTGGTTGTAGTTTGATTTGTGTATCATAAATAAATTGGAATACTTAATATTTTTGCAGGAACGCAAACGGTGTATGGTTATGTGGTCTTCTTCTTCTAGTGTAGGCAAGTGGTCAGCCCTGGTGTCAGAATTTTGAAGCCGCCCAATGTCTTCTGACTTGGCTTATCGACTATTGTCTTAAGACAACAGCTGGAACCGACGGCTTAACGTGCCCTCCGAAGCACGGTAGCGCTTAGTTGTAAACACCACTTTTTGCTGTAGCGGTCACCCATGAGAATAGTGACCGCAGCGAACGTTGCTTAAATTTACCGATCGGTTAGAAACGGCTAATCGTGCTTCGCTGCGCACTACAAAACCAATAACGAGCATAAAGGCTCATTTCTTGTTTCCCTCAATAAATTCTACTTTAAAACACTGTTTTAAACTTTCACGGTTGTTCACTACGAAAAAAAAGAAAAAATAAAGAAATGATTCAAATCACGGTAAAGATCCCTTAAGTAATATTATAAACGAAATTCTACATTTTCGTAATTTTTTTATCATAATATTAAAAAAAGAAAGAATAAAAAGGCAAAAAAGCAACAAGAAAGCCAAGCAAGGTTTCGTTAAGAATTTGTGCGTGGAACGTTTTTGTGTTCTTGTTTCAAAATTACTGTCATTTTGAGCGCCCGCTTTAATCAAAAACAAAGAAGTCTTTATGCGGACGAGCAAAATACGAAATTTATGAGGGTAGCGCAAAACTTATTATATTTCTACTATTTCAGCATAAATCACGTTCGACCTTATTTCCTAGAGTAAAAAGGAAAGTTAGGAATAGCACTTTTGTTATAACCCTAAGAAAATGTGCTTACTTACGATAAAATTATAATAAAATATATGTCACAGTAATAACTTTTTGCGTTTAATATCTACTACGTCTATCACATGATACCCATGCCTAGAAAACTTTTCAAATACTCATGGTGATAAATGGTGATCTCAAACATAGTAAAACGCGTTCCAATAAAGCAAAGCAAACATCTAAAAAGAGCCATACATTTTTATTGTTGTCTTACTCCTACTATAGTTATACATTTTTTTTTTATGGGCTTTGTCGCTGTGCGACCACATCGCCCAGTAAGAAAATGCATATAGTTATACATAATGGTGGAAGTGAGAAAACAAAATTTTTTTGCGTTGTTTTCTGAATGATTGCTATTTTATAATTATGAAAAATGAGTAGGTAACTATGATTTTTTTTGTTTATTATGATGCAAACAATTAAAATTATTTGCTAAGACGACAAAGTAGTTTTTTCACACAGCGCCGTCTAACCCCAAACTAAGCATAGCTTGTACTATGGGAACCAGATAACGGATACAATACTTAGATACTTTTTGTTTGTAAATACACACATAGAATACAATACAACACCCAGAGAACAAACACCTATGTTCATTACACAAATGTTTGTCCCGGGTGGGAATCGAACCCACAACCTATAGTTCAGAAGGCAGAGCTACTACCAACTGAGCTATCAGGCCAGTCATTGACAACGTGCCGATAAATGATCTTTAAAAACCAGCATAATTATCATCATCATCATCATCAACAGCCTGAAGACGTCCACTGCTGAACATAGGCGTCCCCCAGAGAGCGCTACTTTGAGCGGCTGCTCGCCTCCTGGATCAATCGGCTCCCTGCGGCTTTCAACAGATCGTCGGTCCACCGAATGGGGGGCCGGCCTACGCTTTGTCTTCCGGTTCGTGGTCGCCACTCGAGAACTTTTCTTCCCCATCGGTTGTCAGTTCTACGAGCGATGTGGCCTGACCATTGCCATTTCAACTTGCTAATTCTAAGAGCTAGGTATATCGGTCACTATAGTTCTCCTGCGGATCATAATTACAATTATCAGCATGATTATACTGCGTCACAATACAAGAGATTAAAATACTCGCAAACAAGTCTCCGCGTTTGGTGCAAATGATGAAATTATATCTGACGAAATAGTAGGTATAACCTACTTTGACACAAAAAATATGTTTTGATAAATTAACTTCGTTGAATTCACTATCGCTAGTTATTAGAACTAATCATATTTACAATTTATTTCAATTTTTATGTCATTATAAGTGTGTGTACTTAGGTATAGGTACCAACCTATATCAAGTACCTAGCTGAAATTTGTTGATATAAGTACCCGATTAACCCGTACCTACACTGAAAAGCCAAAACAGTTGTGCCAACCTTTTTTCAACCTAAATTTTAGGTTAATATAGGACCTACCGACATGATTTGTTGAATCAACAAAATGAAAATTTGTATTTGAAAAAAGTTAATTTAACAATTGTTACTTTGGTTGTTCCAACACATTTTTAAAATTGTATATTCAACACTGAAACCATAAGTTACTATAGGACCATACTATAGGACCAATGAGTATGGTTCTTTTAAATGGTTCACAAATAGTTCCTTCAATATTTCGTTTATTTGACTAAGTTGTTTTGTCGATTAGACTTAGACAATATGCTGATCTAACTAAATAAGCAGTAAAATTAACCTTGATCTAACCGAACATACAATGTTGTGTTAGATTAACCCCTTTATGTAGTTGAAATAGCCTATTTCATCATAACATTTTATTTTTGTTAAATCAATCTTCACACCATGGTTATTAGAACAGCATTTTATGTTAACTCAACTGAAATTGAATCAACATTTAGAGAATCAACTATTCGGTTTTTCAGTGTATCTCGTACATATCTAGACCACCTTTGACTTCCCTTCTCTTTGGACTGCCCATCGGACCAACGCATCCATACTTAAACAGCTTAAAGTCACTACAAGGCTCTCTACCATCTGCCTAAAGCGAATTTTAGAGTGCTTTAGTCACATTGCTAGGAAAGACGGAGACAACCTGGAAAAGCTAGTAGTGACTGACAAAGTAGAAGGAAAGCGATCGCGTGGGCGCAGCCCGATGCGTTGGTCCGACCAAATTCGCACCACTTTGGACACCACTCTGTACGATGCTATACACATCGCTGGAAATAGGATAGGATGGCGTGACATCATAAAGAAGGTCATGGAAGTTGGAGTTCACGACCCTCAGACATGAGGATTACGAATCAAGGAGGGGGGAAATATCTAGAGCTTAAAACAAATATGCAATAACGTGACGTAAGTTTTCCTCTACATTTAGGTACCTACACATTTTTCATTTATTATAATAGATAAATACCTATTTCGACCTATCTTTTCGTCCAAAATACCGCAGAGCCTAAAAACAAAGGGTTTCGGGGTGTGTTGCCAGTGATGATTTATGGAACTAAGACGTGGTCTCTTACTGCTGGCCTCATTAGTAAGCAAGTTTCAGAGAGGTATTCCCAAAGAGCACAGAAACTCAAAAAGGATCGGTGTTTTTGTACATGGATTTATTAACTCGCTCTAGACTTTAACCTTGACACCACCATCCACGTAGAAACTGTTCAATTCAGAAAACACATGTGCCTGTCAGACTGAATATGATCGATGGCTGTGCCTCTCCCGATCCCCTCCACCTGAATCGGCTCATCTTCAGTAAGAAAATTGGCTGAAAATCCTTTATTACATTAGTATTTATGCTAGGTATATTATATACCATGATATCTTTACTATACCTAATATAATCATCACTAATTATATAGTTTATTTCATTCCGTACCTTTTTTTTATTTATTTGGCGTATTTTTTTCCACAGGTAGCGTGTCTTGTAAATATGTAGGTACTTACTCCAAATATTTCATACCATGAACTAGAAAACCCACAGAAGACGGTATCACTCCCAAATAACTGAGACTAGCGTAGGATAATATCATAAAAATTACATGTGCCCTAGATTACCGAATGCCTACCGAAATATCTTCAGTATTTGCAACCTTATCACATTCAGATAAAGACTACCAAAAGCAATTTTAATGTAGCAACATGAATAAGTCTTCGCACCTCGCACCTAGGGGCGTAAACGTGCTTCGAATGAAGAAACCAACTATATTAAACAAGTAAATAATTTCTAGAGATGTGGTTAATGACTGGCTTAATTGTTTTCCAGATATTACTCCCACTATAAATATTCAGAAATAGTTATTTTCACCTCACTAGCTCGGAAAGATTCTCTTTGTCATTCAAAATCTGGGCGCAAAAACGCATTTTAACCGCTAGCGTGGAAAGTGTTTTTAAAATTCGAACGTTTCTATTCAATAATTTTCTCGTCAGGAATGAGGCTTTTTATTTTAAAAAAAACGCTAGTTCCGCTTCTTTTCTAGATGGCGCTGTAAATACATAGTTGAAACCTTTCAAACCACAGAGCAGTTTAAACATAAGAAAATGCTTAGACTACCTACAAAGAAATGTCAAATTCAGTTGAGTGGACCACGAGTACATTGTCTGTAGTATCTCCTAAGTAGTCTGTGGTGCATTCTTCTTAAGTAAATTGAAGTACAGAAGAACTGCGAGACAGATAAACGTTAATATTATGATCCAAAATAAAGCCGAGCTATCGCGCAACGGAAATAAAACAAACCAAACAGTTTAGAGTTGTCAGTCAGTATCGTGACACATTTTCTATAACCTGTTGTCTATGCTTGAAACAGTGACAGTGTGACAGTGACAGATTTTGGTTAAACCACAACTGGCGCCATCTATTGGGTCATACATAAAACACCATTTCTTTTTTAAATAAAACTCCTCAATGAGGATTTAATCACAGATCTGCCCGAATTTAACCTTCTTGATTGCCAGTCCACTGAAAACTTATTAATACCACAGACTACCTCCTAAAAAATACCATCTTTTTTTCGTTCACCAACCTCATTTTTAGAATAATCGCACTGTCCAGCACCAAAGAGTGTATAATCAATACGCTATCCAGCACGGCGGCGCCATGGAAAATGGATGAAAAACACTTATTCTTTAATTTTTCATGTATGCTTTACCCATATAAAAAAAAATTCTTGTCTTGGATCTGTCAAATTGCAGTAAGTAGAGATAGGTACAGGAAACACGGTACCTAGGTATTTATATAGTTTACCGACAACGAATCCATCCGGCCAATTCAGTCTTTGCATCTCTAAACTCCTAAGCTCAGGATTTCTCAAGGCTCGCCCAAAAAGGGCATACGTCGTCACGGCTTAAAGAAATCAGAAAAATAAAAATTCGCGGCGACTTCGCGCTCCACTTGAAAATCGTTGGCGCGTGCCTTGAATGCCGAGAAATTAACGTGTTTGCGCCTAAAGAGAAATTTTCACTGTTTTGTCGAATTGCTGCCTGAATTTTGATGGTGATTGCGAATGGAGATTTCCGGGTTTCTGCGGTTCTCTTTAATTTCTGCAGTGTCAGGTTTTGTAGAGATTTTTGTTGTCGCCTCTATGTCATCTAGACCATTTTTACCTTTGGTGCAAATACAACACGTTACAACACAACGACTAAAACATTATGAATCTTAGTACGTAATAGCGATATAATCCAAACAACCTTGGGAAAAATTAATAAAATAAATACTTATTTGGCTCAACGAATCAGCGTTGCAATTGAACGAGGCAATGCTGCCAGCATGTTGGGTACGCTACCTACCGGTAGTGAGTTATGGTGGCGTTTGGACTGTCTATAGGCCATCGCGGCTAGTATACAGTCCAAATGTTCTTTTTTTTATTGATTGATAGGCTTGTTTGACCACTATCTCACATGGAAAGCGACGACTCAGTCTAGGATGTAACATGCTGGCTTGGAAATACCTGTTCACTCTCGATTTGAAGACCCCAAGGTTGTAGTTCTCGGGAAGCACAGACGCCGGCAAAGCGTAGTTTTAGTAGGTAGTGTACTTTTTAGATTATAGTTTTTATTGTTGTTGTAGTTAGTTTAAAGAATAAAGGCACCATTGCCTGTAAAAAAAAGCCGTGGGATGTACAAGTACATGATAGGAGAAAAAAAGAATGATGACTGTCAAATGGTTGGACACACATTTAAAGAAAGACGGAAACACTTTATGTACAAAATTTAGGTCTAGCGTACGTATGCTAATACCTATGTTGTACTATTATAACCTGTATATAAAACCAGTCATTAAGTATGTCTGTCCATGTTCAGCAGTTGTCGTCTTGTCTCATGATGAATGATTGAATTCTAATCTCACATACGCAGTTATTTTAATCACTAGAGACTCGACCCTTAATTAGTTACCGGTTTTAATTGCTAACGTTTTGCTAATAGGAATCTCAGCTACAGATAAAAGCACCTCCTGATATAGCTTTACTGGGGCGCACAAATTCCTGCCAAAGTTCAGGAAATGTGATACGTACACCTGAACGGCGTTATTCCCGAAAATTAATTACTAGCAACATTTACAAAGTTACCTACACCTATAGTAACTACGTTTGCTGGAAAATTTCCCATATATAACCACTGCTCATTTACTTCAAAGGCTTTTACGCGAAATGGTGATAAAAGCCCGTCGTTCTGAGCCTTGAAAATGCAACATTAATTTGGCTCAATACTGTGTGTCAAATTAATGCATTTTCAAGGCTCAAAATGAGCTCCTTATATACGTGCTTACATTAGTCAAATTTCAATTATAAACGCTCAACGCCTTTAATATGAGCTGTGTGTTAAAGGGAAGGTACATATGACACGAAACTTTCTTTCTGGTTCTAATGTTTTACTTTAAGTAACGTAAAACTTATGTGAAACAGGTAAAAATCACCTATCGGAGGTTGATTCCAATGGAACAGGCGAAATGTCACTCTTATTTAATTTATTTTTTCTACTGTAACTATGCACGTAAACTGCGTATTGAAACTCGTTTCAATACCTACGCATTTTATTAAATCAACACAGATTTGTATTTCTATCGGTTGCAATGCTAGCGATTACAAACAACTCCTATGATTT
This sequence comes from Ennomos quercinarius, assembly GCA_910589525.2. NCBI lineage: Eukaryota > Metazoa > Arthropoda > Insecta > Lepidoptera > Geometridae > Ennomos > Ennomos quercinarius. Next base: position 12,212,348 of record OU342504.1, on the reverse strand, counting down.
TTATGTTAGAACATTAAAAAATATTGTCTTGATCGTTATCTTAGCCTTCATAGTATTGAAACAAAGGCAAATCAAACAGGTAAATGTGACAGGTCTCTGTACTATAGTGGCTGACGCAAGTTCAAGAAACGTAGACTTACAAATATATTCATCCTTTTTAGGGACCTTGTGTTACCAATAATACCAGTGTACTAAAGCGTAGGTAATACCTACCTATCACAGATTATATAAAAAATAATCCACTATACTGTGGTAACTATATTTATGGTCCAGATTATGATGATACGCGAAACTGTGCGGCAACGACACGCAGACACCACAAAGTAGGAATTACGTTTTTTTCCGGCATAGCATTGTTCCTTCCGCCAGCATGGCGGGTCTGGGCCTCGAGCTGCCGCCCATTACCCGGTCGGTAAAGTCCAGGGAAACTTTGCCCCGGGGGCATGTGTAGGCTACTGGTGGCATTGGTTATGCCTCTCTGCGGCGCTTGTGGTGATGCACTTTTTTGGGTACAATTTCCTGTTTTAGGTTGTATCCGGTGGGGGGGCTGTGAGGGCTCTTGGAAGCCTCCTCCTCTCGGTGTCGGGAGGTCTAGTGGTCGTGTGGTCCGTTGTCGGCTTTATCAAACATTTTTCTTGACAATCGGACCACAAAGTGACTTCGACTGACTCCATTCCGAGGTCACGGGCTATTCTGTTTTTCCGGCTCTATGGCAGAGAGAAGCGTGTGTACACCTCTTTACTCACAGGTATATAAGCACCAAATTCACGAGTCACAATTTGAGGCTGCTGACTGATGTGGCAAATTATATTTTGTAAAACATTATTGGCTGCTAAGAATAAGTGCCAGATGGTAACATAATTAAAGAACGTTGGCATTCGCGTTTGAATTACTTGCTGATATTAATTCTGATCCATTACTTTGCGCCGTTTGCTTTATTATAAGAGGAATCGCTGGCGTAATTATTTTAATTTAGTTTGTGAGAACGTAATTTAAATTTATTGATTTCCGGTTACTTTCCGACAGAGGCTTTTCTCAAAGGGTTTCAGCGTGGAGTTTCGCTTTTCAAAATCCTGAGGGTGATTGTTTGACTGGCCTGATAGCTCAGTTGGTAGTAGCCCTGCCTTCTGAACTGTAGGTTGTGGGTTCGATTCCTACCAAGGACAATTATTTGTGTGATGAACGTAGGTGTTTGTTCTGTGTCTGGGTGTGATATTGTATTCTACCGTATTTACCGATAGGTACCGATGTATTTACATACAAAAAAGTATCTATATGTATCATATCAGTTATCTGGTTTCCATAGTACAAGCTTTCCTTAGTTTGGGGGTAGATGGCGCTGTGTGTAGACTACACCACAGGCTATAAGAAGGCCTCTATATCCAATAGTGAACTAACACAGCCTGATGATGATGATGACCATTTCATTTGCTTAGCTCCACGCTATTAGTGTTATTTATTACCAATTTATAGGCGCGGGTTTTCAATAACCAGTTTTTAATAAACACGACGAAAATAAAAATTGAATTTCTTACAAAAATAATTAATGTTCTTTTGTTTTCATCGATTTACTAAATTCAAATTAAACTATGATTAAACCTTCATGTTCAATAAAAAGTAAAGTATAATGGCTGATAGAGGATAAGCGATGACAGAAAAACTAATGCTACTCCGTCCCCAAATAAAATAGGAAGGCGATGATGGTAAAGTTTCATCCAGTCATTGCAAAATCGCCCCTATAGTTCATTGAATAAAACATGGGGTAGTAAACCGGTTTTAATACTCGTAAGTGAGAAATAAGAACACTTCAACCATAATCCTGTTAATAAGACAGTAGCCAAGTTGCGATATTAAGCACGACGCGTTGCTAATAACATTCCTCTTGATTTATTAAGAGGGGCACGAAAACGTCGTGTAAAACAGAACCGAAGGTTTGAACACACTCGCACAGCGTCCACAGTAAGACTATTTTTTTAAGTACGAGCAAGGCCCGTGCCTCAACTACCTACAACTATACACAATCTACTTATAACGAAAAATGAAATCTTGTTCGTTGGTAAGCATGTTACTTGAGAATGGCTCTGAACTGATCTGGCATTTATTTGGTTTGTTCGTAATAGTTCGAATTAGGTTTTTATAATCTAATTCGAACGATCTCGAACAATTTAATGGAAAAGTTTAGCTCGTGCGTTTTTCAATCCGACGCAGCCGTGTTTAAACCAACGACTTTTCAAGATGCGCGGAACTTGCACTCTCTCTTATAAAGGCGAAAAAAAAACAATGAAAATACCGACATGCTACAAAACATCAGATAAGCTCCGGAACGAGGAGATCCGCAGGAGAACTAAAGTGACCGATATAGCTCTTAGAGTTAGTAAGTTGAAGTGGCAATGGGCAGGCCACATCGCTCGTAGAACTGACAACCGATGGGGAAGAAAGGTTCTCGAGTGGCGACCACGAACCGGAAGACGCAGCGTGGGCCGGCCCCCCACTCGGTGGACCGACGACCTGGTGAAAGCCGCGGGGAGCCGATGGATGCAGGAGGCGAGCAGCCGCTCAAGGTGGCGTGCTCTGGGGGAGGCCTATGTTCAGCAGTGGACGTCTTCAGGCTGTTAATGATGATGATGACAAAACATCAATATTTGGTGGTTTTTTTTAACCAGCACATGGCCAGCCGGTATAGGTGGAACATGAGCATTAGACATGATCTTTGTCTTGTCCATATTCATCTTAAGACCAACCTGCTGGGAGACTCTACTGAGGTCGTTGAGCATGGTGCTAAGGTCCTCGAGCGATTCCGCCATTATGACTATATCATCGGCAAAACGAAGGTTAGTGATGTACTCGCCATTTATGTTGATGCCAGATCTTTTCCACTCCAAGAGCTTGAAAACATCCTCCAATGCGTTTGTGAACAGTTTCGGAGAAATAACGTCTCCCTGTCTCACGCCTCTTTGCAATGGAATTTGTTCCGTACTCTGGTCCTGTAGTCGGACTGACATAGTGGCCTTACTGTACAAACACTTCAAAACTTCGATATACCTATAGTCAATTTGGCATCGCTGCAAGGACTGCAGCACCGCCCAAGTCTCGATTGAATCGAAGGCTTTCTCATAGTCCACAAACGCTAGGCATAACGGCCGATTATACTCTTCGGTCTTCTGTATAATCTGGCGCAGCGTATGGATGTGGTCTATGGTGCTAAAGCCTTTTCGGAAACCGGCTTGTTCGGGAGGCTGGAATTCATCAAACCTGCGTGCGAGACGATTCGTAATGACTCTCGAAAACAGCTTATACACATGACTCAAGAGCGAGATGGGCCTATAGTTCTTCAATAAGGTGTTATCGCCTTTTTTGAAGAAGAGCACCACCACGCTCTTGTGCCATGCCTCTGGCGTTGTACCTTCAAGGATGACAGAATTAAATAACTTCTGGAGGACTAAAAGTACCGGTCTACCACCCGCTCTCAGAAGTTCAGTCGTAATTCCATCTTCACCTGGTGCCTTGTTGTTTTTAAGCTGTTTGAGGGCCATTCTAATCTCGTACAGGCTGACGTCCGGGATATCTTCGGTATAGTGTCGGACTAACTTGGCTCTGATGTCCTGAGCTGTGTTAGTAGCGGGCTTACGTGTCGAGGTGTATAACTGTCCATAGAAGTTCTCGATCTCTCTCAGAATCTCAGGCTTGGATGAAATGATGCTACCATTTTCGGTCTTCAGTTAAACTAAAGTGACCGATATAGCTCTTAGAGTTAGTAAGTTGAAGTGGCAATGGGCAGGCCACATCGCTCGTAGAACTGACAACCGATGGGGAAGAAAGGTTCTCGAGTGGCGACCACGAACCGGAAGACGCAGCGTGGGCCGGCCCCCCACTCGGTGGACCGACGACCTGGTGAAAGCCGCGGGGAGCCGATGGATGCAGGAGGCGAGCAGCCGCTCAAGGTGGCGTGCTCTGGGGGAGGCCTATGTTCAGCAGTGGACGTCTTCAGGCTGTTAATGATGAATGATGACATGGCCAGCGTTGTAGGTTAAATGATGACTTTCACTGAACACTCTCGTCCCGGAAAGATGGCGAACCAGCAGAAATGTATAGAACAATACAACAACAAACAACAACAACACACAACAACAACAACACAACGTTTTGGACAATATTTATAAGAAATATTTAATGATGATTTAAGCAGTGGACGTCTTCGCGGGCTGATGATGATGATGATGAGTGTGTAATGTTGCTTCTCTACCATGTGTATTGTTAACTAATGGTTTTTTATTTGAGTTGCAGTGGTCCCTCTGCTCATTACAAAAAGGATGGATGTGGACAGTGTCTTCATGAGGCACTGGACACGAGTCCATATCGTGAAGAACACTGGCTGTTCGTCTAATCCTATACACCTTGTTTTGTGTAGTTGAAACTGTCAATACATAGGCTTAGGCACCTGCATTGAAATATCAATAGTGACTAAATTTTTGATAAGTTATTTATATGGACTTGTGAATGTAATTATGTTAATTTGGTTACAATTTTAATTTCATGGTTTTATTTTAATGTAATACTAAGAATATGGACTATAATATCATTTTATGCATGTGTTATAGACTGAAATAAAAATATTTGAATTTGAATTGAATTTGAATTACTGTAAAAAGCTTATGTACTGTTTTGTACTGCGTACCAGGATAGATGCCGCCATCCAGAGCTCAACTTTGTATTAAATTGTATCGGATACCTGCCAACGCGGCTTATTTATGTGGTTTGGTGAATAAATGCTTTACACACACACGTCTTTATTTAAGAACATTTGAAGAGGAAACATGGTTTTTTATATTTTTAATTGCCTTGGCGCAGCAATATGGCTCTAACTTTTTTCTCTAATTTGATATGTATTTGCACTTGAAATTAATTATGAAAGACGTAATGTCTCTACTTAGTCATGAATACTTTGAGTTACTGTACTTTTCTTGAAACCATACCAATAAAATTACTTTACAAATATAACAAGAACGTTTCCTACTCTCATAAAGCAATGCAGAGTATCGTGTATTTTCTACACTGATATGACATTAAAAATGAATTTGAAATATTTTTCATTAAATAAAGTGACATTTCATTTACGGTTCTGTTTAGTGTTTTTTTGTTGTTGATGTGCAACTCCTAAATGGATCAGGATTTATGTTAGGGTGACTATGTTTTTCTAATTTCGTAGACAGAAATAATTATGATGTCAAATCCCAAATTGCAGTGAATACATGTTTGTCAAGAAACTCCATTTGTGAGTTCTATGATTAAAAACAAAAATGTAACAATTAGATTGTAGTTTAGAGAGTAAAACAACGTGGATCTAGTTATAAGACTCTATTTCTGAATAGATCTATATCCATTCAGAACCAAAGTTTAATAACTGGATCGCACATGTACGCCATGAACGCTTTTGAAATCGTGACCGAACCGTGCGGCTGTGGAAACTTTTTATCGAACTTGTGAAAGAAAACCTATGAATTATTTTGAAAAATGAAACATAAAGTAGTTCAGAGGTGCTGTTGGCTTTGTTTACATACCATCTATTCCATAAACCATCCGTCAGCCATGCGCCTTAACTCATGAGTAATAGAATTGACTGACGGTGAATAAGCGTGGAATTAACAGAAGACTTACTTACCCCCAAAAATTATCTTACAATCGTGGTAACCGTGCCAGGGCCCGCTGAAAAATAAATTGCAACATGGATAGACGAGCGCGGTGGGAATTGCATGATAAATACTTAAAACAAATGTCTCGTCCGACCACGTCGCGACGCAGCGCGGCGTTTTGACGCACGTTTATCTGCGATGTTATGGAAAAGTAGTAATGGAAAACTAACAAACACTGTTTTTGATCCAATTTTAACAAGCTGAAGGTAAGCTTTTTGTAAGTAAACAATAGGAAGCGTTTCATTGTTTGTGTTTAATTTGATGTGTAGTAAATAATTAATACATTGCATTTCATTTCATCCCGGTCCCGGTCCCGGCGTCTTCTGGTTTCGAACCGGAAGACGCAGCGTGGGCCGGCCCTCCACTCGGTGGTCCGACGATCTGGTGAAAGCCACAGGGAGCCGATGGATGGCAGGAGGTGAGCAGCCGCTCAAAGTGGCGCTCTCTGGGGCAGCCTATGTTCAGCAGTGGACGTCTTCAGGCTGTTATTGATGATGATGATGATGATGATTTAATTTTATTGCATTGTATTGTATTGCATAGCATTGATTTGAATTGCATTGACTTGCATTGTTCGTGTTCGTGTTGGTGTTGTGTGTTTTGTGTTGTATTACAATGTATTGATTGCATTGAACTTTAATGTGAAATAACTTTAGTATTGGTGGACTAATAAGATTACGTATTACTAAGAATTCGGAAATAATATAATGCGGAAAATTTTATTCAATTGTATTTTATTGAATTCCATTGTATTGCTTTATATTGTATTGCATTGTGCATTGTACCTATAGTAAGTGTATATAAACATGAAGAAGGACCTTCTATTAGAATATTTTAATGCCTATAGCTATTTTTGTTACAACCTTCTTGTGGAGACCTCGACTTCACAAACGTAGATTGGGTAGTGCAACGACTCTACCCAATCGATGGGCGCGTTACATTTGTGCAGGTACTGCAGGTAGATGGAAGATCCGAAGATTGGACTCAATGATTCATTAAGTTAAAAGAGACCCAACGTGGGTCTCAGTGGGACAATAACAATGATGACTTTACCTTGTAATATATATACCATCTCCTCCAGCCCTTGTCCTAAAGCCGCAGGGGAGGGGTAGTCCGTCCGCCTGCCGGCACAAATTGGTTTACACCGGTGACTTTAATTACAAGCGGCCGGCGCCGTGCAGGTCCGAAGCTCAACTTACCCTCGTTTTGTAATCCCACTTGAGCTGTATCTATTATGTGCTGGCTCTCTAATGTAGCGGCGGCGCCACAGATTAGAGAAAAAAACAATTGACTATAGACGGCGCAGCGTAGCTTCAGCTTTTATTTTGTTTTCATGTTTACATGTAGGTTAGACTTTTCTGCAAAGTTCGTCTAGGTAAGTATCAACGCTTTGCTAGTTATTCTGCCGCCAAGAAGTAGTATGCAAGCACTACTGTGTTTCGGTTTGAAAGGCATTGTAGGTAGTGAAATTACTGGGCAAATGAGTCCTTATAATCTGATCTCATGGTCTAGTAGGTAATTTCAATTTAAATTTAAATTGTTTATTTGGTAATCATATTACTGGACTTTGTGATGACTTAGGATGAGGAAACTTAATAATTTAGAGTTCTGAGTGACACTGCATGTTATAGGCAGCCGTGACGCATACATCAGACGAACGACTAACTCGTCACATCATTTGATAACAGAAAAAAGTGACTGATACGGATAATAATATACTTACCTACATTCAGTCGAGAAATTATTCTAAGTCTGTGGGTCGAACAACTCAGTCTTACAAATTTCATCAAAAGGATTTATAGGCACATGGTGTACATATGTCTAACACGTTTTGAATTAAATGTGAAACCATGTTGTCTTTTTGTATACAATACGTTTGTTAGTGATTTTGTATTTGGGTAATATTCTTTAATTGCACCGCTATCTTATGACTACGTGGTTAATATTAAACACCAGTAAAATAAGGTTACAAAAAATTTATCTCACACTGCTCTGAGTCTCATTGGGCAACTGGGAATGTACTTGGTACATTGTTGAAACTTTTTTGTAATGACTTGACGTGCTAGTCCTTCACCTGATGTTAAGCGTGACGGCCCTTAGCAACAACTTATTTATTTAAAGCTAATAATTATAATACTTTAATCAATAAAAAATGACTTATACATTACTAAACTTTTGTTTAATTTAAAAAAAGTCACACCCCTAATAAAAGTTGTATGTTCCCGTTTGCCCCCACGAACGTCCCCCACGCAGTGGCAGATGGTCTCACTTATGGCTATCCGCCCCATAAGGGTGGTTGACCATAGTGTTCCGAAATTTAGACAAATCGGCGACTTTTCAAGAACGATTTGTCTACGAAAAACTTTCCATATTCAATGCGTTGATAAAAAAACTTTAAAATTAAGCAAGCTCAACAAGCTTGCTGAGTCCTTGTTAGTTAAAACTCAATCAGTTACTTAATGTTAGGTAGGAACCACGGGTATAGTTAAAAGTTTATTACACGCTAAGTGATTTTTAATCTATTTGAGAAAGTCGTTTGAGTATTTTGACTTTGATTCAGTCGCTTAGGGATCAGATTGGAACTTTAAAAATAAGTAGTGCGGGATAGCCTATTTGCAATAAATTATTGGCCTTCAATAAATAGTTAACCTAATTACAATATTATGTTCATAATGAACAGCCTGAATACGTCTACTGCTGAACATGACTAGGTGGTAGGACTTTTCTGCAAAGTTCGTCTAGGTAGGTACCACCGCTTTGCCAGTTATTCTGCCGCCAAGCAGTAGTGTGCAAGCACTGCTGTGTTCCGGTTTGAAGGGCATTGTAGCTAGTGAAATTACTGGGCAAATGAGACTTTATGATCTGATCACTCAGTCTAGTAATCTGGGTGATGTCTCAGGATGACGTGCGCAGTGCAGTGTCACGCGAAACTTTATTGTTTTAAAGTTCCGGGTGACACTGCGACTGTTATGGGCGGCCGTGTCACTTAACATCAGGTGAACGACTTGCTCGTCACGTCATTCAATCTCATAAAAAAAAAAAAAAAAAAAAAAACATAGGCTTCCCCCAGAGAGCTCTACTTTGAGCGGCTGCTCGCCTCCTGCATCCATCGGCTCCCCGCGGCGTTCACCAGATCGTCGGTCCACCGAGTGGGGAGCCGGCCTACGCTGCATCTTCCGGTTCGTGGTCACCACTCGAGAACCTTTCTTCCCCATCGGCTGTCAGTTCTACGAGCGATGTGGCCTGCCCATTGACATTTCAACTTGCTAATTCTTAGAGCTATATCGGTCACTTACAGTATTATGTTATAGAACTGATATTACAATAGCAAGCAGAGTTGGACCAAAGCTAAGAAAACAAGACATAAAAGCTGTACATTTTTGATAAACACGGCTGATGTTACCTTATTTCTAAATTGTAATATTTTCCAGCTGTAGCATCTTCACGGATTCCATCCATCATGTCAGCGTGACAGGCACGCATGCCTGCGATCGCTCGAAATAATTTAACATCTCATTTGCAGCAAGAGGTTAGTCAACCTTGTTACAGCGGAGCTTGTTAAAATATTTGATATTTTTCTATTAAGTATATAATTTCAGTACTTATAAAACATTTTAAACAATTAACAATGTCAAACGCAGTCACAAGTCAGATCATAGCATAATTACGTCAAAATTAAAATTAACATTAAAAACACAAATTAAAAATTTTAAAATTAAAAACTAAAGATCCCTCGCGTACCAACCTGGGCCAAAAGTACCCAAGACACTAGCCGCATTGCCCCGCTGTATTGCCAAGGAAATTTGCTGAACCAGGTACCAACCAGACCGGGGATCGCACCCCTTCTCTCGAAGACGCCTACCCTGCTCCTGAACAAATTTCCTGGCTTCGGAATCCCACGGCCCCTCGGTCTCGACGGCAAAGGGCACGAAATCGTACGCCGATTCCAGGCAAGCATACTTAGTGTGTTTGCCTTGAGCAGCAGCCTCAGCACCGGAACCGGCACACTGCTGGGTAGTGGGGAGGTGGCAAGATGCAAATGTGCTTACACACGTAGCATCCCATATGAGACACCGCCCTCTCCGCCAGGGAACCAGCGTCAATCCATCCGGCCGTTTGCCGTCTGAACGGGACTGACCGGGGGGCTCCAAAACACACGGGACTTCCGCGGAAACAAGGGCTTGCCTGATGACCTCATTAATAGCGTGATGGCGAGGTCGACGCCCCGCACACCTCAAGCAACTCAAACCATGGTGGCCGGTTGCTTCCACCCATGCACCACAGATGCAGACATGGGGTTCGCAAACCGTGCACCCCAGACGGAGTCCCGTGGCCACTCTAAGGGAGTCGTTGTCCAGGAGCGTGCCCATATGTGGAGATGGCAAGGCAAGCAACCAGGCACCGGACTCTGGCTTAGAAACGGCGTTCAAACGGGCTAACTCGGCGCCCGAGCTTACATCGCGCATCTGTGTCAGTAAGCCCTTGCAACTGATATTGTCCCAATTTCTTTGCAGATGAGGTTTCTCCGGCGGATTAGCGTCTTGGCAAAGAACCGACCAAACACCTAGAGCCTCGTCAGCAAATGGGACGCGGATTAAGTCACCGTTAGTAGGAAGAGTGCGAGTGACAAGCTCCGCGGCACCAAACGAGGAGGCAAGAAAGGCGGAAGGGCCGGCTTCTTGCAGTCGTCGAACACCCAAGCCACCGAAACGAACTGGCAGGCTTGCCTGGCACCACTGCGACTCATTCAAGCATACATTGAGGATGTCTTCTAAGATATAAGTATATAATATTATAATAATAGAACTCAACGATCACATCCACAGATCCTGGACCTAAACTGGGATTCCCTGTATCTAGAGACCCAGAAACTACGAGAACGAAACCCACAACACTCAGACACAAAACGAGTACTTGCCCTTTTTTTGTCATGTGCACAGATACAAGTACTTGTCCTGTCGCGGGAATCGAACCCGCCGCCTCTGGCTTATGGGCCGTCCTGCTCACTCACCACACCACAGAGGCATTCCTTAGTACCTCATAGGTATGTATCTATGTATGCAGCTAACTTAACATCTAAATAAAATTTATCTCTCCATTTGTATTTGTACTTACGCATCATGAAATAGTGTGAATTCTGTGAGCGCGTTATACCTGATACCGTCTGAACTGATTTATAATTTTTTTTAAATGTTGCAATACTGCCGTAGTACCTAGTCTAAGGAAAAAATAAATAAATAAAAAAAATAAAAAAAAAATGAAAAAAAAAATGCAAATGATTTAAAAAAATAAAAAAAGGCTTTTAAGACCACTTTACTTATTGTATTTCGCTTATCAAGCCCTTACATTTGATACTGATATCATAGGGGTTGCTGTTTTTTTTAAATTCAAGTTTTGTTTAGAGGCTGTCTAGAGACCACATGGTATGCCAGCCCCATCATACCCTAACTTAACTACATGTATCGCTAATTACTAGTTTAAAAAATATTAAATCTTTTATTTAGCAGCATCACACGCAGGTGTTGCTAAAATGTTTGTGAATGCACCAGTATCTAGCCTATTTATATTATATTTATCTATTAGTATATTTCTTAACCTAGTACCTTTGACACATTCTATTAGTAGATGATGCACATCTTCAACAGTTCCACACAAGTCGGGGTTGCTGTGGAAATGATAAATCGCCATTTTATAACATCCGCCATATTGTATTAAAGATGGCGGCATGAAAGTAATCTCAGAGTATAGACTAAAAGCATAGAGAGATCATCATTACGATATGGGGTGGGGTGGGTGGGGTATTGATTGCAAAATTCCAGGACATACAAGTGAAGTTAAACAAATTTAATTTCAAAAAAGAATCCGGATGAAATACAAACACTAATAATATATTCAAAGCTGAAGAAAATATGGATCCAAGAAAATGCTCAGGCGTCTCGTGTATAAAGTTGGCAGCAGATAAGATCCCTTCCTGAAAACAGCGCGTTGCAAATTTGAATTAAATTTCAGGGACTTAAGGGACGTCCGCTAGATTAGAAACGTTAACTAGAGAACGTACGGTCCTTGCGCAAGTTTGTTAAATCTGTGACAATATTGTTCAACAATTACGCGTTAAAATATCTTTGGACAAAATGGGGCACGTCTTGCGTTGCTTTAACATTTTTAATCTGTTTGAAATTAGCACCTTTATTTGTTTACACAGGATTTAAGTAATTAATTTGTTCCATTCCTTGGCCGTTCGTACTATGAATGACTCAGCAAAATGCTTAGTAAAGTAGGTAATAAATAAACAAAGTATTTATTTTGTGTGACACGCTCTCTTGATTTTTTTATTTAGGTAATCTTAGGTGGCTTCACATTTTTTATCGATGCGCGGCATCTCTCTCATTTCTTTAGTCGTAAACGTACCTACTTAATGTGCGTGTTTGCAAGATGCTTTTCACATGAGTGGCTTCAGACAAGCTATACTTACGAGAACTAAGGAGGAAGGTCTATTAAATTATATGTTTCCTTAGCGCATGAGATTATGTACCGGTGGGGAAGAAAAGTTCTCGAGTGGCGACCACGAACCGGAAGACGCAGCGTAGGCCGGCCCCCCATTCGGTGGACCGACGATATGGTGAAAACCACGGGGAGCCGATGAATGCAGGAGGCGAGCAGCCGCTCAAGGTGGCGCGCTCTGGGGGAGGCCTATGTTCAGCAGTGGACGCCTTCAGGCTGTTAATGATGATGATGATGATGCTGATGAGATTATGTATATATATCTATATATAGCGCTATCTTCAATTTAGAATCAAGACTTATCTCCCAGACTATACAAAAAGATGTAAAAAATTCCATATATTACCGCTGTATGAGAGAAGGCGCATAGCTGATATTGTGTACTTGATCAACATAGCAAATGGCACGGTTGACTGTCCTGAGTTGTTGGGGAGCATAGGCCTGCGGGTCCCATTTGCATCACTGAGGAGGCCTTGCACATTGCATGTTGCCGAAGGTAGAACCAATTACAGAAGGAATTCTTATCTAATGAGAGCTAGCAAGTGTTTCAATGACTTGACCGGGACACATGATATTGACCTTTTTAATACCACTGCTAATCAGCTGAAGAAGCTGATGAGTAGTAGTGTTTTTTTTGGTAGTTAAGATGGTCCTTAATGGTGTGTTTGTATTTTTATTTGTATTTTATTTTTTTGGTAGGTATCTTCAATACCTACTTACATAATTACATAATTAAGTTTTTTTTTTAGGTTTGTGCGTCCGTCTTTTTAAGTTCACCCTTTATTATTTTTATTACCTATCTACGGAAACTTGTAATTGGCCTTCTTTATATGTTCATTTCTCTATACTTGTACCTAGCTGTAAGTTTTCTTAAAATCTCAAAATAAAATTAAATAAAATAAAATAAAATAGTTCCCTGTCCGATGATACTGTAAAGGCAGGTAGAGACCAACAGCATTAGCCTGTTAAAATACGTTTCTTATCCCTACCTATATGTATAGCTACTTTAATAAATAGTGTACCTATAATGTAACTATACTACTGCTACCTATTTCCTGGATATTCCCTTAGCGGCTCTTACTGCGGCACGAGAAGAGAGGCGATGGTCCTATTCTCACACAGGGATTATGCAGCGGACCCTGCATACACTATTGTAATCTGGGCCATAATTCTGTATGAAAACACAGATTCCACACGATACAGAAACCACGTCGTTATCGTGTCTTGTTCAAGTCGTGTCACAGCAAGGAATCGTCAATTTTTGTATTCTGTATAATCTAAGACAAATTATCTATGACAGGTTTTAGATACCTTGAGTGCGTTCCGAATTAGAACTAAAGGATTTCTCATCCCAAAACCACTAAAAAAAATAAAATAAAGGAATGGCTTATATTTATGTGATATAACGAAGCCATGGGTAATTATTAAAAATTGACAGAAAAACCTTATAAATACCTTCACTTTACATTAAAATTAGTTTTATTTTGAATAATTAATATTGACATAAGTGGTGGTAACATTTAACGGGTCGATGTTTCGGAACGCGCCTGAGTGTAACATATGATAGCATATGATTGACAGTTCAAATCGCGCCAATCCCAGTTAATTCCACATTCATTTCGCGCGGTTTCGTTCTCATTTCATAGAGAATAGATTTTTGCAGATTTCTTATGTAAGACAAGGAATTCGCGTGGTTTCGAAGCAAGGAATCGTAAATTGGTCATACAGAATTAGGGTCCTGAAACGACGTTATTGTACTTGTTGCCCTGAAAATAATGACCAAATTAAATTATTACGCACAAATCTAAGCAAAACAGCACACTACTGCCGTCCTTATGAAAAGTGCATTAAGTAGGTAAAACATGTTTTCGAGAAAAACGCGAAAGCAAAAGTTGTGAGTAGTCGAGAGTAGTCGAGTTGCTGCATTCTTACTTCCCGAGTTTTTGGGTTCCACGTGGAGTTCTGATACGTGAGAAAGAACAGAATATAGACTTTTTTGGCAATTCCAAATATGTATCTAACTCAATTTTGCCAAAAACGTTAGTTACTGCGTTCTTTACTGTGAGGGTAGAGGTCTTAATTTCCGTTAGAAAGACATTTGATTTTGAGCTTATTTAGAGTTGCCAAGCGCCGCTATAAGCAGGCGCTTTATGGCACAACAAAATAATATTTTACGTAACCATTAAACTTATGAAAGGCGTTAACGTTTTTTACGAGGTATAAGTCGAAGCAAAATATAACCAGTGTAAGAGAGAGCCATGTAGTCCTGGCGTAGGAATATAAGGACCACCCTATCTATTCCCATGGGTGCCGTAAAAGCCGGTTAAGAGGGAATGGGCAGCAGCAACATTTGAATCTCCTTAGTCTGCCTTAATCTACTGCGATCATCAAGACGCCTGCAAAGTATGGCGTGGCTTGTGTCGTGCTATTTTTTTTACTACACAAATTAATAATATCACCTCAAAAAATGAACAGTCGTGAAAACAAGAATTAAATATCTACTACTTTTTCATTTTGTAATTAAATATCTCAAAAAATGACAAGGTTACAAGCATTTTTAAAAACAGGAATAGAAAGAGACAGTTCAACGTGCAGTGACGTCAGTACGTTCTGCTTAATAGTACCTCATTACTAAGCTGTGGTAGCTTTACATACAATCTCTTTGGCATGTGACTGCATGTGCACGTGTGTCACAACGTGCGTTTTCGTAGTAATTGTGGGGAAGCTCTGTTTTGCGAGAAAGGGACAAGCGATGCCCCCTCATGCATCCTTTCAAAAGCTTCTCTTCTTCTTTTCTTTCTTTTGTTCTTTTCTTTCTTCTTCTTCTTCTCTTTGCTTTTTTTGCTTGCTTTGCTTGGTGATTTATTTACCCATTTTACTAATTTTTTTCAATTATTGCATTCATTTTTAACCTACTTTACGAATATAATATTAAGTTGTTAATTTTTAATAGCAGGACAATAGCCTAAACAGGCGTAATTTTCGCAATCGTTGCTGTCAAACGTCGCTTTGACAGAGCAGAAAGCGATCGAGCGCTAGATCACCGTCTGTCGGACAATCGATAAACTAAAAAATGGATTACTTTGTTTCCATCTATTGCTGTTCTGTTGCTAGTGGCGCTAGTATCAAAGGCCAAAGTGCATTAAGCGACAGGCGGGCAACTGCGACCGATTGCTAAGTGTTTATTGTCACTTTGCTACTGCTGTTGTAACTTTTACATAATAGGGCTGCCGTCATCGTATACCCACGACGTTTCTATTCTGCGACAAGCCTTACGATAAACCTTGAAGGTTTTTATAAGTACGCAGTAAATAATAATAAACATTTCAATGTCTCGGGGTGCGGCTTCGACTCCTCGTAATTGGGTTAAAAACCTATTAAAACCATCTGGTTTCCGCTTGCGGGACAAAGTTGCGATTTGTGACGACGTTAGGGACGCATAACGACTGATTAAAACTATGTTAATGCGAGTTATGGGGCGTAAGAAGAACGTAACTGGACTGTAGTTATGATAGTTCAGTTGGTATAGTTTGTTTAGTAGTAGCTTTTAGCATATGCTTTTAGTCTGGGAGTCGAAGGGTTCAAAAGGAAAAACGTCTTAAAGAACCCTGTAATAGGATTTAGGCCTCCCCAATAAAAAATATACACCCAAATCCCCCCCCCCCCCCTACCCCTCTTTTCACTCGTTTTGTGAAGTTTTGGGTGTATATTTTTTATTGGGGAGGCCTAAATCTACATCTTCAGCCTGTTGATGATGATGATGATGAAGGAAGATATATTTTTATTGGGGAAGGCCTATATCTACATCTTTTTTTATGCTAAAATGGGCATACTTTTGACAACAAATCACCTGATGGTAAGTGAAGAAGTTGTCTAAGGTGGAGCACGTTTGCCCATGAAATACCCATTCACTCCTGACTTGAAAAGACCCAGGTTATACCCAGGAGGAAACACTGTTGCTGGAAGAGCATTCCATTCCTTGGCCGTTCGGACTATGAATTACTCAGCAAAACGCTTAGTGCGGACTTGTGGTACACTAACGACGTAAGGATATGAAGAGGCTTGGTGCGCCTTATAGTGCTATGATGGAAAGGGGATGACGGAATGAGCTGGCTGTCGTTCAGGCAGGTGTTGATGGTGATGATGATGATGATGGATATATAGCAATTTAGATATATCTGCTGGTGAATTAACCACACCATGTGGTTTTAAGATAGATACCCTACGGCAGTTCTTCTCTCATTTCCTCTCCATACCAAGGTTATCTGGAAGAGATCGCTTTAAGTGATAGAGTTTCTTTGTATGTTTAAGTTTATTTTTTGTGTACAATAAAGAGTTTGTCCTTATGAAATCAGGGCAATTGAAGCCACGATCCTTTTTTTATTTAATGTTATTTGGTAGTAGCTATAAGTAACACTAACTTAGCTAGGACAAAGTTAACTTAGTACATAGTGGTTTTAGACAACTTGAATGATAAAAGCCGTAAAGACAAGTTTGTCGGATTAATAGAAGTCCCGACCATTATATTATCGCAAGAAATCTTAACACTGGTCCAGTCAACTGAACTGTCATGTCATGACTGCTGTACTATCAGGCAGACACTGTTTAGTAGTTACCGGAAATGACGCAAATGAGAATGTTTCTTTATCCTCGTATTAAATAGATACAATATTGCTTAGCGACACATATACTTCGTAAAACACGTTAGCAAATTCGCAGTATCACAAACAGAAATCATTTTTGTCATGTCTCAGCATATTAACTCGAAATTAAGCCAGCAAAGACGAAATTGCGGGTTTTCACAAATTGTTTTCGTGACAATAATTGTCGGGTGTCGTGTCTGTTATCGCCCTCGTATCGTTGCGGGGTGGGTAAACATGTGGGGTTGACTTTTATTAACATGTACGTGAATATTAGTCATTGGTGAGTTTTTATTCTCTATCTATTTGCTTTGGAGTTTGGCGTTTAGTTAGCCTCCGGGGCAAGGTAGTGAATGCTAGCGCGACCCTGCCTCGCCCCATCCCGGTGGCGGACGGATCACGGGGGGGGGGGGGGGTTTTAGTGGTTTCGCATCCTACATACCCCAAATACCCTAAATACTCTACACACACTACCCTGCCACCATGGGGGTGATGGCAGGGTAGTGTATGTAGAGTAGAGTATATCCCCCCTCAAAAAAAGGGTATAAGTTTGTACGAAGAGGCTTGCGTCATCGTATATATGGATAAATAAATAAATAAATGGATGCCCAGGAACTTCACAGTAAGCTTTGCCATTTCCATTTATCCACCAGCCCAGAAAACACAAGCTGTTTGCGGTGGCGACAAGCAGGGCTGCAGCCCATTTTAGATGCCCCATTCCGAGTATCCTCAATGCTCTCTATGCCCTCCTGGACGCAAGCCTCAATTTTGATGTGTTTCCTGATGAATGGAAGGTGACTTGTAGTCATTTTTGGTGTATTGTGAGATGAGTGCATGATGTAGTGTTTTATTTACATTTCCTTTGGTATTATCATAGTTTGACATTTTTATTTTTTCTTATACTATTGACTAATTAGTAATTAACCTGTTTGAATTTTTCTTGTTATTTGTTATTGTAAATTGCAATTGTAATGATTGTTATTTTAATTGATAGCAGTAAATGTTTAATAGTAAGTGTAATTGGTAGATATGTCGTACAACTCTCTTCCCTTTAGTTCGTATCATAAATCTTGGTTTGAAAAGAAATACATTAGTTGATTTCATCGACTTTGGATTCCTACCTAGTTTATGAATTTTTTTTTAACTTTTAACCAGTTTGACTTCAATTTTATCGGAAAATTACGCGGGCCATATTGTATTTTTTTTTTTGACTGGCTAATGCTGTTGGTCTCTACCGACCTTTACAGCGTCACCGGGGGGGGGCCATATTGTTAAGTAACGACGTCCTCTATCACACTCACGCATTACGATATTTTTAATAACAAATGACTGTTATTTACGAAAATTCTGTGCTAATAAAACCCTCAGAAATATTACAAATGTTCAAAAGAATTTCATATTGATCCAAACAAGTATTCATACATAAAAACAGATTCAAAGAATTTTTGTTTTATCCTGTAGAAATAATTTCTCCGAATAAACGGCGGCGGCTGCCGAAGAAAACAGTATTTAAAATAGTTTTCGTAGAAGTAGCTACGCGAGTAGAAGCTGCGCAAACATAAGCTACGAGCCATCAGTGTGCTACGTTGGGTCTACAAGTTTTTTGGGGTTGTTCCTGATATCCCCCACATTTTCGGCCCCATGGGAGATAACAGGAATTCCTGTTGTCCCCCACTAATATAAGTCATATTCAAAATTATAATATGGTAAAAAAACAATAGATATACAGTTACATTAATATTATGTTATAGTAAAATCACACTTCACACTCTTATATAAAGTTTATTTAAACACCTAGATAGATAGATAGAGATGTATGGTTGACACAATTATTGATATCGGCCGTCCGGCGTGGTGGGTAAAAACCAAGTATGTGTGACGTGACCACCAGAAAAATCTAACATCATCAGGAAGTCGTCTCCGAGATGGAACTGCTCAATGGCTCTCTGAAACTACAAGTCGGATAGGTATCCTGTTTGAACTAAAGTTTTAGAAAACCCTGGGACGCTTCCAGAGAAATAAAAAAGATAGGGTTGCCCTACAAAAAAGTTTCCATACAAAATTGAAACGCATATAAATCGGAAACGGTAAGGGTAGGTTGGAGGTGTTCGACCAAATGTCATAAAGGACAATGGGGGCTTTCCGATGGTGGTCATGAAAATCCAAGATGGCAGATTCAAGATGGCGGCCGTTTTGAAAGTTGGTCCGATCTGCCTGATTTTTTGCATCGGGTGGTTTTTGAGGCCCCTTACTCCATATTTGAAAAAGAAATGGATTACTTATCTTTCTTTCTTTCTTTCATACTTGGTTTTTACCCACCACACCTGACGGCCGATATCAATAATTGTGTCAACCATACATCTCTATCTATCTATCTATCTAGGTGTTTAAATAAACTTTATATAAGAGTGTGAAGTGTGATTTTACTATAACATAATAGTAATGTAACTATATATCTATTGTTTTTTTACCATATTATAATTTCGAATATGACTTATATTAGTGGGGGACAACAGGAATTCCTGTTATCCCCCACGTAGGGGATAACAGGAATTTTTATTCCTGTTATCCATGGGGCCAAAAATGTGGGGGATATCAGGAACAACCCGTTTTTGCACTAGTTCTTAAACTTATATTCGTGCATATTCTATCTCGTTTGCGCATTGTGACAATTTTGAAGTAATTAAATGGTAGAATTTACTTACGAAAAATCTATCCGTAAAAACCTTTAAAATAACATCACAAATATTTAACAGAAAAATCACATTAATCGTAACAAGTATTCATGCATTAAAGTAGAATCAAAAGGTTTTTTTTTCAAAGATAGAGGATGCACGAATATACTGACCTTAAAATTACAGACAACTGAACATTTCCTCCACATTGAAAGGAGCATTATGCTGAAACACCCTTCACCGATAGAATGCTTCATAGAGTTTTATGATAGCAAAAAAGCCGCTCATTCATATAAATTAAATTATTTTTCTTTTAATATCATTACACATACAAATAGCATAATTTAGATCAATAATTGTGAGCTTTGTAAAAATGTAAAATCCGTCACCAAATAAAGTAAAAATAAATAGAATTAATAAATAAAAAGAAAATATTGATACTAACGTTTTATCCAACATTATCAGTCACACTCAAAATATCGTATTCTATTTCACTTATAAAAACCTTTCACCCAATTACCGCTCACCGAATATCATAAACACCAATTGTCGAAGATATACTGACGTTTTTTTATCGGGGACCTTCCCTATGTAAATGTGTATCTATGTAAATAAATTCAATAACTCCACCCTGGACACGACACCGTAGCTAGTGGGGGTAGATAATTCAATTTATGCCTGGATCCAAATGCGGTAGGGTTGGCCCGGGAATACGGATTCGGATATCGGATAAAGTTCGGATAGTGTCCGGGGTAATGTTGAAATATGGCTGTAAACTAAAAAGCTGTGAAAGATTTAATGGGTTGACGATTTATGTATAGTTTTTGTGTGCAATTAGCAGTTTGCGTCCGATAAACCATGATAATTTTTTTTTTTACTGGGTTACTTAACGTTTATAGGTTAGGTAACGTATATTTGGAACAGCGTTATATTATTGTGTATTTTGATTGCTACGAAAAATTAGGTTCTTTCGATAAGTGGGCAGGCCAGCATTTGACCTCGGAACAAGGATGTTTGCAAAAATTCCGGCAACCTGTGGTGAGGTATATATTCACTATTATGAAAAATATAAAAAACAAAAGATCAAAAAATGGTGTTCCAATCAAAGATTAAACAAAAAACGACTTAAAATCAGAGTTTAAAGTAAAATATGCCATTTTTCAATGCCTGTTGTTAACTCAAGAAAGGACGAATCTTCTTCTTCAGCCGTCGGTCCCGGCTGTTGTCTTAAGACAATAGTCGTTAAGCCAAGTCAGAAGCCCTTGGGTGGTCTAAAAATTCTGACACCAGGGCTGACCACTTGCCTACACTAGAAGAAGAAGAAGACTAATTAGATCATAATTACGTACTGTACGATTCAAATCTCATTCATCACTTAGTTAGTAGCGCTCATAGCGAAGCACGACTAGCCGTTTCTAACCGATCGGTAAAGTTAAGCAACGTTCGCTGCGGCCACTACTCTGATGGGTGACCGCTACAGCAAAAAGTAGTATTTACAACTGAGCACTACCGTGCTTCGAAGGGCACATTATCCGGCTGCTGTCGTAAGACAATAGTCGTTAAGACAAGTCAGAAGCCTTTGAGTGGCCTAAAAATTCTGACACCAAGACTGACCACTTGTACAGACATACATTGTGTAAATATCAATCTTACTATCATAGATAAAATACTAATAAATACGAGGCTTCTGACATTGAAATATCCATGTCACATCTCTATATTTGACATAGAAATAATGCATTCAGAAAAATAAAATAAAACTGTTCTCATTCAAGGAGGGAGAGAAATTGCTCATACAAATACAGCAGCTCTACTGTCTGTTCGAATTTGTCATATGATATCCATATCCGTAATCGATATTCCGGATCCGTACTCTGACAGCGCGATGGATCCACATCCCACAGGGGCAAAACTACTCGCTGTAAACAAAAGCTACGGCACCGTATAGCACCCTACATAAATAATGTATTCCTCCATTCTCCTAAAGAATATATCTTTTACACACAACTTTTCTGTTATCGTCCAAATATTCCGAAAGCGATTTGCCAATTTCGGTTTACCAGTGTTCTCTCGTTGCTGTTTTGTTTTCCCGTTTGAAACTTTTTGCTGACATTTTGAGAAACGTTACGCAGTATGAAAAAAGTTTTGACTTTGGTTTTAAAATTAGGCCTGCGTTATTGTTTTGCAAAAATTTTAAGATGATTTTTCGACTTTTGTGGCGGGTCTTTGAAGAAAATCCGACAATGGCAGTTGTGAATTTAGAATTTCTTACAAAAACCTGTGTATTTTTGAATTTTAATGTGTAGTAAGGGTGGATTATTATCCGTTAAGTTTATATAACCATGCATTTTCGTTTGCTCTTCAACGAATTTTTAGAGCCTTCAGTAAAATATCCACCATTTTACTGATGACATTTTGACTGATAAAATAGGACTTTGACATATTGTTTATTTCTCTAATCTGTGGCATAACCGTACAAATTTTTACTTATATTTGGCCCAACGCATCAGCATTGCAATTCAACGTGGCAATGCGGCCAGCATGTTGGGTACGCTACCTACCGGTAGTGGGCTGGAGCACTTGGACTGTCTATAGGCCATCGCGGCTATTATACAGTCCATAAGTGTTCTTTGTAATAGGTAGTGTAGCTAGTTTAGTTTAGTTTAGCTTAGTTTAGCTTAGTTTAGTTTAGTTTAGTTTTTATTATTGTAGTAGTTAGCTTGAGTAATAAAGGCAATTTGCCCGTTAAAAAAAAAATTTTTACTCACCTTGACACTGGCATAATTATCACTAAAAAGCTAGAAAGCGATAGAAAGCCATAAACGAAGATGAAAAAGAAGACTTTTGTGGCTTTTGAATTATTATTGCTGACGTTAAATAAATAACTTCCGTGTTTTTTTTTTGAGGCAAGTAGTGGATTGTTTATATCCTCTTCTCGAGCCTTCTTAATTCAAAAACTTTATTGCAAATAGGTTACTTTTAGCACTTTTAAATAATAATTAATAATAAGGTTCGCAATCCAACTCAAAACGGAAAATAGTATTATTGAACAAAAAGTCCTGGTGTCACAGTACGGACAAGGTAATTCAAATGCTCTATGCAGTCCCTAAGATAATTTAATCAATACTTTTAATCCTCATTAATGTATTTAAATATTCATCATCCATCACCATCTTCAGCTTGTATTGGTATACATCAGACATAGGCCTCTGACCAAGGTATATGACTTGTTTGGAGTGCCCGTGTGCCGGACTGAGCTCAGGCGACAGTCTCCGATGTTACGGGCGCTGCGCTTTCTCAATGCTGTTCTGCGCCAATACCAGCATCTGGACCTATTCCAATGTACACCAATGGAGTTCCATAGAACGGCATTGGAGTTTGTAGAGACTTACATAGTGACGTAAAGATTCTTGACTCCTGTTTATTTTTATATTTATGTATTTTTTTGTAACATTGTTGTGTCTATTGTTTTTGTGTATACTAGTTTTAGGACCTCGAGTGGACGAATTAGGAAACTGTAATGTCCACTTGAAGGTATGGCATTCATTCAAATAAATAATTAAATAAATATAACATACGCCATTGAGCCCAGGCTTCGACTTTTACTTTATGATCCACTTGTTGTCAGTCAGCGCAAGTCATTGCTCCACCTATATAGTCAAAGGGCTTCATCCACTAGAATACGTTTTCCATGTCGCAGTCTCCACTCAAGAACGCGGTCGTCATGTTCACACATTGTTATTTTTATGTGAACAAAAGTCAAAAAGTCAAAAAGTTTATTGCAAATAAGCTACTTATAGCACTTTTAAAAGTCAAAAAGTTTTAAGGTACTTAAAATATTAAAATTAAATTATTGTAGATTCTAAGCATAAAATTATAGGTTACAAGTACTCAACGTCAAATGGTATATAGCAAGCCTATTACAATGTGAGTTCGAAAAAAAAGAAGTTCTCTTTCCCACTACAGGTGCAAATAATCCGGCACAATGCAGAATATAAAGCTCCGATCCGTTTCGATTGCATGTGTAAAGAAGAACCTCCTACCAACTGTCAGAAAGATCCATGTTAAGGTGTAACGTTTCACTAGCGCGGAAAATTCAAATTTTCTTTCGTTCTTTTGCCAATAATAGCTTAATTACTCAACGTGATTACATGAAAACTAATGTTCCGCAAATAAATAGAATGTATCAATAAATTACAATTAAAAGTATCACATATCATTGGTTTAGCGAAAAATGGCAATAAACAATTTTCTTCTTAGTTTTTCAGTCTATTGCCATTTGTCGCTAAACCAATGATAAGTAGGTGATCCTTTTAATTGTAATTTATTGATACCTTTCTATTTGCGGAAAATGGCAAAATTATTGGCAAAAGAACGCAAGAAAATTTGAATTTGCCGTGCTAGTGTAACGTTCCACCTTAAGCTAACTGCGTGACTAAAACGTTGGCACATTGACACAAGAAATCAGCATTACTGCTAGCATGTTGAGTACACTACCTACAGCTAGAGGGTTCGAGCATCGGTTGAATTTGTGTTATAAAAACTGTTAGTTTTTTTTTTGTATGAATAGTCGACGTTTGACTGACAGTCGAAGGTCTAGCATATTGGCATAGAAGTCGCATTAACCTGTAGGTATCTAGTTAGTATAACTGTATATATTGTGTAATAATTATATATGTATGTAGGAGAATATAAATAGGCACTTTACCTGTAAAGAAAAGTGAAATGTGATATAAACTGAAATTAAAAGCTACAGGCGCCTAATCGACACCGATGTACTAACAAAAGCGCACGTTCCACCCGCGGGTGTTCGAGGGCATTTTATCGACACCACACCGCAAACTAATTTATGAGACATTTATCCACTTTATCCCGCTTGCGGATTATTAATTGAATAAACTCGGTCGTTATTGATTCGCAGATTCGAAGCCTCATGACGCTTGGCCCTGTATACGTAAATAAGAGCTTCATTATATATATTAATTAACGTTCAAAGTAAGTGATCACTGAAAGAGAATTTTAATTAGAATTATTTTACTTCATTGAAAGCTAGCTTGAAATGTAGCACTAAGTAGCATAAAATATGGGTAAATTATAATAATAATAATTTGTTATAGTACTTATCCCCGGACAGTTTAAACACCTTGTCACTAAGGATAAGACCAATGGATAAAAATGCTAACAAAATATAACCAATAGTCAAAATTAACTAGAATTTTTAACCATTAACCGTTGATTTTAGGTTAAACACCATTAACCAAAACCCCACCCTTAGTTACCTACTTGAATTTGTTAAAAATATTGTTAGCTTTGTAAAGAAAAAAGGGCTTAGAATGTTACGGTTTTTTGGTCCTCCGCAAACAATCCGTAATGAACGCTGCCAGCGCAACACCACCCTTGCTTGTGCACAATTTGTCCAACAAGAGGTCCCTTTAATTTACTAAACACAATTCACAATCTACAACAGTATAATTAAGCCGAGTTAATTCAAATCTTCAGTACCCTTCTGCAATGTATACAAAACCCAAATGAAAGTCTGGAGCCGCCCCGGTGGTCACAGACCCAACAAAAAAAGCCTTAATTTATCTTTGGGAAGAGCCCGAAGGGACAAAAAGAAAGGTACAATTGGGATAGCGTTTTTTCGGGTTCTATCTATATGTTAATGAGGTCGATCAAATGTATGTTAAAACCGGCGATATTATTGAGGTACGAACGCGTGGTAAATTGAAATAGCGGGGTCACGCCAAATGTCAATTTGTAGGAGGAACAAGCGAACCATAACTCTAAATAAAGTGGGTATACACGGTGTATAGGTTCAGTTAAAATATACCAGGCCACCTACGCTGTGAATTTAGTATGCTGACAGATAAATCTTATACTTGAGAGCTACTTATTTTTTCTCTGTTGATAAGAACAAATGTATCATGGGGTAGGATCCGTAGGTTTTATGGGGTCATCTACAAAATTGCATGCGATGCCCCTCTGCACTAAAGTTTGACAGCACTTAAGTTCGCACTTCGCACTTATCCCTCTAAGAGGTACCTACAGCCAACGCATTTAGTTACGTTCTAGAGATATAAGTGCGAACTTAAGAGCTTTCAAACTTTAGTGCAGACGAGCATGACACAATCTCCTATTATATAAATGAAACGCTTTGTCCTGAGTAAGTCTCAGGACGGGACTTATAACTTATGGTACCTACAGCCCTACCAATGAGACTTGGTATTTGTAGAGTGTTTTCTTCTATGGTGTTGCAGGGGTGTATATGTAGGTACTAAAAAAAGTATTGATAATTTTGCCCCTAAATAGACCAAAGGTTGTACGAAAAGACGCGTTTAAAACTCGAAGGTTATTTCAACAGTAGCTAAAATAGCTGACATAATGTGATAATGATATTACAGCTGTGAGCGCTTTTGTTTCTATTGTCAACAACTTTGCATGCAAATGAGAAAAAAGTTACCCCCACAATAGCCACCGATTATATTAGAACCAAAAGTTGTAATTCGAACTCAACAAACTGGATCTGTAAAAGCATTACGATTTTTAAATCCAGCAAAAGTTTAATTAAAAGCAACGAGTTTTCAACATTTCCAACGTTCTAACACAGGTTTTTACGGGAAGTTTAATACACTCCAAAAGTTTAAACACCGTAACAAAGTATTTAAAACTAACGCGTGGTAGTTTCTAAGTTACTTAGTTCCAGTTTCGCGTGAGGCAGCTTTTAAAGGTAAAGCCACACGGCTTTTCTGAATTGGTGAGTTACTGAACAATTTATGTGTCTAAAATAATAGTACATTATGATATAAGTATGCAAAGTTGATCATTGCACTCGCATGTCATACCACGTTTTTCATCACAGTTGCGAGGGAAAAACAGAGTTGTTAATTAACTTTGTGAAAAATGTCGTACAGGCTTCTTATTTTCACGCGCCATCAGAGAAAAATGAAACGAATCGAAACGAAAACTGGAACTGGAACTAGAACGGGAACTGGAACTAGAACGGGAACTGGAGCTGTAACGGAACGGGAACTGGAACGTGAACGTGAGTTGGAACGTGAACGTGAACTGGAATTGGAACGTGAACTGGGACGTGAACTGGAACTGGAACTGGAACGTGAACTGGAACGTTTAACTGAAACGTAAACTGGAACGTGAACTGGAACGTGAATTGAAACGTGAACTGGAACATGAACTGGTACGTGAACTGGAATGTGAACTGGAACCGAAACTGAAACGTGAACTGGAATGTGAACTGGAACCGGAACTGAAACGTGAACTGGAATGTGAACTGGGACGTGAACTGGAAGTTGAACTGGAACTGGAATGAAACAAAACGAAACTACGAAAATGTACGTATAACTTGCAGTGAGATACAAACTTAACTGAATCGTGCGGTAATGTGAAGTAAAAAGCACGCGTTGGAAATTCCTTGCATAATGATCCTAAAAGCGGTAGGATAAGGGCCACTTTACGAGCAACTGTGACAAATATTTTTTTTCACAGTTGCTCGTAAAGTGGCTCTTCTGCCACTGAGTTTAGAACCGAAATCCAACAAATTTCAGACGGGTGCTGTTTACTTTAAATTACCACATACACACGTTATGATATGATAACCCTATTCAGTTAAGTTTTTTTTGTATCTCACTGCAAGTTATACGTACATTTTCGTCGTTTTGTTTCGTTTCAGTCCCAGTTCCAGTTCCAGTCCCAGTCTCAGTTACAGTTTCAGTTTCAGTTCTAGTTCCAGTTTTCGTTTCGTTTCATTTTGGTCGATGTCGGTTTTGTTCGCGCCATCAACACGGTTCATCTCTGCGGCGCGTGAAAATAAGAAGCCTGCACGACATTTTTCACAAAGTTAATCAACAATACAACTCGTTTTTTTCCTCGCAATTGTAATGAAAAACGTCGTATGACATGCGAGTGCAATGATCAACTTTGTACTTATATCATAATTTAGTATTATTTCACACACATAAATTGTACATTGTGTGTACTTAATTGTGTGTGTGTACATTGATTATTACACACTTGTGTCATAATGTACTATTGTTTTTAATTCACAAACAGACTATAAACACTTTTCACAATATAGAACAGTTTTGTAAGTAGGTATTATACAAATATTTTGTTAGTACAACTTTATAAAATAAGTATGTTTGGCTATATTAAATTTATTTCACCAAACTCGCTCAAGATAAGCTTAAGTAATAACTGTTTAACTACGTCGAATGTGGGAGTGCAGCGGCGATAGCATCCCAAGGGGGTCATATAGTCGACTTTATGTCGCTTCTTCAAGTGCAGTCTCCGGGCAGCGATCAGTGAAAACTGAATGTTGCAACTCGCACGTTATGTGGAGAAATGTAACAAAATATTAGATTTAGATTTAGTTAGGATTTACGATACATCTCTCGGACAGCCTCTGTGGTGTAGTGGTTGAGCAGGTTGGCTCATAGCCTGGAGCAGCGGGTTCGATTCCCGCGACAGGATAAGTATGTGTGCACATGGATAAAAGGAGCAAATACTTGTGTACTCTGTGTCTGGGCATTGTGGGACCATGGTCCTCGTAGTTCCTCGGTCTCTTGATACAGGGAATCCTCGTTAGGGTCCAGGAATCTATGTATGTCGTTAAATCGGTGGAAAAGATTAAACACAGAGCTAGCTTTATCCTAACACTTCCACGTGCCACAGAATAATAGTTCCCCATGTTAACCAGTGAATATACGAGTAGGTACCTACATAAAAAACCTACTGGACCCACTACTTGAACCGATCAGTGGTTCCATTCCACTACAATCCGAAGTCTTAAGGCGAGTCACCGAGGCGAAGCGGAGAAAAACTGATTTGCTAGATGAAATGTTTTAAGTACCTACTTATTTACTATTAAATAACGGTCTTACAACAATATGTGACACACATAAAGATATTGTCTAAAAAATGTTCTAATTTTTACACGATAAAATGTAGGTACTTTAGGTACCTACTCGATTAGATAAAGTCCTGAAAACGGGCTAAAAGAAAAATCTGAATCGAATTATTTTTCTACTAAAGAGAACTTGCTAAATTCTGATCTTCAACAAATGTCCTTGTATTTATTGAATTCTTTATCAAGGAACTTGAACGGTTTCCAGCGGTTTACAACATGCCGCCCGCTGCCTTACGAAAAAATGCCTCACCTTAAACGTGCTACATCTCATCTACTTTGCATTGATCTTACAATAGGCCATAGGCAAGCCTACACCATTACTGTAAGTACTACAATGTACAACAAATAGGTAGATACATCACCGAACAAAATGGACACCTTGTCTCACCGCATGAATTTTCAATGGGATTACAAGGTAGGCCTCAAAATACAGAGTCTATCATACGCCAGTCTAAATGTTAATGCGCGGGCGATGTATGCAAATACCATATTCAGAGTAATGTATGCGACCAATAACAAGGGCCAGCCGATGGTTGGGTTTGCTGTGTGGAGCTACTGATGTATGGAAATCGTTATTGTAGGAAAAAAGGATTTGTCATTGCCACTATATTTTTACAGGCGTCAGATATCACGCGTTTTATTGCCAGAAAACTCCTGAAGCAGTGCGCCGTTTTAGCCATGTAGTCGTTTTGTAATAAGTAGGTACATAATGTGTATTAGTCTTTAAGGTACCTATCTACAAATATGAACCTGTTTAATTAATATAAATTAATTATTTTTAGGTATTAATATTACCTATTGATAGAAGACTGCCAACATTTTTCTATATGTTGTTCTTCAACATGTAACGTTTGAACATAAGCAGAGCGCGGTAACTAGGCAGGTACCGTGTCAAATAACTTATCTACTGATTTTTATCATAGATAGCCTTAGATACGTATACCAGTAGTGCTATTGGGCTTTTTTCTTTCTCGTGACACTACAATTACCAATACCTGATTAAGTCTATAGGTACCGTCTAACTATCCATAGGCTTAGGCCACTAGCTCACCAAGATGCCATAGCGATGTCGCCGGCATTGGATTGGATACGTATCCAAACAATTCATATTGAAATGGCAGTTAACTCACTTAGCAAAGGTTTGGCAACATACATTTCATTACGAATTGTTTGGATACGTAGCCGGCGACGTCCCCATGGCATCTCAGTGAGTTAGTGGCCTTACTGGTGACACTACGTTATTAGAAGCACTCATTTCGTATATGATGGGGTAACCAACGCATTAGAAGCACGTCAAGTGTTACACATGTCCCTAAGCTACGGTGACCTCTCTCCAGATCTTGTATTAGATAATACTAAATCAAATCAAAGCGTTTATCTGCATTAAAACATAGTTAAATATATATTATAATAACAGCAGGTCTTCGGTATGTCATAAAAATTTGATCATGCATGTTTTTTGCTATAAATAGCATACAAATATTCATAGTGAATGTAAAATGGTTCGCATTAATAGTCTATGGTTGACCTCTTCCAATCTGGGAGGACTATAAGCTATATATTAAAAAATATAGTATAACTATATGTAGTTATAGATGAAATAGCTCAACGATGCAAAGGTTTCTCGTAGTAGACGCTCAGCCAATCCAATTTGCGGAACTACATGCATTACATACATACCTTTTATATTGGTCGAACCGTCCACCAAATAACGCAATATTCGGGCACAAAAATGCAGATTTCCGGCCAAATACCAATGCAGGGTCAAGGGACAGAGCCACAAATATTTGTAAAGAGATTGTTTACTCCGCCCTCCCTTGTAGCTCTGAGCTTTTTAATGTAAATAATGTATTCATATGACCTACAAAGCGTGAAATTATATGGGTCGCCGGAATAAAACGAATATACATGACACAGACTTCCTTTTTATTACAAATATTAATTGCACATAAGAACGTTTCATACAAAAATATATTCTTAATTAAAAATATTCCCACTAAAACAAACTATAAAATTGCAACAGAATTACGTCAAATTATGTATTTTATTGACTAAATTCCATTGTTTTACATCCGATTATATCTCTTTTGTTTTTACTGCTAACTTGGAGTTACAAATAAAATGGCAAATCAGACGTCAAGAAGTTTTCTGCGCTTTATATACCTATACTTAATTGGAAGTTTATAATTATGTATAAATCAATATAATATAAATAACTAATATTCATAAATTATACAAGACTCGAACTGTACAATATTAATTGACAAAACATTAAGCCAAAAAGCATATTGCGATATTTAAAAGTAGAATTTCGAATGTTTATTTATAAACAATTTGTTTCAACAATCTATCTAAATCCTATATACATTTTGTGATGGTAAATGGTAACACTTCGTCTTTGACTTATTTTTATTAAATAATGACCACCGCAAACTCACAACAAACGGTATTTTATACAATTATGTTTATCACATTTTAATTTATTAGTAACAATAATACAAAACTTTGTTATTCTTGTGACTTTTTACATTTACACAATTTGATATTACAATGTTTGTGACATTTTAAAATCCTAATTAAAACTAAGTCTATGATGTTACTAAACCGCTCCGGCTGAGATGATCCACGTTTTTGCTAAATAACTCTAAATAAAATTGTAAAAAGCTACTTAAAACTAAAATTGTTTTTGTGACAAGCTGTGTGACACGAATTTTGAGAACTGAATTACTCAATGAAATATTTCTTGAAGGTTACATCAAAAGTACGCGCTGCAAATTGTACAATTTAACAAACCTATTGGTAACTTTCGGCCTACAAACTAAAATTACAAGTAAATATTATTTAAGTAGTCGTAATGGAAAAAGCCTAGCCCACACTATTTAGTCTAATCACGTAGAGCAATCATAACCGTAATGAGACTCATTTCCATTGCAAATTGATATGAACCGAGTTCAAATCGCATAGAATCGAAAAGATCGATTAGTTTCAACGCCCGAGCCAATACTGGGTTTATAAACACATCAAATACAACTAAACGGATAAAATACATTTTAGAAACGAGCCGATCGAATCGTAGTGAGCTATTTTGAAATCGCGTGTCATTTTGCGCATTTTTGTCATTATGCGTATTCTTGTCATTATGCATAGATGTGTCATTATGCGTGTAATCCTTAAAAGGATACTGCTGATAACGTTATGGCCTTTATCAATAGATTCTGCAAGGTATTAAACATAAAAAATTTCGTGTTATCGTTTTAGTAAAATGACCTGAAAGTTCACTAGTCAATTTTTCACAGTAGAAGGGTAGTTCCACGGCACCTCAATGCACTGTGACAACAGTAAATGTCCCATTATCACAATATAAACTGCGGTGCAAGCCCCGAGACCTCTGCTGGGTCATTCACAAAGCTTATAAACTGCACTATAGCGTTAAATGAATTTTCGACGTTGGGAAGGCCAGACATTGTGATTTACGATCAAAGCAAATAATAAGTACAAAATTTTTTCGCGAATTTTCGTTAGATTTGATGGTTACAATTTTTGTGTTTTAACGCAAAATATGGGTAAAATCTCTCCATTTTTGTGATTTAATTCAGCGTGTTTTGTATTTTGTTTTGTAAATGTTCCAATTTTTCTCAACAGAGTTGAAATTGTAAAATTACGCTAATTATAGATAGGCGTGTATACACTATCGTATCACTTCTGCCACCATATTTCAAGATAATTTCAACTTTGAATAACTACAGTATTTTATTATAGATAGGCTTACATTTGACCATGGTCTCATCTGATGGTATGTGATGACGCGGTCGACGATGTTGTTGTCTAGCTGTAGTGCTTACATTAGCGGTTTAGTTCGTATTGGTTTGAGAATGACCTGACCTGACCTGGTGCTGCGAACATTTTGTTCAATTCAAATGTACAATTTACAACTAGCTTTAACACGCATAAACTTGAGTAGATTCCTCCTTACGAAGCTCACGAGTAAACACGTGAAGGATAAATTAATTTCTATAAAAAATATTAGATATTACATTACGAGTCTGAAGTCTAGTACGTATTTATAGCTTGGTAGAGCGTGATTCAAACTCAATGGCGGTTGTGAAGTGCGCTGCAAGCTCACCGCACGCTGCGCACACCGCTTACCTCTTCCCACGCGCATGTAATTTTTGCTACTGCGCAGCGTTTCGCGCTGACTTCACAGTCGCCATTAAGTTTGAATCACACCATATTATACGTCACTTTTCTAAAGTTTCTTCTTTTAATCCATGACAGTTGCGATGTCATGGTTATTATACACCTATTCATTCATAACATAACTCGTTCATTATTACCAACTAACAATTAATTAATGCTATCAATAAACGAATCAATTTACAAAATTATATTAATTGAGTAAGTTTAGTATGTTTTTGGATACCGTGAGCTTTATTGGATACAGAAAATTATTCATTAGAGAGATCTCTTTAAAGTTTAAATTAATTTTAAAAAATATTTATGCTTTTGTGACAGTTTTTGTGACAATGCCATTGTATTTAACAAAACTGATAAGATTAAATACAAATACAAAAAATTGCGGAACAACTCAATTAAAATCCGTATTTAAAAAACAGGAATAATTTACGGATAAAATCAGTTTTTTATTCTATTATTATGTGTTAGAATGTTATTTTAAGACCTCTTAAGGCCTTAAAGGCCTCATAGCAGCACTGATAACAACCCTTATATTCTATTTTTTTATCGGACTTTTATGGCTTCGGTTGTACCTAGATACTTCTGTTAATAATACAATGTGAGAAAGTTTCTTACTATAATTGCCTTCAATCAAGGTTTATACAACTTCTACTAAGAGGTTTTATTAAAAGGCCTAGACATTTTTTTCTTACTGGAATAATCCCATCTTAGAGTATAGACTAAAAGCATAGAGAGATCATCAAAACGATATTATAATTGTACTGCTCACACGTATCACTACGTCAGTGGCGAAGGAAAGAAACATACATATAATAATTAGCTACGCTTGCGATAAGCACCGTACCATTTTTTCGACTCGAGTCAACTGTTTTTTCTATACAAATCTGTCAGACTCATTCACATCAAAGTGTCATCATTCATATAAAAGGTGTCCAAAAAAGTGGTACGCTTGACACATAATCAAGTTCTATCTATGCTTTAGTCTATAATACTCTAAGAATCCCATATTTGACCTTTTCCAAATTTCGAAATTCGATATTACCCATTGTCTCATATTGTATCATTAAACACACAGAGCAGGAAAAATGACGCTCGCGCACCGATAGAGACGTATTAATATTCGCCGAAGTTCATGCCGAACATGTAGGCGCCGAGCGTCTTAGAGTATTATGCTAGAGGTTTTATCCTAAAACGTGGCACGCGTGAATGAGGCGTTTTATTAAAAAAAAGATATTGTATTTTATCTATGACCTAATAGATGGCGCCAGTCAGTAGTTTTATCAAAATCTGTCACTGTCACTGTTTCAAGCATAGACCACAGGTTAGAGGAAACACGATACTGACTGACAACTCTTAAGCTCCGTTATATCCGTTGCGCGATAGTTCGGCTTTATTTTGGATAATAACATAATATTAACGTTTATCTGTCTCGAAGTTCTACTGTACTTCAATTTACTTAAGAAGAATGCACCACAGACTACTTGGGAGATACTACAGACAATGTACTCGTGGTCCACTCAACTGAATTTGACATTTTGTAGGTAGTCTAAGCATTTTCTTGTTTAAACTACTCTGTGGTTTGAAAGGTTTAAACTATGTACTTACTGCGCCATCTAGTGAAAGAAGCGGAACTCATTTTTTTTTAATAAAACGCCTCAAAGTGTTGACCCCTCCCTCTATTTGGACTAAGCGTATTTTTTTCCTACTCTGCGATTAAACCAATGTACATATTTCACGAAAAGTACTTTTTATATTTCTCTTTTCACAGAGTATATCAAACTAGAGGATATTTCGTGTAACATCGAGTTCTCAACAAAAGCGTACCTACCGTTACAACATCAAACGGTTATGGTCCAATTTTAATAATTAATTCTTAAATCAATATCTAGGAAACTGTGATCTACAATCACTTACGAATTTAACTACCATCGAAATATTTTAATAATGAGTTTTGTCACATGGCTTCACGTGAAGGACGAAAAGGTTTGAAACTTTCGAATAAATTGTTAACGTTTTACGATTAAAGTTTCAAAATTGTCATGAAACATTTTCACTTAAATGGCAAGCTGTCGTTTCAATTCTCAACATATTTACGGACAACAACGACGCCCTTTCCTATACTTTTACTACTCTATGATTTTGTACAGTCGGGAAAGTCCAAATGCTTTATGAATTTCTACTCGCATTCGAAATCACAATATCAAACCGTTACGCCTTGTAATAAGACCTGTCCTTTTAACTTAGACTGCCGTATAAATCTTAAATAGACCCAAGTGAAATCATTTTCTAAAGAAGCCCTAAAGAAATGATACGTATTACGTACTTAGAACCTCGTTATGATATAAGTGAGTGCAGTTGAATTGATTCTGATTGCAGTGATTAAACTCACAGCATGTTCACGTCGAGCAATATTCGTGTTCGGTTCGCTGCTCTCCTAAACATGACATAGGATGCGTGACATCAGTACAATTTCGCTGTTACGGTATGCGAGTATTCGTATCTTTAGAGATCAGGATATCTTTGTCATTGCATCAATATTGTATTTCTCTATGTTTGATCTTAGTGACGATATAAGGAATTATCGCAACGCAAACCATTTAAGTATTAACAAATACGAAGAGTTTGCTTTTGGTAAAGTAAACAAATTCGACGTAAAATGAAGTTGGTTGTGTTTTTCTAATCTTGCCAGTGACAAACCTATGTGGACTCACAGTGGCCCGCTACGTGGCGTGTTCGAGCAACGGCGCATGTTCGTGTTCTGTTCGCTGCTCGTTCGGGCTCGCAGCGCTAGATGTAAGCACAGCGACGTCGCCATCGTCGCTCGCCAGTGGGGAATACACAAGCCCACGCGAACGTTTGGGATTCTCACTTCTAGCTCGCGGCCTTGCGATCTGTTGAGAGAACATACTGTTGTATATTCCACTATACTAAAAAATGTACGTTATCTCATTAGATGGTAGAAGAATTCAATTAAGTTACATGTTATAAGAATTTTATAATCAAAAAAAATTAATTGATTGACGCAGGCGTGACTTCGCGGAAGTTCATCGTAAATACAAAATGAAAAAGTATATCTAGTGTATTTTTAGTGTGTTTTTATTTGTGTGTATTTTTAGCGGAATTACACTAGATATACTTTTTTCATTTTGTATTCAAAAAAAATTACTAAAAAAATTAAAAATAAATATGTGTGGACATTTCACATAACGCCATCTAGCCCCAAACTAAGCATAGCCTGTACTATGATAACTGATAGAATGCGTAAATACTTTTTCGTTTGTAAATACATATACATAGAATACAAAATAACACCCAGAGACAGAATACAACACCTATGTTCATCACTCAAATGTTTGTCCTGAGTGGGAATCGAAACCACAACCGAAGAAGGCAGAACTACTACCAAATGAGCTATCAGGCCTGTCAAACTTAAAAAAAAACTCCTACGTAGTACCAGTAGAGATAATTAAATATCACTGTTCGTTTATGTAATGCGATTTCGCGTTTAGGTTACGTAGTACCAAATCAGGGCTAAATCATTTTTTTATCTTATGCCATAAATCTAGGAACCCCGCCGTGCCGAATAACATAGTTATGTCAGCATAATTATGTTACCATAGCTACCGCTCATTGCAAGGTTCTGTTCAATTACAGGAGCCTTAACTAAATTGATTTGAACCGTTTCAATCAACTAAATGCTAAACCTTTGACTAAGTTAATAGCAAATATCAAATCAATTACAAAATTTCACTACCTATGATATAATTTAGGTCTAAAACGATGTGCTAATACATACCTAAGAGACCACTTTTAATTATAATGTCACGTGCGGTGCGAGTGACGACCATACAGAATTATAATCATTGTGCACAATATTTTAATAATAATAATTGATTATAATTGAGTTATGTACTGGGTGTGTAATGGAATCACATTTTTTGTGCCTTTGTGATATTGAAGAACGATGAAAAGACAGTCTTTTTTTTATGGAAACGAATGACTTGACGAGCTAATCGTTCGTCTGGTGATAAGCGTCACGGTCGCCCAAAACAGATTGCAGTGTCACTGGGAACCCTAAATTAAATTTTCGCGTGACACTGCGCACGTCATCCTGAGACCTCACACAGTCTAAAACAGATTTCTAGACTGTGAGGTCAGTTCATAAGTCTCATTTGGCAAGTAATTTCACTAGCTACAGTGCCCTTCGAACCGGAACACAGCAGCGCTTGCACACTACTGCTTGGCGGCAGAATAACTGGCAAAGCGGTGGTACCTGCCTAGACGAACGTTGCAGAAAATTTCTACCACCTAAAAATAATGCCCGTCTGCACTAAAATTTGATAGCACTTATGTTCGCATTTATCTCTCTATGATGTACTTACTACAACGCATTTGTATACATCCTAGAGAGATAAGTGCGAACTTAAGAGCTGTGAAACTTAAGTGCAGACGAGCATAAAAGTTGTTCCTTATTATAACAATAGTAGGTACATATAACACAAACCTGTATGACTGCTAGTACAGTTAATACCACGACAGCGGCTGCGACACACGCGACAAAAAGCGTGCCGACGACGCTGGGCGCGGTACCAATACTCGGACCTGTTCGAATGTCGGCCCAGTCGGCGATCCGACGCTTGCCCGCCACTGATGAGTTAATGCACTCGCCTGGTTAAAATAAATAAAAATGAATTAGTATCGTTTTCATTGTATCAGTAATTCTAGTAACAAACAAGCACGCAAGCACCGCCACATTATTCTAATTCTATTATTTCATCAGTGATAGAGTTGCATTTGACCAGTCTTGCCTGATGGTAGGTGATGACGCGTAAATAGAACATGCTTGCCTAGAATATACCGGTTCACTCTTGCCTTGAAAACTCCCCGATTATATTTTTCAGGAAACAAAAAGCTGATAACGATTTCCATTCTTTTGCCATTCAATAAATGTTGGGACTATTTTCCTATGTCAGCATTTCCCAAGCCATCTCAACTCTTTTATGCAGCGAAGAACGGCTTTGGGTTGCTATATGCTAGCGGTGCACGACTTTGGGTCGCTATTCGCTAGCGGAGTATGGTTTTGGGTCGCTATTCGCTAGCGAAGCATGGCTTTGGGTCGCTATTCACTAGCGGAGCATGAATTTGGGTCGCTGCTCGCTAACAGGGCTTTGTTCAATTTACTTTTAAGTCTGCTATAGAGATATTTACACCATATTGCACGTGGCACTGGAGTACCTACAAAATATTTATCCTATTACAATTAGATGGTAGGTATAGGTACCTAACATTGTAATAGCTAGGTACACCCGGTTGAGTAGACTAAAATGAATTTCACTTAGCAGTTTCCCTACTAACTTACACCTATTGTAGTATCAAAGTGTAACGGTTAACCTGTCGTATATTTAAGGTTCGGTTTATTGTTTTCTGCGTAATAAATATATTCTTACTCATATATTTTTTTATGTATAAAGTTTGTAAATACCACTCTAGACTCTACACCTGCATACAATTAATTTTACCTGTATCTGGATGACAATGACAGCAATCACTTTGTTCGACATCGGTTGTAGTCTTTCCGATACAACATGGCACACATTGGTTGTTCAACCTAGAACAAAATAACACTGTTACTTTATTTAATTATTGTTTGGTACCTACAGAACCAAGCTTGATTTAATTTTATGTGAAACTTAAAATCTGAAACCTTAAAATCTAACAAACGCTCTTCGATCTTACGCTAAGCAGGCGATACTGCTATAAAATCATAAATATTTTTCTATTTTTTTTATTATTTGATAGGCTTGCGTTTGACCACTACCTCATCTGATGGTAAGTGACGATGCGGTCTAGGATGTAACGCGCTCGCCTAGAAAATACCTATTCACTCTCGATTTGTTCCCAAGGTTGTAATTTTTGGGAAATACAGAGTTTAAAGTGGGTTAAACAAGTACTACAAAAATTATGCGCACTTTAAAATGTCTGGATTGGTGGTCAGATGATGTAACTGTAACTTGATGCCATACTCTTAATTCTTTAATTTAATAGTATTACTAACCTAACCTAACCTACATTCAAACCCTTTCATTTCATAAAATGTACTTTCATGAAAAAATGCCCTATTTTCCCCAGCTTAATCATACATACCTACTCTTCAACTGACAGGTAAAGTACTTAGCTTCGAGAACACTACTCGACTCACTCTCACTAAGCCCTCAGACGCTGTATAGGCATCTATCTACAACCTAAAAGGGTCTAGACCCATTGATAAATAAACCACATGACTACGCAATACGCATAGCATCTCACCTTGACACAAAGCTTCAACA
Organism: Ennomos quercinarius; assembly: GCA_910589525.2. Taxonomy (NCBI): domain Eukaryota; kingdom Metazoa; phylum Arthropoda; class Insecta; order Lepidoptera; family Geometridae; genus Ennomos; species Ennomos quercinarius. The sequence goes on along the minus strand of OU342504.1, from coordinate 12,173,399 downwards.
TAATATTATACTAATCCGCCAATCATAATCGCATAGGTTCCTAATAGCCTAACTCGTTCGATTTTTACTTTTATTTTTTACGTTCTGAATGTCCAATCACAGCAGTGCCCCCACTAGTAGACACCTATTTCTGATAGAAATAGACTAGTAACTCCTCCATTGAATTGTTACTTCATGGTTAACATAGAACCACTAAATATGTCAGAGTTCGAAGTACTGAGAATTGCAGACATAAATAAATATGATATAAGCAAGCATAGAAGCTAGACTAGACAAGTGAACGCTTGATCTACTTCGTTACCAAAATATTGTTTTAGAATTTAGATCAGTATTCGTTATGAGTATTTTTATCTCTGGAGTTTTTAATATAGTAAATATGTTTTGTAAATTAGGTTGGCCGCTCTGCATGAGAATCGACATATTTCGCGCTACTGGAAAAATATATTTTAAAAAGTGTTGAGGACAATTTGTGTATTTATTTTGCTGCTATTTCACATTCAGCAATATCAACGCCTCGTTGTATAAAAACTGTATGGCATCATCTGGATTTCACGATAATGATGATGCCCGATATAGTGTTCTGTTCCAATTGGTCAATTCCAAAGATCGGAATCTATTGAACTAAAAGTTCCCGAGTCCATTGCTGGCTCCACGGTACTGAAAGCTGATGCTTGCCATACAAAACCCGCACATAATACGTACTTGTCAAGTTTCCGAGGACGTTCGCAACCCGTGCAACTGAACTGCGAAGGACCAGAACAAGTCCGACACGTAGGATGACATCCGCGACACGTCCCATTGCTGGCGTCATAGTACTGGGAGCCCTGACATTCCATACAAAGCCCGCCATCTAGCATGAAGTGGGGTGGGCACGACTTGCAGTGGAGAGGGCCGGAGCCATCGCATTCGCGGCAGTAGTGGTGGCAGTGCCGGCAACCGTCCTCGGTTTGGTAGAAACCTGTTACAAAATAAGAAATCTGATGTATAATAATAAATATCTTTTTAAAAATAGGGGTTCAACCGACTACAGTCGCCATAATTTCATACATTGTGAACATCATCATCATCATCATCATCATCATCATCGTGGATGATATTATTTCTAGTTGTTTTGGTTTCAAACTAAACTATCGAACCGATTTTGATACTTAGAACCTTTCAAATAAAAAAAGAATTTTCGAGATCGGTTTATAAATAACGGGTAAGAGGTAACAAACATCATCATCACCATCAACAGCCTGAAGACGTCCACTGCTGAACATAGGCCTCCCCAACAGAGCGCCACTTTGAGCAGCTGCTTGCCTACTATATCCATTGGCTCAATAAGAAAAAAGTTATTGAAAAAAGAAAATCCTCCTTTCTTGAAAATACAAAAGATGCCTACGCTTTTTTTCAAGAACATTCTGTTGAACCAGTGTGATAAATTTGAATCTAATCTAGTCTTATAGATTAAAAGTAAGTTAAAATACCTTGTGGGCACTCAGGGCGGCATTCTCCAGCGGCCAGCTTCCATCCAGGCGGGCACGAGGCGCACTGATCTCTTCTAGGACCGATGCAGGTTCGACAGGCAAGGTAGCACTTCGAACATGTCCCCCGATCGGCATAGTACCTGAAATATGCATTGACTTCACAATATGTCCCAGTCTCTTAAGGTCCAGTCTATTGGAATATCCAGGGAATGGGCAGCAGCATTCTCCTTTGTCGGCATTACTATCAACACGACGCGCGACGTCTGCCAAGCGTGGTGATTATGGCAAACACTCTATGACCTATGAGGTGTGTGAGTACGATACCTACTGGTTTGCTAAAGCATTTGAATTGTCTATAGGTCAACAGGGCCCGTATACAGTCTAAATGTTTTTTGATATACGTACTTCAGCTATTTAGTACAACAAATAAGAACAGTTACGTTCGCACAGTTAGATCATATGATTGTAGTAGAAAGTTTAAAGAACACACTTAGTAAAAAGTTTAAAGGCACTTTTGTAAATAAATCAAAATATGATATAATAAACTTGGATTCCATACTCACCCGTCAGCACAAAAAGTCCGGCAGGCCCCGGACTGTAGCCTCAAGGAACCAGCACAAGACGTGCAGTTCAATCTTGAAGCGCAGTCCGCACACCCATGCACGCAGCGCGAGCAACGACCGGCTTCGGCGTAGAAGCTGCGGGTGCATTCGGGAACGCATCTGCGGAGGGGTGTCCACTTTATAATCGTCAAGTATTTAAAACAATAGAAGGATAGTAATTTCAGTTCATAATCATCAAAGTCATCTTCCTTCAATTAAAACGTCATATTTTTAAATGCTAAAATGGGCAAACAGACAACATCTCGCCTGATGGTGGAGCACATTTGCCCATGAGATGCGTATTCACTCTTGACTTGAAAAGACCCAGGTACCCAGGAGGAAGTACTGTTGCTGGAAGAGCAACAAACCCATTCCATTCCTTGGCCGTTCAGACTATGAATGACTCAGCAATACGCTTAGTGCGAACTGGTGGTACACTTTCGACGTAAGGATGTGAATAATCACCAAGCCTTGTAGTTCTATGGTGGATAGGGGATGACGGAATGAGCTGATGTAGGGCATGCACACACTTTCCAAAATGTAACTGATAGACGCCCGACAGACTGGCGACCTTGCGTCTATGTTCAAGACTTTGAATTCTCCCTTTGACTAGTCTCTCACCGTTGAATAATGATACAAATGAAAACCGCTACAGTTGACCTACATTACCTACTATGTTTCAAAGGAATAGATTCCCTTAGATACAGGAATTCCAGTTAAGGGCAGTGTAGTCTCGGCTTCAGAATAGGACCACCCAATCTCTTCCCATGGGTGCCATAAAACCCAGCTAAGGGAATATCCAAGGAATAGCCAAGATTCTTGTCAAGCGTGATAATTGTGGCAAACCCCCTCTAAAGGCCTTTTAGCAGTGGACGCATTAAGGCTGAAGATGGTTAGGATTTTTATGCTCAAGTATTTACTTTTCAGGTATTTTCTGTAAGCTTAATTATAATAATAGAATAAAGGTCACAGTCGTACCTTCGCGAGTTGTTTAATATAAAACAAAGGTAAAGAAAGTCCGGTCACGTATAAATGTTATAAAACGTGGTTCGTTAGAGCTTTCAGCATGAAAATTAAATAAATTTCAGCGAGGCCCTCATACCTGTCCGTGAAAGCATATTTTATATCTGTTTCATTTTTTATTAACGTTCGCAAATATAATGTGCTTCGTATTTTGATAATGCTTTCAATTGCCTCGTTATAATTACAAATTGTTAATTTACCTGTACCATTATTCTGTAAGTATTTGGCCAGTTTTATCGAACCCAATGGAACGATTTTATTCATTGGGAAATTATCATTTTTCTACAATGCTATGGATTCTGTTGTATCAAAATTCTAAACCTAATTTGACAGTTCTATAAAACAACTTTGTCATTCCGACCCGGTATTAGAATGGGGCAGCATTAATTATGGTCAAATTCGATTTTGGTAACGATTGTGAAGAGCAGAATCGACTCCATTATCTTCCAATTAATTTAATTAGTACGATTATACCATTTAAACTAATTTATTATTTAGATACAATTACAATTGAATTAAAATCAATTACAATAAAATGACAACGAGAGAAATAAAACATAAGATATAAAATAGGCAAGACTGTCTAGTAAAAAAAGGCAAATTTTGCGAGTTGAGATGATATGACATGAAATGATATTGAAATTATATTAAGATGTGACTATAATCAAGACTACACCAAGTCATAATAGGTGATCAAACGAACTTCTCAAGTGAAGTTCGATCATTATTATATGAATAGCTCCATTCGAAGATATAGTTATAAAACCAGGTAGTCCTTTTAATCGTACAGGTAGGTTCGCACGCTTTTAGATTTTTATCGATTAAAATATCGATAAAGTATCGATACGGTATCGATACGGATATCGGAACGGTCTCCTCACTACTGTCATGGCGCCTCTCTATAGTGTCATTCTTTTAGAGAAATTATCCAAAAACTTTTGTAATAATTATGTATTATATATTGTTTTACCAACAATATATTACATGGATTATGTCATTTGAATTAAATAATAATAATAGGGTAGTGGAGGGAAGGGTTCTTACTACCTATATCTTCGAATGGAGCTATTCATATAATAATGATCGAACTTCACTTGAGAAGTTCGTTTGATCACCTATTATAATTCATAGCTCCATTCTTCAGATATAGTTATAAAACCAGGTAGATGTTCAGAGACATATAGTTTTTGGTAAATAAGCATTTCAAGATATATGTATATTGCAAATGAAACGAAGATATTTCAAAAATAAGTAATCAGTTTAAAAAAGAAAAGTTAACTTTTAACAGCAATAATTGTATACCTACATAGTAGGTAGATGTATAATCATCTTTCACAAATAGCACATTATTATAAGTTTTAGTAAGCTATTGGTTTTGTAATGATCATGTAATGTTTTCGACAATGATTGGACCCTTATAAAACTTACTTGCTAATAAGCTTGTAAGTTTGGTGTCCAACCGGTGGGCTACCTTATGGGTAGAATTAACAGGGATACCATAATTATGTTTTAGCGCTTGCTAAGCGGCTACCACGCGTGGGCACTGATAAATGTGATCACATCGATCCTACTCGCTGCTAAAACGTATTTTATTTATCGGCTGATGGTTTGTTCTGTGGAGTATTTTGTGAGGGCATTTGTGAGTTAGGCTGTCCAATTTATAAGCCTGTACCGAAAAGTAGGTGATCTCCTGAGCATTTGGCCCCAATATTAGGTTTTTCATGAAATAATAGCAGAATCGGTTGCTTATGACCTCTGGCTGACATTTTTAATGAGTTTCAATAATAATACAAATTCTTCAGGCTGTTAATGATGAATAATACAAATATTTTTAACTTATATTATTTTTATGATTTTCCGAAATCAGAATCATATTATTGACATTAACCTTTAATAGCGAAAGGGTTTGTACACGTGGTGAGCAATGCCTGAATCAATGAAGATGGTAAGTTTTGTAATTTGGTTCAAGGACAAACTATTACCGTGTGGGTATCAACCTGAAATAAAGGCCAAAGGCTGTTTGAGGGATCCGTGTATGTGGGTGATGCTTGGTCTATTTCTAAATGCTCTTTAGCAAGCGCGATACTTTTTCATTAGAAGTAATTTTCTTGCCCAAAATAAAGAAGCAGTCGTGCGATGGCTATTTAAAAAGTTAGATTATGACGCTCCCTTTTGGAATTTTCCGTTAAAAACAAAATGACTGAAGTGATCCCAGAATTTTAAGAAATTACAACTATCGTTTGAATAGTATTTTCACCATAATTTGTAGACAAGTAAACCATGGTTGCAAAGAATGGAGGACTAAAATTCCAGCTGATTGCTTGATAACAGTTTGTGAAACCCATAAGGATCAATGGAAAAAGGCAAAGCCAAGTAAAACAGTAATAGTGCCAATATATAGTAAAGACATCAACGGCAAAGGTACCCAGATGCCTTCTTTTTTGTTTTTTTTTTTTTTTGAATCACTGCCGTGAGTTGCAAAAGCTAGATAACGTTAGATTGTCCGAACTTTGCTACTAACAATAATTTGAAATACTTGATATGTGCAAGGTGCTAATTCGGTACCTATAAGGGTTGACCATCTTGATTTTCCATTTGTTTTTACGAATTCGTTAAAATAAAAGTTGAGGGCCTCGCTTAGGTTAATTAGTTCTATGCCTAACTAACTCTTTCTCTCTTCTCTTTGATAAGATAAACAGTGGCTTGATCTTCGTTGCTGGCAATCTTTTTGCAGCGTATGGTGTAATTAATAAAATTATAAGTACATTGTGTACATAATCATAACAAAACAACTCACTATTAATAAATTTTCAAGTTGTTACAGTACCGGCAACTTAATGCCTAAGAGATCAGACCACAGTAATTTATTGTTTTTCTCTAATCTGTGGACACAGTAATAACAAAAAACAAAATAAGGTTGTCAGTCCTCCTATATCTCCCATTATAATACCCGTGTCCATCGCACGACTTACACCTTGAGTATTTTAAGAGCGTACAACGCCATCTAGTTTCATTCGGGGTAAAATTGTTTCAGAACAACATCAATGAAGCCACTATCATGCACCTATCAAGCACAAAGATTATATCAAATAAGTGCACGTTTCCAAAATATTGAAATAATTCTTTTACCATAGTTAATGGTTTTTTATATTATTTTAAAAATACTATTACTAATAAGACATAAACATTTTGCATAAACATTGCTTCCTTTTTGCGTCTGCAACATGTGCTTGGCTGTTCTTTAAAACATCAGGTAGGTATCATAATATTTTTCTAGGCAGATTTCATCGAAATTCGTCTAGTAATTGCAGCGTCATGTGCTTTGAAAAGGACATGTTACATTGAGCTGTAAGATGGTGGCGGTAGTCTTTGACTTAGGGTTTTTTTTTTTTTTTTTTTTTTTTGTATGTTTTATATGAAGTATGAACTTCAATTATTCAATTTTACGCTAAATTGTTAATTCTCAATTTCAAATTGAATATAAAGTTAAAAAAGGATCATTTCATCATATTTTTTTTTTTTTTGTTTATAAATAGTTTAATGAAAGTTTCGATACTTTGAGAGTTAGGAATGTATAATAATAAGTATCGATATTTAATATGAATCCATAGGCAATAGGCGTGACCTGTTGAGTTAGATAGATAAACTCTTTATTGAAACACCGCATCATTAATAATTAAAGGCTAAGTAAACAAACTTAGACTTAGACTTTGGTGGAGCTTAGGTAAAATCGACTAAGCGATACGTAAGTATCACAACATGATGTATTAGTAACATATTGTAAGCAGATATAGCCAATATTCTCAAGTACATTATAACTGTAAGTTTTTTGCAGCTTTTCTCGCTCTGAGAAGGAAAGAAAGATTTGTAGGCAGTATGCCTTCATTGTACGTCACGTATAATGTATTATACAGTATCCATTGAATATAAAGTCATTTTTAGTGATGGCTTGAAATAGTTTAACCTGCCTTGCCTGTAGGTACCAGCATGAAATACCTACCGCATTTGGCTATCTGTTCTGGCGCTTGTGGAGGAGGCTAAATAGTTCTGACGACACATACTTAAAACTTCTGCTAGCTCTTAGGGCGTAGGTCTGTTTCTATTAGAGTTATACATTCCTGCCTCCCACATTCAGAGACGAGTTTTTTTTTTTTTTTTTTTTTTTTAATAAGCCTTAGAAATGGCGGATATGCTTGGCTTTTGCCTCACTTTGACCTCGTTATTTCTAGTTCGCACTTCCTGCGAGACCACTGCAATGTCTTTAAAAGACTAAATCGGTATCTTTTACCTCTCGTGAGGCCTTTTCAAAAAACGGAAGCCAACGTTGGATATAAATATGTATTGCATCGGTTAGTATACACATTGTCGGGAGAAAGAAAATTATTCTCTGTAGAGTCATACACACTTATATGCATTATACAAGGGGTATTAAATATGCCCAATTATTGTCCACGGACTCGACATGAATCGTGGATTCAATTTCTAGATATAGGTAGGTATAGTACCTATGCAGGTATAGTGATTTATATATCAGAAAAAAAATGTGGGTAGGAAAATAAATTACTTATATATGTATATAGTATGTAGAAAAATATTGTAATAAACTCGCTTGAACTAAGCCAGATATAGCCTTCATACTCTTTTTTATTACAACCTTCATGTATAACCCGCAATCAACCACTAGGTCTTTATATCATCCTGTCTAGCCTTCGTGATAACCCACAGTTAATCCGCCTGACAGACTTACGAGAGGCTTATATGAGTTTAGTAATACTTATGATAATGACAAAGTAAGGGGGTACTAACCTTCATATTTTTCGATCTCAGTTCCTGATTTGAATCGGAGTAGAGGTACACCTGACGACGCGACGCCGCGACGCCGTGACTGGTGTTTTCGTATTACTCAAGTTTTTCTTGATTTTCTTTTTGTAACGTTGAATTAATTTATCTTCCTTTTTTCGTTTCGACAATTTCAACATGATAAAATAATTTGCGACGAAATATTTTGAGGCGCGTGCGTCTTCTACCACGCACGAAAAAAGAATGACACTATAGAGAGGCGCCATGACAGTAGTGAGGAGACCGTTCCGATATCCGTATCGATACCGTATCGATACTTTATCGATATTTTAATCGATAAAAATCTAAAAGCGTGCGAACCTACCTGTACGATTAAAAGGACTACCTGGTTTTATAACTATATCTGAAGAATGGAGCTATGAATTATAATTACCGTAACTGGCCCTCAATCACAGAATTGATATATAGTACCTAGAACCATGGAACAAGTAGGAAAGGAATGCCAATACACCAAGAAAACAGCGTAGATCAGAAATAAGCCAAAAACCGTTATAAGACTAGATGGCGCTGCAAATTGAGCAGGCTATAAGTTGAGCGTAGATCAGAATTGAAACATGCCAAAAAACCGTTTCAAACCTAGCCCGCCTAGCTAGCCGTATAGCCCACTTATTTTGCAGTGCCATCTAGACTTAAAATGGTTTTTTGCCATATTTCTGATCTACGCTCAACTTGCAGCCAACTCATTTTGCAGCGCCATCTAGTTTTATAACGGTTTTTAGTATATTTTTGATCTACGCTGTTTTCTTGGTGTATTGGCATTCCTCCCCTACTTGTTCCATGATACTAATATGGCTTAGAATGTCGTTGCATACGTTTCTCACCCCTAACGGATTATACGTTATTAGCACGAAAGATTTCTCGAGTGGCGACCCCGGACCGCAAGACCCAGCGTAGATCAGCCCCCCACAAGGTGGATCGACGATCTGGTGAAAGCCGCGGGGAGCCGATGGACGCAGGAGGCAAGCAGCCACTTAAAGTGGTGTTTTGCGGGGGAGGTCTATCCAATATCCAATAACAGATGACGATTGCTTTCAGATTATTACTTACGATGCGTTTACGCGCGTATAGAGTACTACTGACGCGGCCGAATAGCAAAGAAAACTAATTAACGCGTAATAAAACGGTATGTATAAGCGCATCACACACACGCGCTCACATTTCGCAATCTAGTCTCCTCTTAAAAGCAACAAAGGCAAAAAACCGTAAAAATGGTTTGTCAAGGGATTTATAATGAAATAGTGATATACAAGATAGGTCACAAAGTTTTAGGAACTTGGGCTTCCTCACACACTAGTGCAAAATGTATTAGTCAATTTTACAAGTAAAGCATTTCCATAAACTTCCCTGTACAAAGTAAAAAAAATATCTGTTATCTTCATTGTCAAGTAAATAAGCAAGTTTAACGATGCTTATAATTCTAACAAGGGTAGCCGAACCACAGAATATATATTAGTACCACCGTAGCCGAACTTCGTAAAGAATTTAATATAAAGAATAAACTTGCACAACTGAGCACGGCTCCCTATAATTTCATTATTTATCAATAAACAAGGAAGAGGGTCTCGCAGTAAGTATTTTTAAGGAAACATAAATACTTTTCTTTCTTCTTTTCAAGAGCACCATATTCTTTTTATTTAGCGAAATGTGTATGTATTTGTAAGCAAATATTTTGATACAGATGTACACTTTATTTATTTTAACATAATATTTATATAACTTTAACAAAGCTCTGGGATTAACAGGGTAATTATCATTACAAATTAATCTTCATACAATTCACCCGCCAGAGCCGTTTTGCGATAATAACGTAATATTAATACGCAAAACAGACGAATTGGAATCGAATGAAATGTATCACTAATCGTTGTCCGGTTAAAATAAATCGGTATTTTCGAAAAGATTTCGGCTTAAATCCCACAATAATGTAACATTAAAAACAATAATTATTTACCTGTTATCCTGAAGCAGATTGGGCGAAGGACAGGTCAAACAGTGATCATCATTCTCGCCAAAGCAAGTCTCGCATGCAGTGTTACATTCTTGACACTTCTGGCCATCTGTATATTGGCCTGCCGCGCACCGGTCAGACCCAGTCGGGACACATTTCCCTTTCTTGTTCAACTCCCAGTGAGCCTCGCAAGAGAAGCATAGAGTAGTCGTACATGTAACGCAACCAGCCGGACACCTGTTCAAACAAAGAACATTAAGAAACACCCGCAGAGTCAACAAAATCTCAAGTTCTATCTAATCTACTCACTTCATGCACTCTCTTCTCTTCTTATCCGCGTAATGACCACTAGGGCAGGAAGTGACGCATCGCCCATCTAAAGAGTAGGTCGACGGATGACAAGTCACACACTGCGCTTCACCGGGACCCGAACAAGTGTCGCAGGAATTGTGGCATCTAGCGCACGCGTAGTCTTCGGTTTCGTAGTACGAGGGAGGACAAGATGCAAGGCACGTTCCATCGTGGAGTAGCAGGTGGTGCTCACAAGAAGTGCAGCCATCAGCTCGTTCAGAACAAGTCGCGCAGTGAGCGGCGCAAGGCCGGCACGTCGACGCTTCTGTATTTTCCCAGTATCCATCCGGACACTGCTGCAAGCAGACTGCTAAATCAGCAACGAGCAAGTGAGCTGGAGCACATGTCAAGCACGAATCTTGCCCCGGTCCAACACAAGTCTCACAAGACTCGTGGCACGGCCAACAGACTCCACCTTGATTCGCGTAGCTTCTTGGAGGGCATTTAGAAACACACGCGTCGTCCAATCTGTAGTGCTTGCAGGTGATGCATTCCGTGGGTCCTTTTCCATAGCATCCTTGAGAATCGCATTCGGGATCACATTGGTACATGACGCGCCTGTCATTACTATCGGCGAGGACATTCTCCCCATGCGGTGAGGGAACGTTATGTCCATCGAGACGAGCTACCGCCTTCTCCGGGTCAGAGCCGGCGGCAAATAAACTTGGAAAGTTTTGATAGTTGGCGAACGCGTCAGTATTGTAAAAAGAATCACCGATAGATTCGTAACCGTCCGCGGCGGTCGGGAATGCAAACGGAGGGGCCACAGGTGACGGTCTCTTCGAACGTAATCTTACAGGATCTACCGATGTGCCGTAGAATATCAGCTGCCACTTTTTTAGTATACCCGGCTGATTCACGTGTCTGTTGCCGGCGTTTACGATTTGCAATGTCCATCTACCTTCAGCGTGTTCACCCCAAAAGTGAACGCTGAGGAAAGGCCAATCGTCGAAATTAGAGCTTACAACGTCACGCGGCCTTTCGAACAGCAGTGTCGATATAGTTCCCATTGGCGAAGTCAGATGGATACGCAAGTTGCCTCGAGGGAAGAACCGTAACGATATTTTGCACTGAACATGTTCAAGATATCTGACTTCATTGACGGTGCCACTGCAGCCATTCACATCCATGTGCGTTTTTAGAGTGAAACCGAACGTCGATTCGATTTGCTTGTCTTCGTTTATTTCTTGTGATTTACAGATATGTTGAGGGGGAACGCTGACCCATTGCTCAGCCAAATTCACCATTTCTGATGCATCCATTAGCCCGTACCCAAATTTGTGGCTAACTTTTCTTTTGATTCCATTTACTATCCAGCCACCTTCTTTTTCTAAAGGTTGAGATCTGGAAGTTAATACTACTAAATACTGCATATCTCTCCACGTTAGTTCAGCGTTCGCTTCTAAAGCTAAAGCACAAATACCAGCTGCTAAAGGTGCAGACGCGGAAGTTCCTGTATGCTCTACTGTACAAATGTGATCAGGCCTAAGTCTTCCATCCATGTCCACTGTAGCAACGCTTTTGTCATGTCCGGGAGTACCCGAACTGTATGTTGAGGCTAAAGTCGAGGAACACTCTTCGAGATACCACGGTTTGTATCCACCTTGAGTTGCACTTGAAATTGATAGCGTAAAAATACTGTTAGTGTAACCATCACAATTGCATGAGTCTGTATGTCTGCCCCCGTTGCCTGACGCCCAAACAAAAATAGAGCCTTTGCCGCGACGACCACTAGTAACGCCATAGATGAATGCTCTGCAACAATGTTATAAATAAAGTGAGTATTTCTCGTCAACAGGATTGATCAACAAAATCAGAGTAAGCAGTTCATTACGAAATTACCTTCTAGCTAACGGCCCAGGACCATCGACAGTTTTACCATCATCTTCTGGTCCCCACGAAGCACTGTATATATCTATATGATCAGGATTTAATCCTAATGCTCTCGCTTCTACTGCATCATTGACTACTCCATCTAACATTCTAACTCCGCCTATACTCGCGTTGTACGCGACACCAACACCGCATATCTGGTTGTAAGCTACGCCCGCAACCTCGCCTGCACATCTGGTGCCGTGCTTGTTGTCTCCGTTGTCTTGGGGCATAGGGTCATCATCGTTGCCGTTGATATCCGTTGAGGCGACGGGATCCTGATAATGAAAAGACTCATATTATAATAGTATCTAAAGTACATATAATCATGCTTACAATTGTGGACATTAATATATTACCATCCAGAGATGGAAATGGTCACAAATCCAACACCAGAAAAAGTAAGATTTAATGCAAACAAAATTTAATGCATTATACAAAATTGTGGAGAAATGTAGAGGAAATTACAACAAAACAGTGTATTAAACAACGACGATCTCACGCAATCTCTAACTTAGATAATTTATCTAAATTATTTCGAAAGTTAAAATATTCCTCGGACCAAATTCGCGCACTAGCGTTCTAGGTTGACAGATAACACTATCGCGCAGCCAAACGTTCCGTAGTTACAAAGCTCTACTAGATAGGCGACCCGCATGTTAGTGATGAAAGTTTAGCTTCAAACTGGAACTAACCGCCCGTGGTGTATATTGATCCACATCTTGTTTCAAACTGAACTTTAAAGTCAATGATATGAAGATCAAAGTAATATGGCCGTGAGACCGGGGGATATGAAACGAATATTTTATAGAATTGTGGATATTTGACTGTGTTTAGTTTGATTTGTGTGTATTTTTTGTGTTTTTGCTTTTTAAATGTGTTCGTAATAATCAAAATGTTTTTTTATTGTATGTTGCCTTAGTTTTAAAGAATAACTTAATGCAGTTAGATGTTCATTAACGAATAGATCATTAAGAATAACTACTTATTTGTTTGATAAGGCTTAATTTTCCTTGAAAATTTAACACTCTTATACTCATGAAATAAAACGTAAGCTTCGCCCACTTTCACGTCGCTCAAGTCACGTGAATAAAAGCTCCATCTTTTTAAACCATTTCGTAGGTACTTGTATAAAATAAACACCGTTCGAGCAAGTGGACGATGCTATAATCATTAAAGTCATCAGTATCTAATCATTCAAGTGTATTACATACATAGTTCTGTGCAAGGTCAGGATGATTCGTTTGGATGCCGTCATCGAGAATGGAGACCACTATGCCCTTGCCTGTGTACCCTTTCTGCCAGGCCGGGGCCACGTTCATGTCCAGTCCATCCTTGGCTCCACCGTTCTGTTGACAAATAGACGATTACACGTTGATACAATGACACAAGTTATCTAAGGAGCAGAGCGAGTGTAGCTCAGCGGTGAGCAAGTGTGGCTTAACGATAGATCGTTCGACTTTCATATGCACCATGGTTTGAATCTCTCGACTCTGCATCAATAAATTCCTAAGTAAGGTCCTAATTATGCAGTCGCTTTTATAACGGTGAAGAAATCCATCGTACGTAAAACGGTAGTTCCAGAATCACGATATTCGAAGACATGTGTCATTCGCCAACCCACAGTGGGAATGTAATGGGCTTAGTTTTTAAACTTGTCCGATCAGTTGGATTTTTGCAGTCTCTAATAATGCAGGGGATGACATAATTAGAAATACGATGATGAAAGATTAAACTCCAAAGATAAGTTGATTGCTTCGATGCCGCATTTCCGACCACTATTTGGAAAGCGGCCCACAAAGTATAGCAATGAATATGTGTCACGAGAAGTATCTGGTTCTGGATGTACATGTTGGATAGGTATATATCAAGTAACAGCACTGTGGCTTTCAATAGTAAAGATGCTCTGCTCAACAGTGGAAGCTTTCCAGTCGATGAGTACTATGGTTAAAGCAGTTTCGCAAACTGACCATTTACTGAACACATTCAGAAAATGGTCATTCAGCCTGTCTCTTGATGAAAAGACCATAAACTATAAGAACAAAAATACTAACCAAGCTAAGAGGAACAGGGAACATAAACTTTTGACTTTGTTTCCTTTTTGCGGCATTCAAGAAAAGTAAACCAGTCTCATAGTTCTTGCCCTTTGTTACAAAACCATTGTAGTGGTTACACTGCGTGCTTGGCGATGTCGAGATCAAAAGGGCTAACTAAAAGCTTGTCCAATATGAAGTTTTGAAACGGCTCTGGTTTAATGCCAGCGGAATAAAATTATGCTTTATGCTGTAAGTGTCTCACCCTTGGCATGTTCTGGTAGCATTTATTAAAGTAAATAGCTGTTTAAAGTACGCCTGCTGTTGTTAAGACCGATGACAAAAACAGCTTAACAAAATGAGTTATCGATACGTACCAAGTACCATTGCTCTTTGTAAAGTGGATCAGGGAAGAAAGCTGCGGACGACAACGCCCTATGGTGAGTTCGGTGGGCTGGCAACCTTCTCGATAGCTGTGCGAAAGCTGATCTGTCGTACTGAGCGAAGTCCCGCTTCACTCTCCGCTTTTCTCTTTGCTGCTCGAACCACCGGACCTGGAACAAATATGAATTGTATACCAAAATTGCTTACATCTCTGACCATTCATTTGTGAATAGTATTATCACGCTGACGTTAGAAACAAGTATGCAATTTGCAAGTGGTATTAATTTTAAGAAACCTTTAGAGACATGCATCGAGAAAATAAAAGGCAAAATCCTTTTTTTTTCATTTAGCCAGATATAAATCGGTTGAATCATCTCTCATTCACGTATGCGCCTATAATACAATTCAAAATTAGAATCCTCATAAAGATTTTGGTTACCCTTAAATATACCCCTTTGACAGTCAGTAATTTTTACTGTAGAGTATCCGATTTAATATACTTTTACACGTCTGACCGTAACGTGAAAGAGCGATAACCAACCCCACTGAAAAATATTTTGGGATTCCACATTCTGAAGCGGCCGCAGTCTAGTCTTTCGCAATATCTTGTCGTATACAAATGGCCCCGTATTTCTCCCGCTTCAAACTAGGCGGGTTTTATCTTAATCGAGTGCGACTCTGAAAACATTCCCTCGTTTCTCTGCCGAGCCTCAGTTGGCGACCATCCAGCGGATAACAATCTAGTAATTGCATCTTATGGGGGCGCTAATTGTGTGTTCAAGTGATAATGGGTGTTATTTCTTGTTTGCGTGCAGTTTGTTGTCAGATTAGGTACTGCAGTTTTGTAAGCGGCTCAAGATATGTAATATACGTCCTGTCTTTGTCTCCAAGCTCTTATTTGGCGGATCCCATTACTGGTTTGGGATCAATTAAAATATTCAACGTGGGCTTTATTCAACATCACAAAATATGATCTGAACACAAAATTAATGTCTAAACAGGAAGGGGACGCGAACGTTTGAACGCATGGCCATCTCCTGTCTGCGCAATCCCTCAGATACTGAGTAAAAGCTCAAATTGGCGATCGGTTTAAACTGAAACTGTTTAAAGTTTAGCATTTTAGGGAGATGCAATTTCACAGCTGTTGGAAAGCAACAGACGGTTGTCGGGAAAATGCGGTCGGACCATTTTATCATGGTAGTGGATTGAGTAGGTACTACAATCTGGACTCTTGAATTTTGCATTATTCAAGATCCATCAAATACGTCGAAAACGCACGTAATAAGACATATCTCCGAGACACTAATGGTTGCATCTAATCGGTTGACACTTGGATAGCCCAACTACAACATGTTTGACCTATATATACCTGCCCGGCTAGTATTGACGGTAGACAAAATTGTTTTTCGCTGTTTTACGTCACTTTCTTCATATTGTTTACTTGTCAAGTGGAGTAAAACAGGGGAAAGACAATTTTGTCTACAGTCCGTGCTACCCGGGCTGATATCTATGGGACACCGCACATAATGACTGTTTGCAGCATTGTAGCAGTGATAAGTCGAAACAAGTGCATAAATTAATTAAAATCAAAAACTCGGGTGTATGTTAAAGATACTGAAATGATCCGAATCATCCGAACCAAATTAAGCTGAACTTTTCTGTTATTGGCACCCGTAATTTCCATGTAGCCTATATGACAACCCCTACATTAAGACGAATCAACGAAACTTTGCGTTTTAAAACTTATCAAGCCAATAGGCTGCAGAAAGTCGCGTAGAAACATTCAAACGTACACATATATATTATCATACTGATATACCCGCCCACCCAGTTTTTGGGCAGTCGGGTAAAAAGGCCGCGTGATGCTCTTATCGTGCCTTATATTACATTACTGCAGCGGCCAGCAACAGAGGCATTGATGGACGAACGTGTAAATATGGGCCGAGGCGAAGTCCATCAATGCCTAGTAGTGGCCAAGGCTTGTACTTTTCTCAAATAATGCGCGGAAATTAAAACTAAGTAGTAGGTCTAGGCAGAACTTTTTATTTGAAAATATTTTTTTCCCACAAAAAATTGTTATTATTTTTTTGCTATGAACAGCTTTCTATTTGCAAGCCAGTTCAAAATTTAAATAAAACCTTTGCTAAGTTACCTCCTTGTTTGCCATGTTTCGAAGTAAAAGACGGCTCCATTTTTAAATTACACGACGGATATGAATTTACTACATATATAATTTATTTGGCCGCTAAACAAGGACAGAAGGAGTTTTGGCGGGAACTTGAAAAAGGTCACGTCGTTTCATTGTATCTAAGATCTAGTCTATGAATTGCTGTCGATATAGACCTTGTAATTGGTATAGCGGTACCTTCTTATCCAATTGACACCACGAGAATCTAATATTTTATTTCTATCGTACGATGTCTCTATACTGTATCTTTATACTAAAGGTAATATTCGTCGGACAGACTGAAAATAAAATTCGCCCCTGCCTTTGGTGAGGCGGTGGTCGGCGGCACGATATAAGAGCATTACCATCAAAAAGGAAAGCCGACCTCGCGGGGTACCTATGTTTAGGGATGAGCGGCTTGTACTTTATTTTATTTTTAGCGCCATACATGTACTGAAAACAGGCTCCTAAAGCATTTAAAATAGAGTTTAGTTATTTTAGTAGTGTGCGAGTTATGTAAACAAGTGATATATCTTTAGCAATGTGAAAGGTTGTATTTTACATGTATGAAAAATATTAATCATGCAGGTAGAGCTTTTTTAGTATTCAAATTCTCATGAGTCTGTTACTCACGAATAGTGTGTCAACTTCAAATGAAAAGCAAAAAAATATTAATGTAATAACATGTATAATATAATATTCTAATTACGTTGTGCCTCTTTTTACTGGTCTATCCCTTGATTTATTCATACCTATTTATAACGAAATTATTTAGTTAGTACCTACTTACATATTTATGTTTAGCCTGCAAATAAAACATCAGTTTAAGTTACCCATTAAATGAAAAACGCGTTAAAAGGCACAAGAAATGGACGCCAGAATATAAACAATAAAATTGAAATAAAACCAGATTGTATCTTGAAACCTCCTGCAGTAGAAATCGTTCAGGTCACTAAGCGGCACCTAACATCCGACATACAATTCTCTTTCGCAAACAAGAGGTCGTATAAAAACTCACTAGAAAGATATTTTAAAAATTCCCCGCTTGCTGAATTCTGTTGTCTTAGCGTTGGTAGGTACTCTAATTTCATTAGCAGCACTGGCACTGCCCGGCGTATCGTCCATAAAGCATGAAGTGGTGTTGGTACAATGAGCGCACGTGCGTATCACTTTTTTGTGTAGTGATGCGTATCATTTTGAAAGTAAATTGGAGGTAAGGCTAAAAATAAAGTTGTCAGGTCAATTAACAGCTCGTTAAAAGAAAGATAACGATGCTTCGGCCGATCAAGCCAATTCACAGATTTGAAAACAAGATTACTAAAAAAACTGCTGGTATACACCTCTCTCACAGGGAGAGAGCGTAACCCATAATCAACCCACGCTGGCCAAGTGCGGCTTGAACCCCATTTAATCATACAAATACCTTTTTCAGTAGATCACAGTAATAAGGTAAAGGAAATGAATCAGATTCATTATTTCGCAACAAGGCGACAAAGAAAAATACAAACAAAATGCATGCGTATTAGCGTATCCGAAAACGATACGTGGACACAATATTATCCGGTGATGTAGTAGCACCTTAAAGCTTTTAGCAGGGTGAGTTGAACGTCAGGGTGAGAGAGTGGAGGGGGATGTTTCATCTCTAATCTCTACAAAGTGTTATCGCTCCGTGAATGAAGATTCTTTCTCAGACGTTAAGCGGAAAATTTTGTGCACTATTTTTCATTCATTTGACGGCTCATGCAAACCGATGTAAACTCGGATAATTGAATCTAATAATAATACATGGTTCAATTAAAAAGATGCCGAATTTTTATATTTTTATTGGATTTTTTACTAGGTGCCTAAGAGCGAGTGGTGCCTAGCTCAGCGGTAGCCCGTCTGACTTTCAAACTGAGGCACCCTGGTTCTAATCCCACGATGTATCAAGAACCACAAAATTCGCGGATATGTCGTTCACTACCTCGCATATTGCTCTTCCCAGTGGAGCGTTCTTTTTTTGAACTAGCTAAGCTAATGCTGTTGGTCTCTACCGAGCTTTACAGCGCCACCGGACGGGAGCAAGGTGAAGCTTACGCCCGTGTACCAGCAGTGGGCTGACGATACCTAGATAGGTACCTACTTAGTTTTATGTTAACGTATATATCACCACAGATTTCAGATGGCATTTTTTTATTTTGTCATGGTAGCGTCTAGGTAGAATTCCAATCTCTCTAAAATATGCTTGCAACAAAAATAGTGAAAATAAGACAAACCTACTTTTTCCACGCCACCTGTCATAAAGCATCAAGGAAAAGGTTAAGAAACTAAAAGGTGCACGATAAAAATACTACGTATAACAATGTTGGGAATGACACCGGAAAAATTTAGGTTTCCACTTGAAGCTTACGAACGGTAAACATAACAGTCCGCTGTTTGTCCAACCCGGAGTAATTTAATAAAAAAGCGCACCCTCCCTGACCTTTCCAGAATGAAAAACGTGGTGGAATAGCAACGAGAAATAATCTCTTTAGCCAGTATTAATTAAAACATTTTAATCAACACATAACGCTAGTAAATCTCAATTAATGTTTCGGGAAATTTGATCATGTGTAATTATAATGTTATCAAGTCGATTTATGGCACAACGACGCAATTCAAGTGTTTTGTTATCAAGGTTCAATTAGATTCTGGAACCTACAATTGTAATTAGGGACCTAAGGGTGCGTACAGATCTGGCGAATGCACCGCTCACGCGCTGCGCGTGTGTTGCGCACGCGTACTTCATGTTTGCGCGCCGTTCGCACGCAAGCTATGCACCACGCGCGGATGGCGCAATAGCCACGCGCAAGTACGAACTGAGGGAAAAATAGCAGCAAACTATTTAGGCGGTTCGCGTGCAGTTCGCGCGCACCATGTGAGCAGCGCACGCGCAGCACACGAGTGGCGCACAAAAAGTTGCAGTTGTAGCAACTCTTTGTGCCTGGGTATAACCTGTGTCTTCTCAAGTCAAGATTAAATGAGCATCTCATGGGCAAACGTGCTCCACCTTAGCCAACGCACCTTCGCCGTGCTTTACAACTTCGTCACTTACCATCAGGTGAGTTGTTGTCAAAACCATTGTATGGCCATTTTAGCTTTAAAAAAAATATTGCTGATCGTTTTTCAGTGAGGCGTAAACTAAAATCTTGCCCCCGTTTCAACAGTGAGAGACACACCCAAGCCGTAAAAAGGCAAGCAGACGTTGATAGAAGCCATTTCTTGTCTTCACCGTTATTGTTTTTGCGGTGTTCAGCTGAGCAAACAGCAGATGTCGCGCGGAAACCAAACATAGTTATCCTGCGACTCGGGAGTCTTGGGACGGTACAAAAAATACAACTAGCCTGACCCGATGAGGTTTAATAAAGTCCCTTTGTACTTACAAGCTGTAACGTAATACGGTCCTAAACTAATAAGCCGGGGGTCTATTGCGGCATCGCAGGTCTATGAAGCAGACGGGTTTAAACTGATTTACACAAAAAAAAGCGGTTCCGGCCTCTACTGACATACAATGGCACTTACGAGTATAATGAGAAATCAGTATGGAGAGTTCCACTCTCACAAAGTTAGTACAGAGTGTCACCGTGTCACCACCGCGAAGCTTATTTTTTAATATTGATGCGCATTGATTACTACGAAGTCAGGCAAGTCAAAATATAATGATAGAAGTCGTATATACTCTTTTAAAAATAAATTAGGAAGTTTCTTTTAGGCGCTCTTGGCATCAACACGCTTAAAATCGGAGAATTCTTGGAAAAGCTTCTACTTATTATACATAAATAAGTTTTCCACTTTCGAATATGAATGAAATCAAGGCTTTTGGAGGAATGGTGAAGTTAAATTGGTTACAATATGGTTTTGAGACACTTTTTTCTTCTTTTCAGCTAAGAGGTCTTCTGTCACGATTACTGTTGTGCCTAGTTTCTTTACTGGCGCTATACTGTGGCAGTACAGTGTAAGGTTGACCCTTATCTTTTGTTGTGCGGCCCAATTTGCGCGCCGCGGGTCGTATTTGTTTGGAATCTAATTAAAATTCTTTCTATAAATTTACATTATGAACGCAGCAAACAGCTTGTTATGTGCGCTTTAAAAGGGAGGTGTTTGTTCGGAAAATACGTTTGTATTAAATTTACTCGCTCAAAGGGCTTCCTTCAATCGAATATAATTAAACGTTTCACGGGAACACCGCCCAAATTGCGAGTATCCAGTGTTTTTATAATTAACAAAGTATTTGAGATGTAATATATGTATTTGATTGAAGTGAATTTTTATGTTAAAAATCACGAGTATGTTGTGTTACTTAGAACATAAAGAACATACGGGATACAAGGATTCTGTCTTATAAAATGGCATTGGGTCATAATTTTAATTATTACGGAAACTTTTTTCATTGTAAGTTTTATGAACAAATTAATAAGTATCGGTGTGAATCTGATATTAAGCTACGTACAATAGTACATCGCTACTAAAAAGTTTGAGTATTTCTTCATTCCAATATGACCTATCAGTCGTATTTTTTTTATAACACGAGCGGACAAGCAATAAGACGGTCTCAGAAGTTGCCGTCGCCTATAGACCTGCAACACCAGGGTCGCTGCCGATGTGTTGCCTACCTATTTTTATGTAAACGTATAGGCCAACTTTTAACTGCAACTCACAGCGACGATAGAAGGTGTAGTATGTCGGCCTATGAGGAGCCTATTCACTCTAGTCTTAAAGAGACCCAAATTATTATCAGCGTCATCATCATCATCGTCATCAGCCTGAAGACGTCCACTGCTGAACATATACCTCTCCCATAAAGCACCACTTTGAGCGGCTGCTTGCCTCCTGCATCCATCGGCTCCCCACGGTTCTGACCAGGTCGTCGTTCCAGCCAACGTTGCGTCTTCCGGTTCGTGGTCGCCACTCGAGAATTTTTCTTCCCGATCGGTTGTCAGTTCTACGAGCGATGTGGCCTGCCCATTGCCACTAACTTGCTAATTCTAAAAGCTGACTCGGTGACTTTAGTTCTCTTGCGGATCTCCTCATTTCCCAAATTATACTTGTCAGGAAACCAGAAAGCCATGGAGTGAATTCCATTTCCTAGCAGTTCGCCATTTACTTATAATAAGTATACATAGGTATATATACAATTTCAAATACAAACATCTTGCGTAACATCTGCCCGCGATGCGACAGCCTCATCACCATGACAAAAGGTACGGGGGTAGACCGCGGCACGCCCACATGTTTTAGTATCCCAGTTCAGCCCAGACTTGGCCCGTACCCCCAAGTTTACTCTCAACTCAACAGTCTCAATGTAGTCTAATGTCGCTGTCCCCTATGTCCAAAACTAGCTAACCGCAAAAAGATGTCGTCACGGTACGCCGCAATAAGCGGAGAAAACTTTTCAGGGATAAATATAGAACAATAATACTGAACCGGGCTTCAATATTGCAAAGTATATAAAAAAAAATTACATAGGAAAGAGGGATTTCATTATGTTTGTTACTTCAGAACTCCGTCATTCAAACCCATTTAGAAAACTCTTATATATACCTACTATTTCGAATAGTTTGCTTTTAGTCACGTTAACCCTTTTTTTTTCAAAAGTATAATATTATATTAATTAATGATAAGGACAGAATTCTTAAGTTGTTATAATGTAAAACTATCATTAATATTTATTAATAACTACACGGGTTAATTAGCTTTACGCCTTAACCTTGTTTATGGGTAAGAGGGAAGCGAAAGGGGAAAAGGATTGGATGTGACGGCAACAGAAGGGAAGCAGGCGATGCCCCATCTTCCCTTCGACAGGATGAGTATATTTTTTTAAACGTAAGAACCTTCTACGATGTATTAGAACACATTAAAAAAATGAATGAAATCGGTAAAGCCGTTCTCAAGTTATAGCGTGACCAGGAGAAATAGGGGTTCATTTTTGTATATATAGATAGATTTAGCATAAGCACCCCGCCTCTTGATATTATATGTCTCATCCCTTTACTCAAACTTTTTACGATCCGTAAAAAACATTATTTTATACATTTCACAAAACAAACCCTGACTGACATCTCTGAATCCTTTCAGAGCTGTGTTCATTAAAAAAGAAAAGCTTATCAACACAAGCCTTAATTAAATACATTTGAAGTACTCAATAATGATTGTCACCTTTATTGCGCTTTTTGATACGATACGAGAGTAAAGAACGCGTGAGCTGTGATCATACGGCCCACACCCCGCGCGCCAGATTTACTTTATAAAAACACATATAAAACGTAATAACAATGTAAGCCGTCCTCCTAAATGATATCATTTCCTCCAAAAAAAGGTTAAAAGGGTCATTCCTAAAGAGAGGCCTCGTTATACGTACACTTGTTGGCCGGAAGTCATAGCGCTAAAATAACATCACCCGCGGTAAAAGTGTAAATGTAATGATTGGAGACGCAATATGTATGAGACGGTCCTTCTCATACATACTTATCGCCCGGAATTGGACCCTAAAACTACAACTTTCTTTATTTAGGCCCTTATAAGCCTGCTTTAATAAATATTAATGTGTTTATTTTACAAATACAATTTTTTCCATGCGTTTGCTTTTTTAAAAGTTATTCGATATTAGGGCGTGCCCCATCTGGTTTGATCGAGATCATTACCGCCAGCGGAATCGAAATACTGAAAACTCGAAACAAAATTGATGACAATTTTAAAGAACTTTACTTTGGTATCGGAATTACTATTAGTTTATCTTTCTATAACAGAATTGTTCTATAGATGTCGCTACCACTGCTTAGTAGGTACAAAATATAGTTCTAAGGAAATTCGCAGACGCAGCCACAGGGAAAACTGGGCATGCGACCATAGCTCAGTTGGAAGACCGTCCCCTCCGGTGAGTTAAAACTTGGTCAAAACCAGCTGGTTGGCAAGAAAAAGAAAATTTAATATAAATTTAACTCTATACTTATCTTATTCTTTTTTTTATAACTAAATAGGCCCGCATTTGACTGCAATCTCACCTGGGCCCTAATTCTGTATGAAAACTCAGATTCCACACGATACGAAACCACGTCGTTATCGTGTCTTGTTCAAATCGTGTCACAGCATTAGAAATACCTTCTCTTTACATTATGTTATTTTTAATTTGAATAAATATTGATATATTAAGTGGTGGTAACTTTTGACGTGTTGATGTTTCGGAACGTGTCTCAGTGGAACATTATGATTTTTGACAGTTCAAATCGCGTCATTTCCAAATTCATTTCGCGCGGTTTTGTTTCCATTTCATAGAGAATAGATTTTTGCAGATTTCTTATATAAGACAAGGAATTCGCGTGGTTTCGAAGTAAGGAATCGTAAAGTGGTCATACAGAATTAGGGTCCTGATGGAAAGTGACGACGCGGTCTACACACGGTACATGCTTGCCTAGACGATACCTATTCACTCGCGACTTGAAGAGCAAAGTAAATATTCATTAAATTAAGCAACTTTTACACAATATACTGCATATAAACTACAAGAGAAAGTATATAGATAAAAGTAGTGTAGGTAACATAACATAAAATGGTGTGTGATAAAATTATTACTTCTACACATATTATAAGTTATAAATTGTCTATTTCCAACTAAGGCCAATTATAATCTCAGAACAGTGGATAACAATTTAATACTATAAATGATAACACCATTCGAGTCAGTCCAGCGCGACTTTTAACATTGACTTTTGCACCAACCAAGTGAAAAATATATGCACTGGTCTGCGACGCATCAATCTGTGCTAGACAATCTCTTCGGTTCATGCATCAAAGCGCCGCGTTATGACTCCATCTCAAATAACGGCGCGATATAAGATAAATCAAAACGTCAATATGTAACAAACCTTTTTGTTTCACTCTATTTATGTGAGCGGGAAAAAGAAGCAACTCGCCGGGCGGGTCATCTATTCCTATCAGTTTAAGGTTCGCCGCACACAGGCGGGCCCATTTATTAAACTTATTTTCTACTACGCTTCATATTTGATAGTTTGAAACGGCCGTGACGTGAGTTGGGGCGATACAAAAATACAGTGGGTTGAAAAGGGTAGGTAGGGGTTTGCAGACGTAAATGTGATTTGAAACTTTTTAAATGGATAGCTCAGTGTAGTGTGACCAAATGTCATGCTCACCCTTTATAAAAGATTAAAAATGGTTTGTCCAAAAAATGTTAAAGCAAGAAAATCAAATAGGCATAGATATGTTGAAATAGAACCAAGAGCACAACTTCAGTTTATTCATTACTTTCCATTGTAAATGTTCTCTACCAAGCCAAAAACAAGATGCTAATCGCTTTTTCTGCACGAGCCCCCGACCTACCCCCTGCCCAATCATGCGCCAGTGCTGTCAACCAGAAAAAACAATTCAAACAAAAAATTAATACATTCCGACAGATATGTCTTATAATCATTAGTAAGTATAACACAGAAAACAAATTAAAAAAGGCCAATCAAACCTATGATTAATCTATTCAACACTGACACCTACATAATATACGGTAACCTAACATAAAAACCTTGATAGTCAATGATAAAAACCAATCAATTGAATAAAATCAGCCAGATCAGTGTCTGTAAACGTATAGCCTTATTTTAATGAACCTCTCAGATAAACCACGAAGGCGGCTTCAGGTTAAGCTTCAAACCCGTCCAAACCCTAATCTAGCATTTAAATCAAAAACGTAAATAGCCTCCGAACAGCTAAAACATTTATTTCGTCGCCATTAAGGAAATTGCCAAAGCTTGTAGCATTAATTTAATGAATTAACATGCTGGAAATTGGCCTAATGCTGCCCGTAATTTTCGTCCATATCGGATTCCTAGAACTTTCACCACAAAAATAATCCTTAATGATACAGAAATTAAACGAATGGTACGAGAATAAAATTATATGCGAACGAACGGTCTGTAATTATGGTTTCATAATTCCAATAGAAGATAATAATTTTTAGTTCCATTGAACATTTTCTTTTATAGATGACATTGATTTAAATATCTAATAGGAATTTATTAGATATTTATTAGATTTTTAGAATTTACTACATTTATTAGTAGCTAGTGAAATTACTGGGCGAATGAGACTTTTTGATCTGAACACACAGTCTAGTAATCTTAATACTATACTGTGTGAAGTCTCAGGATGACGTGTGCAGTGCAGTGTCACGCAAAACTATATTAGTTTAGAGTTCCGAGTGATACTGCGATCTGTTATGGGCAGCCGTGACGCTTAACATCAGGCGAACGACTAGCTCGTCAGGTCATTCATTAACATAATAAAGGAGCCTAAGTAGGTACTTAGTTTACGTGAAATACCTATGTCATTCCAGCAGATATAATAAGATTAATAAGACCCAAATTCCAGTTTCAGTTTAAAAATAAAAAAAGTGGAGCCAAAATGGTTTATAATTTAGTATATTGATGGTTTGTCTTATTCATTATTATTATTGTTATTACCGTGTACCTACGTGTGAATGTGAGTCTAGTGCTACTATAGGGTCGACATAAACATGTTGTTTAACGGTCCTCAAAAATAGAATAAAAAAGACTAGGGGTGGGTTTTCTGATCCATTAGTTAAGGTAACCAAGGGTTAAAAACTCGAAACAAATTCTAACCAATAGTAAAAATTTGTTGGAGTTTTTAACCATTGGTTACCTTAACTAACCCAAACCCAACCTAAGTTTTAATATTACTCCGGCAAACTCACGGGCAAACGTGGTTCAGCTTAGACAGCACCGTCGCTTCCATCAGGTCTCAAAAGTGTGCCCATTTAAACATTTAAAATTACTAAAATACTAGATAAAACTATACCTTACAATTTTCAGGAAGCTATACAAAACGCTACATTAAAGAAAAAATAAAGCCACTTTCCTGCTAGAGAACAAGAGCGGACGGACACTTCGCTTTTAGAACTCAAAAAGTTTCTAAAGTATTAACACATTGTATTACCGTCTTCGCCATGTCTAAAGGAAATAAACTTAAATTTTATGATAGTGAAGAATATTCTATGCCGCGGTATTGCGGTTAGCTTAGAAGCGCGCTCTGAGATATTTCATAGACGAGCTCTTCGCATATTCTCAGTCAGCGCTCTTGCAGCTAGCAGCATGACGCTAATAAACGTCATATCTTTAGGCGAGACTAAAAGAAATTCCTCGGAACATGTGCAGCGGCTGCTTGAAATGCAAATTGCTATGCCACGAGCGCAAAAACCATAGCAAAAGGCAAACAAGAGCGTAACGATGTCATTTCCATAGTTGTATTCAGAGTCGGGGAGCCATTGTGGTGCTCGTTGACTCTAGTTTCCTTGGTCTTCCTTGTTCTTACGTTATTTTACGTAGTAAAAATTAATACCTAGGTTAGAGAAATGTAAAATGTTGAACAACATTTTTATTTTATTATATGTGTTTATTTTGTGTTTTTGACTGGCCTGATAGCTCAATTGGTAGTAGCTCTGCCTTCTGAACTATGGGTTGTGGGTTCGATTCCCACCCAAGACAAACATTTGTGTGGTGAACATAGGTGTTTGATCTGTGTCTGGGTGTTATATTGTATTCTATGTGTGTATTTACAAACAAAAAGTATCTAAGTATTCCATCAGTTATCTCGTTACCATAATGCTATGCTTAGTTTGGGGCTAGATGGCGTTGTGTGAAATGTCCACATATATTTATTTATTTTATTTATAATTCAAATTTTGTCATAGTTATTTAATTAACTATTAAATAAAAGAAGTTGAAGGAACTTTCATCACAAGCTGAGGTATTTTTATTATTTTACTTATTTTTATTATTTTCAGTCAATGGTCTTATCTCAATTAGCACTAAAAATCTATGCCAAACAAAAAATACAATGACTTCCACCAGCCATTAACCATAACATGATCTTGTTAGACCAGCTCCAATTCGGTACTTCCGCCTGCCCGCCTGTCCACCCGACACGTGATCTTCATCTATTGTCACGGGAAAATAATAAGATTTCCCCGAAAACCGACAAGTCCACTGAACACCCGCGACTAATGTAGATAGCGGACATGCGGTCCCTTTGTCACTCAATGGACGACATCAAACGAAAAACCCTGCAGTTCCGATGGGCTAAGTAATAAGTTATTGACGCTTTATCCCCAGTTACTGTGCCAGATACTTAGCTTTTCTCTTCGTATCTACAATTCACTCTATAGAGACAATAAATTACCACAAACTTAGCGGGCTTTATTAGCGTAGAATCTGAGCATGTTTTTTACTTTATTCTTCATAGTACTTACTTGTTTAGTTTAATACAGTTTTGGGGCTCAATAATGCCATATACAGCTGTAGGTACCGCCGGGCCTACAGCTGCATATAATATGGCGTTATATAGCCCCACAAGCTTACCAATTTGGATTCGTCGATTATTTAAACCGTTAACTCTCAAACTACGACATTAAAAGGTAGTCGTCTAAGAATAAATACTTATAGACAAACCTTGTTAATTAGTGAAAAAAAAAGCAAGTAAAAAGTGAACCCCCACGAGGCCGTACACAAAACAATCACGAGCGCGGAAACAGAAACGCGAGTAATAAGAATGATCTAATTTCTACCCGGGAATTAATTAAATGGAACAAGAACAAAAGAAAACAGGATATTATGAATACTTTGAATGGGATCCTTTACGTTTATTGTGTCCCATTTTGGTTTCGCATTTATTTTGGCGGCGACCTGACTTAGGGTGTTTACAGCATGAAACGTTTTGATTACTAAGTATGAATGGATCACCATTTTGATTACTTCTTATCTAACTATATTAAGGGTTTATTATCTTCAAAGGTTTAGTGACTTTTTAGTATTGAATAAAATTACAATACGATAGAAAGTGCCTATCATAAATTAGACCTTTTGTTTAGGTGTAAATGACAACGTTGGCAAGCTTGCGATTTATGAGCTTTAAAATCCGTTAACATGGAAATGAATTATAGATAGTTAAATAGGCAGTCTAGGTCAATACTTATACGTACAAAGATCATTAAGCCATGGAAGACTATCTGTTTTAATGCATAAGTGCCTATTTTCAGTGAAATTTAAGTGGGAGATATGTTTTGTTTGTAGACCAGGTATTAAGTATTTCTGTCTGGGATTATTTATGATAAATAGCCTAAGGTATTTTAATTTTCTCTGATATTGTCCCTCCCCATAGCTTAGTTTACCTATAGTTTAGCTTATAATTTTCAAGTGATGTGTACCTATTTTTGTTGCACAAATGGTGGTGTTTAATAAAGAATATTTATTTATTATTTATTTATAATGACTGCAGTTTCATTATTTTTTTGTCAAGTGTATTGTGTCCCTACAAAAGTTTAGATAGCTATATGACAACTCTATGTATGTGGAGGCTTTTGTTACTAGTAGGTAAGTATATTTATTTTATTATGTAACGTGATTCTAGGCAGCCAAAAAAATTATCCATCAGCATTCAGCACTGGTAATTTTCCAGTAAAATTAAAAAGTTAACATAATTTTTAGGGTTCCGTACCCAAAGGTTAAAACGGACCCTATTACTAAGGCTTCGCTGTCCGTCTGTCTGTCTGTCGGTCCGTCTATCCGTCTGTCACCAGGCTGTATCTCATGAACTGTGATAGTTAGAAGTTGAAATTTTCACAGATGATGTATTTCTGTTGCCGATATAACAACAAATACTAAAAAACGGAATAAAATAAATATTTAAGGGGGCTCCTATACAACAAACGTGATTTTATTTGCTCGTTTTCATAGATTATGATACGGAACCCTTCGTGCACGAGTCTGACTCGCGCTTGGCCGGTTATTATTCCTTGCAGCTTATATATTAATTATCTGGTGTGGCCGCCATACTAGTCGCAGCATTAGCAAAAGCAAATAAACCCCAGTGAACCACCCACGGCAACGGCTAGTATGAAAGGACCAATTGTTCTAAAAGGTTTCACAAGTGCTTTGTAGTCGTACAATAAGGTAGTAAGTCTTAATAAAATATGATTAGCGTTGGAATTCCATGGAGCGACTACGAAGCGCGCACGTGTCCGCAGTGGGTGTGGGTACAAAGGAGCACAATCACGGGCGTGTTCAAAAAGTTAATATTTCACGGGAACAATATCGTGAGTGTCGCTAGAGGCTCTTAGGCAGAGTACACACTGTGGATCCTGCCCTGACGTGATTGTTTGACAGTTTTCGTCAAGTTGAAACCTAGAAAAACAATACCTATTCCTTCACCAAATAACTTTCGATAAAGTAAACTTTTCAATTGAAGCCAAACTACAAATGCACCAGATAGTAAATGTTCGATAATTTAAGAATTACATAGGTTTTTCTTACACGCTGTATGTTCGAAAGCAATTAACCTTATTTTTTGCACGGGAAAATGACATGACTTTTCTAAAATGTGAACGACTGTATGGGAAAATTTATTACACTACACGCTTCCACACGCTTTCAGTTTAGAAGCATAGTTATAGCGTGATTGAATTCAAAAACAACGACACAATTTTTCAAGTTTTGAATCACTACTACTTATTGCGTATATGTTTAGCTGAGCAAAAGTTAAAATGCTGTTATAAAAAGAGTACATTTATATATATATTTTTATTATATCTTTTTATATTTATATTTTTTGAGTTTTTTTTTTTGTTTTTTTTTTAGTCTCGAGTGAACAGGTATCTTCTAGGCAAGCATGCACCATCGTAGGCCGCGTCATCACTTACCATCAGGTGAGACAGTGGTCAAATGCTATGCCTATAAATTGTAAAAAAAAATATATATACAGTACCCTTTTTAGGTGATTTATTTATGGTTATAAGTTATAACATCTATAATATTGGTATTAGGAGATTTAAACATTCCCGCTTAGCTCTCGAAAAGACCTAGTGGAAAAACAGCCAGTAATATTTCGATAGTTCAGTCACATCTATCATTAAACAAAAAACAACTTTCACATCTAGTGTGGTGAGGATACTTGCACAGTGTCATATCGCAGTGACGTCACATCACACGGTGTCATCTTGTGAACCCCGCCTAACTACCTCCAAAATTCACGTGCGTCCCTAACCCTCTAATCCGCGACCTCACTTAATCTTTTTGTCGTCCCGTTGTGTACGTCTAGTGCGTACGGGACCTTACTTTATCTTGTTTACGTTCTGCGATGTGTGCCTTATTTCTGTGCGCGTAATTCCGACCTTTTCTTTATGCATTGCAAGAAATTAGGGATGTAACTTAAGTCTATATTTTGCTTGTTATAGTTTTCGGGACGGGTTGCTCGTCCCATTCAGTCACGGACTACTGGTATTCTCGTCCCTCTTTTTATTTCCTTTATGGATAGATATTTATCTTAAACCTTGGGGTCAAACACGTGTTTGATACCTATACTTGCTCTAAAAGGTGAAGTGATATACGATTTGTATTTTTACCACGACAGGATTTTTAAATAACGGGGAAATACGCGACAGAAATCATACAGATACTTTTTAGACTACCATTCAGATAATATTGACGAAAAGACGTACTGTTTTCCAATTCTAACAGTACAACCCTTTTACGCCAACGATATAACATTTGAAAAAAAAAAAAAATTATTGAAGGAGTATTTTTGTAGGTCTATGTTGGTTTACATATTATTTGGTTGTTTTCCCATTATTACCATCAGTTATATTTTATATTCTCAACAATATTCCCAAATAGCCTTAGTTCATTCCCTGGAGAATACTATCACTAATTCATCGAGGATTTATTTTATTATAACAACTTAAACTAGAATATTTTTATAAGAACATTAATATGAATCTCCAATTCAATAATGTTGCTCTACTATTAAATCTATGTCCATCATAGACAAAGCCAAGTCTCAAGAAAGCCCTAATATAATTACACAAATGATGACAAAAAAAATTGGATTGAACATCAAAAATTATGCCTAGATAAATAGACTTGTATTATACTAACGCGACATACACGAAAAGGTCACACTTTCTACACTTCAAGCGCACCGAAACTAAAAAGGTTGACAACGGGGTCTTTGAAAATAATCCGAATATAAGATGGAGATGGATGGATGGAGGTTGTGAATTTGGTTTTTTTAAATCCTGTGTATTTCGTTTAGTTTTCGTAGACGTGCTCGAGTGTTGGCAAATGGTTCCAAGTTTATAAAATCATGCCTTTTCGTTTTCCCTTCAAAGACTTTTTAAATCGTTTAGTAAAATTACCACCATATTTTTGTGGCATTCTGACCGCCAAAATGGGACTTTTACTTTTACTTATTTGATATTGGCAGAATTATCGCAAAAAAAAGCAATAGAAAGCCATCAAACGAAGAAGAAGGCGGTTGACAACGCCTGTAAGCTGTCACACTGTTCATCGCAGTCGCAGCCCTATCTAAAATACAATTTGTTTATCCGCGGAGCGACCGTTTGAGTATGTATGAGTCGCTATAAAATATTCAGTTTATAAATGCGATTCGTGATACGATTCCTCAGTTTGGGGACGTATGCAGAATACTTCGTCAAAACTCGTAACAATGTACGTGAGGCATGTTTTGCAGCAGTAAATGTAACGAGTTCTGTTTTTAAACTCGACGCTGGTAACAAGTAATAACACAAGTCTTCATCAACCTAATTTTGCATTGATGCGGTGATAATATCTCGGTGTCTACTCGTGACCACGGCCAATGCAACTTGGCCGAAACGTCGAGGTAAATAAATAATGTTTTTAGCGCGATTAAGTACGAAAACTATGCGATAATATTCTTCATAATATCATTGTGTTCGGATTTATATGTGTAATTTACTTACTGCAGTAATGATACTGACTGTAATGTTACTGGTAATGTAATTAATAACTCTATAGCGTCATAGTTTTACTACCGATTCATAAAACTTATGAGATTTTAAGTGTACTTGACTGGAAAATAATAATAACGCCCAACGTTCACATGTACATCATAGATCCAGGACTCCTAGGATTTCCTATATATATAGAGTACCTATAGGTGACCCAGGCTTCACTACAATATTCATGTCTTTGCTCAGTCGATCAACGAATAGCCATGGTAGAATTAACAGGGATCAATAATAGTATATCTACGGATTCAAGAGTCTCAAGCCCGTATGAAAAGATAAACGTATATTAAGCTTACAATGTTAACAAAATCATAAGCATTTTCTTATAATATACTAAAAAAAATTACCTGTGGTTCATCGTTAAGTTTCCTGTGATGCTCGTGGTTCGGTTCTGTAGACCGCTTGTGGATCTCATGATGTGATAGTAAGTAGTAGTTCTTGAGCGAACCAATCTGAAACAAAGAACATTGTATTGAGTAAGTACCTAATTTATTTTTTTAAACTCTGATACTTACAGTAAGATGAGTCTTATTGAACCGATTACGTAATACAAGCGTGAGTGAGAATAGAGTTCAAAAATGTGATAAAAAAATACTGCATAAACATAGAAAAATAGGTTGCTTTGTGCGGCCCCGATCTATTATTTCTACAACAGATAAATGCCGTGGTTGGTAAACATGAAGTCTTTCGGTTGTCAAAATATTTTTCAACGGTGGAAATTATTTAACCCCGACCTCCATTTCATCCCCATTCACCTCGAAACTCGAATAAACTTCCTATTGGGCACTATAAAACATTAGCACCCTGGCAATTCATTGGAAACGGCGGCGGTGCCATCGGAATTAGTACCCCGGGTGCTACGGCGCTCTGAGCACTATTTTTAGGGGGCTTTCAATGGGCGATTGTAAATCCCGAGACACGCGATATTGCGCTATCGCCAGCGCGATCGGTGTTTTTGTGCCGTTTCACTGCTGTACTTTATTTCTTTTTAACACATTATGACATTTGGGTCAGCAAGTTGTAAAATCCAACTGCGACAAAAATAAATTGCTTGTGACACTCATGTCCGTGCACATTGTACCATTGCCATTGTATTCTTCTGGACTCGTAAGCGATTCTTTAGCAGTCAGTTGCAGGTTGTATAAAAACGGTGAATCCGGGTGTGGATGACTAAATCCGAAAGTATTGGGGATAGCGAAATATGCTCAAAGGAGTTTCGGGGCCGGGAAAATCTAATTTCTTGCCAAAGAATAGACTTTGTTGCTTTAAAAAAAAAGAGACACATCCTGTCCTGAATTATTACGTTATTCCATAGTATTAAGTACCTAACGTTAAATGAGATGTTTCATTTTTCAGAAAAGACCGACGGCTGCTTTTTTGTGTCATAGACCTGGCTTCACCGGTGCCTGGGCAGTGGACGGTGGAGGCCATTCGCCCGGTCCTCTGGGAGTGGATGCGGCGGCCATTTGGGTCGCTGTCGTTCCATTTGGTGCAGGTGCTTTCCGGGCACGAATGCTTTGACAAGTACCTACACCAAATCGCGAGACGGGAGGCGACCCCGGCCTGCCACGAATGTGGCGCGCCGGAGGATACGGCGCCCCACACGCTGCAGGTGTTCGCTGCTTGGGATTCTGAGTGGCGCACACTTTCAGCGGTCGTTGGCCGGGACCTCTTGTTGCCGAGCGTGGTAAACGCCATGCTCGACAGCGAGAGAGCGTGGCAGGCAACGGTCGCCTTCTGCGAGGCGGTGATGACGTAGAAGGAGACCATTGCCTGCCATGCTCTCTCGGGCGGATCACGGGGGTTTTATGGAGCGCTGAATTGCCTCAGTAACTGGAAAAAATTGTACGATAAGAGCCGAAGACCGGGTTCAGTAGTGTACTTTGGGAAAGACCTTTGCCCACCAGTGTACTAATACTGGCTGAAGATGACCATGGCACAACGACTACACGATTTTTCAAGTACGAGAGATAGTTATTCAGGTATACTTATGGCAATATTTTATTCCACGTTTTCACACGTTGGAGTACTCCTCAGATTTATCTAAGTTGCCAGCAATCTCTCAAAATAAGAGATGACAACGTGTGAGCGTTAAAGTTATTTTGTTGCTACAATGGGAGCTCTACATCTCATTTTATTGTTGTATATTTACGAGCGGTACAGGCAGATGTTGCCATTTCCAAAATCATCACTTCTTATTAGGACTCATTACTATTATTGTGATTCCTATATTATAATTTTAAAATTGACTACGAATAAATAAAAGCATGTACTACAGTACAAAAGATTCGCTCAGATAAGATATAAAATAGTGACCCGCAATAAAATGCAATTTAGATCACACAGTGCTACAAGCATAATGATGCATAATATTTTTACTAGGTTACTTTACTAGGTGGTAGGACTTTTCTGCAAAGTTCGTCTAGGTAGGTACCACCGCTTTGCCAGTGATTCTGCCGCCAAGCAGTAGTGTGCAAGCACTACTGTGTTCCGGTTTGAAGGGCATTGTAGCTAGTGAAATTACTGGGCAAATGAGACTTTATGATCTGATCACTCAGTCTAGTAATCTGATTACTAGACTGTGTGATGTCTCAGGATGACGTGCGCAGTGCAGTGCCACGCGAAACTTTATTGTTTTAAAGTTCCGAGTGACACTGCAACTGTTATGGGCGGCCGTGTTGCTTAACATCAGGTGAACGACTAGCTCGTCACGTCATTCAATCGCATAAAAAAAAAAAATTACCGGGAATAATATTGTTACAAATTAGTGTATCTGTTACAATAAATACTTTTTCCATGTCTACGATATGTACATGGTACTACTCACCGTTCATGTAGGTATGTCAACACTTACTTAAATTAAGAACACTCATTAATTTCCCGTAGGTACACAAGTCCCCTTCTTTCCGTACAAATGAACAACATAAGTAAGTGTGTCACCAAGCGTGCTTCACTAATTAAATTTTGAAGTTAAGTGACGTAGTGGCACCGCGTAATTGTAAATAGTTACAAAGTAATTATGGGAATTGCCTCGGAGAAGGAAGTTGGGGGTTGTAACTTAATTAATTTCAAGTACATTAATCACGATCACACTTGGCTAGATGTGGGGATTGCAGCGGGCTTTCAGGTTTCCGGCTTTATCTATTCCATGCCTCGAAACTGTTTCCAGAAACATTTATTATTTAACATGCCAGCTAGCTGTGAGTTCTATTCAAAGCATACACGACACGTTGATCCCGGCATGGGGGTTCCAGACGAGCAAGCACTAGGAAATGCCCTATCTTCTATCTTTTTTTTTATGTGATTGAATGATGTGATGAGCTGGTCATTCACCTGATGTGAATTTTAATTGCATTACACTTCTTAATCGATAAAGAACAGAAACATTTTTTTTATTTCGCTGTTTGGTATGTTTATACTTAGCTAATTTTTCAGAATATCATTTAGAATACTTTTTGTTTGCCTAAAACAGTCAAGTGCGAGTTTCGAGAGAACAAAGTAACCCCCCCCCTCCCCCCTCCCCCCAGATCGATGGATGCAGGAGTCAAGCAGCCGCTCCAAGAGGCGCTCTATATGGGGGAGGCCAGTGTTCAGCAGTGGATGTTTTCAGGTTGATGATGATGGTGAGAAAGACTAAAATTCGTGTTTTTTATGTGTTAGTCTCATTAAGGTCATCCATTTGTCTGTTCTGTAAAATTTTGTAAAGTCTTGAGACAACGGCCGGGATCGATAGCTTAACGTGCTCTCCGAAAAACACGGTAGAGCTCAATTTTAAATACCACTTTTGCAGCGGTCACACTTCCAAGTACTGACCGCAGCCACAGGATACAAAAAGTACTATGTAACGTTGCTTCACTTTACCGATCGCCTAATCGAGCTTAACTATGGGCGCTACCCTCTGCTAGGATACACAGTGTTGCTGAGAGCAGTGTCATAACTTCATCATCAACAGCCTGAAGACGTCCACTGCTGAACATAGGCCTCCCCCAGAGCACGCCACCTTGAGCGGCTGCTCGCCTCCTGCATCCATCGGCTCCCCGCGGCTTTCACCAGGTCGTCGGTCCACCGAGTGGGGGGCCGGCCTACGCTGCGTCTTCCGGTTCGTGGTCGCCACTCGAGAACCTTTCTTCCCCATCGGTTGTCAGTTCTACGAGCGATGTGGCCTGCCCATTGCCACTTCAACTTACTAACTCTAAGAGCTATAGATTAATTTGTAAAGGAAAAATTTTTAATATTGGGATTGTTGGGATAATTCTTAAGAATTTCTCAATAGATGGCGCTGCCAACCCCGTAAGTTGGTTGTAAAAAGGTGAAGGATAAATTCGGACACGAGACCACTTGTCACGGTAGCTTAAGTAAAGCATGTCCCGGCTTTAGGGACGGATGGATGCGGGTTCAAGTCCCGCTCGTGATTCAAATTTTTCCTTTACAAATTAATCTGTAGATTACGCTGAGCAGGCGATACTGCTATAAAAATCATAAATATTGATTTGGGAGGCGTTATCTTTACAGCATTTGTGTTGATGTAACTTGACCGTGCTGGTTGGGATAATTCTTAAGAATTTCTCAATAGATGGCGCTGCCAACCCCGTAAGTTGGTTGTAAAAAGGTGAAGGATAAATTCGGACACGAGACCACTTGTCACGGTAGCTTAAGTAAAGCATGTCCCGGCTTTAGGGACGGATGGATGCGGGTTCAAGTCCCGCTCGTGATTCAAATTTTTCCTTTACAAATTAATCTGTAGATTACGCTGAGCAGGCGATACTGCTATAAAAATCATAAATATTGATTTGGGAGGCGTTATCTTTACAGCATTTGTGTT
The DNA here is from genome assembly GCA_910589525.2 of Ennomos quercinarius. NCBI lineage: Eukaryota > Metazoa > Arthropoda > Insecta > Lepidoptera > Geometridae > Ennomos > Ennomos quercinarius. Next base: position 12,136,006 of record OU342504.1, on the reverse strand, counting down.
GATGTAACTTGACCGTGCTGGTTGGGATAATTCTTAAGAATTTCTCAATAGATGGCGCTGCCAACCCCGTAAGTTGGTTGTAAAAAGGTGAAGGATAAATTCGGACACGAGACCACTTGTCACGGTAGCTTAAGTAAAGCATGTCCCGGCTTTAGGGACGGATGGATGCGGGTTCAAGTCCCGCTCGTGATTCAAATTTTTCCTTTACAAATTAATCTGTAGATTACGCTGAGCAGGCGATACTGCTATAAAAATCATAAATATTGATTTGGGAGGCGTTATCTTTACAGCATTTGTGTTGATGTAACTTGACCGTGCTGGTTGGGATAATTCTTAAGAATTTCTCAATAGATGGCGCTGCCAACCCCGTAAGTTGGTTGTAAAAAGGTGAAGGATAAATTCGGACACGAGACCACTTGTCACGGTAGCTTAAGTAAAGCATGTCCCGGCTTTAGGGACGGATGGATGCGGGTTCAAGTCCCGCTCGTGATTCAAATTTTTCCTTTACAAATTAATCTGTAGATTACGCTGAGCAGGCGATACTGCTATAAAAATCATAAATATCTAAGAGCTATATCGGTCACTTTAGTTCTCCTGCGGATCTCCTCGTTCCGGAGCTTATCTCGCAGGGAAACACCGAGCATAGCTCGCTCCATAGCTCGCTGCGCGACTTTGAGCTTACTAATGAGGCCAACAGTAAGAGACCATGTCTCAGTTCCATAAGTCATCACTGGCAACACACACTGATTGAAAACTTTCGTTTTCAGGCTCTGCGGTATTTTGGACGAAAAGATAGGACGAAGCTTCCCGAACGCTGCCCAGCCGAGTTGGATTCTTCGCGCCACCTCTTTGTCGAAGTTGGACCTACCTAATTGGACAATCTGTCCTAGGTAGACATACTTGTCGACAACTTCGAGAGTATCGTTCCCAACAATTACCGGTATAGGTGGAACATGAGCATTAGACATGATCTTTGTCTTGTCCATATTCATCTTAAGACCAACCTGCTGGGAGACTCTACTGAGGTCGTTGAGCATGGTGCTAAGGTCCTCGAGCGATTCCGCCATTATGACTATATCATCGGCAAAACGAAGGTTAGTGATGTACTCGCCATTTATGTTGATGCCAGATCTTTTCCACTCCAAGAGCTTGAAAACATCCTCCAATGCGTTTGTGAACAGTTTCGGAGAAATAACGTCTCCCTGTCTCACGCCTCTTTGCAATGGAATTTGTTCCGTACTCTGGTCCTGTAGTCGGACTGACATAGTGGCCTTACTGTACAAACACTTCAAAACTTCGATATACCTATAGTCAATTTGGCATCGCTGCAAGGACTGCAGCACCGCCCAAGTCTCGATTGAATCGAAGGCTTTCTCATAGTCCACAAACGCTAGGCATAACGGCCGATTATACTCTTCGGTCTTCTGTATAATCTGGCGCAGCGTATGGATGTGGTCTATGGTGCTAAAGCCTTTTCGGAAACCGGCTTGTTCGGGAGGCTGGAATTCATCAAACCTGCGTGCGAGACGATTCGTAATGACTCTCGAAAACAGCTTATACACATGACTCAAGAGCGAGATGGGCCTATAGTTCTTCAATAAGGTGTTATCGCCTTTTTTGAAGAAGAGCACCACCACGCTCTTGTGCCATGCCTCTGGCGTTATACCTTCAAGGATGACAGAATTAAATAACTTCTGGAGGACTAAAAGTACCGGTCTACCACCCGCTCTCAGAAGTTCGGTCGTAATTCCATCTTCACCTGGTGCCTTGTTGTTTTTAAGCTGTTTGAGGGCCATTCTAATCTCGTACAGGCTGACGTCCGGGATATCTTCGGTATAGTGTCGGACTAACTTGGCTCTGGTGTCATAACTTGTGTGTATTTAATTTGACTGAGTTTTTCACGCAAAACTACGCATTTAATGTCTATTGGGTTAAGTTTAACCTTTTGATATTCCACCAGGCACCCTTAAAATCTTATTTCTAGGTTGTCGTTCAATCGCACGAACAAAGAATTTTAACATATTTACGAATCTTTTGGAATAAAATTACAAGCCCTTTTTACTGATCTCACAAAATAGACGAAGGCTCTCAAATAATTCTGTTCTTATATACTTCTTCTTTTCTGTATACTTCTGTACTTTTGCCGCTTCAATTTAATAAGATTTAATGTTATATTTTTTTGACCTGCTAATGTTAATTTATTATTTACTTAAGAGTCTTACATCTTAAATACACAATACACAATATTCTTACATCAAAAATTCATATAAACACATAAAAGCAAAACAGCTTACATTTACTCCATTTGATAATACACCTTTTATTTTACTTGTAGCCGTTGTATATTATCTTTATAACTCATAACCCTATGAAAATATACAACACGCTTACATTGCAAGCGATAAATAAGCAAAGCCAATACACTAAAGTGCTGTCTTTTACCCATAAAACATCAACAATTGTGAAGCCACCCCCATTCTGAGGTTGTCGCTAAAACTTTACGAGGCAAGGGTAATAAACGTTCGAATATGGTTCATAAAGAGTCGTTAGATACCCTATCTCAGTCTTTCAGTACTTAATACCGCTCTTAGATAGGAAACGGAAACGCAAGCTCTAAGATTTCGTTCCTCATTATTTACCGAGAGTAACGGAGCGATTTGTGACGCGAAAGCAAGAGTGAACTTTATATACATTGGAACTAAATAGAGTTTTCCGTAAAATTAAGCACGTCTCGATTCTAGTTGCAATCGAACTAATGTAAATGGAAAAGGTTGCATGTGCTACTATGATTAAGTCTCTGGCGTGTGAATGTGACATCTTATATTGAGACAGCGTATAATATAGATTTTCATATTTCACCCCTATTTAGAAGAAATCCTTATTAAGATGATGTTGATGAACTACGGATAGGAGTTTTGGCAGGAACGCGAAAAAGTTCATATCGTTGCATTGTATTATTTTTCAAAACTTGTGCTTTTTCCAGTGTTAATGTTTAGAATTGGTGGTGTTTTACGCATTAAGTGCTAAATTACAAGCAGCATGAGTGTGGGCAAGTGGTATAATGTGGTGAAACGTGGTTTTTCATGTTGCTTCCAAAATTTCATAGAAACTTCTAGTAAAGTTGCCACCACTTTACTAAGGCATGACTTTGACTGGACTATGACTAGAATATTTGACCCTGACTGTGACTAAGACTTCACTTTACGTGAAACATTCTTTTGAAAATTACAATACTTGACACTGGCTAAATACACTATGTGTGGAGCCAAAATATATATTAAAAAAGCTACGGATGCTTTGTGAGTTTGTACGGAATAGTACGAATGGGTCCATTATTCGACTTGTCCACGATACCGTTAAATAAGTAGGTAATACCATGGAACAAGGAGGAGAGGAACGGCAATACACCAAGAAAACAGCGTAGATCAGAAATACGCCTAAAACTAGATGGAGTTGCAAAATGAGCGGGCTATGAGTTGAGCACAGATAAGAAATATGCCAAAAAAAACTGTTTTAAACCTGGATGGCACTGCAAAATGAGCGGACTATACGGGTAGCTACGACGGGTCAGGTTTAAAACTGGTTTTTTGCATATTTCTGATCTGCGTTCAACTTGTAACCCGCTCATTTTGCAACGCCATCTAGTTTTGGGTATATTTCTGATCTACGCTGTTTTCTTTGTGTATTGGCATTCCTCTCCTACTTGTTCTATGGTAATACAAAGTCACCTTTTTAATCCATTTTTAACAGGAACATTAATATCATCTTATTTTCTTTATTTTTAGGACAACGGTTCTAAATAGCATTAGACGCGATCTTATTATTATCCTTTTGGGAATATCGTTCCTTTTTACGGCAAATCCTTTCGAATCTACATTAAAATTAAACGTCCGTTCATTCTCCGAGCACCGCTAAATCGATTATAAAAACATTTCTCTTCTCCTGTTATACCTACGAGTCTGGGATAACTTATAATTTTTTATTCTGAGAAATATAGAAATAGCAGGGACTTTTCAAATACTGTTTTTTTAGTAGGCAGGGCTAACATATGAGCTGTAGTAATCGACATAAGTATCTTTTTTATGCGATTGAATGACTTGACGAGCTAGTCGTTCACCTGATGTTAAGCAACACGGCCGCCCATAACAGTTGCAGTGTCACTCGGGACTTTAAAACAATAAAGTTTCGCGTGACACTGCACTGCGCACGTCACCTTGACACATCACACAGTCTAGTAAGTAATTAGATTACTAGACTGAGTGATCAGATCATCAGGTCTCATTTGCCCAGTAATTTCACTAGCTACAATGATGCCCTTCAAACCGTAACACACTCCTGTACACTACTGTTTGGCGGCAGAATAACTGGCAAAGCGGTGGTACCTACCTAGACGAACTTTGCAGAAAAGTCCTACCACCTAGTCTCTCTGTTCTTTGTCAATGAAAACGCAACAAAAAGGTTTATGACGTGATCCGCCTGATCGTTCATTGGTCCAATGCTTTCTCGAGAGAAGAGATATGTCGGTGTCTATAGCTCATGCTACCTATCATGTCGTGAAAATTAAAAATTGAATCTTACTTTTAAAAAAAGACACGTTTTTGAGTTTGGTAGAATGTTCAAAAATACTATTTTGGCTGGCAAAATGTCAGAAAGGCCATGATTGGTTGGTATGTTACCATCAGCCAATCATGGATGGTTCCGCTTGAGGCATATGTAAGTTTGCTTGAGTTCAGGCATTACGAAAAGGTTTAATTCTCGTTGAGCAGCAGTAGCGTCAAGACATATGACACTGACTAGTATGGGAAGTTTGTATAAGAGACAACAAATAATGAAAGATGCAAGAAGAAGTTTCATTACACTGTGATGATGATAAGCAGTTACACCGTCGACGCCAGATAAGTTCTCTACATAAACGGGTAGCCGGCAGCTTATTCAACATTGTGCAGGCGTGTGGCAGAAATTATCAGGAGACACGGACTTCATACGGAAATGGATATGTCTCATTACTGTTTCAAATATGGTAGATATATGAAAGCCTTCTAGCGATAGTCCCATACAGACGTTGGGTACAAACGGTTCGCTTGTTCCTTGTGGTGATCAAGGGATTCCACCAGAGACATGTAGGGGGAGAGGGACGATGACGTAGATAAGGTGGTTTAGTAATGTATAAATACAACAAAGCTGCAAACCAATTCAAAGATACCACTTCATCTAAAAACTTGCAATTACTTAAAACAACACACTCCCGCTGATTGGCCTAAAGATAAAAACAGCGCATGCAGCGTTGCACCTCAGTTACCTACAGAATTTAAGAGCGTATATTCACCATGCGCGGTCAGGTCTATTTTTCACATAGTCCACAATTTATGTACCCGCTCAGAAAACGCCCGCCGCGGATATATGAACCCAGATTAAGTTATTATCTGCTCAACTTAAAACTGAACACTTTTATAGCGCTTAAGCGTTATGTGCTCGTATTTTGCGAGAGTGAGCTGTATCGGTTTAAGCGCTGACGGTATTTGGTGCAGTTGGTGTATGCTTCTGGCTAATTAACTTTACGTTTTGCTGGTTATTCTAAAGTTTTTATTAATTGGCAAACTTCGGGGAAGCGACGGGTAGCAAACGACGATATCACTGTGTCAGCCTTCTTCCTCTATAGTACGGACATATTCTGATTCGTAAACCTTAGAAGACATGCATAGAAAACAAAAGGTCTCTGCGAAACCGTGTTAACTCTACTAAGCCCGCCGATTCTGCTGCTAGAAGGAAATTAGACTTCATCAATTCACTAATGCTAAATTAAATTCGCTGATAACCTAAGTTTATACGCAGCTTTGAAAGCGAACTCTGATGAGCGCTGAACTTTAACAAGTTTCTGTAGGAATTAACCGAACTATCTTACTGTTTGTACCTGGTTATACTATGACAGTAGGAGAAATTCTAACGAGGAATGTTAAGAATTTCTCGACCTCCACTTTTATTTTATCTTATGAAAATATAATCAAATCAATCAGAAAATCAAAAAGCAATCTAAAAAACTCGTTTTTTTTCGTTGTTTTCATTGTAGTTATTTTATAATTAATTATTGGAATTTACAAATTTCTCGTGGCTGATGGCGTCAAAATATGCTCCCAATAATTTACGGCCGTTGCCTCTACATAATAGAAAAAAGTTTCTTAAAGTTTCTTTCTGAAGAGATCTTAATAAAGTTCAAAAATGAACGCCGTCGCGTCCCCCTGTTCCGACGAATATGACGATGTAGCCCAAGTATACAAGGTCTGAACTCTGACCTTCAGTCGCAGTTTTAAGTTCTAGTGCTCTTTTTACACTACCAGGCCAATAATTTAACCGAAAGAAATTACTGTTAACAGTCTTGACAAAAAATCGATGCTACTTAACTTATAAAATACTTATACGACAAAGCGATCCGACGATTTTCCGTACATTGTTCTAGTTAGAAACATCGCACAATGTTCAAGCGACTGTCCCTACTGTTACTTGTGTTGTTGATAGAATATAGTCAGAGGATGAGATTGTTCCATAGAGATCTATCCTTTAGTTTCTGAGAACTGTGGGTTGTTTCTAGTGACCACTGACCATCGGCCAAAGACTTGTTCTTCAAAAGGGAGGGTAAGAGAAACTGTTAACAACCCAAGACGATCGAAATACTCGTAATAACACAGTGTTGTCCATTATTAATGACGTTTCCCGAAATTATTCACTTCTTATTATTGCTATCATAACTTTTTGGTTAGATGAATTTGGGCGGTCTAGTAAGTTATGTACAGTTTTCGATGCCATCGCTGCATGCCTCGGAGAGCACTTTAAGCTGTCGGTACCTGTTGTCATAAGAACATCTATGGCAATCGTTACGAGTAGTCAGACGCTTGATAGAATCTGACGCCTGATGGTCTAATCATTCCTGTTACTGGTTTCTTATGAGTTGCGAGGTCAGATGGCAGTCGCTCGTGTAATTCTGGTAGCTCGCCGCTACAGGTTAGACTAGGAGCCGATCCCAATAACAAATGGGAAAAGGCAAAGTGGATGATGAGTTTTGGTGGTAAAATTACCAAAACACGGCTTAACGCCTAGTCACAAATAAAAATTTTTCAGCCTAAGATATGGTTGACTGGTAGATAATGCTTCATAGCATTAAGTCCGCCTTATACATGACGGCGCGTCAGTGAAATGTCAAAGTCAACAGAGTGATTTGACGTTGTCAAAGCCACTCTAGCGGAGCGTCGTGTCTATGGCAGCGAGGCGGCCATCTTAAAAAGGCTCACTTTTGAACGAGAAGGCGCCAGCGCACCATGTCTGCGACGAATCGCTATTTATTATCTAAATCCTGTGAAATTAGCGTGTAAATAGATCTGATTTGAATAAAGCCATTGTCCATCTGCCTGCTAGTTGTCTGATTTTTGTGCTATTGTAATTAGAAGAGCTTAAATTAAATTCTGTGATTTGAAAAGGTGATTAATCATTTTAATTCCTCGCCCGCATACCCACGCCATCCGATATGAGTTCTGATGAAGGTCTTCAAGTCCTTTCATCAGAAGTGGGATCTAAAGGGCTGCAAAATGAGGAAAATCAATCGGAGAAGATGAACGCGAACGCTGTAAAAGTTTTGAGCGGCATGGAAGCGTTACTTGCACGAGTATTAGCTGCGCAACGAACACCAACAGTGAGTACAAGTTCAACACAGCTTTTACCATTTAACCCAGATGAGCCAGATTCGGATATTGACGGCTGGTGTAATGTCACCGAAGCCATTGTTCGAAGTAAATGTCTAGAAGGAGTTGATTTACTTTTGGCTTTGACGAGTGCACTAAAAGGTCACGCAGCTGCATGCTTAACAAAACTTAATTTAAATGAAATGACATGGAGTTCGGTAAAGCAGACATTAATCGCTAGATTTTCAAAACCCAAGCTTATGCAAGATTATTTTAATGAAGTTTTGAGATTCCAAATAGGAATCAAAGAGACTGCGGCTGAGTCTGGACTCAGATTGTGGAATCTCATTGAACGAATACCCAATACGTCGATGTCTGAAGAAATGATAACTGGATTCGTCATATCAGTGCTATGTCAGAAGGACAACCTGATTCGTCGTGAGTTAAATGCAAATACCATAACAAATCAAGCTCAACTGTTCCGAATTCTTGGTGGCGTATCGCTCAAGCGGCGATTCAATTTTCCTGAAACGCACGAACCTGAAGCAAAGCGAGCTCGTACGAGTGACAGATTCTCTGGCACATGCCATTACTGTGGAGTATCGGGACATCGTTTATTGGACTGCAGAAAGCAACGTGAAGATTTTGGAACAACGAAAGTTCAAGACTCGACAAGCTCTTCGCGCATGGTGGAGAAAACTACAGCGGTGACCTTCTACACGTGTGGTCAACCTGGTCACGTGGCGACGGTTTGACAGGAAGAGCAGTGGAGCCGTGGTCAAGGAAGTCCATCGATGTCAGCACCGCCCGTCGAGGGGACCTTAACTACATCTTCCGGTGAGCCAGTTTCTTTTCTATTCGATAGCGGGTCGTCTTGTTCTCTTTTTAAAAAAAGTTGCTGTGAAAATGTCTTGGGTACCGTGCGTAAAAGTCTCGTTTATCTAAGTGGCATAGGCGGTGACGATATGATATAAAACTCAGATTGATGTAAAAATTAATGATCTTTTATTAAATTTACTTTTTCACGTTGTTCATGATAGCTATATTTCTGATCCTGAATTATAATTGGGAGGGACGTCTTAAACAAAGGCCTTTGCGTCAAGATTGATAATGATAACCTTTCATTTTACACTAAAGAACAGTTTTACTGTGATTATGACATTGACAAAACCAGATTTTACACAAACAGACACGGACTTACAAGGGCAGGATAGCGAGTCGTTAATATCGTTACTAAATAAATATTTTGAATGTTTTATCGAAGGCATTCCTACCCGGCGAGATAAAACAGGAGAGTGTAATATTAGTCTAGCAGACCCGCACAAAACAGTTCAGAGGTATCCTTGTAGATTAGCTCCAGCAGAGAAACAGGTAGTTAGGTAAAACATTGAGCGACTGATTGATGCCGGGGTCATTAGAGAAAGTTCGTCGCCTTTTGCCAGCCCAACACTGTTGGTTAAAAAGAAACATAATTCGCAGACTGTCGCGAATTAAAACCCGAACACTATCCCCTGTCACGTATAAAAGAACACATAGACCAGCTTACTGGAACACTTCTGACATTATTTATATAGGTCGAAGATTTGTAGTATTCAAAGACTGCAATTCGCTTAAAGTCTACATGGGTATATCGGTGGTAGCTTACCTACAAGCCTACGATTTTGATATTATTTACCGTTAAGGAGAAGGAATAGAACACGCAGACTATCTCACGAATGCTTTACTGAGTGATGATATTGCTTGTGGCACCTCTGGGGAGGCTAACAATACAAAGAAAGTTCAGTACATCGAACTTCATCAAGATGGTTTTCCTTCGAACTAAAACATGATAGAAACGTCCAGGATTGTCGTGAAACTCGATAATAATGGTCCGTGAATGTGTAGGTATGTCCGAAATTTTTCGACCTTCATTTTTATTTTAGATTATAAAAATATAGAGAAATCTAAGAGATAATTTCATTTTTTTTTGTTAAATTCATTGTGGTTATTTTATAATTCGTTATTGGAATTTGGAAATTTCCCACGGCTGATGCCATACGGTCATACTTACCTAACAACAGATTTGGGCCGTTGCCTCTACATATTAAAAAAAAAAGGTTACTTAATGCGTCAATGTCAATAATGTCACATTCACATCAAATCTTTCTTTTCTTTACTTTTTTGTTTATAGGCTCAGGAAAACCTGATCAAAAAAAAATCTTTCATTAAGCAACGAGTGACGTCATTATAAAGTCAAATGAGAGTCCTTCAATTAAAACCTGAAATACTAATAACCCATAACTATTTTTTATTTTTATGTTATAGGTATTGATCAGTAAGCCTATTCCTCAAAATGGTATTGTAATTTCAACAAATAAAAAAAAATGAACATACGCCATTGATAGCTTAAATTTATGATGCTAGAGAAAACATAATTTACAGAAATGTCTTTCGAAACAAATTAGTTTCCTGGCTGCCAGTTGTCCCGTGGTCTTTAGTCTGGACTAATTACCCACATTCAAAATGAAATTCAACATTTAGGCAAAGATAAAACACTAGATAAACTTACGAGCAATACTAGTTTCTAGAAATGGCAAAATGCGTGCGTAAGTTCGTTGACGTATTATCTGCAAAGCTTCGATAGGCCCATCGGGAGTCCAGCCCACTCAGCTTCACCCCATGCCAAGAGTCTCTGTGCCATGTCATACAATTCACATTTATATTATGGGTTAACGTAGTGAAAAAAAATGACCATAAAGAATACAGTTCTGTAATCTTATTATAGACACTATTGGGGAAGATACATCAAGTAATATTCAGAAGGCAGCTACATCGGATGTAGTTAGATTAAATTAAGGGACGCACTCCTCACTCGGACCAGATGTGATGTGTTGTTGCTATGGTTGATCCTGGCCGACGGAGCGTCGTCCGGGCCATACCCGAAAGGGCTGGTTGAAGGGACGCACTCCTCACTCGGACCAGATGTGATGTGTTGTTGCTATGGTTGATCCTGGCCGACGGAGCGTCGTCCGGGCCATACCCGAAAGGGCTGGTTGAAGGGACGCACTCCTCACTCGGACCAGATGTGATGTGTTGTTGCTATGGTTGATCCTGGCCGACGGAGCGTCGTCCGGGCCATACCCGAAAGGGCTGGTTGAAGGGACGCACTCCTCACTCGGACCAGATGTGATTTGTTGTTGCTATGTTTGGTCCTGGCCGAAGGGGCGTCATTCGGCCATGCCCGCAAGGGCTGGTTGAAGGGACGCACGCACTCCTCATTCAGGCCAGAGGTATCGCTTTGGTTGACTGGTCGAAAGGACAGTGTTATGTGGTCGAGACCCTTAAGGGTTGGCTGAGATGCACTAGTCTGGTCCAAGTCATTGTGGTTTTGGTGATCAGGTTGTAATTGTTATGATGATGATAATGATGATGGTAATGATGATGATGATGACGACAATGATTATAAAGAATACAGTTGTGTTAGCAGGATGAACGAGCGGATGTCCTGCTGATTGAAATTTATTTGTTCCAGGGACATATATGTAGGTGAACGCCCGAGGACGGTCGTATGTCAGTCCGGACGTGACGGCGCGTCAGTGAAATGTCAAAGTCAACAGAGTGATTTGACGTTGTCAAAGCCACTCTAGCGGAGCGTCGTGTCTATGGCAGCGAGGCGGCCATCTTAAAAAGGCTCACTTTTGAACGAGAAGGCGCCAGCGCACCATGTCTGCGACGAATTGCTATTTATTATCTAAATCCTGTGAAATTAGCGTGTAAATAGATCTGATTTGAATAAAGCCATTGTCCATCTGCCTGCTAGTTGTCTGATTTTTGTGCTATTGTAATTAGAAGAGCTTAAATTAAATTCTGTGATTTGAAAAGGTGATTAATCATTTTAATTCCTCGCCCGCATACCCACGCCATCCGATATGAGTTCTGATGAAGGCCTTCAAGTCCTTTCATACATTTATTTTTGTGCTAAAGTATAAATAAATAAATATGACTCGTTTATTTTTAAATTCAGTTCGGTAGTTCCTTCTCGGCTTTGATTCGTCCTTCCTATATCTCGGTCGTTATAAACTTTGTTTCAAGCCTGGACATTATTATACCTGCTTACAAATTATCAGAGACACTAAGTAAAGTTATGAAGAGTTTATTTTGCTAATACTAAAACAAAATAAACTAGAAATGTGAAATTAACTTTGATAGTCTTGTCCGGTCGTTATCTCGCAAACCAGTGTACATTGTGTAACTTTTTCATAAGATTTAGGCAAAAAGTGGGTACTTCAAGATACCCATCTGGCAACACTGGGTGAGAGGGGCAGAGGAGGGTTTCTTAAAACTTTTAATTAATTGTCAAAGTTTTAAACTCCCCCGCCAGAGGGACTCGCGTTACATTCCCAGGATTTCGAGTCATTGAGCATAATTCAAATTGTTTTCCAACAAAACAACTCCAAGTGGAACTTTCTTCAAGAGCTTTGATCTCCGCCACTGTCAGCTATTGGATACGTACTCGAGGAATATTTGAAAAGATACTTCAATTCTATTTTATGTCTACGTTTATTGGATTAGGTATACAAATAGGAATAGGACGTGCTCGCTGCTCGGCAGACGACACTCAACTTCCTCGTGAAGTCGCACAATAGATCATGACATAATTTTCTACACTCATATTACTTGTTTTTCTACATTGTTGGTATATGTTTGAAAGAGATTCAGGATAAGTTTTTAAAAGTGTGCATTTTTGGACCGATTTCAATATTTTTAAGAATGATAGTAAAGCTATTTGATCAATGAACTTTTGAATCACATATACGCTGACAAATATAGATTTATCAGACATACCATACACATTTGACATAGCAGATGATGGTTTCAAAACTTCCATGAATCTGTTATTTTTCAGGTCACGATAAAAGCCAAAAGGGTTATCGTTCCTTAGATCATACATACACGGAGATGTGCAAAGCTGGAAAGCAGAGATTAATATGTCGTCGCTCGCTCTTTGGGGATGCTATTCGTAGCATCTGCTAATGGCCGCAAGATGCAAAATACCAGCGTATTGCCTCACATTATTACTTATTTACTTATGCGTTTGTAAGTAAGTATATGTTATTTTTGTTGTATTCATCATCATCATCAACAAGCTGAAGGAAGACGTCCACTTCTGAACATAGGCCTCCTCCATAGAGCGCCAGTTTGAGCAGCTCCTTGCCTCTTGCATCCATAGATTCTCAGCGGTTTTGACCAAGTTGTCGGTCCATCTAGTGGGGGGTCGGCAGCCTACGTTGTATTACTCAATAGTGAATTATACACAACAGGGAACAGGGGAGTGAATTATTCTTATTAAGTAATAAAAGCGCCTTCAGCAAATCAACAGCAAACAACAATGCATGGATCTTAGATATTGGTCTGTGGCATGGATCGTATGAAATCGGGCTCACAATGTATCTTTGTATCTCGATACACCCCACGCAGACAAAAACGCCCCCACTCAGCATAATGGAGATTTAAAAAAGATAACACACAATACCCCACCCTTTCATCCGCTCATGTCTTAAGCCCCCACGAGGTCGGGCCCGGCCGCTGACAAGGGTCCAAATCAGAGATATTAATTTGTAGGGCACGCTGTAAATTAACCGTCGCCAGCGTGTAACCGTGTTACCCCAGTCTACATTATGGGTGAAATATAATATATGAAGGAATCCGCACATATTCTGCAGACTCCTTTTAAGTTAATACAGGATTCATTGTTCTTGAATAACGCTCACATCAATGCCCGTAGACGTCCACTGCTGAACACAGGGCTGTCCCATACAATGCCACAATGGACACTTATCTTAAGTGAGGTTCGCCATAATCTCCTGCACGCTTGGCAGGTGGCTTGGTGCTAGCAGAGAATGCTGCTGCTCGTGCTCTGGATATTCCCTTAGCCAACTTTTATACGGGACTCACAGGAAGAGATGGGGGAATAACGCTCAACGATCATAGTCATGACATTGATCGTATATACTTTTCAACTAATTATAGTGTGACGATTTTATGGCAATGCTTGCTACTAGCACTTGTTCATAGTATTTACACACCACATTTAAAAATTCTAAAAATTATTTTGCATATAATTTTAGGTTTCGTATACCTCAAGTAACTAGACATCAAACCCCAACCAACGACGTAACGTACTTGGTTTATCTTGTGCGATAAAGTATTTTCTATCTGTTTAGCTACGTCGCCGTGTGGTCCCGGTTGAGAGCAGGACCACCCCATCTTTTCCCGTGGATGCTGTAGAAAGCGGCTAAGGGAATATCCAGGGTATGGTAACGTTCGTTTGTACCTGCAATAAACATCAATAGAAATCAAATACTATTAATATTACTTAATTTCTATCAAAGTGTGTATACAAACAATATCTAGAGACATGCCTATATATTATGTACTTGCTATACTAGACATAGTCATCTCAAATTACCAAAGCTAAGCTTGTGAGTAATAATTTCCGTTAGCGTTCCTTCGGGCGGAGATTTAGTACCAGTTAATATAGTAGCTATTCCAGAAAGGATTACGTAGTACGTAGGAATATTAGTAAGGATCATGTTCAGGCATTTTGTTGAATGTAATCAAACAAGGGGTAGATTATTGATGGCGCTATATTAATAGGTAATTCAAATAGTTATCAGAATTGAATTGGCAATAATGAAAAGAAATATAGATAAGTAACTTCTAATGAATAGGCGAAAAAAATATTTGAAACTAAAATAATAAAAATATAAGCATCGGCTGGGAATCGAACCCCGGCCGCCCGCGTGGCAGGCGAGCATTCTACCACTGAACCATCGATGCACATACATACCTAATAATACCTCTGCTCTGTGACAAAATAACTCAAGGTATTGATTTCTGTGATTATAGATGATAAATCGATAATTGGAAAGCAATGCAATTGCAATTAATATACAATTATTGTAGTAGATTTTGGGGCTAGGCTCTTTACACCAGAGACCCCCTAGAATGCGCACCGCGAGAAAATTTGTCGTCGTTGTAAGAATGAGACACACTTAAACGCTACCATCGCCTTGTCACGGTCTCTCACGAGAAATGTTGAGAAAATTTTGTCGCGATGTGCATGCTAGGCGGGCTGGACTTTTTCCACCTCGCTAGGCACTAAAAAATATTTTATTCGTAGAAAATACGAACTGTATCAAACTGAATGCGAGAACGTCAGTTCCACTATGAATAACATTACGAGTGTCCGATACAGTGACACATTGCCGCAGTCAGATATCGGAAACCGAACCGCGGTTTGAAAAACTTTTTATTCGCTATGACTGTACAGTGTCCGTACGCTATAAAAGTATACATTATACAACATGTGGATTATAGTCACAGACAATACTATACTGTATAGTATTAGATGTCTGTGATTATAGTATAGTATAGGCAAATGGAAATCTGTTTTGTGATAGAACCGGTGCTATACGGAAACCTCTAATTACTTAACCCGGCCCCGATGTTTATTATTTTCGTTAGATATAGATTCAAATATTTTTAGACAAATTTAGTCCAATAACTATTTTCATCCAATATCGCTTTCAGCGATAAGTCCACCCATTGTAGTATAGTTATTTCTTTCCGTATCTGTTTTCACAATAAAGAATTTTTGTATTGTATTGTATTTTGAACATAAATTTAGGCGTCATCAATCCATCTTTACTTTTACTTCACCAGCCAGAATACGTCCACTGCTGAACAATTGAACATAGGCCTCCCCGAAGATTATGAACCAAATTGTGAAGAGTGTGTCGATTGAAGATGTACAACATATTCTGTTGGAATGTGTCCGGAATACTAGTGACAGAAGGATTATTTTAGGAACAGAGAAGCAATTTGATATTTCGTTTATGTAATAGTATCTTGTCATCTCCCTTGTCAGAATCTATATGCATTACTTAAGAATTTCCGTAGACCCGAAAATTAATTTAATTACGTATGTTGTAAACTGACAGAGCCCTGTACTTTTGTAATAAATTAAAAAGAAGTGCAGTTCGCGAACATTACTGCGGCGCATTTCCTGCATTGCCGTTCCCTTTAGCGGCACCCATAGGAAGAGATGGAGTGGTCATATTCTTACGCCGGGGCCAAACGGCAATGCATGTGTGTATTGAATGGAAGCATTTGCTGACCTTACATTTTGAAAGGTGAATGGATCAGTTTCAGGTTAGTCTGAATATGTGCAATAAACAAAACTGTTTATGCGGGCTACACGATTATCTAGAGCGTGTAATTACGAACCTTTTAAATACGTAGCGCACTTTAATGCGATTGCGATATTAATTTTATTTAAAAAAATATAAAACTAAAAGGAGGTACTAAAAGTATGTTTTAAAACTGCTGTTCCAGGTAGGTTTGTCCTTCCGATTTCTATCAGAAGCAATATTGCTTCTGATTATATAATCGTACCTGAAATTCGTTCATACACAATTCGTTTCTATTAGTAGTATTGAGAGCGTACACGAAGTAGGTTTTATCTTCGCTTTTTACGCTATACTATCGATTAGACACATCGCCAAATAAGGTTACTATTTACTTCTTGACGCCACAATATGTCTATCAATATTATGAACCAGTTTAATCTTCATTTTAGAGATGCATAGCGCAGGAAAAACATTACGCTCGCGTTCAGATAGAGGCGCATTGTGACACTTTTTATCCTATTCAAGCGTAGCATAGTAATTTTAGAATAACACCTCTATTATTTACCTGTGCAGGACGACATACAATGTATTTATTGTCTTGGTAGTGTAAGCGCTCGGCGTCTATATGTTTGGTACGAAATTCAATACGAATTTCGTCTCTATTGTGGTACTGAGCATAATTTTTTCTGCTCTGCGGAACGAAGACTAGTTCTCGTGAACATTGGTCTCCAGCTCGTCATCCCGCGACGCTGTTTCCACAAATTGTCCCTTCATGTGGCTGTAGACTTCCCCAATCGAAATGTTTCTATATCCGAGCAGTTCCCGTTCACATATAGTAACATAAATCAGTAGCAGTTCACATAGTGTCATAAATCAGGGCTAAAAGCCCCAAGGCTATAAAAAGGCTGATATCAATCGAATAGGTAATCATTCGTCATTCGCCTAAGCTCGTTAAAACAGAAAATCTGCTACCCAGGAAGTTAATTTCGGAATGAACCGGCGTAACAACCAACATTTAGCAAACGACCTCTGCACTAATAACCACAGCACAAACTTAAAGGTCACGGCTGTAATTAAGGTCAATTATACCGATGCTACCGACTCAGTAAAAAGCTACACCAGAAAATGTATTATCGTAGAACTTTAGCTGTACGTGTTTATTTATCTAATGTAGGTATGTTTGTTGAGTCCTAAGCGATTTAATCGGACTGTTAAGGGTATTGAGTATTAACATTCATTCACACGACGACTATAATAGCAATTATGGTTATTATTTTCTAACGCAAGTGTTTCAATGGCATATGTTCAATGAATGTTCTTCTTTTTCGGTATAATTACCTACGTTTTGACATTTTCATATAGCCCCAGAACTTCCAAATAAACTTATAATCCTAAAAAAGATCGTTCAGAACATTAATTATCGAAGGGCACTGTAGCTAGTGAAATTACTGGGCAAATGAGACTTTATGACCTGATCTCACAGTCTAGTAATCTGATTATTAGACTGTGTGATGTCTCAGGATGACGTGCGCAGTGCAGTGTCACGCGAAACTTTATTATTTTAAAGTTCGAGTGACACTGCTACTGTTATGGGCGGCCGTGTCGCTTAACATCAGGTGAACGACTAGCTCGTCACGTCATCCATTCTCGTAAACAATTCCTAACGTTATTAAATTTCCAGGGTACTGACCCAGATTACTCAAACGACTTTACTTTTATATCATCATCATCATCATCATAATCATCAACAGCCTGAAGACATCCACTGCTGTACATAGGCCTCCTCCACAGAGCGCCACTTTGAGCGGATGCTCGCTCCACCGGCTCCCCGCGGTTTTCACCAGATCGTCGGTCAACTTAGTGGGGGGCATATGCTGCGTCTTCCGGCGTCTTACTTTTATATATTACTGAAATAATATGATATTGGAGTAAACAGTCCGTTCTGCGGAATCCACAGCAAACATATCAACATTATTCGGTAACCCCCACTGAATAACGAACTGACAGCCAATGGAACACATATTAAACTTTCACGTGTCAATACCACTCTCGCCTTGCGAACCGGGACCGGAGACCATGAGGCAAAATGCGGGACTCCGACATAAACACTTTTTACATTTTATAGATATAAGCCAAAACTATACACATTACGTCTGTTACTTCTTTGCATAACTATTTCTAATTGATGGATTAGTCAAGTCATTTAAGTAATCTGGGTACTATGAATTTCTTATTTATTTTGGAATTAGGTTACACATAACTAAAAGACGCGACACGATTAGACTACAGATATAGAATCATCCTATTATTTGTTTACTCAGGATCATATTTTAGTATTATATGTGACCTAATAACTAATGTGTTCAAACCGCGAAAGTTAAACAAATACTAGAATCATTCTAAATGTGCTACTTCAAGAATTAAGTAGTATTTAGATGACAAGATCGAAGATATCCAACTACGTAACATAGCATAATTTTCCATCAGGTGACTGTATACATAATTACATAATGATTAAAAACTAGTTTAGCTTTTTATTCAAAATAAAAAAGTTTTGGCCATTTAAACGGTCGGTTAAATTATGTCACTGAACATGCAAAAACAATGTCAGGAAAGTAATGTTAGTTGAATGTATCGGAATTCGTGGTAAAGCAAGCGTGGTGAAGCTGGTTTGTTGGGTCGGGAACAAGCTGACTCGGACCGAGTGCCTCGGTAAATACACGGGAAAGAAAGCACCGTCCTGTTTCACTTCAAATTTTGTACAACATTTATGGAGCGACAAATGAGTGCGGTTGCTGAAGAATCTAATGTATTTTTAGAACGATAACAATTGAACCAGTACCTACCGTATACAATGGAGAAAAGGATGGTTATAGATATATATTTTTACTGAAGCACACTGCTTCAGTAAAAATATTCATATCGATAGCTTTTAAAATTGATATTTGAAAGAGTATTAATATTTTTAACTTTGGATTTTGGGTGTGTGATATTTTTGCCATTTCAAATGGAATGGAATAGAATTCCAAGTGGAATTGATGCATTTAAAAATTAGCTGCAGTGCCAGTAACTAATATGCGCGCTGAATCTGCTGCAACCATACCAACACGGCCGTACTCTAATTATATTGTTGGTATTTGATTTTTTGTCCGAGAGGATGAGGCGATCCAGGATGTAGCTAGTGTTCAAATAATACATCTAAGTAACTATAGGCTGCTAACTATTGTTATTCATGAACAGGAGAACCCACTGCGCAGGCCAGTGATATGTTCTCACATTCGAGCTACAAAACAAAAATGAAAACATTAGTCGTAAAATAGAAATGATATACTGCTGACAACACTTTGATGTCGGCAGTAAAAAGATCGCGAGTGCACTTCGTAAAACAACAAAAGTAATAAAAACTTTGAATCACGGGCGATATCAAAATTGTGGCGAATAGAATAGACATTCATGATTTAAGGATAGGTAATTCTTAAAATTAAAATTCAAAACAGTTTATTTTTTCATTAGTTCTTAAATTGTGATTGCTCATAATCCAAGTTGCTAGGGATAATACATTTATTACCATAAAGTGCTTTTGAGGTCACCTATACAAGATCTGTCACTGTCAGTTTGAGAAACATTGTTATCTACCCTAAATTAAACTGTACAGCATAGCGCTTAGAGTATAGACTAAATCATAGAGAGAACTTGATCATCTGTCAAGCGTACCACTTTTTTATATGATGTGGACACTTTGATGTGAATGAGTCTAACAGATTTGTATAGAAAAAACAGTCGACTCGAGCCGAAAAAAATGGTATGGTGACTTTTCGTAAGCGTAGCTAATCACTATATGTTTGTTTCTTTCCTTCGCCGCTGACGTAGCGATACGTGTGAGCAGTACAAATATAATATCGTTTTGATGATCTCTCTTTGCTTTAGTCTATACTCTAAGGCATAGCGCAACAGGAAAATAAAACTACGAGCTCAGAAACTTTAAAGGTAAATTGCATTTTTCGCAGCGCGTCTCAGCCGAGCTCGTCATTTGACCGTCGCCTTTCCATGGGCACAGCTATTCAAATGACGGCTAATGCTGAGAGCTCTCACGACAGCCTTTGAAATCGGCTCACAGGTTGCTCTGATTTGGAGAGAGTAACCGATACGCAGTCGTACGACTGTAAAAAAACTACGGTTTATGTACTGTTTTCAAAGTAGCCAAATTTTTGAACATTTACCTTTTTCATTTACCTTGTTGCATTTTGATTTTAATTTAGAGCCGAAATGATTTAATAGAGATCTCGATTCGCCACGAGAGTAAAAAAGCTGCAATAATGGAGAGCTGCATCAGGCAAAGAAAAAAGGTGCAAATGATGCTCACTGAGGTGAGTTGCCATCAAGTAACAAACGTCGGTCGCCTTCATTTGAACGGCTGATTGAACCAATCAGCCTGAGAGCCGAGAGGGGGTGACAAAAATAGGTCGTTTGCGACTCAGACAGCGCGAATGCACCCTGCCGCTTTAAGATAACTGCGGCGAGAGGGCTATCGTTTATTCGTTTGTTTCAGGTGTCGGCTGCTCGTACGCTTATGAATATTTTTCATTTCAAATGCATATTTTAAAACGCCATAGATTGTAAATTGGTATAAAGATATTATGACCCTGTTGCAAGGGAGAGTATGTGCCGTGCGCGATCTTATAGTGTCAAAGAGAATTTGCCGCTCTGTAATTTTAGTCAAATTTTTAAGAGGGCCGTCCTGCTTATTAAAAATTTTATTGCCGTCGTCCTGCTCTCCACACGAATGATAGAGACAATAAAGTCACAGTCACGCGCGAGCGTTCATACTGAACACCCGTACACATATTTGTTATCGACTGCTTGGATCGTTGAACCGGTTAGCGTGTACCTACTACTTGCAATTTCAACTATAAATCGATTGATTTCCAATGAAGACGTGCGCTGCGTGTGATGCCAGTTATAATGACGGAGTTCAGTGTGCTCTTTGTAAGAAGGGCTTGGATTTCGGGTGTGCCGGGATCTCGGAGGCTGGATGGCGGAAACTGGGGGCTGAGCGGAGAACTGTGTGGAAGTGCTCAACTTGTAGGTCTATATCCCCACAACCAGCGGCCAGTTCTGAGCCTGCTTCGTTAGACATCATATTAGGCGAGATTCGTGCAATGAAGCGTCAGCTGAGTAGCCTGCCTACGTTAGTTGCCGACGTAAAGAGCATTAAGGAAGAGTTGTCTGACCTGAAGTCCGCTAATGATTTTCTTAGTGCTAAGGTCAATGACCAGTCCGATCGACTGACTGGACTCGAAAGCAGGGTGTCGGACCTTGAACCGCTACACGATACCGTGGTTTCTTTACGGAATGAGCTCAAGATTACGAAGCTGCTACTCTCCGCTGGCGATCAAAGATCGCGTCTTAATAATGTGGAAATCAAAGGTATTCCTGTTAAAAAAGATGAGAACTTGTTTACTATTGTTGAGGCCATCAGTAAGAAAGTTAACTATGTTTTCCCGAAGACACAGATCAATTACTTATACCGTATACCTCTTCATAACACGAAGGAGAAGGCGTTAGTGGTTAGCTTCTTGAACAGATATGTCAAGGAGGACTTCGTGGCCGCGGCACGAGCTACTAAAGGCATGACAGCGGCGGATCTTGGATTCCGTGAGTCATCGAATCGCGTTTATGTTAACGACCACCTGAATGCGGACGTGAAGTCTCTTTTGTCCAAGAGTAAATCCCATGCTAAGGAAAAGAGTTACAACTACGTGTGGGTCAAATATGGAAAAATCCACATAAGGAAGAATGATACTTCACGCGTCCTGATAATTGCTTGTGAAAACGATTTAAA
Source organism: Ennomos quercinarius (assembly GCA_910589525.2). Lineage (NCBI taxonomy): Eukaryota > Metazoa > Arthropoda > Insecta > Lepidoptera > Geometridae > Ennomos > Ennomos quercinarius. The sequence continues at coordinate 12,114,323 of OU342504.1, read as the reverse complement.
CAAGATTGTTTAAACTGCTTCTGGGAACTCTTGGTATCCTTAATTATTAAAAATCTCTTCGCGCATACGCCCTTGTTATTATTCATTCATATGTTTTCGCATTATTATTATAAGTCTAAGTTTCTTTTACTATTATCATTATGTGTCTTTGCTATTACCAAATCTTTATTTTTTAAGTTATGCTTTAATGTGTCTTTATTTCTGTTGCACATAATATTTTTTGCGGCCGCAATGCTGAGCTCACGCAGTTCATGCGTGTACCGCACGCCTTGCTTTTGTTCGATCCAGTGCCTACTACATCGTACCCTGTACGCCAAGGTATGTTTACCTATTCTTCTCACTCAGCTTATACTATTTTACTGCTCGTTCTCTCACTCTCGTATCAGTTGCTATTATTTACTTGGTTTGATTTATAATTTGTGGGTAATCTGTAAAAATATATATATGATTAAATTAAAAAATATAAATGCATTTCGGTTGGTGGTTCGCTCTAATAGCTGTTTTAAGCTAGTCTCCAGTTATTCTGTGGTTATACTGATTCTATTATTTAAACGTTATAAAAATGGATAATGAGGGCGATAAACTTAATATTTATTATCAGAATGTGCGGGGACTAAGGTCTAAAACGATTAATTTTCATCGTAATATTTGTCTCAGCTCGTATGATGTTATTGTTTTGACGGAAACTTGGCTCCTCGATAGTATTTCAAATTCGGAACTTTTTGATGATAGGTACATAGTATGGCGCCGTGACAGGGATTTTGGGATGACTTGTCAAATGCGTGGTGGTGGTGTTTTGATTGCGGTGAGAAAGGACTTGGCCGTTACGTCACAGTCCGGTTATCAGTCTAGTGCTGAGGATTTATGGCTCACTTTGTCTATTAAACCGCTGAATAGTAGGCGTACGGTTAACTTACATTTATGCGTGATATATTTATGCAAACAGAACCTTGGCTTCTCATTTTCTGTTCAATTGATTAACTTTTTATGTAAACTTAACGAAGTCATACTTGACCATCCTGATGATAAATACTTAATTATAGGTGACTTTAATATGAGTAGCATAACCTGGCTACGAGGTGACAATAATGATTACATGTGTTCATCTAATGTGAATAGCCTTGACGAGTTAACTTTAATCGATGAACTTACTACGCATAACCTGAATCAGTACAACGGTTGCCTGAATAAATACGGAAAAATTCTCGATCTAGTATTATCGAATGACACAGTTACCGTCACCGAGTGCGACGACCCTCTTGTACCTATAGATCCATATCACAGTTCCCTTAATATTAGCGTGCAATATATCGAAATACCACTTTTAAAAGCTAATTCTTATGTTAAGTACTTGTACAGTAAAGGCGATTTCAACGCTATAAACAGGGAAATTGCTGAGCGGAATTGGCAACTTGAGCTTTCTAATAAGCCATTGGATGATGCAGTCGATTTCTTTTACAAGGTACTTAGGTCGCTTCACAAAAAGTATATTCCAGCTAGACAGGTTATGAGTCAGACTTATCCTAAATGGTATTCTCCAGCACTTAAGAAGGTCATCAAAGAGAAATATAAGTTTCAATGCAAGTTTAAAATTTATCGTAACAGCGCTGACCTGCAAACATTCAAGTGTTTACGTGACAGAGCTAGGAAGTTAGAACAGTCTTGCTACCAGTACTATATAATGTCAGTTGAGGACTCCATAGTGAAAGACCCCAAATATTTTTGGTCGTTCCTAAAATCACGTGCTAAGTCGAATAGTATGCCGAATAATATTAAATACAAAAACGGCGTAGCTACGACAGGAGAAACTATTTGTAATGCATTTTCGTCATATTTTTTTTCAACTTTTCTTTCTGCTAGTTCTTCTGGTCATGATAACGGCACTCCGCCACCACTGCCACCTGCCATGCCGCAAGCCTTGGCAGATATTGGTTCAATTATAATTAACAATTCAGAAGTGTTAAAAATACTAGCTAACCTTGACCCTTCGAAATCTGCAGGACCAGATAACATACATTCTTTGTTCCTAGTGAAATGTGCTGAAAGTATTGTTATTCCCATTTCTATTCTATTTCAAAGGTCCATAAATGACAGTATTTTTCCTAGAATCTGGAAGTCGGCCTTTATTACGCCCATACACAAAAAAGGGTCAAAAACGGATGTTACCAACTACAGACCGATCTCCAAGCTATGTATCATATCGAAGGTATTCGAAAGAGTAGTCTATAATCAGGTCTACTCAGCGCTTAAAAACTCATTTAGTCCACTGCAGCATGGTTTTTTGAAGGGTCGTTCGACTGTTTCGAATCTCGTATTATTTAATGATTATCTCACCGGTGCTATGGATTCTGGTGATCAGGTTGATGTGGTCTATACTGACTACAGCAAAGCTTTTGACAGAATAGACCATATCACCCTGATATCGAAACTCCAGAATATAGGCATCCGTGGAGACTTACTTAGGTGGTTTTCCTCGTATATCGACATGAGATCTCAAGCTGTCGTCATCAATAATTACATATCAAGCTGGGTTATTGTCCCCAGCGGTGTCCCCCAAGGCTCCTTGTTGGGACCCTTGCTGTTTGCGATTTTTGTAAACGATATTTCAGAATGTTTTTTAAATTCTAATTTGTTATGCTTCGCTGATGACATGAAAATTTTTGCAAAAATATCCTCGACGGTACATGCGCAGGCACTCCAAGAAGACCTATTTAGATTAGATAACTATTGCGTAGTGAATAAGCTAGACCTTAACCCAATTAAATGCTCCGTCACCACTTTCAGCAGAAAGAAAAACGTTTTAGCACCTATGTACACACTTAAAAATCAAATCGTTCAACAGGCTGAAGTTGTTCGGGATCTTGGCATTTATCATGATTCAAAGCTATTGTTTGATGAACACATCTCTCACATAGTAAGTAAAGCTTCTAAAGCGTTAGGTTTCATAATGAGAAGCTCCAAAGGTTTCACAAAGGCAAAAACTTTAAAGATTCTTTACTGCACTTTTGTTCGTAGCATATTAGAGTATGCGTCACAAATATGGAATCCGCGGTATAACAAGTACATCATGCGAGTGGAGCGAATACAAAGAAAATTTGTCAAGTTTTTATGTTTTCGACTTCACATTCCTTATAAATCAGATAACTACCTTCAACTTTGTAAACAATTTCACCTTTTACCGCTCAATATTAGACGTGATATATCCGACACAACATTTTTACTAAAAATAGCGTCTGATAAAGTAGATTGCCCTGACCTAGTTAAAAAAATTAAGTTGAATGTCCCTATCAAATTCACTAGACACCACCCACCCCTTAGCATTCCAGTTGTTAAAACCAACTATCGTCAAAATTCATATCTGATTAGAGCGAGCAGAAACTTTAACAAGCTATGCAGTGAGTGTAAATCATTAGACCTGTATAATACGAGCGTGGGCTCGGCGAGGCGACTGCTGTGCAGAGACTTTTTTGTCGATTAAGTCACATAATACTACTCATGTTTATTATTGAATGTAACTATCTATTTATGTATACATATTATGTTGACATTTTACCCATTATGCGTAGTTTTACTTACTCTCAATTTTTTTTTTTGTTTAGAGTTTCCGATCTTTGTCAAAGTATTTTTTATTTTGTACTTTTTCTAAATTAACATCAGGTGTTCATCACTGTATGCTCAAGCACTATTGCTATTATATTGCTAGACGTGAGGACCTGTAATTGGTTTCCTAGTGCCTACTTTAAATTTCTATTATGTAAGAAAAGCTGTTGGTCTTCCTAACAATAAATAAATAAATAAATAAATAAATAAATAAAGCCCATGAGTGAATTTTCCTACATTTTAGCGTTTCGGGCGACAACGGTTTTCACCATCTAAAACTTAACAAAATCGGTTGATTTTAGTGTTATTCGTTTGGATAGATTATAATCTATGCTTGTACGTCTTGATTTTTTTGAAAATATGTTTCGTGTTCTAGTTACTACTTATTTTCTTCGTCATAATTTTGACGCCAAAAATTGGTGGCTATAAATACGAAGACATTGTAAAAACTTCAAAAAGAAGACGTACGAGCGTAGTTTTTTACTGGGTAGACAACATATAAAAAACATCAAAATCGGATAACATTTGAAAAAAGAAAATCGTTGATGGAAAAGCGTTGGCACTTTTTGTATGGACAAGAGGGTATACGCGTTTCTTAACAACTGCTATGAAAAATGCCATCGCGCTGTACGACAACTAACTTTGACGCTACAAAATCTAACACACCCATGACATCACTAATCTACTGAATTCACTCAATTCGGGTTGGTAGATAATGTCATTTGTTCTTCAATTTCTTACTCCTGCAATAGATGCTTTCTTTTACCGTAATATTATGAATGAGACAAATCCGATCCAACACACTGCAGCAGAAGTATATCGATTCTAAAGGCACATAGTTCAAATACCCGAGAAAGAGGATCACATATTTACTCAAAGTGAATTTGCTACGCTCATATTTCAGATGTCATATAAGACCGTTTTCAGGTTTAATATCTTAACGGTGCACCATTGCAGCCTCAGGTGGCATGGGACGGAGTTACTCGTAAAATGTTCGAAAGGTGTTGCGATAACAGAATGCTACTCTCATCTGTTTTGATGGAAGATAGTAGGTACCTAACGATGGATTAGTTTACCTGAGCAGAGTAATAAGTTATGGGTAGAAAAGTTTAGGATGTAATATCAGGAGCTCTTGCAGGTTTGCCAAGTAATGACATGATGGCGCTAGTCGGATCGCTATCTATGTCTTTGAGCTCGTGGTGAAAGAGGCAGCTCCAAAGGTGGTTCTGATGGTGGTGATGAATTTAACAGGTGGTCGGTAGACTAGAGTATACGGAGGCGTCTACATGGTGGAAGGCGTGAGCTTATACTGGAGGGTTGTTTTTACAAGTAATATGGTTCGAATCGACGCATGTTACGGGTGTCAATGGGATGTAGCGGTGCAAGTCCGAATTTATACACTACAAGGATCGCGATTGAAAAGTCAAGTATATATATATATATAATATATATCGGTGATGCCGTGTGGTCCCGGTTACGAATAGGACCACCCCATCTCTTCCCGTGGGTGCCGTAGAAGGCGGCTAAGGGAATATCCAGGGAATGGGTCGCAGCGTTCCCCTCGGTCTTGGTGGCAATCAATCTTCACCTACTGCGATCACCAAGCCGCCTGCCAAGCGTGGTGATTATGGCAAACCCCCCCCCCCCCCTAATGACAAGCACAAATAAAAACGGCCCCCAGTCCCCGGCAGCTCTGCTATCCCGTGGCTACGGTAGCGGCCACGGTAACGGCAGGGCAAGGGGTGCGAAGAATCCCCGGCAGACGCCCGGCTACCAACCCCAACGACGACCCCTGGCCCTGGCAACACATAACGTGCGCACACTGAAGGCTGACGAAAGGATGGTCGAGCTAGAGGCGGAGATGGGTAAGTTACGCTGGGATGTAATGGGATTGTCTGAAGTCCGAAGACAGGGACAGGACACGATAATCCTAAATTCCGGTAACTTATTCTTCTACCGGGAGGGAGACCAACTCTCCCAAGGAGGTGTCGGGTTTCTCGTCCGCAAGTCTCTCGTCAACAACGTGGTCAAAGTCGACAGTGTGTCGGCCAGGGTAGCGTACCTGGTACTCCGAATAACCAAACGGTATTCGTTGAAGTGAACGAGCTAAACGACGGGTTGGTGGAAACTGTCCAAGCTGTTGGATCGAAATTCTTTAAGACCCAACGCCGAAAGAAGACTCAAAAGCTCTCAGAAAAAACTCTTGAGCTAATGGCCGACCGGAGCGAAATGAAGCTGCAGTCTTCAGTTGATATGTCAGCCTACGGTGAACTCAATAGACGAATCTGGAGTTCCTTGCGACACGACTTGCGTGCTCTTAGTACTTCACGTATTGAGGCCGCAATTGAGCGGAACCAAGGCTCTAAAGTGTTCGCAAAGGATTCGTCTATTGGGCAACACCAAATGACAAAACTGAAGACCGAAAATGGTAGCATCATTTCATCCAAGCCTGAGATTCTGAGAGAGATCGAGAACTTCTATGGACAGTTATACACCTCGACACGTAAGCCCGCTACTAACACAGCTCAGGACATCAGAGCCAAGTTAGTCCGACACTATACCGAAGATATCCCGGACGTCAGCCTGTACGAGATTAGAATGGCCCTCAAACAGCTTAAAAACAACAAGGCACCAGGTGAAGATGGAATTACGACTGAACTTCTGAGAGCGGGTGGTAGACCGGTACTTTTAGTCCTCCAGAAGTTATTTAATTCTGTCATCCTTGAAGGTACAACGCCAGAGGCATGGCACAAGAGCTTGGTGGTGCTCTTCTTCAAAAAAGGCGATAACACCTTATTGAAGAACTATAGGCCCATCTCGCTCTTGAGTCATGTGTATAAGCTGTTTTCGAGAGTCATTACGAATCGTCTCGCACGCAGGTTTGATGAATTCCAGCCTCCCGAACAAGCCGGTTTCCGAAAAGGCTTTAGCACCATAGACCACATCCATACGCTGCGCCAGATTATACAGAAGACCGAAGAGTATAATCGGCCGTTATGCCTAGCGTTTGTGGACTATGAGAAAGCCTTCGATTCAATCGAGACTTGGGCGGTGCTGCAGTCCTTGCAGCGATGCCAAATTGACTATAGGTATATCGAAGTTTTGAAGTGTTTGTACAGTAAGGCCACTATGTCAGTCCGACTACAGGACCAGAGTACGGAACAAATTCCATTGCAAAGAGGCGTGAGACAGGGAGACGTTATTTCTCCGAAACTGTTCACAAACGCATTGGAGGATGTTTTCAAGCTCTTGGAGTGGAAAAGATCTGGCATCAACATAAATGGCGAGTACATCACTAACCTTCGTTTTGCCGATGATATAGTCATAATGGCGGAATCGCTCGAGGACCTTAGCACCATGCTCAACGACCTCAGTAGAGTCTCCCAGCAGGTTGGTCTTAAGATGAATATGGACAAGACAAAGATCATGTCTAATGCTCATGTTCCACCTATACCGGTAATTGTTGGGAACGATACTCTCGAAGTTGTCGACAAGTATGTCTACCTAGGACAGATTGTCCAATTAGGTAGGTCCAATTTCGACAAAGAGGTGGCGCGAAGAATCCAACTCGGCTGGGCAGCGTTCGGGAAGCTTCGTCCTATCTTTTCGTCCAAAATACCGCAGAGCCTGAAAACGAAAGTTTTCAATCAGTGTGTGTTGCCAGTGATGACTTATGGAACTGAGACATGGTCTCTTACTGTTGGCCGCATTAGTAAGCTCAAAGTCGCGCAGCGAGCTATGGAGCGAGCTATGCTCGGTGTTTCCCTGCGAGATAAGCTCCGGAACGAGGAGATCCGCAGGAGAACTAAAGTGACCGATATAGCTCTTAGAGTTAGTAAGTTGAAGTGGCAATGGGCAGGCCACATCGCTCGTAGAACTGACAACCGATGGGGAAGAAAGGTTCTCGAGTGGCGACCACGAACCGGAAGACGCAGCGTGGGCCGGCCCCCCACTCGGTGGACCGACGACCTGGTGAAAGCCGCGGGGAGCCGATGGATGCAGGAGGCGAGCAGCCGCTCAAGGTGGCGTGCTCTGGGGGAGGCCTATGTTCAGCAGTGGACGTCTTCAGGCTGTTAATGATGATGTAATGATGATATATATATATCTTATTAATGCGAATGCTAAAAAGGTACTTTTTTACAATTTATAGGCATATATATATATATATATAAATGCCTATAAATTGTAAAAAAGTACCTTTTTAGCATTCGCATTAATAAGGAAACTCGGCCTCGCACCGCACGAAAGGCTAAAAGTTGTGTGCAATTTGTACTCCCTCTTACAAGGGTGAATTAAAACATCGTGAGGAAACCGTTAACTGACATGTTCAAGAATATACAATATTCCTGGTCAGAACCGCGAGAGGCCGATGGATGCAAGAAGCAAGCAGCCGCTCAAAGTGGCGCTCTTTGGGGGAAGCCTATGTTCACTAGTGGACGTCTTCAGGCTGATGATGATAATGATGATAAAAAACTCGAGGAGGACAATCATCCACCAACCCGCACTTGATCAGATAGTAGATTACGGCCTTCACTCTCCCTGCGTGATGAGACCTGTGTCTTAGCGGTGGGGACGTTTGGACAATGTTATACAAATATATTATTGTTTCTAATAATGTTTGCAACCAACGGGATTTCAATCCTTGCCTTACAACTGACCGGCTAACATTAGGAAATTTTTAGATAGAAATCTATTCCATGATAATATAATGTTATGATTAGCGTGTTATCTTGAAAACACGCTTAATAATGCTAATATATAGTTAACGTTTGAAATGCTGATACGTATAATAATCAAAATACTTTATAGACAATCTAAGAAAATTATCACGTCGCGTAAATATCAAATGATGATGATGTTTCGTTTCTGAAATTACCAGTTGTTAGAATACGAATGAGTGGATTGGAAATACGTTTTATTGTTTGTTACCTCATTGACCTGTATTGTGTGAAGTTCTATAGTTGTGGAGCTGTTTATTATTTTACTGTTGTAAAAACAAAATATTGGTTCTCTGCTACACATGTGTCTGATAACTTATCGAGTTTTGCAGAACTTTTAAACATATGTGTTCTGGTGAGACATTTCCGTGGATTTATGACGACACAGAATTATGGCAAACGCGGCCACACGGTGGTGCAGGTGGATTTGCGCCGTTTGGCTCAGTTTGCACTTAACTAATTACACACGCTTTATATATAGAGAACCAAATTATTACCACACCGAGTACTTACACCTGTCATTACCAATTTGTGGACTTTCATATTCTAGTACAAATACTATCATGTGAAAGTCCTCAAATTGTATGTTTTAAAACAGTACAGAACACAAAGTAATAACTTGATATTCCATTTTGATTTGCTTGTCACAATAAGAGATTGAGCTATACAATACAATACAAAAATACTTTATTGAACACCAAAGTACAACCAATACACATGATACAAAAACAAAGGATGGTGGAACAACGGGTGGCCTTATCGCATAAAGCGATTTCTTCCAGGCTACCTTTGGATGGACATGAATAAACAATCTAAGTAATTGCGGTTGGTGCTATTACAACTATCTATATAAAAAAGAGATTAGCTATAACGTATTTAACATTATGCTTATATTAAAAACAATCTATACTAATACCATACACATACATTATTATACTATCCATGTAAATATACCTAATAATATATACCTACCTATATATAAATATATAGAGCTATCTGTGCCGTTTAATGCATTTCAGACCTGAGCAGCTTCGATCAGCCATTCACATGCAGCATTACAGCATTTTGCTGCATTTTCAGCTGTTCCTACTTAATTGTGTATATTATACTTGTACTTATCTAATTTTTGTGAATGTTGAATAAATATTTTTTCTTTCTTTCTTTCACATTCACAGCAGACAGGCTGCGCCGAGCAACACCCCCAATCACAGATACATTTCGTAATTTACATTTTATTACGCCACAGTTGTTAAAATATTGACGCACAGCGTCGAAAAACCGCTTTTCACTCTAAAAACCAGGTGCGAGTGGACCAAATTCGCTATATTGTAAAAACTGTCAGCGAACGAACGAAATCCGATCGCGTCCGATGCAAATAGAAATAAAACGAAATTTCCCTCGTTTTATACGCAAAAAACGTTAAAACCCGACATTCCCGTTTTATACGACACGCGCTCTGCGTCCGGTTTTTTTGGATAATCTGACCTTGTGTTATATTTAATTCGTAATACGTGGTGGAAATGTGCTTTACACGTAAAGTTGTTATAGAATCAACCTTTCAGTTATTACGAGTAAAACCTTTTTATTCACGTCTGTAGTAGGTTTTTTATCATGTAAGTAGGTACTATTGTTATTGTACGTGTTTTATCGATAACACACGCGAGATCTGTAAATGGCATGTTCTATTTCGTACCTATATGTCGAAGCATCGGTGGTTCAGTGGTAGAATGCTCGCCTGCCACGCGGGCGGCCCGGGTTCGATTCCCGGCCGATGCAATGTTATTTTGTTGAATATTGTTTGTAAAATAAAATAGGTAATATTAATATGTCATTAACGTTATTTTCTCATAATTTTAATGGTAGAAATATAGGTACATTTTTTGCGAAATGCTCTGCCACTTTTAATCCGCACCGTCCCCACCTGAGATGAGTCACTAGGCCTTTCTAGGGTTGCGAGTGCGACTCTGGGAAAATAAAATTATTTGTAGGTAATAAAAAAATTTGTATGGTGTCTTTTTCATCACGCTATCATAGGGCTTTAAGTGAGTTACCTTTTTCAACACTAGACATTTAATATTCCAATCGTAATGTAGGTTAAGTAGTAGTCGGGCCACGATTATGTTCCATTGTAGCCCATTATTTCGTTTGGTTTTTAAGCTTCTGGACACGCACCGGCCCGGCCCGCGGGTTTAAAAGCATAATAGCTAACACCACCACCACCACCATAAAGTTACCAAATTACACGCGAACAGCATAATATGCTTTGGACTCTTGTGAGCTGTGTGTGCGATCGCGAAATCTTTGAGTGGACGGGAATTCGGAGTGCCTTAGAACTCTTCGCGTTGCTTAAAACCAAACCAAATAATTATTATGCAGAGCCGACTGGCTAACTTTCCTTTACCATATGGAGAGGCTGGGAAGAATCTGAGAGGGAAACGTCATTTTAATCCATAAGTACGCGGCTTAAACATATTCGCTTCATGCCTAACACTCTGCACAACCATTGTTACAACTTTATACTAAAGTGTTTTGAATGTACAATATTGTTCTTCCCTTGTTTCTTTTATTCAAACTCTCTCTGCATTAGACAAGTTGGACAGGCGTCATGTTCCGCGACAACGGAATGATTTCCCGTCCGCAATGTCAGCCCGTTCTGTAACCGCAAAACCAGGATAACACCAATGGCACAATGCATTTCCAGCTGCAAACTGTATTATGCCTTTTATTTGGAACTACCTAAGCGATGCACGTAATTCCTCGGTGACTCATAATCATTGCCCTGTAAGATCTCTTTCGCAGAATGGTCAAAGTTGGCCCACGTAGTTTACAATCGCTATGAATTCGACACGATAAAAACTATAGTGGTCGCAGAACATAATATTCTGAACTGATATGAAAAGTTAGTTGTCCAGCACCTTTCAACACTTGTCTTGTTGTAAAATCTTTGCGTTTTGTATTTGAAAGTCTATTACCAGCTGCACACTACACACGACACACATAGTGTAGTGTATGAAAAACTTTACTGTACTACGTACTATCCATGACTGCGAGCGGCCATGGTATAACGGTAGAGCAGGGGATAAAAGCGCGAAGAGCCGTTATATGCCACAGGAAATACATGTTATATGTTCAGCAGAGGACATCATCAGGCTGATGATGATAATGATGATGAATGTTTGGTTAAAAATATTACATAATATTCTGCTCTATCTAGATTTTTTTTGACCCAGCAGCAAAATTAACTCAGCCGTCGCTTTTTTACACTAAAAACCACTACCCGAATCCTTTTTACATGGCAAACTTAATTACGTCCCAACTCGAGTCTCCGCAATTTGTTAAAGGTACCAGCCCTAAGCGCGCGTCGTCGAACAGTGGGACTTCAGGGCTTTACCTAGATAATCTGCCGGCTTAACGTTGGAGGGCATTAGCGAACATTCTCGAACATTTTGGACCGACCGCGACAATATCGCACCAAATTGCTCCTTGTATTACACATACACCTACATAGGCCCTGGGAACGACTTGTTCTTTAGGAGGACCTTGTAGGAAAATACGGTGTCGGTGCCGCTACCGTTGAATGAGCAGCTTCGATTCTTTTATTTTCAGAGCTTAGGTTTCAATTTCCAAAGGTTCTTAGAATTCTAGCGTATTTGTTTTTCGAATTAACTGTTTCGTTTCTGTAAGTGATACTATTCATTGATGAAATTGATTTTATCTTATCTTTACTGATGGGAGTAGAGAGTAGTAAAGATTCGCCTAAACATAAGAAATACAGCAGCATGAAACTTTAATAAGTCAATTCAAGTCAATTCAAAAGATTTTATTGCAAATATGCTACTTTAGCACCTTTACAATTCAAAATGAGATGAAGTAGTAGCAGCTGTGAGTAGCAGGGTAACTAGATTGATTGTGAAACGTCAATTATTATTATTATAGCAAGTCTTATGCAAGCCCTCTAATTTTGCGTACCCAACAGGGTTCACGATGAACTAGTGTTTAAAAATTCAAACAACACTGAACATCTGTAAAAAACACTGTGGAACGCAAATAAACAATTGAAATTGAAATATGTGAGTTTGTAACTTAGATTTTGGCAAATAAATTACTTACTTAATTTAATAACATCTGATCTAGTCTCCATCCTACCACTACACAAATAAATAAAACATCCGATTCCACGTAAACATTAATCTCTACGAAAATCATGTGACCTCGCAGTAAAATGAATAAAACAACCGTAGTAAAATAAGGTTTAATGATGCGAATTTCCCGAGCTCTTTTAAATATTTCAATACGCAATAATTTACAAAAGATAGGTCCGCCAACGCGGGCGGTTGGATAGCGAGCAATTTTATTAATTGACCAATCGTAATTTTCGTATAGTACGATGATTGTTACGGGCAGACTCGAGTGCTGCTATATAATTAATTAATTAACGAGAAGGTAAATGTTGAACTACAGTTAAAGTGATATTGTGTTTGTCAGGATAACACACGAGTGCGCTGTCGTGTTTTGCGCTGTAGTCTCATATTTGCTGGAATGTTCTCTAGATGAATATTGAATCGTATTATTAGCTGTGTCAAAACCTTGCACATAGCGTATGGTGGTTTTAACGGTATACATTCCCCGATGGCAAACAAAGTCCTATTGCTGTTGCTCTGCCGTCCCTCCGCGTATGTCTCAAGTCTCTAGCTTCTGAACAGAAAAAGTTTTTTTTTCTAAACCGTCTGTGTCCCACTGCAGCGCAAAGGTCTCTCCCATTTCCTTCCACGCATCTCTATCTTGAGCCACTTTTGACCAATCAGGCTGATGTGCAACTAAGTCATCCCGCCACCTTTTGCGGGGGCGCCCACGATGTCGCCGCCCATCTGTAGGCTCCCATTGAGTGACAATGTGAGCTCACCTTGCTGGATGCATTTGAGCTACGTATCCCGCCCAGTCCCATTTCAGTTTGGCGCTTTTAATTATCCTGTATCGGTTATGCCGGTTTTTGAGCGGAGTATGGTGTTTCGAATGCGGTCAGTTCTCTTTACACAGAGTATGCTCCGCATGAGTATACGCAGAATAAGTTACAGACCTAAAATGACATCTTCTAAAAATACGGAATAGCTCTAATACTTTTAGACTTTCTAGAAACCTTTTCTAGACTGTGGGATGTCTCAGGATGACGTGCGCAGTGCGCGGTGTCACGCGAATCTTTAATTTAGAGTTCCGAGTGACACTGCAACTGCACTGCGGCCGTGACGCTTAACACTAGGTGAACGACTAGCTGGTCACGTCATTCTATTACATAAAAAAAAACAAGTAGGTACTTTCATTTAATATTTAGGAGATACATCTGTTCACACTCACTACAGGAAATGAGAATTCTGAAGAGTACAAATAGTAAAATAGGAAACTTGAAGCTATTCAAAATAGTTTTCTTCCCACTGTACCAATTATTCGAGACTTACCTACCTTTATTACTGTTTTCTAGTGCATAAAAAAAGACATGTGAAAAGCCGGTTTCGCATCGCTCAATTCTTATATTATAAAGATCCATGGACACAAAACTACCTTGACTATGCATTGCACCATAATTATCTTAAAAAGGTCTTCCCGCTTTATCTCCATTTTGCAAGAGCACGTATTTGTTATTTATATTGTTTATTACGTTCAACAACATAAATGCATAAACATGAATGCTTCTGGCTTCCCAACCACTTTATTCTATTCGCGCACCTATAAACAAACCTTAACAGTTTCGCGTTGGTTAAAGCCAAAAACCAACAACGAAAACAGGCAGTCGATTTGGATGATCGCCAAAAAGGCCAATAATGCCGACAAATTCCAATCAAAACGATTCCCGAATCACACTTTTTAGTGCTGTTTTTTTTTATTTTTTAAACAATACTCTCGTTGCTTCGGGCGTAATGTCTGCTGTAACTGTGCCATTTCAGTAAAGGCCCAGTTAACTATTATGTCAATGACTTAACTGGACTGCAGATGTCTTTAATTACAAATGTACACTATTTTTCAGGTACTCCTACTGCATAAAGGCAGTGGTACAAATGGTGACCAGAATTTAGAAATGGCCTTTTTTGAGTGCCCTTCTTTCCACGTACCCCCTTTTACTTGGTCTTTCTTTCCATTTCAGCGTCAGTTTTTTGATGTGGACGAATGATAAGACAAACTAGTTGTTCGCCTGGTGTTAAGCCTGGTGTTAGTAACATAATTATATATCAGGTCTTTTTAGTTTCGTGAACCTTTGGTAAAGAATAAGATGTCAAAAGATGCCCGTAGCTTTACACCATGCACTGCTGGATATCTCCTGTTACGCGATTAGTAAAATAAAACAATTTTTAATACATTTCATCAATTAGCCATTCATTAGGCGTTTATAGTAAGTTATGTAGTCCGTGGTAAAAGAGAACCCATTTCAGTAATGATATTTCAATGTGCTCTTCTTATTAAAAATAACGTCTACAATCTTAATTATACTTATGCATGTTACAAACATTGATATCATTAGGGTAGCAAAGGTAATAAGGCAGCTCGAACTTATTTCTGCTTAAAAATGTAACTAATATTCTTTTGTACACCGCATTTTATTTAGAAGTAACGTATTGTGCTGATGTCGTTCAATACATTAATAATGCTGGGTTCATAGTCCACATTATACACCAGACTAACCTTTATGAGAGTAATATCAGGTGTATTATTTTGCAAGTAAAGCAGAAATATACGGAACAGTTTGATATAGATTATACAACATATCAGATCTTTACCAAGATTGCTTTGAGCTTGGTGCTTAGTGCCTACCAAGCACCGACCAATAAAGCAAACAAAACATTAGCAACGGTTTATAACTAATGGAAACAGGGGATGCTAAACAACTCTAAATACAATATAGCTTTGCCGAACAAAAACCATGCAAAAGCTGGCGACACGAGACTTCAGAAGCAGAGCAAAAAATTGTACCAGATATAAATCAACAAAGTCACGCGGTCGAGACGCCTACTCGTTCCGCGTCGGCCTACATCTCTAATAAGACAATTCTAACGTAAACGACATGCGTACATCAGCGGAACACATTACCTTAACACCCGCAAATATTTCCAGAGTCCCGACACGTGTTTATAATAAAAACATCACCCCCCGATGTCCCATCTCGTCGGAGGCGTGCAGACATGGACGCAGTGAGGATTTGTATAATAGGGTCAATGGGGAAGTTTTTAAATTAACGATATCATGGAGATATCGGAAATACAGTTTAATATACAATGGCCTAACGATGGCGTAACCTTAACAGAGCTAGAAGAATCATAAATTTTCGCTTTGTTCATAACACTTTTTTTTTCTAAAAAAGACTCATTTCTACAGTACCTATAAAGGGACTCAAACCCCCTAAAAGCTTCAACCTTACTACGCCTATGTGGGTAGAGATGAAAAAAATATCGCAACATTAGGCGCGATAAGTTCCCAACAACGCGGCGTACTATTCGCTCACAATACACATAAAATGAGTACGATAAATAAAAGTTATCTAGCGCGCGTTGGACTGTGAGAATTTGGGGTTCCGGAGATAATTGTAAATATGCGACGCCAGCAGCGGAGGGAATGAGAATGGAAACACAAACACACTGGCGACTTATATTCTGCGATAGCACCGAGCGGAGTGCGTGAATCTGAGAAACGCTAAGTTTTGAAATTAATGTTACTGCCGCATCTGTACAACCACGCTTAAACAACTGCTGTTGCTGCTTGCCTCGGAAACAGTGATTATAGAAATCAAATTGTAATTAAAATCTTAACTTTATACTTCGTACGTTTTTGTATACATTAACTATATGTGCCAGTTAACATAGGTACTATAGCCGCGTAACATTCGTTAATCCACTCAGAAAATCAAGACATGGCGTTGACAGAAGCGTCTCCTTGCCGAATTAGACGGGTTCCTGTTTACCTTCCGAACCCTAATAACGCCTGGGGGGAAGCAGGTGTGTCGAAGGCGGTCCGCGACCGACGTGGAAAAACTCATTCGTAAACAACAAAAGGAGAACCGCTGATATAACTCAGAGATGGGGGAGGCGAGGGGGTGGGCAGGTGTTGAGTTAAGATAAAGTGCCGACGTTATGTTCTATCCCGTGATTTAGATATGACCTTCTGAACGCAATCTGCATTAGTAACCCGCGCCGTGGAGTTTTCCATTGTTTTACTTTGCACCTGCGCGATGTAAAAAGCGAGATGGTATCCGAATGGTGAGCAGATAAAAAGTTTGCCAAATTAGGGTAAGGCCGAAATATCAGAGAGCAGATTCTGAACTCTAAAATATCCTGTTTCGTTTCAAGATAGCGAAGTGGATTCCATTACCAGCTTTATGAGTAAGGAAACAAATATTTTTGTTGTAAATAGAAATAGGCAAAAAAGCTTTGCGCATATTCCTCGCACAACGTTTCTAGAATTTGGTAGCTTTCATTTTTAGGGTTCCGTACCCAAAGGGTAAAACGGACCCTATTACTAAGGCTTCGCTGTCCGTCCGTCTGTCTGTCTGTCTATCCGTCTGTCACCAGGCTGAACCGTGATAGTTAGACAGTTGAAATTTTCACAGATGATGTATTTCTGTTTCCGCTATAACAACAAATACTAAAAAACAAAATAAAATAAATATTTAAGGGGGCTCCCATACAACAAACGTGCTTTTATTGCTCGTTTTTGTGCTTCGTGCGCGAGTCCGGCTCGCACTTGGCCGGTTACTGCCAATAGCGATTACTCTCGCAGTCGTCTTTATCGAGGCGAGACATCCACAACTCCACATACATGTACGTACATGCACAGTACACAAATGGTTAATATGGTAATGGTATGGTATGGTATGGTGGTGGTGGTGGTGGTGGTGGTGGTGGTGGTGGTGGTGGTATGGTATGGTATATGGTATGGTAATGGTTAATGGTTATGGTTGTGGTTTGGTGGTTTATGGTGGTTATGGTTATGGTTGGTTGGTTGGTTATGGTTTTGGTTGGTTGGTTGGTTGGTTGGTGGTTGGTTGGTTGTTTTTTTTTTTTTTTTTTAATAGTAATAAATATGACTGTATGGTACTTCGTTTTACGCCACAGTCTCATCTCATACCAACTTGTCGCTACAAGTTGGTATGATGGCGGTTCACATTCAGTTCTCCTTCTTCAAGTCGATGCATGGTGAAGGTATACGTTCGTTACTAAAACGTATGAGGTGTAGTAGAGTTCACTACTTGAGTTTTAAAACATCTTAGTTTCAACAATGCTCCAACTGAACATCACAAATCAACTATCTCCACATTCGATCAGACTCAAATCAATTGGCGCCAAAATATCTGGTTTTAATTAACCGTACAACAATGGAAGCATTGGGGTTCTGAGCGCAGCAGTGAGCCTGTGCTCTCAAGCACATAGGGTACGTTCAGGTAATCAATGAGAGGGCCCACATGGCCGATAGCACCCGATAGGCTGGAGATTATCTTAATGGCGCCGCAGTGAGGCGAGCGCAAATTATGTATTCGTGAGGCACAATCGGCCCAAATGAGAGGCCAATCAGCCACCAGCCGTGCCGATGTAAACGGTGCGTTGACAGACGTGATGTTAAACGGAATCGATAATTTGTACGTTTTGTACTCCATTTGCGAATGTGCGGCTAACGCGGTTCAAGGAAATGTTGGTTTGTTAATCGTATTGACTCTATTACGTATTCAATAAACATTCTAAGCCGACCCAATGTTTAGTTAATACATAAAAGTACAAGTATGGTAGCAGTCAAAGAGAAAGAGAAAGAAGGAAAAAGAGAAAAAAAAGAAAAAAAAAAGAGATAAAGGGATTATAAATTAGATTGTAATTCATCGAAAAGCTATTTTTGGGATCTTGTCGTGGACGCTTGAATAACGAGGCATTAAACGATTAGGCATAATGATTTATTTACTATCATGTCATAAAATAGCCGGCCACGTGCGAGTCGGACTTGTGCACGAAGGGTTCCGTACTATTATCTATAAAAACGAGCAAAAATATCACGTTTGTTGTATGAGAGCCCCCTTAAATATTTATATTATTCTGTTTTTTAGTACTTATTTGTTGTTATAGCGACAACAGAAAATACATCATCTGTGAATATCAACTGCCTAACTATCACGGTGCATGAGATACAGCCTGGTGACAGACGTACAACAGACAGACCGTTTCACCCTTAGGATACAGAACCCTAAAAAGATGTGTCATGGGAGCGAAGGCAGGTCTGGCAATGCTAACATTTTTAAGTAAGTATGTGTAAACTCACGCAGTAATTGTAGTAAAATGAGCACTAGCGTTATAATTTGCTAGCTATTGTTATGTAAATACGAACGAGAACATGCCAACTTGTAACTTTAGGTCTCCAATTTTCGCCACCCCTTACATTTACGAACAGAAGTTTGGATAACTTTGTTTACTTAAACGTACATAATGTATGACTACGTCGTCAATATTGTATGTGTAGGCTCCGGCTCCAACAATGGCGTCTAACGAGCAACACAAACATCTGTTTGAAAACACTGCCTGTAAGAAATACCATATTTATATGGCTTAAAAAGTTTTATTAAAACAAAAGGATAAAGCCATAATAGCATTACATTTCCTGAGATCTGTTTACCTTTACAGTCGAAGTTACGGTGCTATTACATTATGACGACACAAAACTTCGGTTATTCGAAGATTTGATGGTATAATAAACGGGCCCTCTTTGTAATTTGGTGGGAAACAGGAGTTGGCAACGTTCGTAATCGAGTTTTGTACGGATTTGATAGATCACCGAAGGAAACTTGTCGGCGAATTAGAGTATCTATTGTGAAATTGCTTTTACATTTTCCCAGTTGGATTCTAGATGAAAGATCGTATCTATTTGAAAAATCTTATAAGCTTAAATTCAGATTCGTTCCGATCAAGATTGTTTAGCTCAAAGATTTTCTCGAAATGAGAATAAAGCTTCAAAAATATTCATACAAAAAACGTTCTGTAGAAACAAGTAAGTCTTAAAATCGCAGATATCTTTCGAAACACGTCTTCCACTTATTGAAATCAGAGGGCTCCTTTATTCTTCGAGCGATTCTCCGACGATTCTTTGCAAACACCAACTTAATCGGTTTCTCAATCCAGAAGCACGAATTATGCCGACTTCAGAGCTACATTTCATTTTTATTCGAACAGCTCTTTACATATTTAATATCTTGAAGAGGAAAAGTGCGAATTTAGGTAGACATATTTTCGAGAATTAAGAATATCGGCGAGAATGTTGAAAGCGATATGTACATTAGGCATATCATCACATATATTATTATCCGTTAGTATGTACCTATTGGTGAATAATAAAGATATCTAGGTATTGTTCCCGCTACTACGTCACAGTTTACTATCAAGTGAGATATTAAGTCAGATGTATTTTTTGTAACATCAACAGCCTGAAGACGTCCACTGCTGAACAACATAGGCCTCCCCATAAAACACCACTATCGACCTTATCATTTGCCATACCTAATCACCACGCTTGGTGATCGCAGAAAATTTTAATATACCTAGGAGAACGCTGCTGCCCATTCTCTGGATATTCCCATAGCTAGCTCTTACGGCACCTACGGGAAGAGATGGGGTGGTCCTATTCTCACGCCGCGCCGGGGCCACACGCCATTTTTTGTAAGGCTACAGTCAATTCCTGTTTATCTATGAATGTCTATGTGTTAATGAAAACATCGTAAGGGACCTAGTGAGACTAAAACAGGAAACTGGCTGGAGGGAGCTGCAGCAGCGGCAGCTCCCTTCTTATCGAAAATAACGGGGGAGTTTATTTAATTATCTTAACCCTTTATCTCCCTCTGGCTCAACACTTTCATTTCTCTTATTGAGATAAGGTTCAAAAGTACAGTTAATATTATGATGGTGGTGATAATGGTGATGGTGATGATGATGATGATGATTAATCTACATTAAGAATTATGAAGGTCAAGCTTCAGTTCAGCCATTAGAATAAAGCAAAGATGGTACGATAAGAATGTATTTTTGAAAAAGTGGTTAAATTCGGCGTAGCACAATAACACGTATGAACATTAGTTACTGTTTTACAAACACTGTGACTATGTAAGCCGAATTAATTCAGAGCAATTTGCTCGGATCCGTGGGTCGGCGCAGAGATGTAGTTTAAGTTTTAATAAGTGCTTAGACCCTGAAGGAAATGTTAGACCTCTCCCTAACTTAATGATGCTTAATAAGCGTCTAGAGATATTATGGCAGCAATATTTTTTCATTTCCTTCATTATATTTGAAGTTTTCATTATGTGTTTAAGCTCTAAGTACTCTAAAGCGACGAAATTTCGTTGGATGTTTCAACCTAGATATTTCTTAGAAGACACTAACTGTGGAAGGTAGACTTACAAAGTTTCTGTAACACTCTTAAACTCTTAATCCAAAGAGAGAATGTTTAAAACCGCGATCCAGCCATACTTTTCTATTACTAGCTCGTCTTGAATCTTAGAGGACGACCCATCATCGTAATGCTTAACTATTGCTCTATTAAATTAAAACCGGTGAAGTGGAGGTATGCACATGTACTTTAATCGTGACTCCAACTTGCATTTGACTAGTTTTTAGTATCTATATAGGTAATCAACCGTAATGCTTATTCAGTGAAAATTTCAGCCTTCTAGCTATTACGGTTCAAGATATGTATACACATAAAGGTCGGCCGTTGATAAGTCGGACATACCGACAGACAGACCTTCAAGGTTTAGTAATACGGTCCCGTTATTACTCTTTGGGTACGGAACCCTAAAAAGAGATTACCTACCATTGATATCAGCATTTTAACACCACAAACAATTGATATTGTGGTGACTATATCATCAATGCAAAGAAGGAGAACTAAACTGTCATAATATTCATCCATATCAGAACAGTAACAGTCGGCATTCAAAAGACAAACTGCACATAAAAGTAAATACCCTAAGCCAGACAACAATTCAGAAGACTTCCTTATTTCCCCGCATCCGTAGCTTTGTGTGAATCGCAAACTAGCTCGAGGTGGTACTATGGTTTGTCGATATGCAAAACATCTTGTATGTTACTTTACAGTAGATTGTAGTAGAGTAGTGTAGTCTACACTGAGGTATACCTACAGTGCGATATAAATCTACGCATATTAAGAAAAATCTACGGCAAATAATACGCGCAGATGTGGCGTTCAAATCAATGCCAATGATCAGACCACAGAGCAAGAACACAAATTAGTACACTCGCACCCTAATAGAGGCGAAAGCAATAACAATATTCGTGGCGAGCAATAGGCGCCGAGCGCACACACTAATGACAAGACTGGATACATTTTATGTCATCTGCGCAGGTAAGCCATAAGGTTTTATTAAAATGTGGCACGCTTGAATTGTATGAAAAGTGTCAAAAAGGCGTCCAAGAGTCCGTCAGTACAGTTTAACACTGGTTTATGCCTTAATACCTGTCTACGGCAGGCCACATCACTCGTAGAACTGACAACCGATGGTGCTCCAGTGGCGACTACGAACCGGAAGACGCAGCGTAGGCCGGCCCCCACCCGGTGGACCAACGATCTGGTCCAGAGGCGCCACTCAAGGTGGCGCTCTCTGGGGGAGGCCTATGTTCAGATGAGGTCATCATCAACACCCACAACACAGTCAACAGCACAGGACTAACCTAACCTAACATACCTACAATGGCTGAGAGTAACAGTAGTAGCATCAGAGGGTTACGAAATATGCTCAGTGCACGTCCCCGTTACTGTAAATATTCTGGAGTGATGGTGTACTGACGCAGGAGACCCATGCCCTTCTTGTATTGACTTTCATTTTGGAACAGAAGCAAACACACCTAGAGGGAACGCAACCGGACAGCCGGATGGGAAACCCCATGACGAACAAAAGCTACAGTCATTATGACGTAGATGGAGAGACGTTAATCGTGCAGAAGGAACGGCTACGAGGAACTGTTGATATATAATTCTACACTACTGAATAAGAGAATAAAGGTCAGACTTTGTATTTTAATAAACATATTCCGAGCAAAAGCCATTAACAACGGCCTAAATGGTAATTTGAAATAGAAAAAAGTTCCATTAAAGTAACTACGAAAGAAAATCAGGTAAAAACAGCCAAACAACACAAACAACAGCTGTAATTTACGGCAGCTTCATTGGTGTTTGAAAAAACTTAACCTATTCAGCAGCTGCGTAAACACGCTCAATCATAACATAAAATATAACCTGATAACTTGAGAAATAGAAAGAATTAAAAAATTCGCAACCTCTACACATGACGAGGTGGCCGAGAGGTTAAGGCGTTGGACTGCTAATCCAATGTGCTCTGCACGCGTGGGTTCGAATCCCATCCTCGTCGATAAAATTTTGCTTACAACATTTTTGTAACATAACACGAAAACCTATAGAAAATGGAATTTGAAAACATTCCTAAATAAAAGGGATTTCTAACTAAATCAGTACACATTTGGGAGGATTAAGCTAAGCATGCCATAGATTATGAAATGGTTATGTATCAGTACATTTCAAATACATTCTGATAATTTGTCACGTTTCAGCAGTTCCTTCTTTCTTCAATAAGGAAAGCATTCGCCACGACGCGGGGTCTATAGAAAAAAGAGGGATAAAGAGCAGCATTAATGTGAATCGAGTTGAATATTCCCGCGTATTATTCGCTTTGTTCCAAATTAGATAAATTATAGCACAAAAAGATTCGCACAAAGCGCCTGCGGTGCGGGTGGGGCAATAAACATCGCCGATGTCAAATTCACGGCGAATGTTAAATCGACGCGCGTCTTTACACGCCGAGGCCCTTTCAGATTCATTGGTGTTTGCAGACGGGATACAGGTGGAACTGATGATAAGTGTTTTCTGGAATAGTACTAAAATGGCTTGGAATTTACTCTCCAACTAACTTAACTTTTTTTATGTCTCTCGTCAATGTGGTATGTACAAAGATAGACATTTACATTGCATATATTTATGTTAATGAATGACGTGAGGAGCAAGTCGTTCGCCTGATTTTATGCGTCACGACCACCCGTAAATTTTGCAGTGCCACTCGTAACTCTAAAAAATATAAAGTTTATTTAAAATAACTTTAATTATTAAACAGTACGGCGTAGAACAGAGTTCAACAAAGCATGTTTTTAGAACAGATCTTTAAAACTTGAAACTTCTTTAGTTTTTATAATACAATGCACGCTAGACTAATATTGTTTGAAAGATTTTCGTTGCCTTCTGATTTGCAACTTAATAAAGGTCGCCCGTCTGCTACCGTCCGTGTCACCCGTAACCCGCAACAGTCGCGGCGTCACGGAAATGGCTTTGTTTCCTGCAAGCGGTGTACAGACGCGCCACGTCCGTTGGGA
Source organism: Ennomos quercinarius (assembly GCA_910589525.2). NCBI lineage: Eukaryota > Metazoa > Arthropoda > Insecta > Lepidoptera > Geometridae > Ennomos > Ennomos quercinarius. The sequence continues at coordinate 12,090,598 of OU342504.1, read as the reverse complement.
AATGAAATAAATGAATATATAACATCAGAAACGAGCGCCTGCACTCATCTGTACGCAGAGGCTTGCTATCGATATGGATTCCGCTTTTGTTTGTGACAGTACTATGTAATAGCACTAACAGAGTGAGTATCATATTCCCGACAAAGATATAGTTAGATCACATCCCTAGCACCTTCACTCGTCTGCTTGTATACATATGTATACGCCGAGTAGGCCTTGCTTGTAGATTTCGATATTATCGATTTATGTAGCTTATTTCGTGGAGTTTTCAGGAGTTGTATTGAGAGTTCACATCACTATAATAGGCGGCTCTCGCCCTGGTTTTTCTTGAAGATCTTTATGTGTTTATATATAATGTATATATAACAAGAAATGAGTAAGTGATTTTATGCTCATACATTTATTTTGCAACCGGAACTGAAATCTCGATTAATATTTATTCAAAAAGCTTTAACGGAAAGAATACTTACAAAAACTCAATCTGAAGAATACATATTTCAGAGCCGGGGAAAGGTAACAAAAATAACTTGCTTAAATGTCAACGATCCACAACTGTTAGCTAAGTAAAACTCCGTATACCGTGAAATAAAATTAAGCAGAATTTCTTTGCTCTTCTTGGCATATCACAAAAATGTATTTCGTTTAAAGAAGCCTTTTTGCTTATATTTGTTTCACATTCTACGGGGGTCTCGTAATGAAATGCTTCGAAATAAACTGTAAGGTTCAAACGTGATTGTATGGATTGATGATAGTTAATAATTTGACGGTGATTAGGTACTAGATACTAATTATAGAATTACTTTTAGAATAGAATAGAAGAATACTTTATTGCACACCAAATACACACAAAAATACATAACAATACGAAATATTCGACAAAAAAGTAGTACAATGAGCGGTCTTATCGCTTAGAGCGATCTCTTCCAGACAACCTTTGGATGGATAGAAGTAGATTATGAATTAAGGAGGTCGGCGGTGTACAGTAAATACAAATATTAGAAATATGATACTAAATGAAAACTATAAATAAAAAGAAAGAAAAGAAAGAAGAAAGAAGAATATATTATATATTATACATATTACAAATATAGGGCATATGCCTATCTAAATAATGATATAATATATAAAGATAACTAAATAAATAAACATACTTATAATTGACGTACAATACTAGGTAATATTGGATAAGTAATGCGTCTTCACCATAGTCTTGAAAATTCACAAGGACTTTGCTTGCCTGATAGGTACTAGGAGCTCATTCTACAGCATGACGGCTTGTACGGAAATACTTTTAATTGGCAAAAGCTTTCAATCAGACAGGAAAGTAATTTTCATTTTTTCTAATATAATATGTTTATACCAGAATACGGTTGCTTACATTTTAATAACATACACAGTATAGTAACTTATGCTTTTTTGAAACATAATATTGATGCCGTCACCAATTAACCAATTTGCCATCACGCTACGCTAACTGATAAAAAAATCTCCAATTAACATACTGAAAAACAAACGTCGACCGGGAAAATTGGTGTTGACGGCAACAGTATACAAAAAAAAGAAAATCTAGGACACTCAAATACAAACGCGTTTGCGTTTCCAACTAACCAAATAGAACGTATCGTATTTCCCTTTCGGTCGAGGATTAAAAATAACGAATAAGTTAGGATTTACGCCCGTTTCGCTGATATCAATATTGGTTGCCTCTGCCGTTACCAATTTATCCATATTAATAGCACGCTACGAAAAACACGAGGTATCCCTGCAGAAACTTGTTATGCTACCCCCAAAGTACACTTTGATGCCAACATATCAATAGAGCTGCGGTTGTGGCACAATGGTGAATATTCATCATCAATGTGCTCCGGTCCGGACCAATCTCACATGCATGTAAATAGTGAACTTTCGGTAAAAACAGTGGGTATTTTCTTTTTTTAAACATCAGTTGTAGGCTCGGATGTGTGCATCGCTCGGCTCTCAATATATTGATTGCTCGCATCCACATCGGCAGCTAGGAAACGCATTACAAACAGGTCAAGAGGTACGGGTTCTTTCAGTGGATGCTATTTTTATTTTACGGCATCAATGTTATTGGAAATACATTCTCCGTTTTAAATGAAAGTCACTGCACCTCTTTTATCTCAACTAGTAGAAATGCTAGCTCTACCATGACATTGTCTAGAACCATAGACAAGTTATTTCTCTACCTGTTTTCTCTACAAGTATATGAAAATATCACCATTACCTGTATTTGCTAGACATTGAAGGAAACAAACACGGCATATCGTGACGTGCCACAAAAATATTACATGGGGATTTAAATATCCGTTAAAGTATATTTAAATCCCTTGGACTATTATTCTACGAACTCACAATATCAGTAAAAACCTCTGACCGGTAATTATAAATTTAAATGATCATCTATCAATCGAATGAGCAGTATTTACAGGCATTCGTGTCAAATTGATTCTGTCACGGAAACATGGAATTAACTTTTGACACGCGACTTTTGTTGCGACAAACGTGTATTAAAATGTCAACCAGTGGTGCACCGATATTTATACAGCCAATTGCTGTAATAATAGCTTTTTTTATTACAGGTGAATATAGAACTGGAATTATAGTCTAGCTACGTTCAGTCAGACCACAAAAGACACACACGTTGCTCACTAATTTTGTGGGATGCATTTCAGTAAGTATTGTCAGTAAGTTTTAGGGTTAAATAACTATTATAAATATCATAAGCAGCGCATCACAGCATAACAGCGAGCAGACTACAATTTAATTTTTTGCGATACCGTTATAGAACTTCAAAAGTTGTTTCGCTGTCTCTGAAACATATACATCCCACACGTATAACATTACAGTTTATTTTAGTACACTAACTTCTAGCGTATATACGAAAAATCTACATTAACCGGTATAAATGAAGCTATTTGCATTCATACGTGTCGAAATATCTATGGTATTACCATCATTAGGTTTAGACCACGTACACAACATAAACGATGCGGTTGATCATGTTCATAAAATTAAATACGAGCTAAACCATTTTAGGTACGCCCCTTTGTATATTAATTTTCATTGAAATAGTAGTAAAATCTATACTTCTCTGGGATCTAAATATATTGGTAACCTGTGGTAACCCGACGGCTAGATTGCGTGTTGGCGTTAAAGCACGTACGTACGTATTAACTATAAGGAACACCTGATAATTCCCACGGGAGGCAAGTATTAAATAGCTTCTGAATAAGTAATGTTCGGTGTCTACCTGTTACGAACGTGCTCGTAAATAAAACGATGTGGAATGGGGTTAATGGAGATTTGATTACGGTAATTTTATCAAAAGAACCTACATGAATCAACAGAAAGAACTTGGGATTTCTGATTAAACCACGCTGGACTAGAAAGGCATGTTCTATGATAGGCAGTGTTTAAGCAGTATAGAGCTCAAGTTGGAATGGTCACCAAAACACTTATGATGATGGCCTCTACTTTGGTAATGTTTCTGAGTTTGTATATTGTAATAAATCAACTGAAACAAACAAAACTAGAATAAAAACACTGTGTGAGTGTGTCATTATAAGTCATTAATGTACGTTACATAAATACTTAAACAAGTACCTACTACAAAAGTACGTCGGTGCACAGGCTGAAACTAAGTTATTTCAAAGTAAGCTTTATACACGTCTATAATGTATTCAAAATCAGTTCGGGTACCAGCGGCTCACACGCTTAGTTGTTTCTTATTGAGTTTCTCAAAGGAGGTCAAATTAAATTAGGTCAATTTGATTCTTGTTATACCTCAAGGAATTCCTCGCGAGGCTAAATTACGCTTTCAATTTTCCCCTTGTGTTGTGAAAGGGAAGCTTTTGGCCAGTACCTACCAAACTTGCTTTGCAGTGAGTAAATAAATGCTTTAGAATTTTGATATCAAATTAACACTAATGTTTTAAATCTTAGCAAGATAATTGATTGACTCAGGCGTGACTTCGCGGAAGTTCATCTTAAATACAAAATGAAAAAAGTATATCTAGTGTAATTCCGCTAAAAATAACACTAGATTATCTATATTGGGAAAGCTGCAAAGGATTGTTGTAGGCAAATGTATTACAAAAATGATAAGAAAAGTATAATGTATAATATTTTTATTGAAACCAAACTGGGACGCCTAAATTGACATTAGCACCTTCGCACTCAAGTATAAGAACTGATTAAAATGTACCTACTACTTACAACCAATCAAAAGAAACCACTCGTATTGAAGTTGTGATAATTTTTCCACTATCCGTATGGTCGCAAGTATTTCTTGAACCACCCGCTATACCAATCTAAGCTCTGCAAAGGGGCGTGATAACAAATAGCGTTTTTTCTCCGAGAGATATTGCCAGCACTAAGAAACAGGTAGACCGCATTCGAACCCGCACTAAAAGGGGCCAAAGGGGCCAACGGCTAATTCAATCCACGGGTAGCTGGTACAAATAGATCGCCTGTCAGGACACTCGATTGTTTTGACGTTTTCTGATGAAAACAAATTGGTAGAAATTTGTAAAACGCCCGTAGCTCTTTTTGTATTGGATTTGAAGTTAGTGATACTGGAACTCGAAATAAACATGACAGAACAATTGTTGAAAGCAATGTCTGCCAAGCCCAGAGAAACTTTCAATAATTTCTTTGTCATGTAACTTCTTTGTCATGTTCTGTTGCTCTAAGCTTTCATAACAAATCATAATTTTTATGAACTGTTATGTACCTATTTTATACCTAATAAGGTTCTGTGTATTTTTCTGAGAAAAAAAATGTTGTTATTCTTATAACGAGCCCGGAATATCATGAAAAGGCGTAGGTCATATGTAAGAGACTTGAAATATATTCATTTAATAAACATATTTTATGATTGTTGCCAGCGGGTAGTGGGAGCGTCGGCCGCCCCGCTCTTAGCTCTGGGCAATATTCCGGCGGTCCACAGGAAAGGTCGAAGCTTCCTTCCGTCCCGCGCCGAGACCGCCTTTATTATGACTTTATTACGCACAATGAAAATCATATTTACCGGGATAGAAAGAATGCATAATAAACACGCGTCGAGTATAGGGAGATGCGGCCCACATCTAAATAATACGAATATTTGGAACATCTGGCGTATACCAAACTCTTATTACTTACACAAAGAATCTGAGAAGTGTACTGTCGCGTAGATAGACGCGGTGACACATTCCTGCATTATGTAATTCCGTAGACATCCGCGCGCATTTTTCATAGCGAGATTTGGAGTGTACGCCTCGCGCACCTGTCACGGGTCCCTTTTCAGTGAGGAATATTACATTATGTCTTTCAAAGAAACGTCGGCAATCGCCTTGTTGGAGCGACGTCGAACGTAATGCGATCCGTAGAATGAGATTGTATAATACAGGCTTGTGCTAGAGCCAAATGAAAGTCAAAACAATCGCTACTTATGCTTTATTTCAATACTACAAATAAGTCCATTTTCCAGAAGTCACTATACTGGGTGTAATTGAACTCATTAGCATCCTTTGAAACTGGGTAGGCCTGACACCTGTCATGTGTGGACCAAAATTTATGAAATCAAACGCACCGATTTGGTATTGATAATAACTTAAAAAATGGGACAACTTACTTTCAACTGCTACAGTACAAAATTAAATAAAAATAAAAAGTACTACTGTTTTTCATTATTACATACAAGGCAACAAAGCTTTTAAAAATGTATCAAAATCATTCGTGCCAACTACTTTAGGCGCTGGCAATCTTAAGATTTTTCAATGCCTACAAAAATATTTACATTTGCACTCTTTACTCTTTAATAATCTTAAATAATAATCAATAAATCATGGCTTATCATGTACTCAATTTATGCTAATGAATTTAAATGCAACCTGTATATTCAGAGATCTATGTTTATTGTAATTTATGCTATTGTGTCGCTCGTAGAACTGCCAACCGATGGGGAAGAAAGGTTCTCGAGTGGCGAACACGAACCGGAAGTCGCAACGTAGCCCACTCGGTGGACCGACAATCTGGTGAAAACCGCGGGGAGCCAATGGATGCAAGAAGAGAGCAGCCGCTCAAGGTGGCGCGCTCTGGGGGAGGAGGCCTATGGTCAGCAGAGGACGACGATGATGATGATGCTATTGTAAAATAAGGAAAGCTTTTGACTTTATCTCATTTATATTTCATATAGAAGGGGCATAATTTCACCAAGTGAACGCGTTGGCAGTACATTAAGGTGTAATTATTTGCAAATAACCGACGCTAAAAGTCACTGAACGAACGCAACCACAAATTACGTCGACGCCGCGGTAACCGCCGGCCGACCCGTTTCTTCATCGCCTCGTAATAAGGCACTCAGTTATTTTCGCACTGTGTTCAGAACAAAGGTTAGTTAATGTTTTATTTAATTACTTTTTCTTAGTTTTATGGCGGCACAATAATGTACATTGTACATGCTAATGTAAAAGCAAAAAAAGTTATGAATGGTATATTTTGTGAATTATGTCTATCAACTACATCATTTAGGTATGTAAACATACATTTTATGTGTAGAATTTGTTTGTAGCTAATTCTGACTTAGATAGCTAAGCCTTTTCAACACGAATTGACGTCTATGCTTTTTTACTATCAGCTACCAAAACAATGTAGGCAAGTAACACTAATAATATCATTTATGCCATATATCTATTTCGATTTGTAAGAAACCTGAACCACGGTCCAAACTTGTGTAGTAGTTAGGCACTATAAGTCATACATAAATATAACGTGTAAACCCACGTACTATGCAACTTTATTGAACGAGTCCGCTACAACGTGCATTTCAGTGCAATTAGATCCTATCGCGTATTAAGTAAACACGTCAGTTGTAATTAATTACCCAGTTGAAGCGAAAGCAGCGAATACAGGCGGCAAGGAATTTCCTTGCAGTGTTAAATGTCAGTTATTTGAAACCGCCACATTTATTCTCCCGGGGGGAAACGTAATGTACAATAGGGGAATTAACAAAACAATACTCGCAAAAGCTGCTACGTCTTCATTGCACTTCTTATTCTTGCACTAGTTTTGTTCACGAGTTTCTTTGTTTCTAATAGAATTACTTTTGTGTAATGACTTCCTGCTAACATGACTTTGAATTTTCTACGTGTTATCTTAGACATCACCCAAAAATTATGATGCTGTAGTGTGATATACTAGGAAGCTAAAACGAATGCCCTTTCATTTTTGTTTTGACGTTCCATGTCCATGGTTGTATGTAACCATTCTGTCAAAAATTCAATAATAACAACAGAAGCAAGTCAACAAATAAATTACTGTCCAAAATAAATCCACAAGTAGCCTATTGGGGGAACATCTCACGGTCCCATCGCAGCGAACAAAGTGGTAACTGTTGGAAATACTTACAAAACCAATGGGAAGAATGGGCTTCTCCGCTGAGAGCCATCGACGGGTCGTACGTGACGCGAAACGCAAACTTTAATGTAACTAGCGACGTTTAGTTACGGTGCTGGACGATGACATAGGATGAACGATACAAAAGCTTCCAAAATATTCCACTTTTCGGACAACATACAATAAAAAATAATTAATTCCTATATTCACGTCTCCTAAAATGAACCAATGTATTTATTTATAAAGAAATCTTCGAAGCCTTAAACCTAATGGAACAGGCAGTCATGTGATAAGAAAATATGTATACCTACAGAAAAAAAAGGTATTAAGTACAATTAGTTAATTATTATTCATGCTTACGACGAATGCAACATGCCTTCCGAAATCATTACAATTTTACTTCAATAACTCTTATAACTTGCGCCATGGCATGTGAAAGCTTTGTGTTATTCCAACCTTTGAAAGAATAAGTGCCTATAATAATAAAAACCGCAAAATTCAAGTTGGTTTTTTCAATTTCAGGCCCCACTTTTTATAGTCCTCATTTTTAGTGTTTGGCAATATTACGGGAGTGTATGAATATAGCAAGTGCAAAATATAGCCGTAAAACACGTATTGTTTTATTTTGATACGCAATAATAACTTAGTATAGTCAGTAATTTAGCGAAAAGTTCTATTATTATATTCAATCCAAGGTGGTAAATTTGCGGTTTTGCAGCGTACCAACTCATTATAATAGACCTAATATTAGTATTCAGTGTGTAGAACCAGTGGTGCGGTGTAGAATAATAACATGTTTATGTATTTATTGTATACCTAAGTAACACACAGGAACAATATCCAACAGCCATAACATTTCCTTAGTACACGAGCGTCGCCAAATAAACGACACAATAAAGCCCAATTGCCGAAAACGACTCACTCGAACTCTCACAAATAACGTCATCAAAACATCCTTAATCATTTGGTAGATGGGGATGTGCTAAAGTATTATATGTAAAGAGTTTTCCAGCTACGATTTGGAATTACACAGTTCGTTATTATTTTGTTTGACTTGAATTTGGTAGTGGATTTGTATTAGACACAGTGCCGTGCGGTGCCGCCTTTGTAGGTTCCCGTTCGCTGTGACAACATACGAAGAGCTCTCCTAGGTCGATTTGGCGGAGTACCTCAAACACAGTGGTTCACGGGCGTCTCACGGAACACAGCGAGTGTTTGGCGACACTCATTCAACAATGACAGCACCATCGAGTGTTTGTTCGCGCCAGCCCGCTCTAGTTTGTTTATCTACTCACGCGTTCAAAGATTTATCCAGCACTGTTTTCGCACGCTGTTCTTAACGTTACACGGTTCAATAGTTTTCCACTTTATCGCTTCACTTTTCCTCGTCGAGTCAAGGTCGAGTAGGAGCCTGGGAGGCGAAGTTCCGCGGTCTCCCCCACTCGGGTACAGTTCGGAAACTGTCCAAAAAATTGCCTCGTCCTCGAGTTCCGACACGATAACTATAAAAACGAGACGTAAGTGAAAACTATTATTTTCGCATCAAAGACGCTTTATGTGCCAAATTAAACTTTCGCTAGAGTTTTTCGTTGCGTTAACGACTTGTTCAACTTAGCGGAGCCCATAAGAGACGTTTTTGTGTCCGACGTAAATTAGATCTTATCGAGTTTCTTGGGAGTGTTTTGTTGTTATCGTCTGTTTAGGCAGGGATTTGTCTGAATAGGTATTACGTGAATGTTTTGCCTGATTTTTATTTATCAGCTTTTGCTTAATTTTTGTATTGATATCTACTGAAATAATCTGAATTTCATCGAAATGCACAGTAAAACGAATTCCAGCTCAATGCACTATGGTCCTTTGAGAGTCACAGTCTATTTGCAATTTATATACAACACACACTCACACACCCGCGTGCTGCGCGCGAAGGAGAATCAAACAGTATACATAATGCGACTGAAGTGTTGCAAAATGTGATTCACGGAATAGTACCCGGATATTCCCAGCTGAGACTAGATGAAGTGTGAACAAAGGTAGGGAAAGCTACTCTACTAGCTTAGCTACTCTGAAAGCTTAGCTACAAAAACTCTGCTACCCACAATGTCAAACTGGCATGAGCAAAGTGAAACACTGGCTTCTTCAAGAGAAGAAAAAACGATGGACCCCAAAATTCTGCTCGCCTGAGTCATACGAGCAGCTTTTGAGATGTTCATAACTTAAAATTAACTCCTACACCGGTTCAATATTTCTTCATTAAGGTTTTTCACAAAGTACTATGTTTTATTAATCGCATGTTATACATTTGGCATACGAATAAAAATAGAACATAAAAAATTCCACTATTTTTATCGAAATGTATGATAAACTACAAAAGCTTTAAGTAAAACTTGTTAAAGGTGGAATCATTTCCAAGGCAATATGTATAACAGAAATTTTGGTACAATATCACCGTGTCTACAGTAGCACCGAGACCGGACCGGTACATTTCCCGGTGCGGAATTCAATTCCATTCGTTCCGATCATCGGCTCCGTGTTGGAGATAGAAATCTAATTTGGGAAAACGGTGTCGTCAACAGTTTTTTGGACAAGGCATGGCATTCGCGACATTCACCGCTCTTTCGAAACTCGCCAGCCCGGATCATGAAATGAATGAAAGTCTAACAAAGTTGTATTTTCAAAGTTCTTTATTTGGTTATTTTACTTGTTTTCTCCTTATCTTCCGACCGACTCTCTCAGCGGTTGAATACGCACCGAACGAATCCTGCCGTATCAGATCTACATTACATGTGCTCTCAAATATTTTACTTTTGTTGACTGGCTTGGTAATTTATTGTACCATATCTCGGGCTGACTGGCTCATTTTAAAAAGGACCTGTGTGTTTAAATTTAGCAAATAATATATTTTATTTGTTTTTTATTAATTTAGGTACTTATTCAAAACCTATCGAGTATAAACGTAACCACCGTTTTCACAAAAAAAAAAATCTTTTAAGAAACAAGAAGTTTTTTAATACCTTAATGTTAAAGTTTTTCTTTCGGTTAATATTTAAGCATCAAAAGAAGCACCGAAGCGGGCAACCAACCGGAAAGTTTTATAAAAGCTCGAAGTCTGTCATGAACAGTTACTCTTCTGTACACCAGCACAATTGCTTTGAACAAAACAGAGCCTAGACAGTTAGATAAAATAGGGTGATCACACAGAATTCGCCCTATTTACATAGGTTAAGTCTATGGGTGATCATGTTTGACTCAACTTTGATTACAATGCAACAGAAGAAATTTAATTCTTATTTTGATAATTTTCTGAGTAACTATGCACATAATCTGTGTATTGAAACTGTCAAATTCAAACAAATTTGTGTTTCTATCAGTTGCAATCGAGTTACATGATCGCACAGCAGATTTCAATCGATCAGGCGGGCCGTAAGCTTTTTAATCTGTCCTCGTTGTAAAAATGAAAATGTATTCATTACTTTGTCTTAAATCTAAGGTGTCCGGACAAAAGGCGGGTGTAAAAACCGTAGTATGATATCCTTGAGGCAGGTAACGACCATCTTCGTAAAATCAGTAACATTTTTACACCATTATCAGGATCGTTTATCAACAACTACGTAATACGACAGCAACGGAAAAAGGAAACGGAAGGAAAATAACATTTATTCCGTGGAATAAATGAGTAATAAAAATCAGGAAAGATCGTGATTGATGAGACATAATATGCTGACTAAATACAACAAATGAGTAAACATGGGTCGAACAATGTTTTCATTAGTGGGTGATGGCACTATCAATCATATGGAGGCGGCGACGAAGCTTGTGTTATCTTAGATCTTATCACTGCGTGCTCGTAAAGCCAAATTTTATTACGAAATTAGTTTCGTGCAGGATGACAATAATATAAAAAATTAAACACCTTGAATGATTCTTAAGGTCGTCGTTGGTTAAGATCGTCTAGGGTTTAGGGTTTGGTTTTATTTTGCATCATGAGTTCAGTACGTTGGAAAGGATTGCACGCATTAGGACACTTTAGAAACACGAATGGCACATATATACGTAAAAATATATACTGTACAGATTTTATTATTAAATTCGTTCCAGAATGTTAAAGCGAAGGGTAGGGCTAATAAGGTGTTTTATTGGCACGTTTCCTGGCGAAATTAGAGCACGTGGAGCTTTGAATTTGATATATCATGTAATTTATATCTTTAAATATGCCGTCCGCAAATACAAGATAAATAAATTTAGCTCTATAGAAAAAAAAACGCATACCTACCTCGAAAAACTTGATTGTACCAATTTTACTCGGTGTCTATCGAATATATTTTTACAAAAAAAATGAGTGTCTTCCCGACAATCGTTCAGATGTTGTGATGACTTATAATTCTGGAAAATACTATATAAACGTAGATATTAATTAAAAACCAGTCAATGACTGTTTTTGACGGTTTTTGCCGTTGCTGATTTTGGCGTTGTCTTTGTCGTAAGCGCCGCGCTGAAGTACAGATTGAATTGATACCTACTTAAGTCTGCGACATTAAGGTCGATGTCTCTTTAAACGGATTTTGACCTGCTTATCTGGCCCTATCCTGCACATCGCACTTTCAATTCATATATATTATTTGCGTTTCATCAATTAACCTTTATAACCCCACGGCAGTTATTTCCATTTGTCAAAACAGATTTTTCCTTTATTAGTTTTCCGAACATTTTACACCACACTCAAAAAAATTCAACTCGTTAAAACGTTATTGCGTTTTATAACCACAACAAAGCAAACGAAAAACTATATTAAAAAGCTTTGTGTCTTAAAGTTAATAAATAAGCGGCAGGCGGTAGACAGTAAAGAAATAATTTACCAAGAACTTTAACGCAGTTAATTTTAATATGTCTTGGAAAGCAAATGCTGCTGTGTTATTTTTATTTTTAATTCTCCTTGAAATGTTTTAAGAAGAAGCGCGTATGCTCTTCTAGAGAGGATAATTCGATTCGTTAAAGAGTACAAATACCTATATATGTAAAAGGCTAGTTGCCTGCTAATAAAAATTAACAAGTAAATATTATTTTCATAAAGTAGTTTAAAAATGAATGCAATAATTGTAATATAAATAAATCGGTATATAAATCAAGGCGTAAGCGGCGGTATAAGCGTTTAAAGTTTCTGGAGGGGGCATCGCCTGTCCCTTTCTCGCAAAATAGGAGATCCCCACAGTTACTATGAAAATGCACGTTGTGAAGTCACATGCCAAAGAGACTATGTAAAGCTACCACAGCTTAGTAATGAGGTACTATGAAGGAGCAAGACTGACGTCCACTGCATGTTTTTGCTGTCTCTTTCTATTCCTGTATTTTAAAATGCTTGTAACTTTGTCATTTTTTGAGATATTCAATTTTTGCTTTCACGACTGTTTATTTTTTGAGGAATATTACTAATTTATGCAATAAAAAAATACCAAGACACAAGCCTATTGTAATCGTTTTTATGATTGCAAAGACTGTAAGTCTTGTATAGAGACATAAGTTACTGAGTAAGGTCTGTAAATTTTTTTCGCTTTCTAGAAGAAACAAAGTTACAGATCACAAGTACCCACCTAATTTAAAATAAACAAAAAATATGTGTGGACATTACACAGAACGCCATCTAGCCCCAAACTAAGGATTGCTTGTACTATGGGAACCAGATACCTAACTGATATAGAATACTTAGATAATAATTATTTTTTCTTTTTTATAATTTAGGTGACTGTATTATTACAATACAGTTAAATAAGAACAATAGGCACAGGCAGGAGGTGTCTACAATACTATAACTACACGAAAGTCCCGAGACGTCTTAGCCAACAAACACCTATTGTCCGACCCTAGAGGTATGCCAGATGCCTCTTCTGATGTAAGCGAGTGATCGTCCTTTGTGGGGACACGAGGCCTCATATGAGCCTTGTCTAGCACTAAGCCGGTTGTACGTTCAAAGACTATGTCAAGAAAGTGTCACACAACACTGTAAAGGGTATGTACGATATACTAGCACTATTAATCACTGGTGAAAACTTAATTGGACACCTGGACAGACAGTCACGCGAACACTTGGATGTAGTTAGGGCTCGAAACCAAGGTACTGTATAAAATGTTTTAAGAACGCTTTACAGAGAACTCACTGGAGGCATTTTCTTTGAAGCGTCTCGAAACGAAAACTTAGTTTAGATTTTTTTCTTGGTTCAAGGAATTTCACTTTTTGTGTAGGTATTTATTACTCTCTTTCTTTTAACCATCATCATGATTGTGCAAATTTGTTGTTTTATCCTTGGTCAGTATTTCCGTTTAAAAATTTTAGGACATCGATGGGATTAAATAAGACAAACATAGCTTAAATTAAATGATAATGATATGACAAAAAAAAACAAGACATTAAACAAGACTTCATAATCCGCATGCGTAGTATGTGACGGATACTGTGAAAAACTGAATGCATAAAATAAAAAATTAGCAAAAGACAAATAGAGCTACCACCCTCACCTGTCCATGATTCTTGTAACCATGTCTTCTAGCGATGTCATCCACATGGTCCGACCCACTGGTCACGTGCACCGCGAACTCGTTGTGGTAGATCTGGTTCCGTGCGTGCGCGCACACATGCAACGCCGCCAGCAGCGCCAGCGCGCGCCATGACGTCACCATTACAGCGACACGACCAATCACAGCCGCATTCGCGCTCGTGCACCTATTGCTGTATCACTACTACACTCACTGACATTCGCGATCAACTTATCCGTCACTTCGCACGGAGATAGCACTCTTTGTCCTATGTCATCACACCTCGCGTTACCTGTAAGCAAAAACGTTTAATTAGACGTTGAAAAGCGTTATTAAAAGGCACTCCCTTCACGCGCGCCCCACTCTCGAAACAAAAGATGCCGTGGAGATATTCAATTTTAATAAAGCGTAATTCCGTTCACGCGCTCGCTCTATTTAGCTTTATTTTCTTACGCTCGAGCGAACTCCATAAATATAAAGGGAATTTAGGGGCAGGATAAACATATTTGCTGGCGCTCTGACATAGCTAACGGCAAATCACGCGGCAGATAGGGCACAATAAGCGGACGCACAAACGGGAGCAAGGAAGAATAATACGCAGGGAATCCCCTGATAATCCAGATAAGCCACGCGGGCTAAGCATGGCAGGCCTGACCGTGAATATATCAAAAATATTTATGGAATTTTATTTTGAAATTTATCCATCGCCCGTCCCGTCTGCCCTCGAGAAAGCAAAACCTTTGTACATAATTCTTTGTGTCCACTGCTCGTTAAAGTTTGAGAGGTTTATAATATCTATGAATAAATCGATGGCACTTTGCGTATCGGAAATTTTTACAAGCGCTTCTTATGTTACCGCTTCCTCAACAGGCCTGCAGTTGGTAGTTATTAAACTCAATGCCAATCTGTTTTCACTGTGCTAATTATGTTAACGAATGACGCGACGAGCTAGTCGTTCGCCTGGTGTTAAGGGCGCTTTCAATTTAGACGTTTCGTGTCGGACCGCTGCCGCACGTTTACCGTGCCGCTGGTTATAACCTGCAACCGGGCCGCTGCAGCAGTCCGATACAAAACGCCTAAATTGAATCTGACTGCCGTGCGTTTTTATGCTAGTGATATTTTAACTATTTCCCACCAGTTAAGCCATGGACTCTGACGAAGAAAAATTATACTGTTAGTGCTCTTGTTGAAAAACATCAAACAGAAACAAAAACATAAAACGACGCCCTTGTAAAAGAACATCACCAGTGTTTTTGTTAACATATAATTTTAGTCATTTCCATAATCTTTACCCAAGATCCAAGCAAATTTTTAATTACCTATCTAAGAATGTCTAGAGAATGTTTCTACGAATTACTTGAATTAGTTAAAAGTGAAATTCAGCAGCAAGAAACTGTTTTCAAACATACTATATCAGCTGAAGAAAGACTTCTGATAACATTGAGGTAAGTAAAGTGAACAACGTATACTAAGCAAATAAATAAACGAAAATTCGATGAAATTATCTCTCACGTCTATTCACCGCACTATTCAATTATTATTAATAATATTTCCGTCCGTGCGCAATACGAAAAACGCACCGCTTCGGCACCGCAGCGGTGCGACACGAAACGTCTAAATTGAAAGCGCCCTAAGCGTCACGGCCGCCCATTACAGATTGCAGTGTCACTCGGAAATCTAAATTAAAGTTTTGCGTGACACTGTTCACTGAGCACGTCATCCTGAGACATCACACAGTCAAAAAAAGAGTTCTAGACTGTGAGATCAGTATTAGTCTATTATACTACTCTTTAGATAAGATAAAAACGGATTACAAAACTCAATTGAAAAACACCACAGAACAGGATAAGCTTAGCGGGTTATCGTACTTACGTATACGACCTTCGCGTCATTGATCCACCCGTGTGTCACACACAGGGCGATGATAGCAGAATTCTAATATCCGGTTCAACAAGAGCATCGATACAAAACCCAGCGAAGATACAATGTTTATATTTCCTTGAAAACTTCCACGCGCCGGGAAAACTAAGAAAATAAACAAACGTTCAACGTTTAACATTATATAGAAACTGAGAACGAGAAGCAGAAGTCGAGGTAAAGTTGTTTGCTTAAAAAACTTTTATAGAAAAATGTTTATGTGAAGTTGTTGTTGACAATAGGTGCATTTTCTTTTCTTGTAAGTTTTCTGCGCTCGTTGCACAGCTTAATGGTTATTAGATTGATTTTATTTTAATGCTCCGCTATTAACAATGTGGGTAAAATCATTCTGAAAGGCTTGAAAAAGCTACCGCTATGCAAAATAAAACTAGAGGCAGGTACGATCGATTCTTTGTAAGAATCTCAATAAATTTTAAAGTAATGAAACACATTTCGAAATATAAAATGTTACCGTATACGTTAATCAAAGCATGAATCTTGAAATTAACTTAGCTAATATCTACGTCTCGCTCTTGTTTAAATGTCACTTTAAACCTTATCTTTTGCTCTTTGTCAGGATATAAAAACAAGAGTGAAAGAGCAGTATAAGCTGCAGCCAAAAACCTATTACACTTTCAAAGCCGTGGACGTCGTAACCATTTTTAATGTGTCACGCACTCGCCCCTCTGGATAATATTAAAAGGTCTAAAGGGCGTTAAAATTAATTCAAAGCTATTGCTGGGATAATTCTATTAGCGGACCGGAGCCCGAATATACGACTTAATAACGAACCCTGATCGTTATTTACATTTCTAATTTATGTACGCGCAAAGAAATTGCTGAAATGAAAGATATTATATTACCTACTTCAATTTGCGAGGACGGCCGAAGTGGGTGGCTCTTGAGATTGCTTGTGCTAAAACAAGCTTAGATTCAGTAGGCGTCTACTTGAACTGACAACTATATGGAAAATGATGAGATGCTCGAAATTACTTTCAACGAAGTGAATCTCAACTTGCCTTATTAATTACACTTATAGTCTAAACTCATGAACAGAAAGGATAAATATAAAAGAACGTCTATCATAAACACGCAGCTAAACATGTCAGTAGAGCATACATTCACAAATTTAATATCATAATATGTAAATAGATTCCTAATAATATACTAGAGCCCTTCCCATGGGAAGGCTTCTAGTATATTATCCGTATTATTCCGCCGAATGAAGTGGCACTTTCTTAATAACTGCCGTCGATAGATCCCGGCGAGACCGGAGCGAGCCTGCCACCTCCGTGATTAGTCAGTTATACGCAGCGCCGGAGCATCACGCCATGAATAAAACATCGTTTACGAAACACAAGTCCTATTACAGCGGCCGCTTTATCTTGAGCTTTGTATCCCCGCCAGGGGCAAGCAACTTCAGGTTTACTAGGTGGTAGGACTTTTCTGCAAAGTTCGTCTAGGTAGGTACCACCGCTTTGCCAGTTATTCTGCCGCCAAGCAGTAGTGTGCAAGCACTACTGTGTTTCGGTTTGAAGGGCATTGTAGCTAGTGAAATTACTGGGCAAATGAGACTTTATGATCTGATCACTCAGTCTAGTAATCTGATTATTAGACTGGGTGATGTCTCAGGATGACGTGCGCAGTGCAGTGTCGCGCGAAACTATTGTTTTAAAGTTCCGGGTGACACTGCAACTGTTATGGGCGGCCGTGTCACTTAACATCAGGTGAACGACTAGCTCGTCACGTCATTCAATCACATAAAAAAAAAAAAAAAAAAAAAAAAAAAAAAAAAAAGGTTTGAGAGGAAAGTTAGTGCAGAGAGGGAGAGTTCTAGGTATCTTGGAGTCAATCCGGGCCTGCGACTAAATCAAACAGGCCCCGCCAAACCGACGGTGACGTGGTAAACATCGGCCACCATTACCACTAAAGGGATTAATTAGAATGCATTCAGCGTCTGTTTTCTTATGTAATGAGCGGGAAAATGGAAGTTTACTGGGCATTGATTTGAACAGGCTTTTAGTGCGTTTTGATAGAACGGATATGCAGTTTGCTTAAATTGGTATGAAACCTCAGTCGCTGTGCGTCGTGATTATGGCAAACCCGTCCCCCCAATGAAGTAGGCCTATGATCAGCAGGGAACATCTTCCAGCTGATGAACTAACGTAAAATGCTGACCTCATTGAGTGTACGAAAAGATCAAATAATGTCTACATTTTGTCAAACGATATATAAGAAAACTATCTACATTACCTTGAAAGTACTAATGTATATTAGACAGGATTATGAAACTGAAATCAAATATTTCAGCTAAATATCGAGGTCCGAAACAGCTCCACACTAAAGGTCGAAATTAAACGCAAAAGTTTCGTCATTAACCCGTCAAAAATTCAATACACCTACCGGCTTTGTGTTTCACACGTATAATTTTATACTTCTCGTTAGTTGTCGATATTAATATGTTAGTTCCATAAATATATATATCAGTATTCATATATTAGTACTGAATTACGTATACCTACAACCACAGTAGGTAAATGTCTCAATCATTTGCTGACGCAACGCAAAGTATCGTGTTATATTTTGGTTCACATTACAGTGTCCATGTTTCCAAAATTACATTATTGTTTACAAAATCTTCTTACTTGTCTCAATAAGCTAATAAGGTATTCACCATTAAAAAATATATAAAATAAAATAAACTTGGTGGACGTGTTTACCATAAAGAATAAAAACAAATATAAATTAAAAAACAAAGGTAAATCCAGGAAACAAACACAAATTACATTAGCTAAGGGAGCTAGAGAATTTGTTGTCCCACTTCCACCATTATGTCAAAAGTGAAGGGGGAGTGAGACATCAATAGAAATATCCACTCTTTACACATGTTTTCTTTAACAGCGCGTGTGTTACCTGCCCATACCGGATTATGTTACCTAGATCTAATTCTGTCCCCAAATTAGAAACCAGCAACAAAGAAGCGTTTAAGGAAAACTACCCAATACCCATACACGTGGACATATGTTTTACATAAAGGAACGTGCCTGATCCGGGAATAGTACAGCCATTTAATATTCATCACTTGTATGTATGTATATTTATGTACTCGACGAAGGCATTTCGCAGACTCCTCATTATATAAATATTGGGTAAAAGCATTAGGAAAATATGTTTCTCAGCGATTCTAAATGTTCTTGTTCTTTCAAGTCAAGTATTTGTCATTTGACCTCCAAGGGCAAAATCATTTTAGTACATTCCTACAACAAAAATGGAAGATACGCTCGAAATATGTCTACATCAAGGGGTTTGGGCTGTACGTTATCTGTCAGTCAGTCAGTTATCTGAAACAATCTGAATGTATATACTTAAAAAAAAATGCCAAGTGCGAGTCGGACTCGCGCACGAAGGGTTCCGTACCATTATCTATCCCTGCCATGTAGTGTTGAGTAGCAGTACTATTTAAAGCAGCGCCATCTATGACTCATCTAGTAAACGAGCAAAAAAATCACGTTTTTTGTATGGGAGCCCCCCTAAATATTTATTTTATTTGTTTTTTAGTATTTGTTGTTATAGCGGCAACAAAAATACATCATCTGTGAAAATTTCAACTGTCTAACTATCACGGTTCATGAGCCTGGTGACAGATAGACAGACAGACAGATAGCGGAGCCTAGGGTCTGTTTTACCCTTTGGGTACGGAACCCTAAAAAGAATTTTCCAAATTACATTTTAAATGACGGGGATCTAAAAAAAAGTGACTAACATAAAAAAAATCGTTTGTAAAAAGGATGCGCAGTTTTTCAGTTGCTGTTTTTACGCCACATAAAGAGAAGAAAAGATAACTATTAGGAGCTTACATAACATGTCTTTTCAACTAAATTTTTGGGTCTACTTTTACCTACTATATATTCATTAGTGTAAAATAACAAAACTACTGAGTTGTTACATAAAATAATCTAGAAAAGTTATAAGAAAGCTCCAAGGCTCTATTGTTGAATATCATGAATTATTATGTGTTTACTAAGAATTTGCCTCCAATAATAATAAATACCAGTTTATAAATGACTAGCAGCGCCCCGTGGTTTCACCCGCGTTCCTACAGGAACGCGGCCCCGTTTTTGCAATAAAAAGTAGCCTATGTTTATAATCCAGGGTATAAGCTACATCCACACTAAATTTCATCCAAATTCGTCCAGCTGTTAGAGCGTGAATGAGTGAGTTTACTTTAATTCCACTACGGAATGAAAATTGAAGAATGTTTATGAAACACAACTGAAAGCGAGTAGCTTATATTCCGTTCCGAGAGATTATGCAATTTAATATCGTACCTAAGTTTATTGTAGCATGCCGTAGTCAATGCGGTTGTAGAGGCAAAGTTCGTAGAGCTTCGCGTAGACAGTGTCCGTAGCACTAACTGAGCGTAGAGCTTCGTAGCCGGAGCGTAGCGCATTGTGCTACGCCGACCGCCAGCGACGTAGCCACAGAATAATAATAAATACTGACAGTATTCACTTCGTACGTCTTTTGTTTGCAAAAGTCGCAGTTTGCCACGAAGCTACTAATATGGTACAACTGCGGTAAAGGTGGAGATAACCAACACTCATAAATACCGGTTTGTGTCGAATTCTAATATCCCTATTTCACTCGGTGGTATGCTCATCCCTTTCTTACATGGTCTACGGGATTGACAATTTAGTAACGAGAGGACGGAGTCGGGGGGTGAAATGGTGATGCAAGAGTTTAGCTCTAGTAATGGTATTTGAAGAGTGGACTCCAGGTTTATCTACATCTTCATGGCTCTTCACCAGATAGCATTTTGCCGTTATTTACACAATCAATTTATGTACCTCTTAGTTCTAGAAAACTAACTAGTTAGTTCAAGGCTTGATGGTTCTTCACACCCTTACTTCGTTAAGTTACTACAAGTCCACACTAAGCTTTTGCTGAGTCATTCATAGTCCAAACGGCCAAGGAATGGAATGCTCTTCCAGCAACAGTGTTTCCTCCCGCATATAACCTGGGTTTTTTTTCAAGTCAGGAGTGAGTGGGCATCTCACGGGCAAACGTGCTCCACCTTAGACAACTTCGTCACTTACCATCAGGTGAGTCGTTTCAAAAGTATGCCCATTTTAGCATTAAACAAAAACGTTATCACTGAATGCACAGTGAAGACGCTAAGTGAATAAGCAGTACGCGCGTCAGCTTGATTCAGCTGCTTTTACGCAGCTTAATGCTTACACTGTGGCACGCCACGTGCTCTGGCATAATAAACCGTGTAAATAATTCCTATTGTTTTAACGAACTAGGGCTGCCACTGTGCGTTGTTTTGCTTTGATTAACCATAACGTTTGTAAATTTAACGCTGTTACGTTACCCCAACGTTTGCGTCACAACCTTTGTAGTTGTGAGAGCTTTTGTTCCGGTTTTTATTTTAAGGTGGAACTTTTCACTAAGCGCGGCAAATTCAAATTTTCTTGCGTTTTTTGCCAATAGTAGCTTAATTACTCAACGTGATTACATGAAAACTAATATTGCGCAAATAAATAGAATGTATCAACAAATTACAGTTAAAAATATCACGTAGATATCATTGGTTTAGCGATAAATGTCAATAGACTGAAAAGTCAAGAAATTTGTTTATTGCCATTTCTTGCTAAACCAATGATATCTAGGTGATATTTTTAATTGTAATTTGTTGATACATTATATTTAATTGCGCAAAATTAGTATTCATGTAATCACGTTGAGTAATTAAGCTATGATTGACAAAAAACGCAAGAAAACTTTGAATTTCCCGCGCTGAGTGAAACGTTCCCCCTTAAACCTTATTTTTAAGCTTATATGTTCGGCATACAAGGTATCAGATAAAAGTAATCTGCGGACCGTTTTCTTATCTAATACGGTACGTACTGAACGCTAGGATTTTAATATTCTTCAACAGAGTTCCGTGATCGGAAACTAATCGAGCGCACGTAAGATATCACGTTCTAGGGCGCGTACACTTAGTGTAGAAGGTACCGTGGGAAGAGGTAGTTTTTGAATCAATATGAAAGTCCAGTATACGTCATAGTCTTGATTATTTCATGTTATAAACTGTGAGGTATCGTTTGAAAGTACCTCTTTAATTAAAATATAAGAGAAGTTTTGTAAGGCAAGTTTCTGGAAGAAGCGAAGATAATGGTTTGTAGAGTGTCATTCAAACTTATCGCGGCTGTGAAGCTACGCCGTAGCAACTTTTTTTCATTTTTTTTTATCTACGAATGTCTATCTAGTCGTTCGCCTGAAACGTCACGGCTGCCCATAACAGTTGCAGTACCACTCGGAACTCAAAATTTTAATTTTTTGCGTGACACTGCACTGCGCACGTCATCCTGACACATCACACAGTCTAGTAATAAGATTACTAGACTGTGAGATCAGATCATAAAGTCTCATTTGCCCAGTAATTTCACTAGCTACAGTGCCCTTCAAACTGAAAAACACCAGTGCTTTCACACTACTGCTTGGCGGCAGAATAACTGGCAAAGCGGTGGTACCTACCTAGACAAATTTTGCAGAAAAGTTCTACCGCGGGCAGCGGAAAGCGTTGAGCGTAGCGCGCCGCTTCACAGCCGCCATTCAGTTTGAATCACACTCTAACGTTGAATTTTTTTGATGTCACAAGAAAATGAACAGAGGTAAACCTTTGATATAAGAAAAACGATCCGTTTTGCCATTGCTTATAGAATGTAAAAACTTTCCAGTACATACATAATTTCTCAATTTGTGGCTACTAGCTATTACCCCGCGGCCTCAACACGTGGTCAAATTTTCCCGGAATAAAAAGTGTTCTATGTGTTATTCCAATACGTTAATAACTATATACACACACCCCTTCATCAAAAGGCAATTCAGTACTGAGTGGAAACTTTCGAACTTATATTAAGTCGGATAAGATAGGAAGTAGTATAAGACCGGATATCTTGCATTTGTGTTCGACTGCACGCACTCCCGGTGTAAGAGGGCTTAGCTCGAAGCGAAGCCTCTTGCATACGAGTCGAGAGCTCCGACACAATGCCCTCTCCCAGTCGATCTACCCTTCCAGCTATCAGGTAGGGAAACCCACTCATGGATCGCAGCTGCGATACTTCGGATACTATAGATGTATTCTAAGCACCAAATTCGCAGTTATACCACGACTTTTAATGCGATTTATGACATGACAAATGAGGGATGCCAACATTTGAAGAAAAAAATGTGATGAATTGTATGCACTGTGTGTGTGTGTGTAAAAATAAATCACTGATAACAGTTCATTCAAGTGAGTGATCTAATGATTCACTCATTCAGATTTAATGTTATGAGGCTTTGATCACCATTCTTTAGTATCATTGTTATATTGGAAAACCTTAAACTACGGCCCATACTAACATAATAAATTGATACATTTTGAGTGATTGGTCGCGTGGTCCTGGCGGTGTGTGAATATGACCACGCCATATCTTCCCGTGAGTGCCGTAAAGGCCTGCTAAGGGAATATCCAGAGAATGGGTAGCATGAGCGGACTTTTCGGTACATTTAAATCGTCTGCGATCACGAAGCTACCTGCAAAGCGTGGTGATTATGGCAAACTCCCCCTATAAGCGTCCAAAGTGACGTTTTATGGGGGAGACCTGTGTTCAGCAGCGGACGTCTTCCGGCTGTTGATGTGAGTGATAGATACACATTTCACATGCTAATCTGTACTGTAGCCACCACTATTGGTCTAGGTATGGTAATATTATTTTGTGTTTTGACATCATTTATGTGCTGTCTAGTCGTGAAACGAACGAAAAGTCGTGGTTATAGTTTTGATATTAAAGTTTTATTTATCAGGGAATTATCTTCTGCTAGCGTTTTTTATATAAACTAGTGAAATCAGTTCCAGGGTTTTTAGCGACTAAATTACAAAGGTTCTCCATTTTTAAGCGATGTTTTTTGCTTTTTGATAAGCTTTCTTGTTATAATTAAGGTGTTGTAAAAAGTTCGTTCGTCTTTGCCAGTTGGCGTGTTGAAAAGGATTAAAAAATAATTACAAAATATTAGCTAAAGCAAGAGCAAGAGCATTATCTAAGTTTAAACCAGTACCTCTGACGTATCCAGTCACGAACGAAAAAGGTCAATTAGTTTACCAAAAACACAAAAACTATAGCTAAAGATCAAATCAGCATCAATTACCGAAACCTGACTTCGACAATAATAAAATAAGCATTATTAAAGTTGTTTATGCTCACGTTTGTTTAACTCGAAGTCCTCGGGGTTATTTAGAAGTTTTGATTTGCGATCAAAATTGTTTAAAAACTTTCGAAATGACATTTACAAAAGCTTTCGTCGAAATAAGTCCTAATTTATTTTCGGATTTAGCGTTGACGTAGACCTATCCAGACCGATATAATCTAATAAAGCTATTTATGTTTTCTTTTCTTAAGTATGCGATCTTAAGGTTACGAAGTATGAATTTACATGTTCATTTTTCCCAATATCAATTCTTACATAAAATAAAAGTTTAGGATTAACTTTGTTTGGCGAAACTTTTCACTTAAACACATTTTACCAGCACTAAGTGCTTGAACCCAGTCTGAAACCGTTATTTACAGTTGAAAGGGTATTTCTATTATTGAGTCGACCTCTAGACAGGTGACACGTTAATCCGTTACTGTGAACTATAGAACTTAAATACATGAGCATAGCATGTTATTTGGTTAGAACTACCGCCCCCCACTAGGTGGACCGACGGCCTGGTCAAAACCGCGGGGAGCTCATCGTTGCGTGAGGCAAGCAGCCACTCCAAATGGTGCTCTATGGAGGAGGCCTATATTCTACAGGCTCCACAGTATTTCATTAGAAAAGGCTGCATCAATCTACCGCTTCATCCATCAGCGCTTCGTATTTACCGATTGCAGATTTAAAAATCCAAACATGAACGCAAATAATGCAAGCAATATCCAGAGGAGCGTCTGTTGGATTTCCGAACATTTTGTTTGCTTTACCGTGCAAGTGTTTGCGCTAGAGCTTATTGACTCGGTTCTTTTTTATTTCACTAATATCAGCAGGTATGATTAATTACATTGATTGCTAATAACACTTCTTTATTCTGGTTTTCCATTATGCCAAGATAGGTGCCTGCTATTTTTTTATTTCATTTCATAAATTAACCACCCAAAATAATATTTCTCATAAGATAAACAGTCATGAAAACAAAGATTAAATATGATTAAGGTTTGTAATTTTCAAAACAGTGTGAAGGTTCTCGAAAGGTGACCGCGAACCGGAAGACGGCAACGTAGGCCGGCCCCCTACTAGGCGTAGCACTGCTCTGTCGACTGCCAACAAATAATTTATCATGGCAAATATTCCATGAATGTACCACATGGAAGAAAAAGGGAAGGAATAAATGTATAACAAAACACACAATAATGAAGATTAAGAACCTCCCGTTCTTTCTACGCACACATAAAAACAAATCTAAATTTCAAAAGAAACAGGCACAAATTGGTCCCCAACGAGAATTCCACCCGAGACGTCGACTTAGCCGAGGAGCTAGGGTCATTTTTTAAAAGGCCACCCGTAATGTACAACGTTGACGTGATCTCTCCGTAAATTGGCGCGATTTAAGCGTAATGCCAGGATTTCAACGTAATTTGTCTCGAGCCGAGTCGATATAAAGCGTGTCGTCTGACGAAATACCTGCCAGCTCAAATTACGTTTTGTGTAGACAAAATTCGGGCTAAACGAAACGCGTAAATGTTGCGTTTGAAACCTTCAAAGTATTAAGACTCATTCGCTTCAGTGCTCACGTAAAATTAAAACAAATAGCAGTATGTACAGTCTGCAGAAAGCAGTATGGATTATAGTTCCAATCAAACTCGTTTATGCTATGCTATATTTATTACTAGCTATGCGCCCCACGGTTTCAGCCGCTTGGACAATGTTCTGCGATCTACATCTATAGGAAACACAATTTTCATGGATTAAAAGCGTCCAGCAGTTTCAGCGCTGAATGGTAGCTAACAAACAAACATACTTAAACAGAAACTTTTGCATTTATATAAATTTGATATTATTTGCAAACACAGTGGTAAACTTTTAATTGTTTACCTTTTATTAATATTATGCAAATTAGTGGCATCCATTATTATATCATTATTAAAAACATTTTGTTAAGACTACCTTCCCAACCGTACATTACACTGAGTAGAAAACTTCTGACAATAGTGTGAGTGACTCATTAAAAGGACTGAAAATGTATTACATACGGGAAAGTAACCACAGAAGGCAAATTTAGATTTAATTTTCAGAATTAGAAACTTAGTACTAAGATAAGTAAAATGGTCCGGATATTATGGAATGTGAACGGGTAAGGCCTAATTAAATACGCCCGGCGCGATTTATTAAAACTGGGTTTTAGAAGTTTGGGAAATTTTAAACGGATGTAGAGGTAAAGTTTATTTGTAAATTGAAATAATGATGTATTCATACATGTCACCAAGGGATTATAAAACGTAAAGCCGATGTAGTACAGATTAAATCAGATTGCTGTAAAATGAAGAAAAATATATTTAAAAAAAAAAAAAAAAACCCAAAGACAACAAATTAAAAATCAAAGTTGTTCCCATTCTAGAGTGAAGCAAGTGACCATAAGAAATAAAAATACATATACACTATCATAAATTCGAAAAAAAATCTTAATGAAAGTTGACATAGAGACAGTTTAAGCCCTGTGGAGAAGGTACTTTTCATCCCATCTATTCGAAAAGAGTCAAAGGGTTCCTCGATAAAATGGGTAATTTAGGCGCACTTAACAACAGTGACAAGACTTTACTCATAGAGGAGGATGAAAAGCAGAGCGTACCACACGGTACCAGTATTATTTAACCTCGAGCGACGTACTTTGAATCCCTCGCTACGCTTAGGATTCTACTCTAGAATCCTTCGCTTCGTTCTGGATCCCAACAATCACTCTCGCCCTAAATACATTATTTTGGTCCCTTGTGACACAATCTACTATATTCACACATAAACTAAACTAAAAAGCCACAGGCAATTGCTAGTACGTTTATAAAAAAAAATATGTGTTGACTTTTCACACAGCGCCATCTAGCCCCAAACTAAGCATAGCTTGTACTAAGGGAACCAGATAACTGAAGAGTACTTAGATACTTTTTGTTTGTAAATACATATGACATAGAACACAACATAACACCCAGACACAGAACAAGCACCATGTTCATCACACAAATGTTTATGCTGGGTGGGAATCGAACCCGCAGCCTACAGTTCAGAAGGCAGAGCTACTGCCAACTGAGCTATCGGGCCAGTCAAACTTTATATCATAAGAAACCTACAAACAGTAACGACTAGCGATACAAAACTAATAAGCAGTTCCAATATAAAAGATATCCTACCACTCCTACCAGATCCTCTGCCGCATCGAATTGTGATTATATTTGTCGCATCAGTCCCCACATCCACTCGGTTCCATCTCGGATCTTAATTCAACTCGAGCTCGACTGGTCCGAGGTCTCGTTCAAAGGCTGTGCGATCTCGGCAGTGTATGAACAGACAGTATTCAAGATCGTGAAGGATTGTTCGCCGTCGGAAACGAGGAAATATGAGCATACTTTAGCTACAATTTTGAACTAGATTTGGCCAGCTAGCTACTGCCATTACCAATGTATTTCACGACTATAATATCTTTATAGATATACCTTAACTGTGGTTTATTACACTTTAAAAATCAATTCTATGATAATATATTTCAGTCTTAGAGTCTTACTTATAAAACCTCGCTATGTAGTACTTAGCCACCTCTCAACTAATCAGTTCATAAACTCCTAAACCATGATTATCATTTCCTTACCTATAAACGTTACTTAGCTTCTGCTTAGATAAGAGACGTGTAAACGACTGTCGCCACAGAGAACAACCAAAATAATCGACTAAAATACGAAATAGAACGAATAATTGTTCTCAAAATTCGATTTTGCATCTGTGACAAGGTCGTGAATGTCATGATTAGGACGAAATTGACAGTTAACCTGAGTAGGTAGTTATTGGGCATTCTATTCCACTTTTCGCTCGTTCCTCGCTCCAAGTTGGAATAAAATACCCAATAACTAAAAAGGAAAAGGTTTAGATGAGTTAATAAACTAGACCACTAACCTTACATTGTTATGTTAGAACGTAGTTTCTCTTTCAGCATCCTCGTAGTACAAATAACTAGTCACTCACTCACTTGGTCTAAAACAGTCTATACCATATCGGAATTATCAGAACTTGACAGATTACTATACTACCAGTGTAATGTGAAATGATTTGTCGCTTTTGTCAACAACTGAGTACTAGACCCAGTGTCAACACCCAAATAACCGAAACTGTATCAATTTGAAATTTTATTTGGTGCTGGGTACTCAATATAACTATCCCCAGAAACCTAACTTGGTTCAATGGAACTTGTCAATTAATGGGTACTACATTTCCTTTTCCCAAAATCGACATCAGAAAAACTTCCTGCACAAGGAATTTTAATCGTGTCTTACACTGGGTACTCAATAACTATCCCCAGAGACCTGATTTGGCTCTAAAACACTTTAAAATTTCTTTCACATCAATTTCTGGGTACTACATTTCCTTTCCCCAAAATCAACATCAGCCAAACTTCCTGCACAAGGAATTTTAATCGTGTCTTACACTGGGTACTCAATAACTATCCCCAGAGACCTGATTCGGCTCTAAGACACTTTAAAATTTGTCTCACATCAACTACTGGGTACTACATTTCCTTTCCCCAAAATCGAGATCAGAAAAACTTCCTGCACAAGGTATTTTAGTCGTGTCTTACACTGGGTACTCAATAACTATCCCCAGAGACCTGATTCGGCTCTAAGACACTTTTAAAATTTCGCTTATCATATCAAACACTGGGTACTTTTTTCTCATTTTTCTTTCCCCAGAGCTGACGCTGGAAAAGCATATAAAACGCACCAAGAAAGTTTTCTCATTCATTTTCATCAACACATTTTCCAGTATATTAAGGTTTACTAATCGACTTGTCATTTCACAAACGGGTACTGCACTAAATCCCCGCACACGTAAGATAGTTTGTTAATGCCAAAAATATCATAAAATTCCGTATATGATATTAAACATACTTGCACTTTTGATGTTTTAAACAATTACACTGTTTCACTTACAAAAGGTAACTGGTCTGGCTCCGTGTCAGAGTTTGCATCGTTAGCAAAAAGTACGAACATAGCGACGACAGACGAGCGCCCGCGCACTTCGACCTTCTCCCCTCGCTCGCCTGACGCTGGGAAAATAACATTCCAGGCAAGTAGCGAGTGTGGGTTAGTAGTAACCTGTGCGGCTTTCATAAACAGATGCAGGCAGGTTTGACTCCCACCAACTTTTGCAATTGCTCATATAACGATGTATGAAATCATCGTGAGAGACCCAGCATGGTTTTAGGGTTTCGTACCCAAAGGGTGAAACGGACTCTATTACTAAGACTCCGCTGTCTGTCCGTCTGTCTGTCTATCTGTCCGTCTGTCACCAGGCTGTATCTCATAAACTGTGATAGTGAGACCGTTGAAATTTTCACAAATGATACCTATTTATTAATTTAGTAAAAATACCTATTATTTTGTATTTCTGTTGCCGCTATAACAGCAAATACTAAAACAACAGAATAAAATAAATATTTAAGGGGGCTCCTACACAACAAACGTGATGTTTTTGCTCGTTTTTATAGATAATGGTACGAAACCCTTCGTGCGCGAGTCCTACTCGCACTTGACTGGTTCTTCTATCCATCAACCTGCGGACGTATTAACTAACTCGCAACAGGTTTGCAACAGGCGTAAATTGCGCGATGATTGCTGTCATGCATCATTAGTGGTGTCGAGCATGTATGCTTCGCTACTGCTGTTGCTATGCTACTGCTGTTGCGTTGCTGTTGCAAATTTTACGTAATTACCTCGCCGTACCTTTATAGCATGGTAGATTATGGTCTATACTCCCTCGATGTGAGATAAGGCCAGTAGTGAGAATGTATTCAGTTGTTGTATGTATACCTTTTAGGGATTTGGGTACAGAGGGAAAGAAATAGGTACCTACTACTTCACTCTAATATTTCTCACGGGACTCACGAGAATGAGTTGTTATGTCAGCAGTAAAGTAGATCCGTGTCTTTATATTTATGGAAATGTCAACAATAGCAAAATATTATAATGTGAAATACGAGTTTACGTATCTATGTGTGCAGGTACCTATGTCAGCACTTTCCTTTGTAAAGGTGAAATACTACTGTTCATTATTTGAATTTCCCTGTAAAATTGACGTATGAGTTTTATGATGGTAGTATTTAAGTACTTTAGCAACAATAGAAATTGCATTGAATTTCGATGATCTAATTTACGACTTAAGCTTTTTTGATATTGTCGCATATTTCCCGTATAAAATCGGTTTACACCAACTTTTTTCATTATTTCGAGTTCTGTAGTGATTCAGTGCGATATAGTGAGTCATCGAAGAAAACCAAGCTGTCACGCTGCTGCTACATCTGTAAAATCACCGATAAATCATTAACATGTAAGTGAGTATAGCCAGCCTGTTATAATGTATAACTCTTAAATTCGTCTTAGATGATTTGTGTAGTAATTAAATCTTGCTTATATATTACAGGTCTGACTCGGAATCAGAGAGAGGAATTGTAAGCGTGAGTGCTGACAAGAAAAAGGAAAAAAAGGCACCTCAGGCTAGCGGCAGCGCGAGCAGCACCGCAGCCAAAAAAAGAAAATCTGCCAGCACGCAAAGGTAATCATAATAATATTAACATTTCCATTATTGATAAAATTATCAGTTATTTTGTTTAGCATTTACCTAATTCTTATGTGAACGGTTGAAATTCGACTTCGTTTTTTGTGATGACCTGATTAGTGATTTTTCTAGTATATTGTGATTCTTTGGATATCTATACAGGTACAAATAATACTTTAAGGTTTCTAGCTAAAATTCAATATGTAAGTAGATATGCAATAACTTTATTATTATTTTGCAGTGGTCGCAAAAGGGCGCAGCCAGCCCGTGTGGACATATTTGGACTAGGCGATACGGATGTAGAGGAGGTCGTGGAGCCAGTAGCAGTGAAGAATGCATTAAAGTCAACATTCGTGAACCGTGTGGCCAGCGGATCTCAGCGTCGCGTCGCAGATACTGGAGGTGAATTCTACGTGGACCTCAAGGTATACAACACTGTGGATGTGGAATCCACCGTGCCGGAGGATAGGTGGAAAAAAGCTTTAGTTCGGACCACGTTCAGGGTTGCCGAAGACTCACCTCAGTGGGCGAAGCTTCAAGCTTTAGTGCGAGAAGCTCACAAGCTTTTTGAAAGCTGTGAGCCAACATTCTATTCGAACAACGTTTTTATTAAGGGTTGATTTTGAATATTGTTCATGAGATACAATGTATCAGGACAGCACCTAAAATCTTTTTTATAGTTATCAAATGAGTTTTATTAGCTTTGGCGTATTTTGATAGTCTTAATTTTAATATTTCGTTCTGTACGTTTTAATTGTTATTATTAGAAGACTTATATAACCAAAATTTTACTGATCACTTGATGTAAAATAACTAAACACAAAAATGCCTTTTTGTACATTTTGTAATATACAAGTTGATAATAAGCGATGGGTAGGTCATATGCGAAGCAATGCACATAAAATTAAAAGCATTGTACCGTTATCTGACGGCGTCGATATAATTCAGTCAGCGTTTCGCAGCCGTATAGCTAGCTATAGAATTAAAGCAGCTGACAATGAGGAAGTTAGTTGCATACCTACATTTTTAAACGCTATTCGCACAAAGATTGAGTCGCTCCTTGATCAAACGATCCAATCTCATACAAGTGTTAAAGTGAACTTTGAATTGTTTTCATCTTTTCTTTTGTTCAAAAACGATTCGCACGAAATTAAGTCTTTTGCAACAAACAATTTTACGCTTCATTTAAATTATGATATCAATAATCTGTTAGCAAAAGTATTAGACTATGTCATGAAAAAAGTAGAAGAATTTCAAGAGCGAGACAGTGGGTGGACTTTTTTAAAAAACTGTCACCTCGAAATAAATATATGCAAGTACGATCCACTGCAAGGCTCGAACTTTATAGATTTACCAAAGTTTATCAAAAACAAAAAAGCATGCTTAAATATTCAAAACAAGGATGACTATTGTTTTTTGTGGTCCGTTATTGCAGCGCTTTATCCCACTACCAAACATCCGGATCGAGTTACTTCTTATCCAAGGTTTCAAGATAAATTGAACATTAAAGGTTTATCTTTTCCAGTCACATTCTCAGACATTTCAACATTTGAAAAAAATAATCCTGACTTAAGTATATGTGTGTATGGACTTAAAGACAAAAAAATTATTACTGGGCCGTTGTACAAGTCAGACTCCAAAACATACAAAAAACGAATTAATTTGCTGTTGCTTGAAAATAATACTAATTCGCATTATTGTTTGATTAAAAACTTGTCTCGCCTTGTAAGAAATCAATTGACCAAACATCACGGAAAGTTATACTTTTGTGAAAACTGTTTATTATTTTTTTCTTCTAATCAGAAACATAATGAACACATCTGTGGTGGTGTTGTGACTATTCTACCTGAAAAGGGATCAGTAATTCAATTTAAAAACTATAATCGCAAGCAAGATGTACCGTTCGTTATTTATGCGGACTTTGAAACTATGTTACTTCCTGTGCAAGGCTGTGAACCTGACCCTGACAGTGCCAGTACTTTCGATGTGCATCAACACATACCTGTCGCATTTGCCTATAATATTGTTTGCGAATTAGATGAGACTCATAATCGGTTCGTAAGTTATCGAGGAGAGGATTGTGTTACACGCTTTATCGCCTCGCTATGTGATGACGTAACGAATATACATAAAATATTAAATACAGCTGCACCGATGATTTTCAATGAGCTTGATTCTGAAGACTATAATTCAACTAATCGGTGTCATATTTGCAAACATTTTACGTGGGGTAGTAAAGTACGCGATCATTGTCATTTAACAGGAAAATATCGAGGTGCGGCTCATCAACAGTGCAATTTGAATCACAAAATTCCTAAATTTATTCCAATATTTTTTCATAACCTCTCAGGTTATGACTGCCACTTATTTATAAAGGAATTAGGAGAATTACCGGGTTCAATTAAAGTTATACCAAAAACTAAAGAAAGTTACATTTCTTTTACTAAATTTGTACCCGTTTCGGAGGAGGAGTATATACCGTTGCGTTTCGTTGATTCATACAAGTTTTTAAGTGCAAGTTTGGATAAACTAGCTAAAACATTATCACCAAACGATTTTGTGCATATGCAAAACCATTTTCCGGATACAGGTCAATTAGAATTATTATCTCGTAAAGGAGTTTATCCCTACGAGTACATGTCGAATTGGAAATGTTATGAAGAACAAAGTTTACCGTCACAAGAAAAGTTTTACAGCTCTTTGAACGACACAAACATATCTGAAGATGATTATAAACATGCGCTGTTGGTGTGGTCACATTTTGATATAGAAAATTTAGGACAATATACTGACTTGTATGTTAAAACGGATGTTCTGCTTTTGACAGATATTTTTGAAAAGTTTCGTAAAACATGTAAAAATCATTATGAGTTAGATCCAGCATTTTATCTGACTGCCCCCAGTTTGTCATTTGACGCGATGCTATTAAAGACAGGGGTGCAACTTGAACTCATTAGCGATCTATCGATATTACGCATGATACAAAAAGGCATTAGGGGTGGCGTTTGTGTGTGTACGCATCGTATGGGACGATCAAATAACGCACATATGATTGATTATGATCCAATACAAAAAGATACTTTTATAGTATATTTGGATTGTAATAATCTGTATGGATTTAGCATGTGTCAGTCCCTTCCTTTATCGAATTTCAGATTTTTAGGTCAACCTGAAATCAACAGATTAAACGTAATGTCAATATCTGATGATGCGGATGAAGGTTATATTCTTGAAGTTGATTTAGTGTATCCGGAAAACTTACATGCAATGCATAATGACTTACCATTTTGCCCTGAAAAATGTACACCACCAGGTGGGAAGAGCAATAAACTCGTTCCCAATCTGTACAATAAATATGAGTACGTAATCCACTACATACATCTAAAAACATGTCTAAAACACGGCCTAGAGTTACGGAAAATACATCGAGTGATTGCATTCAAACAAAGTTCTTATCTGAAACAATACATTGATTTTAACACTGAGCTCCGTCAAAAAGCTAGATCGACATTTGAACAAGACTTTTTTAAACTCTTAAATAACAGTGTATTTGGCAAAACTCTCGAAAACAACGAAATGAGAGTAAACGTTCATCTTGTCAATCAGTGGGCTGACGATGATAATATAACCAAAAAACGAATAAGCGCTAACAAGCTGATAGCTAGCCCATATTTTCATAGCGCATCAGTTTTCACCGATAACTTAGTAGCGATTCAAATGAAACCCGATCGAGTAATCCTTGATAAACCTATTTACATAGGTTTTTCTGTTTTAGAATTATCTAAAGTGCACATGTACAATTTCCACTACGATGTTATAAAACCATTTTACAATGATCGAGTTCAATTATGTTACACCGACACCGACAGCTTTATTTATTTGTTGGACACGCCAGACTTTTATCAAGATTTAAAAGATAATTTTCTTGATCACTTTGACACTAGTAATTATGATCAAAAAAACCAGTATGATCTGCCAATAATAAACAAAAAAATACCTGGTTTATTTAAGGATGAAATGGGCGGAAAAATAATTACTGATTTTGTTGGTTTGAGATCAAAGTTATATTGCGTTAAAACTGAAACTCATACAATAAAAAAAGCTAAAGGAGTCAAAACAAGTGTTGTACGTAAATTTGACATATCTGAATACAAGAATGTGAATTTTAATGAAAGCATTGTACGCAAAAAAAATGTTTTGTTTAAATCTATTAAACATCAAATATTTACAAAAGGTATTCATAAAATTGCTCTCTCTGGAAACGATGATAAGCGCTGTGTTTCTAAAGATAGGATTACTACCAAATCTTGGGGCAGTACATTTATTTTAAAATCGTAATTTGGGTTAATTAAGTAAATATTACTTATCCTTAAATACAATGTACCTACTGTTTTTTATTATAAGAATAAACTGAACTTTCTCAAGATGGTATTAGCTATAATGCTTATGTAACTATTAGGTAATTTAGGTGAGATTCAATGTTTCAATGAATATTATTATTATAAGATGTATTAAACGTAAACAGTTTTAGTTATATAAATGTAAAACCCTTACTTATAATTTTAAAGTTAAATAAATGAATACTTACCTTACGCTGATGTATGTTTTTTATTTATTATGATCAACACCTACCCATTATAATTAGGTAATTAGGCAGGTAATCATTATTTTCACCTTTAGAACTCGATTAATGATAGAAACAATCAAGAGCTATTAAAGCGACACGACAAGTTTGTGTCAATTCATATCAATATATTATGTACTTATGTATATCATTAAGTATTTTTATGAATGCAAGTAGGTACCTGCTATTATCTAAATAGAGTCACATCAGCGCGTACTTAATTAAGTGCCTAGCTACCTACTCAAAATCCAAACGTTTATTATGATTGTTTGATTATTGATTAGGTACCTATGGGTTGTCTCACTAAACTTCGATTTTAAGCTCATTGCTTAAAATTAAAGATGTCACTGCAGCATAATATTGCCTATAATGCGAATTGAGTAAGAAGCAGATTGAGATATAAGTAATAGCGTTTATTATTTGGATAGATCATAGTACCTACATTATAATGTCCTGTAGGTAGTTGTTATAGTATATCATTCATAATAATTATAATAAATGTTGTATAGGTAGAGGTCGTTAGTAGGCACCAACATAAATCTAACCAAAAATTCAGAATTTTTCAAGTTTTAACCTGATAATGAGTTCACCGTAGGTATTATATTTCAATCGCATCGAGGTGGATTGTGTAAGTATTGCTATCTTTCTAAGAAGTGGTTTTTATTTCAGTCAGCGTTTTAAATTATGTGTATAGCATTATAGAGTTATGATAAGCGGAACTAGAAATCAAGTTTGAACTTGAACAAAGGACATGTAATGTAATCTAACACGTCTTATTAGAAATAATTATACCTACTTATTCAATTTGATTTGTAGATGCCTTTTTAATATTTACAAGTATAAATAAACTTTATAATGTACTTACTAAGAAAGATTTTGATTTACTTGGAAGCGCTATTAATTTTACTCTAAAATACTTATTTAGCAAGCGGTTAGGCGGTATCAAATAGATCCATTCTATGTAAGCAAGATGACACCATAGCCAGCACAGGACAACAATAAAAATAATGTATGATTTAAATAACCATTAAATCTATATCAAGACCAGTGATCGGTCGTGCGCTACTCAACAAGTTAAATTTTATCTACACTTTTACGTAAGTACCTACTTGACTTGTTTATTTTCATAAAAATTGTTATTTTTGCTTTCTTTGTTCACGTAAGAATCTGTTTGTGATGTGTTTATGTACTAAAAGTTTTAATACATTATTACAGGTCATGATGTCGGATACTGATCAGACATATTACAATAGTCTACCATGTGCGCAGGATCCAGCAGCTTGGGACGATGAATTTGCAGCAGAAATGCAGAGAAAGCGAAACATTGAGCTAGCAGAACAGAAACTCGCTGAAGCCACATCCGCTTTTGAAAAAAGGACGAAGAAGAAGTCTAAAAAAGATGCGATGTCCTATGTCATTACCAATATTGGCAGAAGAGGGCGTCGCATGCTGAAAATTCAGATCTATGACCATGATGACGTGAGAAATTTGTTCAACGAAAGTGTTCGCGTTCAATATGTGATGACGGACTGTATCGACGACATAATGGACAATGCTCAACATTTAATTAATAAAATTTCAAAAAAATTAAGTGATGATGCCGTGTTATAATAAGTAGCTCCTAAATAAGTATATAATCTTATAATTAATACTGTTTTCAATTTTAAATATGAAATAAACATGAATTCTTATTAAATTATGGCTTATTATTATGTTCCTAAGTAGGTAGGTAGGCAGATAATTAATAAAACAAATGTTAGTAATTGATAAAATTTATTTAAAAAAACAATAGGTAGTTATTTAGCTAAGTATAGTATTATATTATCTATGACTAAGTATTAGGTACATACCTTATCTTAAATTAATATTACTTAACACAGTACACAGCAAAAAATACTTAATACAATTAAATTAGACAAGATTTTATTATTAGCAACAACAATTTTCGACCCAATCGTAACCTTCCTTGCTTGAATCATAACTACTAGATCTAGTTTTATTTTCTTGATTTATTAATATTTTATCCTCCTTTTTACCGCCAATATCATTAAATTTAAAAATCTGCATATTATTTTTAGTAAACCACGTCTTTATTAAAACTACATTTTTTAATGCACAGTGCTTTTTATGATAAACACAATTAAATGAACAGTTAGCATCATTATTATAAAGCTGATTCAATCGCAAAAAACTAGGACAACCCTCATCTCCAATATCTATAATTTGACAGTTACCTAAACATAAAGCAAATAACCATTTCGCTTTTTCCGTTCCTTTAACAAAAACTTTCTTTTTAGCTAAAAAAGGTATAACAACACGTTTAAGTTCATGTAAATTCATGTAACCTTCACTCCAAAATATACCGCGTTGCCTCTGTATCCATGAAACTTGTTTTTTTTCTTTTTCTGGTAAATTACAATATGGATGGGGTGGTTTAACTAAAAACACTTGGGTATAATCTTTCG
The DNA here is from genome assembly GCA_910589525.2 of Ennomos quercinarius. Taxonomy (NCBI): domain Eukaryota; kingdom Metazoa; phylum Arthropoda; class Insecta; order Lepidoptera; family Geometridae; genus Ennomos; species Ennomos quercinarius. The sequence goes on along the minus strand of OU342504.1, from coordinate 12,052,834 downwards.
TAGCAAGTGCAAATTCTTTAACAATAAAAGAGTTGTAGGAATCTTTGAATCCCTGTAAATCAACTATAACATAATCCGGATTCATGATATCTTCTTAACGATATTAGTCAAAGGTTTATATTCAATGATACAGTCGTTTAGAATCAAACAAAAAGCCGTCGTGTTTTCAGGAAAATCTACAACAGCTTCAAGGTCAATGCGAACATCTATAGGCCCTGTTTTCAAAGTTTCATTTTGTCGCGAGCAATCAATCACAAATAAAGGAGCTTTGGTTTTAAAGTCTTCGTAACTTAATAAAGGTTCCGGACGACGGCCGTAATAAGACTGTTGAAAATTAGCGTAGCGCTCGTATATTAATGTGTACTTATCATCATCGAAATTGATATTTAGATTTTCATATGGAAAGTAGCATGAGTTTAAAAATACTTTAAGGTTTTGTAGCTGACAATGATCAAACTGAGACATATCTTTGTCAAGTTGTCGCATACGATTTGTTTGTAACCCTACAATCACGTATCGAGGCTTTTCTATTTGAGAAGATGTTTTAATTGCCCATGTATGTTTTGTAGTTTTTGGAAGTGATGGGTACTCGTACAGATCCCAGTTTCTAAATATGATGCTAATTGTGCGATCCTTTTCTAAATATTTAAGCAAATTGAGTCGCTCGCGATCGGATACTTTTATATGTGGAACGCGCCAATTAATTTGTTTAATGTCAATATAATTTATAACTTCACCAGCTTCCAACTTTACAGAATTAAGGTTTGTGCTATTACGAAGTAATATTAATTCATGCTTGCAGTTCATAATAATCTTATTATAGTCTTCAGCAAACCCAAGTATTTTATTTAAAGGAATGGAAACTGAAAATTTTCCAGACAATTTATTTGTGGTTCCATCGATATCCCAGGCCCAAGACTTAGCCATCTTTGATTCATTATCATTCATTGAAACAAGAGATTTCATAGTTGTAGTAATGCCTGCATTTTTTATTTTATCTATTTCTACACCATTTAGCTCATATCGAATGTCTTGAAAAAAGAATAATGCAGGGTTATTTGTAAAATGCACCTTACTTACTATTGCTTTTGTATCACGTTTAGTAACAAGAATGCTCCCTTCTATGAACAAAGTACTGGCTGAAGGTAAAACATACAGATCCTGTTGGTTAATAGGTATCCGTATCTCATCATTTTCACGAAAACTATTCACATAGGGTTTGTATGAATGGTATTCTACACTCTCGATGGTGTTATCAAGACGTGGAGAATCTGCTATGTTAAGAATGCTCATTTTAATAACCCAATTAATTTAAGAAATTTCTTGTTATCCTTCGTCAACTTCACTTTAGGTCTTCTTTTGATGATGTTGCGGCTTGAAATGGACCGATTCACTGTTGCTGATGAGTTTTTATTAAAGTCAATCATTTTAGTCTAACATGAAAATATAACTGGATATCTTCGCCACGTAAATTTACTAAATTATTGTTTGAATCTAATACTTTGACAGTGATCGAGCTAATACTGTTTTGATTAATTGGAAAATAAATTATATTTTTCGGTATTTCAATTATTCGATAACCAGGTGGCACGTTTGGAGGGAATTCGTGGATTATGTGACTAGGTTTTCCGTCAGTGTATGATCCGCTTATGATATCACATTCGATCCTCAGCACGGTAGTCGAAAGAATGTTGACAGGATGAGAAGATTCATTTAATATATTAGCTTTCAGCACAATTTTGTTAAAACCAAACACTTTTGCAAGCAACGGACTTTTTTCAAAATGTATGTCTTTAGAACAAATGATAGAAGTCTTTAGAGTATTGTTATTACAAATTAACTTGAAAGAACATTCTTTCATGTTCTGTTCCAAATAATCACTTATATCACTTAGCTCATACGATCCCTCTGGTATCTCAATGACTTCATCTTCACCGAAATATAATTTGTTGTTAGAATTGTCAATATTAGGTATAGAATTAAATGTTGAAAAATACAACAGCCCACATTCATATTCGCCATTTAGTTCTAAGGCAGGCGAATAATGTGTGGTTGTCATCGGAGTAGAGCTAGATATAGATAGCGTAAAAGACATTGTGCTACTGATGGTAATTTAGTGTTCTATCACTTTAAATGTGTTTTCCAAAAATTTTTTAGATATTGAATGCATAAATGTCCACAATTCACTGTATCGTAACTTTGATACTTCATGTAATTATAAAAAACTTCTCTATGACTTAAGTACTTTAATAATTCTGTCGGTGGTTTTAAATCACCGAAACTGTCAAAATACTCACAATAATTGTTATTTTTTACATAGGCTACCCAGTGTGTTCCAGGATTTTGATGATCATCTAAATTAATAATACCGCATTCTATACGCTTAGGTTTATTCGGTAGTCTATCTCTCATGTAAACACCTCTAAAATATGGTATAACACTAGAATGTTCTAAAATATCTACATCGGTTAGAGCGCGGTTGGGCAGCCTTTTATTTAGTTTTTTGAAGCTTTTAGAAACAAACCACTGCCTTTTTTATATGGTTTTAAGTAACACCCTTTTCCTAGTGCTATTGCTTCCATAGTTTTATTGTGGCGTTCAGATTCTTGAAGATTTTGTTTTGCTGATTTATAATCGTTTACTGCTTTTGCAATACCTGCAGCACCACCTGCTAAAGCACCGAAGGCTGATAGTCCGGCAAATATTGGAATCAATGGTAATATCCCTCCAGTCTTGGGTATGGGTATAACACGCGGCAGCCGAATTTTATTTTTAACAAAATATTTTTTTGCAACTGCATAAGCAATTTTGATTGCTTTCTCATCACTGTTAGGTTTCAGTTTCTTTAGTTCAGTGCGTATTTTAGTTACAACAGATTTAAAGTTTTTTACACCAGCACCCAACTTTACCTTTGTTTTCATAACTTTATTTACCATCCAGGAAGCCATTTTTTCTCCTGTACTGGCGTTTTTAGATTTAATTCGCTTTTTAGCCATTTCAGCAAGTATTAAATCAGCTTTATGACGATCTTTTAAGTCAGAGCTATTGTTGTAGGCTATGTCGTGTTGCTTACAAGCTTCGTCCAATTCGTTAACCCCTCGGTCGCCACGAAATAATCGTTCTCGTAATCTTGTACCAGGTCCACAATAATTATAACCTGGTAAATGCAGCTCAAAAGGTAAATTATTTATTACTTTGTTGATGAGACCACCTCCTTCCATTGGTTCTATGTGAATGAAAATGTTCTTATGACACAATCTTTTTATAGGTTATAAGACAGCATTCTTATGAATCCATGAGTTTTCATTCTCATTCAGACCTAACCATTTAACAAACAACTGGTTACCCTTTCGTTTTAGTATCTTTTCTATCAAATAAATACCAGGATACTTTGTTTTTTGCAACTCTTGTTCATAAAACGTTCCTAAAATATTTTGTTTGTGTTGGTCTTCTATATGGTATGTAACTGGTTTCGTGTTGTTTATTTTTACAATCGTGAAAAGTTCAGTGGACCAATTTGGTGTGTACCCTTTTCGAAAACTGCCCTTGTACTTACTGATGCGAACTTGCTCGCCTATCTGAAACTTTGGTTTTTTTATATCGAGTATTTTTCTCGATTTTATGATATTGCTCAATACAATCGTTTTATTTGAGGCATTAACAGCTATTGGTTTAAACCTTGTTGTACGATGTATGGTTTCATTATAATTATTTATGATTTTTTGCAAAGGTTTTCCGTTCCACACATAATTTCCGACTAAATTAAAATATTTATATAATATATTTTTTATAGTTCTGATGAATCTTTCCACGATAGACGCTTTTTTAATGGAAAAAGTAGAGTAATGATTAATTTTGTATGTTTTCAAAAGTGTTTGAAAGACGTCGTTATAAAATTCTTTCCCTAAGTCAGTTTGTAAATTAGTAGGTATTCTTCCCTTCTTAAAAATACTTTCCATAGCGTTTGATATTTCACATTTCGACTTAGTTTTCACAGGAACTGCCCATCCAAATTTGGAGAAAGAGTCGATCACCACAAGAATATATTTATAACCTAAATTAAACCTACTTAAATTTTTTATGTCTATTAAGTCGGCTTGCCATAAATCATCAATATCTTTAATCATAACACAGCGACGATTAAAATTTCTGCGTGCTTGTTTATGAATTTCATTGACAATTTCTTGTTTAGTCATTTTTAATCGTCGGTTTAGCAATGCTGTTTATTGTATGTTCGGTATGAACTTGATGTAATGTCTTAATTTGACCGTTGATTAGCTCCAACATAGAATCTATCTCTTGCTTTGTGTAGAAATTTTTTTTGATGACTCTTTCATCAATTTCTATTGTATGCTTATTGAATAAATCTTCTGATAAACGTAAACGTTTATGAACATGATGTCCGAACTTATCTATATTCATAGCACTAGAGAGTTATTGATCGGTCAACAGTCATAACAAAACTGAGTGAGTTTTTACAGTGTATTCTTTTTATTAATTGATGACACCACTTTCTCGCAATTCCTCGATGATTGATATTATTTCATTATCTAAACCAGTGTTTCCAGCGTCACGAGAAGCGAGTAACAATTTTAATCTTTCAACTAATTCATTAGGATCATCCCAATACACATAGTCCACTTTTGGTTTCACTTTTTTCATGATTGGCAACCCCGACCCTTTAACAAGACTTTCGGTACTAGTTGTGTAGTATTCTTTAGCTAATTTAAAAAGCGGTTTTACAACGTTTAGATATTTTATACCTTTGTTACTTTTAATTGGTTTTTTTGGATCATAATCACGACGGTGTGCATTTGTGTCTATTAACATTTGTTTATAATTTTGTCTATCATCTTCAGTTACTTTTTCTAGTTCAGGTATTTTTTTTAATAACAATTCATAAATTCCAGGTGTTTTATTATAATGTCGTCCACCCACATTGATTTCATTATCCGTGATATGAAAAACTGATGTGCCCATTTTAAGTTTTCCACGTTCTAATCGAACTCCAAAAGGAATACTTCTAAATGTTTCACCTGTTAATGACCATGACAAATCATCTGACTCTTCAATAGATTTGAAAGATGTACCACTTATATTCGGAGTACTGTTTTCATCCTCTGTACTTTTAGAACTGTCTGATGAGCTTGATTCTTCTTCGGGTTTGTGGATGACAGTTTGATCAGATAATCTATTACTGATATCAAATCTGCGAGTATTGTTTAATTCAAGTTCATCATCATCTGACGCACCACGTTCATTGTACTTAATTTTTTTGCAATATGGTTTCGCAATTACTTTATTAGTAGTTGAGCCACTTATTGCAACCATTTTGTTAAGAGGTTCTGTTATTGGTTTTAAAACAGATTCGATAGCTAAATCGCTATCTGATTTAAAGTTTTTAATCATTTTAACCTTTCTTTTTACAACATCTGCTGATTTTACAATTTGTTGTTTTAGTTTCTTTTCAATATTATTCATGCTATTATTGTTACTTGCACAAGCCTATTCTTCGTGATGTTTAATGTGTGAATGATTTTTTATTGTTGTTTTACATATTATATATGAACAGCTAATCCAAAATAACAAATGTGTCAAAGTTTTTCCTGTAGCCACCATTATTCCTTTCACAATCTTTATTTATTACCAAGTAATTGTATGGACAGCTCCAAATTTCTTTACACATTTCACGAAACTGATTCCACGACATATCTGTATTCACATGTTCGTCATAAACATGTTTAAGGTTTATTTCGTCTTGCTTAAAAAGAACAATAACGTTAGCGTTATCTCTGATCAGTTGTTTCGGGATTTTACTGTAGGTTTGGTTTAAGTAAAAACAATCAATTCTTTTATGCCTTCCTGTAGCAAAGTAGTCGCGTATATTATTTTGTTTCTCACAAGCGACATCATCAAAGACTATTACCGAATCTGGTTTAGCATTCTCCAGACTTAACACATCGTCATTATCTTTGAATTTATAAAAGCTTATTTCTGGTACTAATTTTAAGACACTTTCCAAGAAAACGTATTTAGGTTGATATAACGTTTTGGAAAAAATTAAAACATTCAAAAAGTTGACACCATGTTCATGTAAAAGGAGACCAACCAATAGATTGGTTTTGCCACAGTTTGATGGTCCACAAATGATGCACCGAATAGTGCTCGGCAGTAGCTTGCCATGTTTTTGTATCTTCGGCGAAGTTGATACACAAATTTGGTCTAAACTCAAAGAATGGGGCTGTTTAACAAATAACATGTGTGACCAATGTGGTTGCTATGACAAAAATGAATAAATGAGGCCCCAACGCACTGTTTTATATAAAAAATATTCAGCTTCCTCTGAATGGAATATTTCAGACTAATGGGTTGGTAACTCATCTAAACCTTTTTTTTTTTTTAGTTATTGGGTATTTTATTCCAACTTGGAGCGAGGAACGAGCGAAAAGTGGAATAGAATGCCCAATAACTACCTACTAACCTGGTTAAAAATGGAAAGAATTGTCACACGTGTAAGAGGTTGTCTTTTTTTTTTTAAAAATTTCATGTTTTCTGGCAAATTATTTCTATTAATTCCGAAGGTCGTCAAAGTCCATTATAATCACTGAGCAAGAATTTTTTTGATATTTATTGAAATATTCAACAAGGTGGCGAGCGATGGTGGCCGAGCGGTAGCATGTGCGCTTCGCAATCTTACGGCACCGGGTTCGATCCTCGGCCCTGCACCAATGACTTATCTAGTAAGTTATGTGCAGTTTGTGATGCCATCGCTCCGTGCCTCGGAGAGCACGTTAAGCTGTCGGTCCCGGTTGTCATAAGAACATCTATGGCAATCGTTACGGGTAGTCAGACGCCTGATAGAATCTGACGCCTGATCTAACCATCCCTGTTACTGGTTCCTTATGGGTTGCGAGGTCAGATGGCAGTCGCTCGTGTAATTCTGGTAGCTCGCCGCTACAGGTTAGATTGGGAGTCGATCACCAATAACAAATGGGACTTTTCCCATTTGTCGATATTTCAATCATCATCATCCTCTTTGCCTTTGCAAAGAGGATGATGATGATTGAAATATTCAACAATCACAGACTTAATAACAGTAACCTCAAAGCACACCACCTCTTTGATTTTGACAACAACGTACGCCGTCAAACAAATGTTTTAAACGCGCTATCTTGGCTCTTAGCGGGCTTAAACCAGGTCTCGATGGTGGTTAATTTTGACAGCTACTTAGGAATTACTTAGCAACCTCTTATCGCTAAATCACGTTTATAGGTAAGAATTTTGTTAATATGTTGCTAAGCAAATGAATAAAAGATAAGAGGGGTTTATGAGTAAGACTGTTAATGTTTACAATAGAATTTAATTTACTAATAGAGTGTGCATCTTCTTCCTTTTATTTAAGAGCCCTGTTCTTGTCGTTGGGGTAATCGCCATCGTTCTCTGTCTTCAGCCAATGCTTCCTCGAAATGACATGTATCTTTTCTTTTATTTATTTATTTATATGCACATTTTACTATCTGAGTTTGAATTGGTATATTATCCCGAAAGGGGGTAAGTCTACTCCTCAAGGTAGACAATGTTTCTTCTACAACTTTTCTAAATTAATAGTTTTTCATTGAAGAAATACCATGTAAAGTTTACGTTCGAAGATAGCCCTAGTGCTGGGTGGCTGAACTTCGTCCTTGACCGAATGCACTTGATGAGTTTAACGACCTGTTTTTAGAAATGAATTTATAGTATCTTGTTAACTATCGTAGCCATCGCACGTGCAATTTTGTGTGTGGATTTATTTTCTAGTATGGTGGTTTGGGAACACGCAGTTTCAAGTAAGGCTCTGCCAAGAAGATATATAACATGTTTAGGCAACCTTTTAACTAATTATATTTAAGTTGTATGGGTACATAGGCTTAGGTTATGATGGGACTGGCATACCCTAATGGATAAAAGTCCCTAAATAAAATAAAGAAAGATTATAAAAAAAAAGTAAGGCTCTCACAACTTGTGGGCTATCATAGGCCCAGGGGCTATATCCCGAAAGGGATAACATACTAATTCAAACTCACCTTGTATAAACATTCTATATACATCGTGTATATAGAATGTACTATATTATATTTTGATTAAAATCGACGGTTTTTAAAACTATGCATACGAAGTTTGTAGGTATTATTTAACAATTATCCCGGCAAGGTGTCGTTAGGCAAGTTTTTGCTCAGATATTTTCCGTTTATTGACATACGATATGCCAATAAACCAAAAATAACAAGAGTTATTTATTCCAGGTCCTTCAGTCTGCTGATACCGAGACTTAAATACCAAGCAAAGCGGAACCAGAAAAAAAATCCGAACATATTTTTTCCATGCGATCAATATTGTATTATTGATAAAATAATAGTCAAACTTTGGCATATTCGTCTATTTAAAAAAATAATTGACCGTATAGTGCTACGCAGCACCGCCCAGCCACTCAATACCAACAGACGTATTTTCGCGTAGATATTTTTCATGTCTGGTATCCAATAATAACATTAGTTACTTAGTTCTATTATTTAGAGTTCATGCTAGCCACAATACTGACTACAATCATCTTATATGTGGTACAGTCAGCCGTGTGCCACCAGAGCGTCTAATTCAAATTGAACAGTAGATATAGGTAAGACCACCTGGTCGGGCCGTCGACGATCACTCTGGTAATGTACGGCGGCTTTGATCTTATTACACGACCCAGCGTGGTATATATGAGTGGGCTTGACGAGCTAATTTCAGACAAATGTCTTAGAACTGTTGGACTAGAATCCCCTTTTCGGTTTGTTGTGAGGGATGTCTTGTTTTACAGCCGGTATGTTAACGCACATTATTGTAAAATTCACATGGTTAACTTGTGTAACTTATATGTTATAGAAATATGTTTTAAACAGGTAATAATTGTATTATATTTAAATACATACATTGTAATTTAAATTATAATTGGGTTTGTAGCTGCATGCAAATAAAAATAATTTTATAAATAGGTACTACGATAGTCAATACTTAAAAAACATTTTTATTAAATCACTCATATACAAGCGGTAATAATTATTCTAGTAACCGGGCGGCGTACTACTGAATTCTAAAGTAACTCAGCATAGGAGTAAATAGTTGTGCAAGTATTCGCGTTAGTCGACGTATCGGCGCGCCTCGTGTAATGTATGCAAAGCGAGCTAATAAAACGCAAGTCGGCCGAGCCGGCAGCGCACTAAATTCGAGAACAGTTGACATTTATCCAAAGTTACATCCGTTACAATAACAGTCGCAGTTACGATATCCGAGCGCGCTCCGGCGTCCATTTGTTCTAGTTCCGCAGGCATTGCGCCGCAGCCAGCTCTCTAATGTAATGGGAAACTTTACTCAAACAGGCTACGAGCGCCGCTCGCGGATTAGACGTACCGAATCGCGCCTCGAACCTTCTCTCCGCCTTGAAACATCATTAAAATTCACCACGCGACCACCGTCCGTATCCTAGCGGAAGCTCAAAAATATTTACAGTTTAAGCTGTATCCGCGGCATTTAATCAACTTACCTGCACGCAAGGGGCGGCGCTTGCAATTCGCAGAATTATTTTAATGAAGCCGCTTGTACGGCGCTGTTTACTAGCTATTCACGTTATGCATCTGCTTAGTTGGTTGTAAGTTTGAGACGTGAGCGAGCAGTGTGCATGGTTTGCTAATCAACGCTTAGAGCTACGTCTTATCCGGCTTCGCAGAGCGGATAGCAACGGTTCTATGCATCAGCATACATAATGATGTTGGGCGAGCGGGCTTCTCATATGAATCTGTATCAAATATATACCGAACATTCACACCGGTCAATCAATATTCGCGAAAACAAGGGCCTGTCAGCGAATAAATCGCGGAGCGTATCGATTTAAGCGCCATAAAAATATGGCGCTATAAACGTGTAAGCGCTCGTGTCAGGTAAAAAGATTGATGGCTCAATTCAAAGTCACACTCTCAACTCGCATGGCCTTTTATGTCGCCGGGGACGGAGTTTTATATGCGTCTAAGTAACGCTTGTCGCTGCCCGGAGGAAATGAGAAAGTTATCGGTATCTAAATCCTCGCCCGGGGGACCGTTGAACGTTCTCCTAATAGATATAAAATCCGAGGGCTCCGTATAATTCAATTTTGGTGGGGAGGAATTGTAACGTAGGCGACCTGTGGAACAATTTATGTGTGGCCACGGCGATGGACGCGGGATGCAAGCTGACAGGCGCGGCGCGTCGCCACGCCCGCGTGTCGGAATCGCGTCGTGTCACCGCTTGCGGCTGCTGGCGGGCTATTTCAACAAAATGTACCGTACTTTAGGAACACGTAAATCATCCGCAGGCGCGTCTAAAACACGTCCCACCAGAATGTAAATTTCATAAACCCACGCCGGTGGGTGCAATGGCTTCTGCTACAATATTACGATCAGTGACCGGTCACGTATCCATTTCTGAAATGTGTACCTAATATTCTCGATATTGAATACACATTCACCTTTATGGATTTTCTCAGGTTTCACGTTGAAATATTGAATTAGTATCGAGTTAATACGTTTACGGGATCAGAGAAAGGTCAGCGAAGATCAAGTAAAACTTCACTACCATTAAGTAAAACATAAGTCGGGTATATCGCGAGTCAATAAAGGTCGATTACAGCGTAAATTATAGTTCTGATAACGGCCGTAGGTCATATCCTTAACTTTAATGCTATCTGCAGCAATAAACTATCCGGGATACCACGTGACCGCTTCCATTTGTCGTAATATCGCTGGCTTGCGATACCCCGCTTGCGTAGTGCAAACTACTCATTTTGCTCTACTATTATACGTTGTACCATAATTTGTTGAGTCAAGTACGAATTTTGCATTTGCACGTCGGCTTTATTGGATACCAAATACCAATTCCAGCGGCACAAACAACAAATGTGTGTTGCATTCATGAATAAGCTTTGAGTAGAAATCGATCTGATTTGTATTGGGAGTTCAGTTGTTGTTTTGGCTTTACAATGAAACCTTACAATTATTAATCTGTGTCCTTTTGGCTCACACATAAACACGCACCCGGTACAAAATTACAGTTGCTTTAGCTTGTGTTATTTTAAGTTCTGGTGTTCAAACTGGAGCTTCGCTTTGATGCCAATGACTAAAGAAATCTAAGCTCTTTAATGGTAGAAACAAACTGTAAGATCTTAAGCATTATACTACCTGTGTTAGGTGTATACAGTAGTGGCGCCCAAAACTGTATCACTGTAAAGTTTCTTGTATATCTTTAACGATGTAATCGAAGCTGCGAATCGGAGTTTTCTATTCTACATTGTTGATTGTAGGAAAGAGAACTTCCTTTTTTTACAAGCTCAAATTGTAATAGGCTTACTATATAATATTTTGACATTAAGCACTTTGTAATGTTGCCTATAATTATGCTTAGTGTGTACAATAATTTCGTTTTAATATTTTTAAATACCTAATCTAATTTTGACTTGTAAAGTGCTATAAGCAGCCTATTTGCAATAAAAAAATTAAATTTAAATTTTGAGTTTTGAAAATAGAGCCACGTGGTAAGCCAAAGCTAAAAAACTAAGTCAAAACAAGTAATAAAAGTACTGTGATACTATCTATAACTCTTTAATTGCTTTCCATCAATAAATGAAGTTGGTCATAGCGTTTATATTACTCTAAATTATGTCGTCATAAATGCTGGCATCGCATAATGAACGAGTTACCATCTGGGTTAGCATGGACAGTAGACAAAGTTGTCTTTCCCCGATTTACGTCACTTTCTTCATACTTGCTTGGAGTAAAACAGGGGAAAGACAGTTTTGTCTACCGGCCGTGCTAACCCTACTGATTTGAGTCGAACTATGCAACACTATCAAGTTATCAACCAGCCCATCAACGTAATGGCGCTAAATGCATACAGTAACTCTGGTAAACGATCAGTTTCGTATCTATCGATATTGACGAATCGGTGAGATCAAATGAGATGAAATTAGGTTAGCAGAAATATAACTGTACAATTAGGTACTACTAATACTATGGTGTTAATTAATAAATAGGTTGTATGTATTTAATATGGCAAGATAGCCGAATCATCAGAATAATGGTTAGTCATTGGCAGTCAACATAAGAAAACAAGTACTCAATTGTCAAATAATAAAAAAAATATTAATGACAAGCTGACCCGCCCTGGCTTCGCACGGGTTCATTAGTTTTACGCCTTATCTCAGTCTAAAGGATGAGAAAAGGAAGAGAGGGAAAAAGATATGGGAAAACAATGGATGGATGAAGGTGCTCATTCGCCGTCCCTTCTCTCTTTCCCATAGTACAGGATAGGAGTGGCTTTGGACCTAATACAGAAGGTTCGATGTCTGTAATTTCTGAACCACAAAACCGACGACCTTGAATTATTTACGGGACAATATTTAAAGTACCCCCTTTCTAACAAAAAAAAATGAACGGAATCGGACCAGGCGTTAATGAATTACAACTAAGTACATATTTTAACTTTTAGTCTTGTTTTCTATAGCTCCCTTGCGCAGCGCAAGCCATGAGTTCACATATGATACAACAAACACGAAACTCTTGTACGAGTTATATCACTAACACCTCCATTCAAAGAACTTCGAAGCTGTACATTTCCTCAGCTAGATCCAAGAGTATTTTCCGAGCTTAGTACAAGAAATTTAATGAAATCTCTGCTCAGAGCGTCAGAAGAAGCTACTTACAACGAGCGAGTTTGATGTAATGATATTTGTTTAGTGAAAATATTTGGATAACGTTTCTAAAACCTCAGACGCTACGAAAATAACTATGCATGGTTACATTCCACAAAACATAATAGCCATTTTAAGCAAAAATAGATATAAATACAACGGAAATCGACAACGCAGCCTCATTGGCTTAACATTTTGTAATTAACAAGAATTAAAACACAGGTCGCTACAATTTTTTTTGCTCTGTTTTGTGCCTAAATACTATAAGCTGCATGTCAGCATTTTTGTAGCTACTTAACTACGCGGACGGTGGGCGTCGTATGTCACAAAGAGAAAAGTATTTCTCATTTACTCTAGAGGAGGAAAAACAACAAAAATGCCGCACGTCCCACCCTCAATCTCCTTTGGCTCGGGCACAAAAGAATATTATTTCAATTAAGCTCTACAAACAAAGTTTGCGTTGGGCATTTTTTCCTTAGCGGGCCTGTGTTTAATTGCTGAATTAAGTTGAAAATATTGGACTTATCTTGACGTTATTTAGGGGGATGCTTTTGACGGTTTCCTCTTTTTGGTTAACGTTGTTATGGTTGGTAATTTCATAAAAAAAAATTTTTTAATATGGCAGTAAATATCTTTATTAATCCGTTTAATGGTCCGCAATGCAATATAATATTCATATTTTTATTCAAGTGCATAGTGACAGTCCCAACAGTCTATGGATGGAACAAAACACTTTATTTATGCCACTGATACAAGAGTTGCTTTAAACCGGGCAAATTCAGTTACACATTGAAAGATCTAGCGGGTCCCTAAGCCCCAAACTTTAGACTGCCTCAACTCTCGCGCTCAAAACGTGATCTGACTATCTACCACATTGCAACAGCAGAAATTGCCCAAACTACATGAATTGCAAACTGAAACTGTCACTGTGACGCTTCCACAATATTACTTATTAGAGTATGTTCCGCTGGTCGCGTCGCTAATCCCAAATGTAACTTATATGAATGCTAGTGTAGCCACACTTTAGTAATAACTCTACTTTGTAAGCTGGGGTAAATGTGAGACTTTGTTGTTGAATGAATTTATGTATTTTCAGGCGTTTTAAGTAAGGCAAAGTTGGAGTGAGTGGTCGAAACTTTAAAAACCGTAATCAGTTGAAAATGAACAAAAGAAGGTAAGCGAAATTGGAGTAATATTATTATTGAACATTGTTGTACTAAGAATAAAGATGGCGAAAACACAGTCTCTCAGTATAGATAGATAATGCATGTAGATAATTAGCATATCCATCAGCTTTAGTAAACGCGTCAACATTTTGGAAAAAGTGGCTTAATCAAGTAATAAGAAATACCATTTATACTAATTTTGAACTTTATTATGTTATGCTATTTATTTTACGATGTTATTTAATTAGTCTCCTTTTCCTGCTTAACAAGACATTTAATTTCAGAACTTTTCAAGGTTATATTAGAATCAAACTGCGCGACGTCACTAATAGAAGAAGACATCTAAACCTTCTTAAGGTCACTCTACAAGAAGCATTGAGTGAGGGGTTCATTATGAGAAGTTCGCTCATTGCCCCCCCTCTCGAGATGCAAGGGTGCAACTTGTATAGTTGGAGTACTTACATATAAGAGTTTGCTTTGTAGATTAACTGGCTATACAATAGTACAATGTTTAACCGTTCGTAATTCTACTTGGAACTGTGATGAGCACGATCCAGTTAAGCCTTTTAATATATGCGAGTGGGCAGCGTAAAAAGAGGATTTTCCAATCTGTATCCTTATTTGAAAAAATATATTGTTTCTTTATTTGGGTAGTAGGTATTAATAATGTACCTTGAATTTCGGCAACGTTTTTAATTGTTACACAAATTATTGACCTACCAATTGTGGCACTTAAATTATTACGATTCGTTTGTATAAGCACTAGTTGACCCGCCCCGGCTTCGCACAGGTTTATTAGTTTAATGCCTTAACCCTGTTTATAGGTAAGATGGAGGGGAAAGGGAGTCAGGCGAAGCCTGTCTTCCTTCGCCGGCGGCGGCGTGATGCGTGTTCAAAGGGACAGACAGACAGACAAGCAGAAAAACAGATAAATAGTTAAAAAAATTGTTTCTACTTCTATATTGTATCTTTCTCTGAAGTAGGTATACCAGTTCGGTATATATGTATTTGTATATTTATGTTATAATATAATAGTTATATATCTCTAGTAGTGTAGTATTTATTTATAATCATATTTTTTAAACATTTCAAAAATAATGTTGTTTTTATCTTTTTTCTTGCTTACAAGTTTTTCTTACAAATTTTTGATGCACGCCTACATCCCTCTTTCTCAAACTATGTGTGGAATGACTGGTAGAAAATGCTTTAGCATTAAGTCCTCCATTTGTACTCTTTAGTGCAATAAAGAATGAAATAAGTAAATAAATAAATAAATATTGATAAAGAAGTGTAATGCAATCAACAATTTTAAAAAATATTCGATGTAGGTACAGATTTAGCCCAGTTACAGTTTTATTATATGTATAGGTTCAGAGGTGTAAAATTTAATATGCGAATATTACACGTTGTTTTATGTATTTTGATGTTTGTTCCTTATTTCCTATTTTGGCACGAATAACCTCGTAATAGCGAATGTGGTAATAAAATTCTAGTATTATTGGGGCATTTCTAAAACTATCCTCATTGCAGCCGTAGGCAAAGTTGTGTTTTAGTTATCTATAATGAGTGCCTATGGCTAATTTTGTATCAGAAACTCGCTATTCCACGTAAACATTGAATTTTCCTGGATACTGCTATGATCTTAGTAATGCTAGTAGTTCTACAAGCAGTAGTGTGCAAGCACTACTGTGTTCCGGTTTGAAGGGCATTATAGCTAGTTAAATTACTGGGCAAATGAGACTTTACGAACTAATCACACAGTCTAGAAAACTTTTTTAGACTGTGTGATGTCTCATGATGACGTGCGCAGTGCGCAGTGTCACGCGAAACTTTAATTTCGAGTTCCGAGTGACACTGCAATCTGTTATGGGCGGCCGTGACGCTTAACACCAGGCGAACGACTAGCTCGTCACGTCATTCAATTACATAAAAAAAAACCTCACGTGTACAAATTTTTTTGCAAAATTATTTTCTGCCTGTGCGTCACGATAACTCCATCTCGAGGCGGTCACTGCTATGTATCCTGAGATACTGGCAATGAATTTAATATGAACGAAGCTTAAAGTGGTCACGTTATTCTGAATAAATCTCGTAACCGAGACCTCATGACCTTATGTGACAATCCTTGACCGATTTTGCTTATATTCGAAAATCTTATTTAGAACAGAGCACCGAATGTTTTTACAAATATTGTCGACATCGGCAAGAAATTTAAATGACGTCATTGCACCCTTCAAATTTATTTAAAGTTTACAGATCTTGCCAGTTTTAAAATAGGTACACATCTTATTTATCTTATTTATATAACCGCGGCCAAGCATTTCAATCAATATACAACAAAGCTTTCAATTTACCTCTTACATATTGATATGAAAACGTTCGTAATGGCTCTCCGAAAGCGATCCCTCATTAGTAATAGCGACCTTTTGAGTCTTAATGGAAATAACGGTTCAATTAATTTAGGCAAATATAATGTACATGGGAAAACCAGTTACTCGATACGGTTCTGCGATTTAACGAATCGACGCGAAATGTATCGATATGTAAAGTTATCGATGAGTTATATATCGATATAAGCGATGTAAATTTTGTGCCGGAAAGTGTGGAATTAGTGTTGCCCAGTTACCTGTATCAATGTACTGTATACTTTGTATTCAAACTCTAATTTCAAGTACTTTTGGAATTAGGGAATTGAACATTAAGCTAAAATATTTGCTACTCGCTTCATAAACAAATAGAACTCAATGTATCGCGAAGTGTGTTACTTTAGACTTATTATTTTCAGATAAAAGCCTAGCTCTGGCGAATGATTACTATTACTTTATAGTGTTTTGTTATACGATTGTGTTATCACAATTTGACCTCTTGTTCTTTCTTATTCTACATGGGGGTGATAAGTCCTGCACTGACGTCCCGCTTGGACTGTATTGTGCATTTCCCTCTGCTAGCATCTACCCGAGCCACCCCAGCTCCTTAAAATAACGGAGCGTGGCTCTAGGCTGCTGGCACAGCTGCTCCAGTGCCACTGATGTTGGGTGTTGGAGTGATGATGATGAGGCATTCGAAATTTCTTGGATAGAATGCTGTGTGTCTTCTCGTGTTAGCATTCCTGATGTATATCTGGCTTTCTCTGTAGCAGTGCAATATCTCAGCACGTGTTCCACAGTCTCGTTCTCTTTCAGGCACCTTCTGCGTAGAGGGCTATCCGTGGCCCCCGTCTTATACAGATGGTAGTAATTTGATCTCTATTAACCTAGCAATTAAGAAAAGAATAATATCTTTGATCCGGACTGTAACGCAGCACTACCGCCCCACCGGGCATCCAATTAAAACGTATGCACTAATGAATATCGCACTGCAGTTTTTATTCAACCGTTATTATTCCAGCGATCGCTAGCAGGGCGCGCTAATTGATAGCGAATGTGCGAATAATGAACCCGGCGACCGGTTGCTATTGCTAGGCTTGTTTTGTAAATAACAATCGAAATGCGATAGGATCGTTGTAGTGTAAACAATTAAGTGAATAACACCATGTTTACATATTGAATAGCGTGGTGTAAGTTTCACTATTTCCTAGTATTCGCAATTACTAAAAACGATGTCGAACATACACAGCGTAGTACAGATATAGACAGTTGCTTGGCCGATTAAATTCTATTTTTTTTTTAACTAAATAGACTCGCATTTGACCGGAATCTCGCCTGATGGGAAGTGTCGATGCGGTCTACGATGGTACATGCTTGCCTAGAAGATACCTATTCACTCGCGACTTGAAGAGCTCCAGATTGTACTTACCGGGAAACAAATTTATTATCCTACTAATCCTACTAATATTATAAATGCGTAAGTTTGTTTGTGGGAATGTTTGTTATCGATAATCTCCAACCAAGTTTGATGAAATTTGGAATGCAGGTAGCTTATCCACTGGATTAACACATAGGATACCTTTTAACGGCGGGTAAAACCGCGGGGCACAACTAGTATTATATATTTTATCAATATTCTAGATACAATTTAGACTCCTTCATTATTTGCAAATGGGTACGTTACGTAGTTACGTTGTTATTTGAAAGGGATAAGTTTAAGTAAAGTGATATTAGGCCTAATTTGAAGGCTCTAGTTGACTGTCTTTACTACTTACTAAAAATATAGCCGTCTTTTACATTGCCCTCAATATGACAAGGACGGCAACAGTTTTAGAATTTTAGATCTGTCAACTAAAGCCTTTAAAATTGACCCCATTCTTATTTTAAATTCTCGTCTCAAGGTACTGTGTAGGCGACCAATGCATTTAAAGCATTAGCAGTCTAAAAATAAAGTATAAATTACAAGGTGACGTCGAAACAATGTGTAGAAACAAAGCTAACATTTCAACGTTTAACTTTAAACAACGCGTCGTAAACAAGCACTCGACCCGATTCCGAAACTCATTCGGGTATTAGTTATTTTGCCTGCTCTTTTTACGTCGGATAACATAAAGTTGTTTGCTCGGAAAGTTGGCAGGCACCTCCGCGGACAGCGCTTATGTACCGGTTGATAGGATGGAAGTTGAAAGTTAATTTTAAACAATAGAATTATTTTTTTGCTTGGTACCTATACACAAGGTACAATAGTACTATAAATACGAAATTCGAAAACCATTCTTCTAAAAAGCTCATTTAAAAAACAGATTTTTATATTGAGTAATTTTCCAGTTATAATAAAAAAGTAATTGTGAGGAGTACGACATCGACGTGTGAAACCAAATTTTTACAATGACTGTCATGGAAACAAAGACGTTTACCTTTTATTTCTATCTTTTACTAGGTGGTAGGAGTTTTCTGCAAAGTTCGTCTAGGTATGTGTACCACCGCTTTATCAATTATTCTACCGCCAAGCAGTAGTGTGCAAGCACTACTGTGTTCCGGTTTAAAGGGCATTGTAGCTATTGAAATTACTGGGCAAATGAGACTTCACGACCTGTTTTCACAGTCCTAGTAATCTGATTATAGGCTGTGTGATGTCTCAGGATGACGTGCGCAGTGTATAGTGTCACGCGAAACTTTATCATTTTAGTTGACTGCATTTAATAATACCAAAACAGATTCCACTAATTGAGTATTTGACAACAAAAGCGTTGGAAAGCTCGCCTGCACCTGATCGGGCCCGTAAACTGAGCTTGAATGAACAGCAGAGTCTGTTGTGTCACAGATAATATAATGCTAGGTTGTGTCATTCTCAGGTTGGGTGACGAGCTTTGTAGAAAAAGTGGAGCAGAACCGTCGACTAAAAGAACAAGATAGACAGTATTCTCAAAACTAGTAATTGAAGCAAAAAGAATACGAAATTGCAAAATCGTTCCATCATTTCTCGCATTATTTTAGAGCAACGATCCGAAGCGTATAAATAAAAATACTCGCTTTCGTAGCAAGTGCTACGACTCGTAGAGAGTACTACGTTTTCGTACGTTAGCCATTTAACTCGTAGCCAATCCGCGAAGGAAGTCTACATAGACATTTTATGGTTCATAGAGATTGCGCTGCGGAACGGTTACTAAGCTTCACTTACACGGTACTAGCTGCTGCCCGTGGCGTTGACTCATTTTAACGCGATAAAAAGTATCTTATAAGACCTTCCCCAGGATTCAAAATGTCTCAATATCAAGATCGGTTCAGCAATTTTGTTAAGAAAAGCCAAGCAGAGTTGTTTTCGAATTAGAAATATAGTATGGATACAAAAAGAAATGTGTTATAACAATCAGAACACATGGCAATTATTCAATACAAAAGAAAACCATCTCACAATAACAGGATATTTTTACTGTTCCTAAGGATATATTATGCTGCCAGGTTTTGGCTGCCACTGGTAGACCGAAGATAGGTTAGTTGGTTACAGTCTCTGACCGATCTATGTGAAGCAGGCTATGTTGGATGGTCAGTCATATGCACCTTTAAGACCATTAGAGGTATATTATGTGGCGTTCGGCTATGCGTCATCTTCTTATGGTCGAAATACCTCTCATACTTACTAACCGTTTCGACTCCTACATTTTTGATAAGAACTGCAAAAGTATGGAACGTGCTGCTCTGGACCCCTATCGCGGGACTGTTTTGGCCATGGACTTCACCTGCCATCTTGCACGCGCCAGTTTACAAGTCCATGAGTAGACGACATATCATGCGAGAGATCAGGAAGGATCAGATCAGGCGAGATTGTGGTCAAACGCTAGGCTAGTCATAGATAAACAAAACAAAATTTAACTGTGGTTGTGTTGCGGCTAAGTAGGTGCAGTCTATTACAAAATTTTCAATTACTTATTAAAGCCACTTATCTTTCACTTACCTCCGTCGACGCTAACTTATTTTCTTCTTAAAAAACGACTATAAACTTTCGGATCTCACATCTGTGTGATATTTAGGTAGGATTATTTTTACATTAGGTTCATGTGTTGGAGAAATGTCTAGTTCGGTCTCTTTTGGGAATATTTTATATGCTTTATTTTATATTTTGGTTATTTAGATAGTTATATTGGTTAAAGTATTCTGTCAACTTCTCGCAAGTGTAAAAGTAACTCGGGCATTCTCACTAGAATAACTCTTTAAAAAGAAAAACAAAGATTGCAATAAACTAGCGTTTATTTCACATTCAATAACAATTCAGTTTTTTTAAATCAGCTCACTGATGGTTAGTAGTCACCGCCATACTGCAGTTGCAAAACAACTAAGCCATTCTTATAAAATATGCACAGAACACGCATATTGTAAGAACGTCATAGTTTATAAGGTACATACCGCCAATGAGGTGGCATTCCAATTTACCTTTACGTGTTTGTGTTGAGACGTAAAGTACATTGACCACAACCTTCTCCTCGGCTAACGACTATTCACTATCGAATAAGAACCGACTAAGAAATTTCACAAGATCTTTAACCCGAATATAATATTTATTTTGGCAATGCCACATATATTTTGCAGAGTATTAAATTTTTATTGTGCTTTTGACATAAAACCAGGAGTTTCGACGTAAAAACCGGAGCGAGCCGGCGCGGCCCCAGCCCGGTGTTGGTGTCGACCAGAACCGCAAACTTTAAATCAAAATGTTCGCGTATATTCTCTAAGCAAACTTTTAATTGCGGCTCCCAGTTATACAGTTCATGTCTGTGTGAAAACTCGTGTTAGAGTTTAATGAATTTCGTACTCAACATTTCGACGGTTATTTCCGGAAAAGTTGTGTGATAACCCTTCCTATGGATTTATCTCTTGAATTTATTGCATCGCCGTCAAATAAACCAAAAATCCGCCCAAGTATATATTTTTCCACGTAATAATTTTGTGTATTATAAAACTTATAATGTAGTTTGATCAATCTCATGTGAATATTTAAAACAAAATAGCTACGCTCTCATTAAACCACCCGAAATAATTATTACAGCTTATCATCATCAGCTGGAAGATGTACACAGCTATAGGCCTCCCCTATAAAGCAACTTCGACCAACTGCTTGGCTCTTGCTTCCAACGCGTCCCCGCGGTTTTGACCTGGACGCCTATTCTCACGAATCGAGATGCAATGTCATCTCATAATAAATCTCGAGACTCGAGTTGTCTCTACTCCCAAGCTTAAAATTCATGATATTCTCGATTGACTAGCGCACGAGATGGCTCGTAGGGAATCGAGACGCAATGTCATCTCACAATAAATCTCGAAATTCGAGACTCAAGCTTCAAATTTGTGATATTCTCGATTGCTAGCGCACGAGATGTCTCGTGTGGTCGGAGGCAGTCGAGACCACCATGAGACGCGCTTTTGCCTTTACTTTTAGGCTCATTTGTTGCCATTTTATTGACATTGAAGCTAATGGCATGGCAACTTTTCTTCTTCTTTTCGTTTTTTCTTTCTTTTCTTTTTCTTCTTGTCTTTTCTTGTCTTCTTACTTTTTTCTTCTTTTCTTTACTTTTTTCTTCGTTGGTTAGTTTGTCTGGGCGACAGAAGTTATAGTTATACTTTTTGCCATGCCAAGCGTTATTAGGGATGTTCCGATACCACCAAAGTATCGATACCTACTCATATGAGTAGTACTCAAATCATGATTCGATAGGTACTACTCATATGAATACCCTAAAAGTATCGATACCCACTCATATCGATACATTTTTTTTTTATTTATCAATACGGAAAAAATAAACAAATTTTACCTTATTGCAGCAAAGTTTTGTTGTTTCTATGACTGATCTACATTTTCAAGTGTTTTGGCGCGAAGAATCGGACATTTGAACACTAAGGATATGTTATTTGATGATATTTGATAAAAGTACTCTTTCCGATACAAATTCTTTCTTTCCGATACCAAATAGGTATCGCGAGAATGGTTTGTTTTTGTTTTATTTTATTATTTTAATTAAGTATAACAACTACCTTAACTGTACTATTTGTGTGTATTAACTGTATTCAACGCTTTGAATTACAATTAAATTAAGTTAAATCCTACTCACATTCTACCTTTACATGTATTTTTACCTTTACACTAATTTTCAACTACATTGAATCCTACTTAAATTAAAAATAGGGTTATTTTAACCCTAAGTATACATTAAAATATCACATTTTTATTCTACTTGACTTAAAGTTAGGCCATACTATGTTTCTTTAAGGAAAAAAATATTATAGCGAAATAAAGCTGCTTGGCATTGAATTTTTATCCTGTGGTTCTATCCTGTTTTGACTTAGCAGCATTGATTCGATTCGCTATTAGTACTTTCTTTCCGAAACCAAGTAAGTATCGAAAGAATGATTCGATGGTAAAAAGTACTTGGTATTGAAAGAAAAGTATCAAGTACATACTCGTATTCACTAGTATCGGAACATCCCTAAGTGTTATATACTCTTTGCTCCGTGCCTATCAAATCAAACGAAGTTGCTCATTGTTTGCCAATAGTGTTTTCACAAATTAGAAAAAATAATATGGTGTTTTGCATTGTATAGTGCACCAACCACAGATTAGAGAAAAAAACAATCTGTGGCACCAACTTATACTACTCTATGGTATGCACAGCTATAAAAATACTCTGTGGTGCACAGAACACTATTATATTATCCTGTGCTATTATCCTTTTGTTTTTTCTCTAATCTGTGATTATCCTTATCACAGATGGAATAAACCGCAGAACACTACTTCAAGGTAACCAATGGTTAAAACCTCTAACAAATCTTGACTATTAGTTAGAATTTGTTAGCATTTTTGATTGGTTACTTTAACAACGGGTGAAAAAACCCACCCTTATAAAGGTACCATAATAAATAAAAGCCACATAACTCATATATAATCGCATTATATTATACATATTTATATGAGTAGGTAACAACTTTGGGCCTAGTTTAGTTCTAAAGTTATTATTATCAAATACATAAAATGAAGAAACATGCAGTCTCAAAATACAATCCTGCCATCATTAAAAGTGTTGTAAAACAATGCCGTAAAGCAAAGATGGCTATTTTAACTTTATTTTTACTTTTTACATCAATAATTTTAAACCAACGAAATCAGCCTCAGGGCCACTGGTGTAATAGTTACAGTGGCACATATGGAAATGATGATGACGAAGATGGTAATATAGACAGTCACTCACTGTCTAATACAGTGGCGATTTAAGATTCTTCTGTGACTTTATATTATCACAGCACACATTCACAGCATTTTCAGAAAATTGTTCCGGAAGCTTTACAGTAAGTAAGATGTAGTTATTGCAGTAGCAATAGTAACACCAGCCTAGAAGCCTTCATTGAGTACCTGAAGCAAATGTATCAATAGCATTGGTATGAACTGGATTTTTACATACTTTTATTTCTCTCTCTCTCTGGTTGGTTCCTCATTACTGAGGATCATGGTCACAGGATCTATCTGATTTAACATAATACTTCCATCAACTTCGGTCCATAGCCTCACGGCCTGGGAAAACTTTTATTCAGGTAATTGAAATTAATTTACTTGAAGGTTTGAGCCTGACACATTCATAGGTGAAGTTACAAGTTGCACATTTTTCTTGGCGGCACTTCAACAATACATCTACTGCTCCAATCGGGGTTGGGATTATAAAATTTGTTTCCATAAATCAGGTGCCTTCTGCATATAGCATACCTATACGCTGTTGGTGTAGTTGTTTCAGTGATTCCTCAGAAGTCTAGCTCCCAGCTGGATACCATTATTCACGCCCTGAAAAAATTAAATAATAAACATTTAATCTATAGAGCGAGATACGGGTGTAAGCAGCGTGATTTTGAGAAAGTATTATCTTTTATGTATGTACGTAGTACATTATACCTTTTTGGATTTTGCGTAGGTTATTAGGCTTATTTACTTCAAAGATCCATGTTTGCCAGGCAGAGAAAACCTGTGGAATCGCACGTTCACATCTTCGGATGCACCATTATAGCATTTTGCACAGTTTTACCGTTTTTCCATAACGAACACAAGAAAATCACAATAATATAACCTCAACCATAGAATTATAAAAAAAGCAGGATGGAATCTTGATTGACATCGAACTGACGTACAGCAATGGCGGCCGCATAAACATGTGTGACTGATTAAAGGATTGCCATGTGAAGAAAATTACCCGAATCCGACAAAAAAAAATCTGTTGTTGGTGTGACTTTTCCTATGACCAAAAAGCTACGCGACCTTATAACAGAGTAGTCAAAATTGAATGGCTTATTTTTTTTTACTTTCGATAGGTTAGCTTTCCTCGCTTACTCCGTACTTACCCTCCTCCCCCACACTTGCCCCACCTCCCCCTCACTTTCCTCGCCACCCCCTGCACTTGCCACCACCTCCCCCCTCACTTAGTCCACCCCCCTACTTGCCCTGCCTCCCCCCGCACTTGCCCCCCTCCCCCCAAGAACCATGTATAGATTACATTTGGACAGTAATTAAGGGGTTGGCAATCTACGCAGCAATGTACGGCGAATGAAATGGGAGCAATAGCTTCCCAGTCTCCACCGGGTGGCAACTGGGAATTTTGTTCCCAGTTGCCACCCGGGGGCGAAGCATGTGGGGGCAACTGGGAATATACCCTGTACGCTATAGCGAAGAGAGAAGTTCCCAGTTCTTTCTTCCTTTGGACAGGGTCGGGTCAGCCAGTCAGTTAATAAAACTTGGCACAAAGATTTATAGCCAGGGTGTTGCTTAAAATGTTTTATGAACACATAAATCGTATTTTTCTACGTTACTTTACTTTTTCTACATTATAGAAAACCTGCACAAATATGTACGATTAGTAGGTCCATTACCGGTACAATATTTATTTTAACCTGCAAAGTCCAGCACATGCATATGCATAATGGAAATATGCATTTGCATATAGTCAGATCTCTAATTATGATCAATATAGGTGAATAAGTTGTATTCGAACATAATTTGGTCATTCTCCCACACTTCCGGGTAATTTGCAAGTTTAATTGTTGGTAACACTAGCTGGTTTTGTGTATTGATTGCATCTCAATAGTTTTATCGAAAAAGCAAGAAATTAGCGAAATATTAACAAGTTTATTTGTGAAAAGTGATCCCCTGACTTTTTTTTTATCAAACCACTATGATTCCGACAACTTTTCACAACGCAAGACGGCATTTTATAATATTTTTTTCTATGCGTCATGGGCGAGGTTCGGAGCAGTAATGGCAGGCGATAGACTTCCTATGATGTGAGTGTGTGCGTGTCCGCTCGTACTTATTAGCGTCCCGACTTCCTATGGGTACCTCGGTTCGGGATCAATTGGGACTGCGTCCTTCTTTTTTTAGTAGGTCCATGACCTCAACTCAACTTACTTTTATATTCTATAGTTTGATTCATGTTCCAGTGTCAATTTTCAAGTTCTTGATTCTGAGCATAGACTTTGTGGTTGCTGTCTTACATATAGCGTTATCTCGTTCTGATCTCTCGACTGCCTCCGATCCACAGACTACTATACGCTAATGCTTCCATCACTCGAGTCATCTCGTGCGCTAGCAATCGAGATATTGCATGAGAATACCGAAAACTCGAGTCTCGAGATTTATTCCCAGACGAGATTTCTTCTCGATTCGTGAGAATAGGGGTCCTGGTCGTGGCGTGGAACTACCTAGTTGAATGCCTACGTCGCTTTCTCCGGTTCGTACTGTTCATAGTGGCGACTCGAGAACCTTTCTTCTCCATCGGTTGTCGTTCCAATTTATGTTTCCTCT
The DNA here is from genome assembly GCA_910589525.2 of Ennomos quercinarius. NCBI lineage: Eukaryota > Metazoa > Arthropoda > Insecta > Lepidoptera > Geometridae > Ennomos > Ennomos quercinarius. The sequence continues at coordinate 12,026,740 of OU342504.1, read as the reverse complement.
ATAACTCCTTTAAAAATCAAACAAACATCAATATAATCTGTAGTGCCCAGCAGGGTCCATGTTGTTATCTTATAATATAGTTAGGACTTATTTCTAATGTAAGATCAATATGCACATGTGGAAACAGAATAAATGAATATGAATATGAATATGAAAAGAATATGTTCCAACGTAGAAGTAAAGTAAAAATTATTATACCCAAAAACATAAGAATTACGCTGTCACGCAGAAATAGCAGTACTAAAATGCAATATACGAGAATTTAAAAACAAGTTCACAAAGTGGCTGCACATATATTTTCCAGGTGCGCCTGTACAGTGTCACGTCACACGTCAGCTTCCCGGCTCTGAATAAAGCTATTCAATTTAAAACGTCTGCCAACTTGAAGACCTGGAATTCTAGCTACGCACGCGAATATAGGGTAAAGTATGCAGGACATTTTATAGGACAACTCGGAGCTAATTTTGAAATGTGGGAAAGGTCAGAATTTTTTTTAATCGAACATTTTGACATTTTTAAAGGTTTATTAAGGTTTTTTAATATCTTAAAATTATATTTGTGGTACAACTTTATTTTTTGCTTTCTATCACTAAACAACGATTTACCGACGTTATTTCATGATTCTAAATAAGTTACATAACTTCAAGTCCTGTAGATCAATTAAAATTAGTATTTGTCTCTTCCGTTACAAAAAGAATCAAGGAGTGGGCATACGACTAAATATTAATAAATATGTGTGGAAATTTCACACAGCGCCATCTAGCCCTAAACTAAGCATAGCTTGTACTATGGGAACCAGATAACTGATAGAAATACTTAGATACTTTTTTGTTTGTAAATACATACATAGAATACAAGATAACACCCGGACACAGAACAAACGTCGATGTTCATCACACAAATGTTTATCCCTGGTGGGAATCGAACGCACAACCCACAGTTCAGAAGGCAGAGCTACTACCAACTGAGCTAACAGTCCAGTCAACTCTACAACTCTATAAGTAGAGGATCCGTACCCTGTGTGTAGGTCCCTACCCTTTTGTGCATAGACAATAATATGTTTCATCTGCTAAATAAAATTTACATTATTGGTTTGTAATTACAAAATCTAATAAGCGTATTTAATTACTAACATTACCACGAAAATCATACATAATTAATAATCATAGAATTGTTAATTGCACGTGATTTTATAGGTAAGTATTAACCTCATCTGTTTCATTAGTAATCATATATATTTTTAATAACGTGTAGAAAAAGTTCTATTATATGCCTATAATTATGTTATGTGCATATTCTGTGTTACACAATATTCCCCAGGATCCCCACGCATTATAAAGCCATGCTAATCTACATGATGCACTTGAGCGGCCAGATATACAAGCATGCATTATGCAAGCACAAATTGCGATGCCATCTGCAGACGTGTCATTGTTATCGGCCTGCATAATTTCCAGTGACAGGCGCACCCGGCGGTTGTGATTAGTTATTTTACTATGTATTAGGTTGTAGGGACTAATGAAGTATAATTTATTGATATATCTTATTGCGACCGCTACGTTGCTTAGCAATACCGACCAGTAAGGAAATATTATATAAGTTCAGTCAGAATATATTAGCTTAAAGCAAAACTTGAATTCTTAGAAATTTACAGAATTCCAGAACGGCCGGTCACTGAGTTAAGACTAATACGCCTGATTGTTTTATTTTATTTTAAGATATTTTTGTTAACCAGTATAAGCAGGCCTTCTTATATATTTTTTTTATAAATAACACCCAATGATTACATACTAAAGTGACCGATATAGCTCTTAGAATTAGCAAGTTGAAATGGCAATGGGCAGGCCACATCGCCCGTAGAACTGACAACCGATAGGGAAGAATGGTTCTCGAGTGGCGACCACGAACCGAAAGACGCAGCGTAGGTCGGCCCCCCACTCGGTGGACCGACGATCTGGTGAAAGCCGCGGGGAGCCGATGGATGCAGGAGGCAAGCAGCCGCTCAAGGTGGCGCGCTCTGGGGGAGGCCTATGTTCAGCAGTGAACGTCTTCAGGCTGTTGATGATGATGATGATGATGATTACATACATAGATCCTAGACTCTAACTAATATTCCCTGTATCTAGGGACTACGAGGACCATGGTCCCACAACACCCAGACACAGAACAAGTACTTGCGCTTTTTTTTCCTGTGCACAATTACTTGTCCTATCGCGGAAATGGAACCCGCAGCGTCCAGGTTATGAGCCGACCTGCTCAACCAACACACCACGGAGGCTGTCAGAATAATGCATGTAGATAGTAGACAAGTACCCGCGATTGAACAATAATTAACTGCCGGTACTGCACGGTTCGACAAACATCAATTTCAGACATAATTTAATTAACATAGCTTTTGATGTATTTTCTTAAATCAGATGAATAAGGATGTACGATGTACGATCAAAAGCGTACTCTTGTCTTGTAGATACCTGCTATTATATTAAATATCGTTTGAACAATGAGAAAAATATATTGACTGCCCGCTTTACTTTCAAACCCTTCAGTTATTAGGCATCTTTCCTATTAACCTCCCTTTTTTTATCGGGAACTCAGAAATGATTCAAATCACGGTAAAGATCCCGTAAGTAATATTATCTTTCCTATTAGGTCATTACTATGTAAGATTTGCTAGCTACTTTGTCAATTGATGGTGAGATTAAATATAGAAATCAAAGTTTTACCTAAAATTTCGGTTGTTTATGTTTAAAATGTATAACGTGAAGTAACCCACATACACTTGGGTCTTATTTCGAAAGCATGTCAGATATTTTTCATAACACAAAATTTCTTTGAGATACAATAATCCTGCAAAGTCTAGCCGAGTATGCTTTACAATGCAGACAGACCGCACAAACTAAAAGGAAGTCCAATTGGCGCTAGTTGCCGCCACGAGACAAAAGGGAAGCGGCGAGTCAACATCCATTGACACTTTTTAATTGAACAGTAGTTGTCCGCGCCCACTGTGCAAGCAACGGCGCAAATGGTCCGTAAATCATTGCTAGCGCTGCTTTTCTCTCTCTCTGCTCTGTGCCAACTAACGACCCCGCATTCGGAAATTGCAATACTCATATGTCACTGTAGTAGGAGCGAAGCCCTTGTATTGATGCGGAATTCTCTGTAACTCGGCCAGAATTCTTTGAGCCCCGGCACCTCGGTTCTGCGTTTAGCACGCACACTCCCGCAGGGCGTTTGCTTTTATGTCAACGTGTCAGGCGTTATTGGACGATCTCCCATAACAAGGTGCTGATCACTAAATAATAGGTACATCCGATGAGCTAAATTCTAAGTCAGTTAAATCACTTGTTTTCCCGCGAGAATGGGTTAAAAAGTATGTTGATTATTGTAAGCAATCTGTGTGCAAATTTCGTGACAACATTCGTTTCAGTTTTACATTATGAGGGACTAGTAGGTATACATTTTAGCTTTATCCCCTAGATCCATCTAAAACATCCACATTAGTAACTTGTACCACCTACTCTGCCACATTTCATCAAAACCAATCTCATGACATCACAATCTTGGGCAACGCGTAATAAAACATGTCTTCAAATTGTTGGCATTTACATAAGCATGGCAATTTAATTGTCCTACATAGAGAAGGTAACTCTGAGGTATTAGGGACACCAATTAGATACGCCGTGTAACAATCACGCTTTTAATGCAATTGATAGAAGCACAAGCGCAGGTAATAAAAAAAGTAACATCATCATCCGCCTGAAGACGTCCACTACTGAACATAGGCCTCCCCCAGAGAGCGCCACTTTGAGCGGCTGCTTGCCTCTTGCATCCATCGACTCCCCGCGGTTCTGACCAGGTCGTCGTGCGTCTTCCGGTTTGTGGTCGCCACTCGAGAACCTTTCTAAATAATTTATTTATTATTATGTACCCACGTTATTTCGCAGCGCCTTGCATAACACATAACCGGAAAAACATGTAAAAAAAAGTGTGTCACGCATAATTACCCATTAACTATATTTATTTGCATATACGTACAAATTTTATTTGGTTCAGTCTTTAATTTTATTTATATTTTATTTTTGCTTGTAAATAAAATAACCAGATTAGTTTTTATTTTAAAAACAATTATTTAAAGAAAACATTGTCAACCATAACGAACCAATTCGAAAAGCTCTAATTGCCTTATTATTAGCAGAAGCAGAATGTCTTCCAAGTACGCTAAAATAAGAACTCGGAAACATTTGAAACAGCTCCAACTAGAAGTAATGAGAAAAAACCTAATCCGAAGACATCGAATTACGCGAGAGAGAAAAACCGATGTAGTTCATTATTTATGGTACAGTAGGCACGAGCACTAACGAAACCTTTCAGGAGGGAAAAACTTGGGAATAATGGCGACGTAAGAAACACGATAAGAAAACTCCAACCAACATAAGCTCTGTAGTCGCTCAACATTAATTACTATGGCACTCGTAAAAGAACTAGCTTTGTCAAAGAACAACTTGTCTGAGCCGTAGGAGCCGGATTTCGAAGACTTCGAACCAATGCTCAATAAGTCCTTTCCCCTTTTTCCTTGAGCGTTATATAGAGTAGTTATACCTGCAAAATAATTCCCTGGGAAGTTGCACAAAAACTCATCAGGCGCAAGTTTATTTTACACTTGTCTTTGTTATAACGGTCGGTATAGTTTACGAACTGCATTAAGTTTGGAACAATGCAGAAGTTTCTCACGAAAGTTGAGATTAAAAACGAGACGAAATTAAGCGTGAATTAAGACTTTTACAGTCTGAATTCAAAAACAAAACATAGTACGGTGATTAATTGGAGCGCGAACTGGATTGCTGCTTCAACGGCGCTGTTTAATGATTGCTTCTAGTAACGAGTGGTTTGATTTTAAATATGCAATAACTCTGGCTCTTAGAACTAAGCACAATGATCGTATTCACTCTTGCTGTCTATCTATCAGTGTAAGTACTATTGGAATCCATGAAAAAGCATTTAGCGCTGCTATGCTAAAAGATCACTATCAGCAACAGAGCTATCGCAATCTCAACTTAGTGCAGTGAAAAACACAACGAACAAACAAAAAAGATTTTCTTTTTTCACCCCCATCTCTGTTTCCATCGAGTGAGATAACAGCCACAGAATAGCCTTCTCGGAGCATAGAATAGAATAAAGCCCTAACTAAATTTATTCCCTTATCAACCTCTGCTATATCAATCTGCTCAGCGAAAAAACCCAATCCCGTGATGCTAAATTAATTAACGCGCCACAATCGAAAGTCATCAAAGGACAAGGGGATAATATCTCATTCAATCCAATAACTTAGCCTTATCAACGCAGACATTCCCCAAAATCAGCTTTTCATTAATTGTGAGACAGGTTTATCTCGGCCGACTCCTCTCGGCCCGACACTGACCCTAATGTAACTTTGACGTTGATCTGACGCCCCTATTAATTTATTAGGCTGGTGCCCGAATGGCAGGCTCAAGTGGAAATTGACTTAGTTATTAGTGTCATATTTTCCTCGACATATGTCCGGGAAACGGCGAGGGTCCGTCTATTATGATGGGGACGCTTATTGGATAAAATGATAGGTCCGACCTCAGACGTTTAGTGTATTTTCATAATAATGTTTACTCTCACGAGCGTGACTTCGCCTTTCGGAAACGGCTGCACGGCTCCGATTTAGAATTCATGCAGAATGCATTTTTGAGCAAATTTTCCTTGACCAATTTCCTTTGGACGTTTGTAAGGAAATGTGAGCGCACATTTGGTGGTGAATAATGCATATTGATTTCTGTAAGAAGTGTGAAGAGGCGGTGAGGTGACACGGGCTTTTAAGTGAAAGCAAAATATTCTGTTTTAAATGAAAAGGATTCATACAGTTTTCGTGCACATTCAATATCACGAAAGCTATATTGTGTTACGATGTTTAAAGAAATGCCGTTATTTATCCACAAGAGCCGTTTATTGTTAGTTGTAACGCTTTATAAAATGTATCGGTAGCTTAAGAAAAATATCATCATTTTTGTTCTTATGACTTCAATCAAGTAGACATTACGACGTAAGCATAGAGCTCACTTCCGTACCTATATACCACCGAGGCCTACATAAAATGGTTCATTGTCTCTACACATAGTTTCCAAGATATTAACTTTGAGCTTTATCAGACATTTGCTAATGGCAATCAACTCGTACCGTTGAATAAATCGAGACTCGTCGCACGCGTTACATATACAAATACTCATAAAACATTTGATTCTGAACTCGAGTCCAAGAACACGGCCCAATCGAGATATCCACAAATGTCGTGCAGAAAAAAAAATCAGTGCTAAACTGTTTACTGCGGGACGTGATCGAATGTAATCTGGCGCGGCGCTGTGCCATTTCCGACCAATTACGTGACTTAGTGACTCCGGCATCCAGAATATGGCTCGCAAGCCTCTGCGACGTGGAAAGGTTGTTTTTACGAACAATGGGGTTAATTATGTCGTCGGGGAAAATATCGGGGGTTTCAATTAGCTAAGTATAGTGTTTGAACGTGTTGCAGAAATTAAATGATCTGATGCCTCGGGTATAGTGCAATTTAACTTTGGGTTGGAAATCTTACCCAGTCCATTTAAGTCTTTAATGTTACAGGATTAAAACCTGGTTTTAAGTTTACTTCCTTTTTATCTAGATTTAGAAAACTCGTTAATCATTCAGGCAATCGGGCACAACTCAATGGACCTAAATAGAAAAAGTTCCCTAGATCTTATACTAGATAAGTACATCAAAATGTCACAAAGTTAAAAGCTTTTAGACCCAGACAGACCCCTCCGACAAGTCGACCACTTCCACTATCATTTAACCTATCAAAACTAATGAAGCGTGCCGTAACCTGAAATTAAGGCTGTAAAGACAATAACCGGCCAAGTGCGAGTCGGACTCGCGCATCGAGGGTTCCGTACCACCACTCAATGGCATCAAGATACAATAAATCACAGTTACTTTATTACAGCATTTTTAGTGCAAGCTCGACTTACATTTGGCCAATTTTCATTATTTATTGTTATACTTTAGTATAGAGTACCTATGCACTATAATCACACCAAGTTTGAAGCTCGTATGTAGGGCTGTTTTTTCAATATAGCAAATACAGTAAAAAAATGGTATTTTGAACCGTATACACATACTTTGTGGATATAGCGGTATCATCCGACTACTCACATATTTCGGTCCTAAGACAACGAATAACCCTTTGAGTCCGATGGACACACAGTCGTACAGACAACCGAGGCAAAGTAATAGACTCCCGCTGGTACCATTGGGTACGGAACTCTAAAAACGTAGTAAGAAAAAGGTATAATATAATGTAACTCCTGACGACAACAAATTGTTATGTCACTCGGACATTTAAACATCGCCACGTTATTAATGTGTTTTCACACGGCAGCGGCGCACGCGACCGTATAAGTAACACATGACACAGCTAATGTTTTAAGCTAAGCTTCGTAATCGAATTAGTGGACGTTCAGTATGTCCACAAGAGAATATCATCGCTTGATGTCGGTGTGTTATCCAGTTTATTGATCGTTCAGCGGTAAACGAGCAAAACCAAACCTTCATTACTACAACGTAGCGCTCATAATAGCAAAGCACAACTAGCCGTTCTTAATTCGACTGGCCCGATAGCTCAGTTGGTAGTAACCCTGCCCTTCTGATCTGTAGGTTGTGGGTTCGATTCCCACTCGGGACAATCATTTGTGTGATAAATATCGGTGTTTGTTCTGTGTCTGGGTGTTATGTTGTATTCTATGTATGTATTTACAAAACAAAAAGTATTATTCAGTTAACTGGTTCCCATAGTATAAACTTAGCTTAATGCTTAGTTTGGGGCTAGATGGCACTGTGTGAAATGTCTACAAATATTTATTTATATATTTATTTAATCGATTGGTAAGTAAAACAACGTTTGCTGCAGTCAATACTGGGATGGGTGACCACTACTAAAAATGGTACCTATTTATAACTGAGCACATCTGTGCTTCAGAGCCATTCCTGGCAATTGCCGCAAGACAATAGTCTCACTTAGCGGCACCTAGCGTACTAAAATGTACTTACTTACCAGCGTAAGATTTACTGTACGGGCATTGCGCGTCTTATAATTATTAATGGTCTTTGTTATAGCTCACGCTAGCCCTGCAGGACTTAATAGGCAGGACCTAAATGAGAAGGAAAATAGATTATGATAATATGACGAGATATTATAAGAATATTATTTAAAGAAAAACTAAATTATTTCATTTTCTCCTTAGATTTGATACTTGTTAGTGTCTCTACCGCTAGTCATCGTCGTCACAGAAGTTGAATGCCCGGATTGATGTCTCTCACTCTACTTGATCGCTGCGAATCCTTACCTTACCCTCGCTTCTATTAGGTGTTTAAGGAATCGATCGATAACCCACTTACCTGAAACAAAATTGATATGAAATTATCTATAAGTGCATAATTATTTTACCTTTAGATAAGCACGTAAAAATTAATTTAATACATCGATGGCATCCTATCCTAATTCAATATTCAGAAAACAATAAGCTCTCCTGCACGTTATTCTTTCTCTTAAAACTGATGCAAATTCTTTTCTGAGCTTTTTTTATTTTTTAAGGAAATCATGTTCGTAGCGGAAACGGAATCGAAGAATGTTGGCTTTAAAAGAGTGGAAGTCCGTATTCGTGAGTGAACTGCGAACTTACCATCTACTTAAATTCACGCTCTATTTGTGGGGTCAGTCAATCGTGTTTCGGACCGAGATAGGAAAATAGAGAAGCTTGAGCACTGCGGGGGGCAGGATTATCGTACGGGGGTAGTATACGTTATGGTTATGATTATCTAAGTAGTAAGTAGGTACCAAATACTAATTTAGCCGAACGAGTGTGGGTTAGCGTTAGCACGTGTGTGATTTTCAAACCGATGCACCCAGGGTCAAATACAACTCGGCCCCTACACCAATGACTTTTCATGTTATGTGCTGGATTTGGGCTCGCTCTTAGAAAAGTGAAGGACAATCGTGAGGAAACCGGCGTGATCAACTTAAAGAATCACAAAACTCGAGATCATTCACCGAACCACACTTGGCCAGTGTGGTGTGAGCCCTACATTTTTTCCAAATGTGAGAAGGCTCACGACCCAGCAGAAGGAACAGTATTAATCAGAGTTCAATTCCTGTTCCGACCTCAAAATTACTTGAACAAACACGACCGATTTGCATTTCAGCACAGTTTATTACGGCTCTTACATCCATCCCGAGTCTACTGCTGGTTACTCTGGAAACTTCATCTATCCGGGTTCTATTAACCTCTAGTGAAACAACTTAAAATGGTTAATGGAACTTAACATCACATAACGTCCCATAAATGTTAACTCAGGTAGTATTTGCAACGAATAAACAAAGATCTTACATTGCATTTGCAGAGGTAGGTATTCAGTATTCATAGTCATTACGCAAACATATCACACGTTAACATCAGAAGCAGGAGTGTGTGAAGTTGCAGCTAATTTAATAGGCTTGAAGTTTGGAAGACGGCGTGTTCAAAAGCGAGTTCCCGCTGTCGCCCGCGTTCACGCCACTTAAATCACACGACCGCGAACTAATTCCCTGTGATTAATTTTGAAACGCGGGATGCTACATGCACTATACGCGGCGCAACGATGTCGCGGAGATGCGCAATAAACTATGAATTCCAAAACAGGCAAAGCACCATGAATCATTTGGGCGCTGAGCGCTTGCAGGCACACTTTATGAGTGGAGTTGATATCCCCCTGCATAAATCGTCGAGGATTGTGCCAAAAACAACGCGACCTATAATTCTCAGTTCAGGCTAGTTTTAGCCGCTGTCCGCTGAAAATGCTGTGCGAAATGGGACGGCGAAGTTAGAGCAAACACGGGACGCGGCCATCATTCGCGTCGGTGCATTCGACGCCGGGAGAGCAAAGATTTACAAGCTTTGATTTCTGTGAAAACAAAGGCTCGAATCCCTAAAAGAAATTACCGCATCGAACAAGATACGCAGTCAAATTTCATCCAGCTGTTACCGGAATGATGCATACCTATACATAGTTTAAATAAACTATTACAATATTACCTTCGCGTCTGCAGTCGAGTGCGGACCACCTGTAGCGAAATATGAATATGAAAACAGTCGGTTCAAAACGTGTCTGAGCACAAAGTGTACCTTTTTAGCGACTAAGATTGGAAATTCGCATTTTCACGCAAAGACAAACCCGCCTCTAAAATGTGAGGATAAAAAGAGAGTCTAACCCTGGAGCTCCCATACTCATAAAATAACGATATAGTACGTGTTACTTTATTATATGTATTTTCACTATCATAAGCAAGAAATTACATTATTACAAGAGATATTATACAATTTTTTTAGCTGACGTAAAAAAATCAGGTGTCACATCGAGCAAATGAAATTTTTATTGTACCTTCCTCGCGCTAAATAAAGTATTTCGGGATTTCATTTCGAGCTCTAAATAAATAACATTTTTAATATTGCGACTTTATGCGATATTACTTGCGTTACGATAAAAAAAAGGAATTGCACGTTTCAACGATATTATAAAGTCGTGGGGCATGCGAGGTATCGTATTCGTTCATTTGAGCACAAAATGTTATACGTTTGATTTATACAGACGGCTCGGGATTGGTATCATCACCCTATTATCTTCACGCCGCTTCTGCGCTGGGCTGCGTGTCTTAGTAGGGCCGATCTTTCATTATTCAGATAAGATTCGTATATTTATGTTAAAGATATTTAGTAAGGAAATAACCAACCGTTAAAACTAATCATCCTGCAACTGAAAGATCGCTCCTTCGAGAAGAAGACATGGACCATGCACTCTCGTTATCTCTAGAGTCCACCATTTATTTTTTTTACATCGGACTTATCTAGCATTTGACCACGCTCTCACCTGATGCGATCGAAGGTGTAGCATGCTAGCTACCATTTTAGTCAACAGATCTTTGGATGTCATATTTCCATTACTCTTAATTGAGTGACGATATTTGCTTTTGTTTTGAGTGATGGTAAATTGAGTAAATTACTAAAACGAGGCCAGGTGAGACTCGCGGGATTTTGTATCAGCGAATTTTGAGTCTCACCGGGATTCGGTTGCGGCGCGGGAAGAATGTTTGTTCCTTTCAGGTGGGAACTTTTAATGAGATAAGTTTTGAGGTGAAACTAACCGGCAACTTTTAATTATGGCTCCTATAACCGCTAGGGCATCACTATTACGAACTTTTTAAGTTATATAACGATGATATGCGAGTAAGCGAGTAATGGGAGCTTGCGGAGAAATTACCAGAGTACTATACTCGAGTAAAAATTTGTTAATGAATTTTCACTGCTCTTTGAAAAAGTTTTTAATGAAGGCTGTTCTGTTATTTACTGCAGTTATACGTATATATTAACTTAACTTACGCATTTAAGTTATTCAATGGTACCTACTACAATAACATTTATAAACAATCTCCTTGGTGTCTTATCCAATATGCTGTGAGAAAACATCTCAAACATATTCGACTAAAAATTATACGTAACTTGGTCTAAAGCATTTCGTGTAATTAACCATACTCGCTTAACCCGATAATCCCAAAAAGATCAACTCATCATAGCACAAAACCTTTCTTTCTATAGACCATTGAAAGAGTAAATAAGCTTTATTGGTTATATTCCAGCACTGAGTAAATGTCTAACAGAGATCTAATTGTGTCGTAACGTCGTTAAATTATGTCAGTGGAAAAACACTTATAAATTACTTCATAACTTGGCATGCAGTTAATGTAATAACGTGTGTACCCTAAGTAGGTGTTATTTTTTTTATTAAAGATAAAGTGTTATCAAAAAAAGATAAATTGTTATATTGTTATATTTATTAAAAATGCGAGAGCACGACTCCTTTTGCAACGCAATCCATAGTAAAAGCAGTTTCAATGAAAGCTACAGAATATTGTTTTCTCACTCTCTCCCACTTCAGTCGAGAGTGTATAGTGGGAATTTTCAATGAATAGAAAAAGATTTTTCCAATTTGCGTATATTTCTCCTCTATTGAATTTTTCTCGATGGTAACTGTATACTACCAGCTGTATGCTATCATCGGGACCCATACAAAAATCGAACTTCATAATTTATCCCTGGAAATAACCAGTCAATTGAATGGGTAGGCCGCGATAGGCAAGATTAATGATCGTAGAAATATGAAATACTTATTGGCGTTAGACCATTATTGGGGAAAATGTAACCAATACGTTGTGCTGGTCGTGGTGTTTGACAAAGTATATTGTTTGGCTGAATGAAATACTGTATTTAACTATATCTAACTAAACTACGTATAATAAAACTGTAACCAAACTGAAATTAGAAAAAAAGTTAAAGAAGATAATTTGTGTTTTGGCGGGAACACGGAAAAGTTCACGTCGCTGCATTGTATTATTTTTCAGAACTTGTGATTTTTCAAGTGTTAATGTTTAAAATTGGTGGCGTTTTACGCATTAAGTGCTGAATTACAAGCATGAGTGTGGGCAGGTGGTATAATGCGGTGAAACGTGGTTTTTCGTGTTGCTTCTAAAATTCCCTAGAAGCTTCTAGTAAAGTTGCCACTACTTTACTAGGGCATGACTTAGATTGGACTATGACTAATATATTTGACCCTGACTGTGACTAAGACGTGATAAACACTGGCTAAATACACTATGTGTGGAGCCAAACTATAAGAAATAAAATAAAATAGAAGATAATTTAGAAAATAAATTATGTCTACTTACATTAAATTATGGAAAGGGGAACGAATAGGGAAAGTGGAAAAAAGACAGGGTATGGAGAGGGAGAGGGGGATGTAGTGTACATAGTACTTCGTAAGTACTAATAGGGCGTAAAACTAATTAACCCGTGCGTAGCCTGGGTGGGTCAGCTAGTATAGTACAAACTACATGAACGGAGACCCTTTTTGACAGAATAAATAACTCGTGACATTATTAAAATATCATTTGAAATTACAGTAAATACACAGCATATATTCTTGTCTGTTTCAAATAATTCTGAAAGTTTCTAATGTAATTGATATAATTTGGGCAACGAGTACACCCTAACTCCTTGGAACAATACATAAAAGCAAAGCACCCAACCCTTAAAACGATATTAGGGCATATTCGGCCACCAAAATCCTTCAAAACATAATTAAACATTGAAACTTGCAAGGAGGCCGGCTACCTTAAGGTTTGTTTACCTCGGGTACACACAGCCGGAGCACAGAATATTTAATGTAGACAGAAGCAGAAGCTTGCGGCAACGCCGTACTGGAACTTTTGATGTTATGTTGTTGACTGGCCTGTTAGCTCAGTTGGTAGTAGCTCTGCCTTCTGAACTATAGGTTGTGGGTTCGATTCCCATCCAGGACAAAGATATGTGTGATGAAGATCGATGTTTGTTCTGTGGCTGGGTGTTATATTGTATTCTATGTATGTATTTACAAACAAAAAAGTATCTAAGTATTTCTATCAGTTATCTGGTTCCCATAGTACAAGCAATGGGGCGCTAGATGGCGCTGTGTGACATATCCACACATATTTATTAATGTATTTTATTCGTTTCGTAAGAATTTTGTGTTTTAATTAGTTAAAACACAAAATTTAAAAGTTTAAATTTAAAATTTTTAAATTTAGTTGAGTAACTAATATGGTAAAGCTAACAAAAAACCCTAGTGGCTCTGTGAGCTGTAGATCTTGTCTGTGTTTGCATAACTATTTTTTATTTTTTTTTAACCCCCATGGCTCCACCATTTTGGAAAAATATTTTAAAAACTTAACTTTAGAAAGAATGTCCTCGCACTGACAGACTGATATATCACAGAAAACCGAAACACGTGTCATAACAAGTACGGCTTACAGTTATATTTACTAGACTGTGGCATTAATTATTCTCATCATCAACAACAGCCTGAAGACGTCCACTGCTGAATATAATAGGCCTCCACAACAGAGCGCCACTTTGAGCGGCTGATTGCCTCCTGCATCCATCGGCTCCCAGCGGTTTTCACCACATCGTCGGTCCACCGAGTGGGGGGTCGGCCTACGCTGCGTCTTCCTATTCGTGGTCGCCACTCGAGAACCTTTCTTCCCCATCGGTTGTCAGTTCTATGAGCGGTGTGGCCTGCCCATTGCCATCTCAACTTGCTAATTCTAAGAGCTGTATCGGTCACTTTAGTTCTCCTGCGGATCTGCAGGGCTGTTATTTATTCTATGGCTCTAAAACAGCTTTGACTGTGTTCGTGAGCTAAAGTCACCAGTTGACGAGTCTGTCGACTAACTCGTGTAGGCTTTAGGTTGGAAACTCATAAATATTTCTACGCGGAAAACTTGTTCTACTGCAGGTGGATAACTTCATAATTGCGATAAGAATAGCTAATTATTTTGCCGAAGAATTAACAATTAACAACTTTTACGGTTGTTGATCATTTAAAGAATTTGTCAAGTAAGGTGAGCTTAAGCTGGAAAACTGTTTGAATAAAGATAAGTACAAATAACATTAAAATAAAAAGTACATTTTTATGCTGCCTGTGCTTCAACGAACAGTAAGTACCTACATATTGCAATAGCCTGTTATTCTTGGTAGTATAATATTTATCGCAACAGTTTTATTAGTAGTTTCAATTTACATTTATATTGAGTTAGCGATCGGCTCAAAAGAGATTTCAGAGACGGTCTGTACAAAGGAATAATATCAGAAATGTGATTTCAGGCAATCATTTTCGATGTCAGAAAAGATACAGAAAATTGTGGGTAACAGAGTAAAAGAAAACTTCGAAATGAACGAGCGGGATTTGAACCCGGGACGATTCGTCCCAAGCGGTGATAAGTGACCTCATCTGCGACATCATCTGCTAACTAATCCTTTTACAACCAACTTACGGGGTTGGCAGCGCCATCTGTTGAGAAATTCTTGAAATCACCCGAAGCAGCACGCGTTACATTAGTTAGTTGTGGGTAAGTAAATTAATTCCCATTGACTTTCCCTACTAGGGATTTGTGAAGATTTTGTTGAAAATTCCCCACTGACCGCCCATTGTTTTTATGATGGGAGTAAATGAACAAAATGTCCACAAATCCACATTTTGTCTATTTACCCTTATCTCCATCCATCACATTGTAGGGTTCGCTATATCTCCATCATCCACCTTTTAACCTTTCAGCACTATCTATTTGTGTTTGTATCATTTTAAAATCATTTTCATTTTCATTTTTTTAAGCTAACTTTTTCGTCATAGGTTGGTTACATATAAACTTAACTAATAAGGCCCACTCACCAAAAAAGCAAGATCGATTGACATCAGATTAGATAGATCGCGTCGTCACTTTCAATATGGTGTTTCATATCCGCAACCCTGTTGCTGATAGATTCACTAAAACAACAAATGAATTATGTCATCTGAAACACTCAGTGACACCTACTTACGGCCTACAACTTCGAATCCTCAGTACACACATCTGTTCGCAGAAGAAAGTAGGCAAACATGCAAGACACATTTCGGATATTCGATTTAGGGAAATAGAGAACTTGTGTGTGCCCCACGCGTGAATGAATGAATACAGAATTTTGTACTCTGCATATGGAATTCGAGATTATATCGCAATATCCACTAACGTTTAAAGTAATGTAAATAATGTAACAGGTTATATAGCTGGAGCACGTTGTTTGCGAAGTTGCGAATTGGTTAAAGAATTTTAGCAGCCAGCGGGATTGGAGCCCGTGCCTTCATACTTACTGGATTAGACGCTCTTCCAACTGAACTATAGTCGCATGTCTCAGTGACTCCGAAAATTTTCAGGACTATAAATTTTGTACCGACTAAGCAGTCGAGCGGTATTATCACCAAAAATCCGTTTCAATTTATAAATACATGAATAGATACATCAACTTTTTTTATGTAAGAAAGATGACAAAAAGATTCTAATTTATAAATTGTTTACAAAAAAATAAAACTTTTTAGGAATATTTTCGCGACCTCTGTTATTATTAAGTACTAGTATGTCCACGTGTTACACAAAGGCATTTATATTTGTAGTAAACAAAGTAAAACAGACAATGGTCTCCCACACTCATCGAGCCCAAATTCCCTCGCCGTTTTAAAATGCCAGGATAATCCCAATACCGGTGGTGTTTAATCCTATCGCAGTTTATGACCCAGCCTGCAGACCAATTAGCAAGCTTTGCGTTATTGAGCGGGTACTTTGGCTCCATGCGAGAAATGCATTATTAATGAGACATCGACGACAAAGAACAGAGCAGCAAAGGGAACAGGCAAAGAAAGAGCAAATCTACACAGAACTAAAACATAGCAACTGAGTAAAGCATTGATTCAATATCTTAATCTACAGCTTGATAAGCAGTAGGCTACCTATTGCGAAGTGTGCGAGAATATATTATGCAGTAACAATTTTTTTTTTGTGCGGGTGTTAAGTACCTGCACTTTAGAGTATACAATCATAAGCCAGCTATGCTTGCTATGCTAAGCTACTCTAAGGGTGGGTTTTTTGATCCTTAGAAACTCTAACTAATTCTAACCAATGGTTACAATTTGTTAAAGTTTTTAACCATTGGTTACCTTAACTGCGGATCAAAAAACCAACCCTAAGACCGGCACAGTTGACCAGTATGTCATGAACCGTTTTTTTTTGTACTACGTATGGAATCTAATGCCATTTGGTACTTTATTTTATTTACATTACATACAGGAATACAGTATAGTGCAACACAGTGGTTCGGAACGGATTCTTTAAAAGCCTCTACCCCCTCTACATATTCTAAACCTTCACTATAAGCCGTGTACCACGAGTTTCATGTTGAACTCCGATACCGTTTATATATAGGTATATCTACGTACAAACCACCGGGTTGAGCTGGTGTTGCACTTCAACACTCACTGTGCTATTTCTAGCAGGTTGCATTATTGGTAACCAGCATCATAGAGCTTAGAAACAGGAAACCCGCAATGGTTTTACTTGAAAGCTGTTGAAATCGAACGCTAACTACGTTGAGAACAGCGGCAGCATTTTATATAACGCTAATAAAAGGTAACAACTTTCTTTTTTAACGCGCGTTTCTTTTTGGCACTTAATTCCGCTTTGAAAACGTTCCGTTAGCTTCTGGAATAGTTTCCAGGATTAGAGTAAGTAACCTTTAAGCCTAGCTTAACTATTTGACGAACCGCAAGCGATATACAAAGAGCACGTTCCCGTAAAACACTCGAGTATAAACATAAGCGCCCAACACGTCAGACATTTTCAGGATACCCTACTTCAAAAGCTTGGATTACCCCACTTATAGTCTTTGATAACTCGAAATAAGCAATGGTACTTTGACAGCGCTAAATTCGGAGGGTGCATTATATATGAGGATTGAGGAATCGACGTCGACGGAACAGGAGTTTCGCTGTTACCGCAGCGATTCTCACTATAGCACAGTTGACAGTTCACAGCTATTTGATATTTAAGACATACTAAATTGAGCTGGGTTTGTGACTGGGCTGGGTTTTGGTTCGATATAGTTTCAATTCGTGAACCACTTTGGTCATTATCAAAAGTCAACAATTTAATAATGTAATAATTGTAAGCTCTTGGAATGGAATGTTGCATCAAACAAGAATCGACGATCGTCGATCTGAACTATGTGAAGAGAATAAAAGTTTACACAAAACGAAACATCTGTTCACATTATCTAATAAGTAATAACACTCATGCCGTACCAATCTGCCAATCAAGTTTATTTCGTGTAGTTAAGCTGAGAGCGTTCTCTCGCCAACTACAGCGAAAATACAGGAGCGTTGGCAGGCACACAAACATCTGTAACTTATTGCACCCATACGCAGTTCCATTCTTACCGAATCGGCGGGGAAATACGACATTTGCTTACTTATCGCCTCGTGCGGCGCACGCAAACGTCGATTCTCGTTTACTCTTCCGTTTACGTTATACCATAATTTACGGAAGGCGTGGTGTTGGGCGGTAGACGCACGCAATATACCTAATATAGGGTTATGGTTATGGTACTGCTTTTTACGTATTCAGTATATTAATCTTTTAAAAATTGACAGTTATTATTGTTATTGGTCCGCCTCAGTGACATGTAAACACAGTACAGTAACAGTGTATATTCAAGTAAATGATTTAGATGAGGATTATTGAAGTGGAATTTTGAGACAGAATCGGTTAGTTCCACAGAGCAGGAAAAAATTACGCTCACGCCCCGATAGAGACGAAATTCGTGTCAAATTTCGTGAAGAACATATAGGCGCCAGGCGCTTACACTTAATGTCAAGACAATACATTATAACTATGTCATCTGCACAGGTAAATACTAGAGTTTTTATTCTTAGACATGTCACGCTTGAATTATATGAAAAGTGTTGAGCAAAATGCCTCTAACTGGGCGCAAACGTAGTTGTTTTCCTGCTATGTGCTATGTGTGCGTACTTGTAATCGCATATCAATCACAGATCCGTGGCATACAGGTGATAATTGCAATACAAAAGTACTGAATACGCAACTCTTTCAAACCTGTTCAACATATCGTATTATTTTATTATTTCTTTCTATTTTTATTTTTAACATAGGTTACGTCCGTAGCAAAATAATTAATGTGTGTTTTCTGTAAACTTAACTTCTGCAATACTAAAAACTAGTAAACTAGCTACATTATCTACTACAAAACATTTGGACTGTATACTAGCCGCGATGGCCTATAGACAGTCCAAATGCTCCAGCCCACTACCTGTAGGTAGCGTACCCAACATGCTGGCAGCGTTGCCTCGCAATTGCAATGCTGATCCTTGAGCCAAATAAGTGCCAGCATTTTGGTCACGCGTCGCATCAACCAGGCACTCTGATAAGCTTTGCGTGTTTTCTTGTATGTATGGACAGGCCAACGAATACTGTAAGAATTGAATTTAAACTTGATGTAACAATATTTGTACACCGGAAACGGTAGAATATTTGGAACTGGAAAATTGTAATACCTTAAGCACAATATTCTAACAAATAAATTAATTTGAATTTGAATTTGAACGTTTGACTCCAAATCACCTGATGTTAAGCAACGACGCAGTCAAGGTGTAGCACGTTGGCCTATGAGGAGCCTATTCACTCTAGTGATTAGATTAATATGTGTATGAAGCCGATTATTGACTCAACATGTGTTGTTTAATATGCCCGTGAGCATTCGTCAACATCCCATAGATGCAATGTCGCACGTAGCTCTCGGCATTATGCAATGGGCACACATGCCACACGCATAGCTCGATGCATCAGTTGATAGCTGTCGCCTATTTAACTTGGATTGCATGGCATGTCATTGCTACAATAATCTATAGTTGTATAACTACAATTATTACTGCTTAGTGCCGAATTCAGGTACATCCAGGCATAACATGGCACCAACTCTATTTTCTGCCGTTTTTATCATAAATAGGATAACATTTGATCATGCGGTCTCTTCTGATGGTAAGAGATGACGCGGTGGACGATGCATGCTTGCCTAGAAGATACCGGTTCACTCTAGCCTTACAAACTCCCAGATTATATTCGTCAGGAAACGCTGTTAAGGTGTTCCATTCCTTTGCAGTCCGAATTATAAATGAGGAATCATTCACTCGCACATTGCATCACCAGCAGGTGATATTCAGGTCAATGAAAACGCTACGGAACCCTTGTGATGTTATAAAAGGTAAAGCCGTAAGTTTTACGCTTCTTTTTCTTCTCGTGTAGGCAAGTGCCACAATTTTTAGGCCGCCCAAAGACTTCTGACTTCGCTTAACGGCTATTGTCTTACAACAGCCGGGACCAACGGCTTAACGTGCCCTTCAAAGCACGGTAGCGCTATGTTTTAAATACCACTTTTTACTGTAGCGGTCACCCATCAAAGTAGTGACCGCAGCAAACGTTGCTAACCTTTACCGATCGGTTAGAAACGGCTAGTTGTGTTTCGCTATGAGCGCTACTTAGTTAGTTGATGAGCGCGCTAGTTTTACGCTGAAAGAAACGGTTACAGAAATAACAGAGCTGAGGCCTCTGGATCTGTCATATCAAAGCGGCGGCGGCACGTCATTTAGTAACACGTACTTAAGGCACATCCACCACATAGGTTTGTCACGCGATGTGGCGTGTCGTTCCAGTCACACTAATGAACATGTAATTACTTCTCCTCCGGTGGTTGCTCAGTTACAGGGCTGTCGAAACGGTTCTTGGAACATTACAACAACACTGGGTTTTGGTTTGCGTCAGACTTACTTCATGACTGGACGTTATTGTATTTCAGTAGCTTGGTGTCAGGCGTCTGACCTGGGGTGAAAATTTTGGTTTTTATTTGTTTACATTTTGCTTGTTATAGCGATGAGTTCATCTCAACTCTCTAGAAGTCTAGACTCATTGCTATAACAGGGATTTGTCAGTTTCAATACATAGTATATGTTCATACTTACTAAGATAAGGTGCAAATTACGCGTTTTTTTATGTTGCATTGCAATAAAAGTCACATGTGACCTCCCTGACTTTCATAGAATCTCATCATCATTATCAGCCTGAAGTCGTCCACTGCTGAATATAGGCCCCCTCGAAAGAGCACCACTTTAAGCGGCTGCTTGCCTCCGGCATCCATGGCATGGCTCTCAACTGAGGACCAACTGAACCATGAGGCTAACTAAACAACTGATGTAGAATCTTCATTTCACGTAAATTACATGTATGTTTTTACTTTGCGCTTTATATTCGCTCCGCCCTTATTGTCAGGCGCCCGTTTTATGTAAGTAATTTCGCTGGTTTCTCTTTAGCACTCTCATAATATTACTGTCAAAAGTTAGGATTTCGTGTGTGAAAACTGTGAAGGCAAGAAAATGTTTCATGTTCGTTGACAAATATAAATTTAGATTTTATCTACCTAAGTATTTTTATTTTAGAGGAAATTATGATTTGACGCACTATCGTAAAGGTATGACCGAATTGGTACAAGCTGATGAAGCTCTTTGATAACTAATACTAATGGTGCAAGTGAAAAATCTACGGCCTTCTCTGCGCCCGGCATTCATAACAATGCTATACATCGGGCTTCGTCTTAACCCCTACGGGAAGGCAGATCTACGTCTTGGCTTTGAGTTTAAAATGGCAAAGCATCAACCCTACCCATCGTATGTTCCAGCGAATTAATTCAACAGCATCGTACAGAGGCGTCGGTATATTAACATCTCTAATTAACATGACAACTGACGACTAATTGGTTTCGATGCTTTTGCCTCGTCTACAGTTCAAAGTCACGCCACAGATTGTGTGTCATTCACTGGCAAATCGGGTGTGACAAGGCGCAGTTTGTGTAACAGTTAGTAGGTATAGCCGACGCGTTATTATGTAGCTGTTAATTGTTACATCACAGCGTGTAACAGTAAATTAGTAAGTCAATTCAATAAGAGAATGATTGTCGCGAGTTGATTTGCTTGCTGGTACGTGATTTTCGCTTTTGAATTAGTTTGTTAAAGTAAATGTTTGTGTTTTAACTCAATCACTGATATGTTTAAAACAAAAATAAATGAACCGTCATTATTGTTCTTAGCCATCCAGAAAACTATTTTAATACAGTTCCATACCGCTAAACTGTCGCAAGATGCCGAATCCGAGATCAGAAGTTCCGGTACAATCAAATAGATAACCAATTACATTTGTTCGAAAACTCTACTCCTTACGATACGTAGCTTCCGTCAGGTCAAAGCGGTTGCCGGGCATCAATCAGGCCATCAATTGAAACTGGTAACAATCCGGTTGTCCGGGCAACCGGTCGTCCGGGCATCCTGTTATCCGACCGAGGGGTCACACGACACGTTTAGGATGATCCGACTGCCACCGCATGAACCGCAGTACGATTATGAACACCACAGTAACAAGAGACAGTAGTCGCAATAAGCTTTAGTGATGCTTCGTATCGATTTATATTGTAGTGTTGATTGATTTATATAGGTACGGTGTTCAGTTTTTTTAATTATGTGAACGAATTAGGTGACGAGTTAGTCGTTTACCTGATGTTAAGAATCACGGCTGCGTTATGGAACAGATTGCAGTATCATTTGAAACTCTAAATTATAAAGTTTCCCGTGATACTGCACTGCGCACGTCATCGTCTAGTAATAAGATTACTAGACTGTGAGATCAGATCATAAAGTATCATTTATCCAGTAATTTCACTAGCTACTAGCTACTTAGTAAAGTTCAATTTTATCGATGACTAGGCTAGCGTTTCAACACAATCTCGCCTGATGGGAAGCGACGCATGTGGTTGAAGGTGTATAGTATATATTTATTCTATATCGCTTGTATAGTAAATATTCACTCTTGACTTAAATAACCCCGGGTTGTATTCTCCTGGAAACAAGGACCAGTTGTAGTTGTTGTTGAATACTTTTTGTGTCCGAGTGTTGACACACACACGCACACAACTACACGTACAAAGAAGTGCCCAACCTAATTTATTTTTTTTATTCTCGCGCGAATATACTTACTTTGCTACTTTATACATAGAAGTGTATTGCGGACAATATTCCTGCAGCAACACACAGAGCGTGAGGCATTCAGATCAAACATTCAAATCTTCGCGTCAGATCTCTCTACATTTCATTATGACAATCAGAAACAGTCCGTGCTTGCGACTTATGATGTGTCTGAATATGTATGGACACGGTCTCTGCGACGGGGTTTGTTGATCCACGCGTCTAACTGAGCGTTTTCATATATGTCCGATATCGGAGATATAAACGGTATCCATGTCAAGCCCTTACTGTCTGAGTAAGAAGAAATCTTGCACCAATATCGAACATCGGAATGCGATTTACCAGCTCACCAGCTGTGCTTTTCAGACTCCTGCTGTGTGAAGGAGATGAGATGCTTCAGATAGAACGGGTAAGGTGAAAATGCTTAGTGATAGATACTTCTACGTATATTAACCCTTTGTCATGGACTCATGAGAATTAATATGAAAGGATTTCCTTGCTGTGAAATTCGATTATTGGTGGAGGATTTGTTCGCATTCATCGCCATCGATCTCAAGTTTCTTAGTAACTTCGGTACTCTACCACGAATTGGTATTGTCTTATTTCACCGAAACCTCTTTACACCAAATTAGTTGCTCAGACAAAACATATCACTTAGACAGCGCACTGTTTGCGTCGATACAACACCACTATCGCTATGTTGACTGATGTTACAACCAGATGCTGTTGATTTAACAGCTCAATTTGAGAATGGACTAGGATACGCATGTGTGCGTGCACGCGAGGGTGTGTGCGTGACGTGAGATTTATGTGCATTTGGTAGTAGTATATTTGATGGGCTGATTGATTGCTATTGAATTAAACAAGGCGTTTCCATTGACATGTCAGCAAGAGATGAATTTTGTACGGTATAGTAGAATCCCAATATCGATTGGATATCACCGCTAGGAAAAGGTTACTGCAATTACAGTCATGCCACCATGAGTAGATGACACAGTATAAAACTATGCATGCGAGGTGGTTACATCATTCTATGAGGACGCGCTGTTAAACCAGAACAGATCACCTGCACTATACTGCTTTTTAACAGAATAATAGGCCATGAAGGATTGGGTAATTCTTTAAATCACTTAGATTATGCTCTCCGCAGCATTAACCTACACAGAACGGCCACCATTATGCAAAGACAGTGTAACGACAGCATGGCGTGTCACAGCGGCATTACGCGAAGATACGCCAAAAGCATAGATACGAGACAGGAGTTATGGCGCGGGCGTATCGTGACATAAATTCAATTAAAATCATCCAAAATTCCATTTGGAAATCAAATAGACAATTAGCCGCGCCACAAATGCAAACGGCATTAATTACTGCGAACTACGAATCATTATCGACGACGGTATAATGACGGTGGTTCTTATACAGGGTGTGAATTCAGTTGGTTATGAGAGTCATTAATATTGTACTGGTTATCTATTTAATGAGAAATGGCTTGGTATCTTGGCACTTAATTTGAGATCTTCTGTAATTAATATAATTAATTCGCATAAGTATAATATATCTTGCCTCCTGCATCCATCGGCTCCCCGCGGTTCTGACCAGCCCCCGTATTGTGTAACTCAATCGTAATCGATGAATAAGCTTCATTTTATCATTTACAGTTGTGTAAAATCCTCATCCATAGGTATTATGGTCCCTTAAGCGGAGAACTGAATAGACAAAACATTGACTAACTATAATAATGAGAAATGGTTAGAAAATACTAATGGATGGAGATTACACAATGCCAACTTGCCGGAAACGACGAAATGAAGCCCATTCATCGATTACGAATGGCTTAGACGGTAGCCCGATGGTAGGCAGGCCTATCTGCGTCTTCCGGTTCGTGGTCGCCACTCGAGCACCTTTCTTCCCCATTGGTTGTCAGTTCTACGGGCGATGTGGCCTGTCCATTGCCATTTCAACTTGCTAATTCTAAGAGCTATATCGGTCACTTTAGTTCTCTTGCGGGTCTCCTCAGCTTAAAAATCAAAGCTCGCTTAAAAATCAGTTCTCACTAATCAAGTTCTTTGTCAAGTTTTTCAATTATTATGTATTCCAGTTTGCAGTGCATAATCTTAGATCTTTATGCGGTACATAAGCTAGGAGCCAGTTATGTAGCATTATGTACTCTGACGAATACCTAACCTCCATAATTATAATAAGAACACCTGTAATAATGGGCATCGGTAGTTTTGGGTGTAGATATTTTAATTATTATGCTATTATCTAGATATCTAAAATCTTTATAAACAAACCGATAACTTTACTTGTGTCGCGACGTAACAAACTTTTAAATAATACTAATTAGTAAACCAGCACCCTGTATTATGCCACAGTATACATAACAACAGTGGAATAATGATAATGGCGTGGCGCATTACAATAAACAATAGACGGCGACCTCCACAGAGCTACCTCAACTATAAACAGTAGCTACAGTCGTGCGGATCTATATCCTGACATTGTCGTGAAAGGTAATAGATAATATGTATAATCTTATCTGTAACGATGTGATACGTTCAGTTCAGATCATCATCACCATCAATGGAACAGCTTAGGTCTATGCTCCGCTATTTTCGGGAGTTAGGTGGGCTACCGTACGGTAGATAGCGGCAGAGGGAAATAGCACAAGACACACTCTCTTTTTAAAAGGGCTAATGCCGTTCAAAGTGTTCGCCCTGTGGGAGAGGCCTGACAACTTCAGGCTGTTGATGATGAATGCTGTTGGTCTCTACCGACCTTTACAGCAGCGCCAAGTCATCAAAAGATGCAACGGCGGTTGAGGCAACGAGAGGCAACCCAGCGGTGCCCTTGAACAACTCGCAACGTAAATCGGATCAAAGTAAGTAGTCTAAAAGTAGTCAATATGGACCATATTTTTTTATATAAAATACGCGAAGTTTTTATTAAAATTAAAAACAGGTCGGTGCGTTATTTCTGAAAGGATGTATTCTGCGTCCTGCTGTATGGTAGAGTACTCAGTAACACCCCCGCATCGCACTGGTTAAACAGAATACGTGTAACTTGCTAAAATCATTTAATTTCAAATCATTTCATTTTAACGGATTTCGCTGGAATTTGGTATGGTTATAGCGAATTTTTTAGAATAACATTTAGGATACTTTGTGTATTCAAAAACGGCCAAGTGCGGGTTGCACGAGCAATAAGGAAGTAATTTTTAAGCAATAATTTTTTGTTTGTATATATTATTTAAAAGACATTAAATAAAATTAACGATGGTAAAATAATTATTTCAATATCTTAAAATATTAAAATAATTATATATTGACGAAGTTATTCAAATTAATCCTTGCGTCATTTTCATGGTATAAGATAATATGGTTGGCCTCCACAGTGCACAGCTGTAGGTTAAGGTAATTATGTGACGTTATCCATACGCTGCAATAAAACATAGCCGGCAACCAAAGATGAAACCATACTCATGCTGTCGAAGGGAAGGGAGAAGGGAAAGAGAAAAAGATAGAGAAATAAGATGAAGGGCCGGCGAAGGAAGGCAGGCTTCGCCTGCCTCCCTTCTCTTGCCGTCCCATCCATTCATCCTTTTCCCCCTTTTTCCCTTCCGCATCCCTCTTCCCATGAACAGGATTAGGGCGTAAAACTAATTAATCCATGCGAAGCCGGGCGGGTCACAGTCTTTATTAAATTTTATGGTATATTATCACTACATATTTTATTTTTATAGAGACAGTCATTAAAATCCATTACAAATCTACATAAAACATGTATAAAGGTACATATATAAAGGTAGTAAACACGTAAACAATAAATATTCAGGAACGGCTAATAATAAATGTAAATTACATCTGAAGTGACAGCGAAATATATCTAATTTCAAAGGTAATTTAAGAGAAGACATTAAATTAACTCAATGTTTCCCTATTTGAATAACGTGCTTACATTTGTATTAATATTATATACTAGAAAATTATATTAACTAGTAATTACAGAATTTAAAAAAAATATTGAACGAGACATTATCTTTTTCATCTAACATACATGAACGGAAAATACCAATAGATTGAAAACATGTAATAGCTTTTTCAACACATTTGCTAGAAAAATGCATTTACAAAGCCTGTATACATTGTTCGAAAGTTAAACATTACGCACCATACAACGGAGCGTGCGGTAAAATAGGTACTCTCACCTAAGTACCTATTTTACCGCATTCTTTGTTGTACAGCACCGTGCGTAACCTTTACGGTTTTTCCTTAATTTCCATAAAAAATATGTGAGAATTCCACCAAAGAGTTTCACATAAAGAGAATAACTAAGCTGGATGATCAAAACTCCTTGGAAGCGTTTTTGTTCTGTGTAGGTACACTTTATTATTATTATTAGAAGGAGGTCCATGGGTGGCAGTAATTAAAGATAATGTTTTAGCTCACATCGCGATGTATAATTGACTTGAAAAATATTTACAAAATAAAACGCAAGACAGTTTTTTTCTCTAAGACATAGATTGACATCCATAGAATCAACAAGATCCGTTGTCCATAGCAACCAGGAGCAAAGGCTATGAAGCTGAATGAAAACTTTTTCATTGGCACGCCACAGTTCAATACGTTTGTCTCACTTTAATATTAAAGAGAAAATGAAACTAAAGATGTAGTTCTAATTTTCACCACACGCACGTGGTGCCATTTGAATTGTAAATACGCGCCATTTTAGCCCATTTTCATATTAGATTAGAAATGTCAAAGATTGTTTGTTACGACTTTCCCACTAATAAACAAAAGTTTGTTTCATTACCTATTGTACTGTTTTCTCGCAAATGTGTTGAAAAACGTTGTATGATACACGCGCGGAAATTGGTTTCTACAAACTCGTGACTATGGTAAGCCCTCGACTTCGTCTCGGGCTTACATTTATCTACTCGTTTGTAAAAACCAACTTACAGCCCTAATATCATAAATAACTATTTCAACACATTTGCTCGAAAAACGCATTTACAAAGCCTGTATACATTGTTCGAAAGTTAAACATTACGCACCATGCAACGGAGCGTGCGGTAAAATAGGTACTCTCACCTAAGTACCTATTTTACCGCATCCTTCTTTGTATAGCGCCGTGCGTAACCTTTACGGTTTTTTTTTTAATTTCAATAAAACATACCTATATATATAAGAATTTCACCAAGGAGTTTCACATTACGAGAATAAATAAGCTGAATGATCGAAACTCCTTGGAAGCGTTTTTGCTCAATATGTTTGTCTCACTTTAATACTTAAGAGAAAATGAAACTAAAGATGTAGTTCTAATTTTCACGACACGCACGTGGCGCCATTTGCACTGTAAATGCGCGCCATTTTAGCCCATTTATATTAGATTAGGAACATCAAAGATTGTTTGTTGCGACTTTCCCACTAATAAACAAAAGTTTGTTTCATTACCAATTGTACTGTTTTCTCGCAAATATGTTGAAAAACGTTGTATGATACACGTGCGGAAATTGGTTTGTACAAACTCGTGACTATGCTAAGCCCTCGACTTCGTCTCGGGCTTACATTTGTCTACTCGTTTGTAAAAACCAACTTACCGCCCTAATATCATAAATAACTATTAACCTATACCGTGCCTATACTATGTATTACATTTTGTTAATTCCGGTATATTATTATTTATTCTGTGCCTCCAGTACAGAATTGATAATAGTACTAATGTTTTAAGGCTTAAATATTTGAGGTACCGTACATAGAGATGAATAATTCAATTTATCCAATAGCTTCAAAAGAAGACTTCTTCGTTTTTTTGCCCTTACGTAAATGAAGGACTAACGAAAAAGTACTGATCCTTGTTCAAGAAAAGCGGAACATACTAGCGACAATAGAGTCAAGAGGAAAAATGTTTGGCCACCTTGTACGACATGTCAGCTTCATGAAAAATATCATAGAAGGAAAGGTAGAAGGGAAGAGAGGAAGAGGCAGACCTAGAAGGGCTTACATAGATCAAATAAAAGAAAAGATAACTGTCATGTCGTACGGGGAAGTCAAAGCATTGGCTGAAAATAGGGAAAGATGGCGATTACTCCACCGACAAGAGCAAGCCACTTAAATAACAAGAAGAAGAAATGAAGGACGTGACGAGCTAGTCGTCCACCTGGTGTTAAGCGTCACGACCGCCCATAACAGATGCAGTGTCACTCAGAACTATTAAATTAAAGTTTCGCGAAACACTGAACTGCGCACTTCATCCTGAGACATCACGCAATCTAGTTACAAGATTTCTAGACTGCGAGATCAGATCCTAAGTCTCATTTGCCCAGTAATTTCACTAGATACAGTGCCCTTCAAACCGGAGCACAATATTGCTTGTACACTACTGCTTGGCGGTACAATAACTGGCAAAGCGGAGGTACCTACCTAGACAAACTTTGCAGAAAATTCCTGCCACCTAGTAAAACGTAACTATAAGGGTTCCTTGTTTGACAACGAACCGTGAAAATAGATTAAACAATTTCTCAGTAAAAAAGACAGGGGCAGTTACAGAAAAACAGCAGACGCCTGGGTGCCCTCGTTTAACCAGGAATTTCGATTACACGGACCAGGAAATCCCTCTAATGCTGCTAATGTCCCCAAGAACCGGCTCTTCGTAGTGTGACAGTAGAAAAATTCACCCTTGCAGAGCAGTAATCAGTCAAGTTTTAGCTTCACATTAACGTAATGGGAGCGCCCGCTTTGTCTCTGTATACACTGTCTTATGTAGCCTACCCTCCTTTTAACAGACTGTATTTTTAAGAAAATTGTTCGCCAGTATCGTTATTAAGCTGCGATTTGAAATTCGAATTAGCCACTAATCCCCGGTCCGAGTCGAGCTTAACACCCGTACTTTTTGCTTGAAAAGTTAATTTCGTGCCTACTGCGGGCACTTTTTCGACTTCTGATCAGAGCTAGGATGGAATTTGTCACTGATTAAATGTCTAGAGCTAAAGTCGGAGCACCTTTACGAGATGAAACGTGCACGCGATTTTCAACTTTAGCGTATTTCTGGCAAGGTCTAAAAGAACGGAGTTTAGAAGCTTTTCGTGGCGACATAATTGGAAATGTTACTGGCTGAAGGCTTACCTTCAGCCTACAGGCTAGAGATATGAAATAAAGTTAATAGATTTTGACAAAGTAGAAAGCTTGTTTGCCGTAGTAATTTCGGAACTAATGCAACGTAATTGAACAGAGATTTACCATTGGGGTTAAAAAAAGAAAATGTTATTTTTTTCCTTTTTGCGCTAACGAGGGATTTGTAGCGCAGCTTTGACATCAATAGGTTTGTTTGCTTTGGAAAACTTACACAAGATAATGCCTTTCTTAGATCGCTGTGTTGCTAACGACGACTAACTCACCTGGAAAGAAATAAAAAAGGTTTTAGAATCTTTCAATAGAAATATAAACATTAATCGATGGCTATGTAAGTATGACGGCCTGGTCAACTCAAAATCTCAGAGATCCCTTCGGGGGAAGAGACAAGTTCAAGGTGCCGTTTAATGGGGGAGGCATATGTTAAGCAGTGGACGTCTCCTTGTGGCTCTTCTTGTCGCGATGATAGAAAAATTACTAAACGCTAACTTAATGTAACGGGCCTAATTACTTTATTTGCTTGTAGTTTACTCAGCACTTATGTCGATGATGGAACAATCAATAAACTTGATGTAGAATCAAATGGGATTGCGATTATTTGATTTTTGGGATATATGAAAAATGTGGTCTGTTTGATAGTAGGTATCCTTTAGTAGCTACCCAATTATCTTCCATTGTTGAATTCGCGGAACAGCTGAAAATCAATAACGTTAAACTCTACCAAACTCATACAATCTGCCCCAAACACATTTTAGATAAACGAAATTATTCAATCGAACGGTGCTTAACGAGCACGACAAATTTCTCTCTTTCAATGCACAAGAAGCGGTTTATCACCCAAAAGAAAATGATCGCTCACTGAATTCAACCTGACCCACTCCCGGACCGAAGTTAATCGACAATGATCCATTGCGCGCTTATCAACCTTAATGTTAGGACGTTTACACACGAGAGAGACAGTAAGGTAAAAACACTATTTCACGCAAAATAAATCGCTGCGTTTTGGTACGTCATGCACGCTATAGTATAGAAGTCTCTAATACTTTTCATCACACTGCGTGACTGCCCTTTGTTGACAAAGAAGCCTCTGCGGAGGCATTTAAACGAAAATCACCCCCAAGATCTAACAAAATAATAGACAGATTGCTTTGAAAAGGGGATGATAAAAAACCTTAAAACAGAAATACGTAATGGTTTAACACTAATCTCACTAGAGTAATTTTCTTGCGGTTCTGCTTTATGCATATTCTAATAATCTATCTCGGTTCACGTTTTTACTTCGTATATCCAAATTGCATCGGCAAGAGATGATGCGATGATTTGTGTTGCGATTGTCACGCGGTAATGTTGAACCGCAAAATAAATACAAAGACGGTTAGCAAGCTCGGCGCTGGGTAGAGTCTCTAGACATATTCTTGATACAATACAGTACTTGATAATTTCCAGTACTTA
This sequence comes from Ennomos quercinarius, assembly GCA_910589525.2. Taxonomy (NCBI): domain Eukaryota; kingdom Metazoa; phylum Arthropoda; class Insecta; order Lepidoptera; family Geometridae; genus Ennomos; species Ennomos quercinarius. The sequence continues at coordinate 11,995,589 of OU342504.1, read as the reverse complement.
CTGAAATCAGCCGAGCTTTTGTACTGCAAGCAATGAGGCAGTGTAATACTAGCTAGCGCACGATAAAATCGCAGTTGGGTATGTCACGCTCAAGTGTCACGGGCGCACGACACGTTCGAAACACGCCTCGTGACGTACGATCGAGCGAATCCGGAATAATTCGCAGCATTCCTCGCGATATTAAACGATGCTGCAACTAGGCAGGTTTGGGGTATGGTCTGGGCGAACTGGTAGTGTCGAAACGTTCAGGGGAAGCGTTTTGCTCTAATGGATTGCTGTATGTGGGTACCGTCCTGAATTGCTTATTGGAATTCTGCTTCTGAGCAACGTTACCCGGTACTAACTCCAAGCAGAATAATTTATCGGGAGGTGACATTTATTTGTAGTGAAACAGATTCTAAGAAACTGGTGTAGCTGTGTGTAGAACCGTACCTACTATTACTATTACCATTACTACTACCTAGGATTTAATGATGTACCACCTAAATATCTTCGTAAACGTATAAACTAAGTACCCATTACTGAAGTAGTAAAACGTTGGTCATTTAAAATGACCAACCAATGTTTACCGAGGTAAGACGCCCGGTTCTTAACAGCAACATATTTTAGATGGCGAAATGATGAAATACCTATTAGGAAACAGCTCGGCCATTAGGGTTCTCAGTCGCTTATAGGTAGAGTATTTGAGCCTTTTACGTGAAACCTACCATAAATATTACCTGATGAGGGTTGACTTGTGTCCGTTTAATACGTAGTTGTTTTTGATGGTGATACTCTGCTTCATTACACTATGGAAAATAGTGATTGAAGCAGCAACCTTGCAACTAACTAGTGGTATAACGAGCGACCGACTCGCGTTCAGCCAATTATAGACCAACCCTCATCTGAGCGTATTCGGCGGATGCTATGTAACCTGACGAGGGTTGACACATGTCTTTTCCTGCATAGTTACTGTTGCATGTTTTAAGATACCTCATTAAGTATTTAGGTATAGAAACACACTAGGTACATACTTTGATTCGTACGTACAAATAGGTAAACCAAACAAACAATACAACAAACTCACAATTAGAGAAAGTCGTGATTTTTTTAAGCCGATAAAAATCACTAGCTGATGGCTTATACGAAACAAAGCTTCCAACTATTTCAAAATCGAAAATATAAGAAAACGGTAGATCCTTTGTTTCATCGTATAAAATAATCAAATACGCAAATAGTTATGATCTAAAAAGTGAAAAGTCGAAAATCAACTTTGAAGTTTTTTCACCTCATCTCCATAACATCTCCACGTATGATCGGATTATCATTATAACACACATTCAGCAACGATGGTGTTCCCATCAGCACCACAATACACTAATATTCAACACGAGTAGTCTGGTAATATCTGCCGATCCCTGGCAAAAGGAAGCGCTCGTAACTACGAAGCTCACTCGGCCCCTTGTAATTAACTACCGCTCTTGATTCGGGTGAGCACTTCAAAAGGCGATTCGAATACACGCATCATCTTTACTAAAGCTATTTCTGATCGGGCTTTCTGATCGGTTGGTCTATAGGGTACATAAGGCTATATGAATTAGTGGGGTAAATGAATAGTTCGAAGAGTCACCTCCCTAACTTACGGGTTTGGGCTGAGGAGCTTATATTATTATTTAGAACGATTTTGGATCGGAACCGTCGTTTAACTGCTCATAATTTGATCACGTCATTAGGATCTTAAAATCATCATCATTATCACCATCATCATCATCATCATTAACAGCCTGAAGACGTCCACTGCTGCACATAGGCCTCCCCCAGAGCACGCCACCTTGAGCGGCTGCTAGCCTCCTGCATCCATCGGCTTCCCGCGGCTTTCACCAGATCGTCGGTCCGCCGAGTGGGTCGCCCTACGCTGCGTCTTCCGTCAAAAAAAAAGTAAAATCATCATAAAAATTACAAAATATTTACGTTTTATAAGTGTACATTTCTCAATTCCTTTGAGTTTTCATATCTGACGCTTTCACTCTCGCCGTTGATTTTGTGCAATTACATGTCTGGGAAATGTTTTAGAACTATGTTTTCAACCCGGTGGTTAGCTAAGTAAATGTTAGAAAGGGACATCAGATTATGTATTGCTTCCATAGTGTAGGTACAGAGTTGGTAAAGTAACCCCGACGGCGACGGGCGCAGAACATTTAGATAGAGAAAGGAGGACAGTTTTATAATAAAACCGGCCAAGTGCGAGTCGGACTCGCCCACGAAGGGTTCCGTACCATTATCTATAAAAACGAGCAAAAAAACAGGTTTGTTGTATGGAAGCCCCCTTAAATATTTATTGTATTCCGTTTTTTTTTAATATTTGTTGTTATAGCGGCAACAGAAATACATCATCTGTGAAAATTTCAACTGTCTGGCTATCACGGTTCATGAGACACAGCTTGATGACAGACGGACAGACAGACAGACAGACAGACAGCGGAGCCTTAGTAATAGGGTCCGTTTTACTCTTCGGGTACGGAACCCTAAAAACTAACAAACAAAAAAATATTAGTTTATTAACTAGGTCATGATTCAATTATTATTTTTTCCCATTCGTCAGTTCTAGAAGCATACTTAAAAAAACCTGGTTTTCTAAAGTAACATGTTAATTGGCAAAAGAATCATTATGCGTGGCCTTTCATTCCATTACCGGGTTGAATGCCAAGCAACAGTCGACATTAATGTCTTCGGCGATAACAATAAAAAGTAAAACTAATGCAGGCATAAAAACACTTGATAAATACATAAAGCATGATTAATAGCTCTTAAAATATTTTATTAAACTTTGCTTCTTTTTTGCTAGTAAATCAAATTTCTATTTTCAATTGTTTTCGTCATTACAATTGTTCCAAATCAAAGCAGCTAGCTAGAGCTTCACTTGATATGGTTATCCGAATGCAAACTCGATAAAATCGCTTATTTTGTAAGGAAACAAAGACTAAGCTAAAAAAAAGGTTCAATTTATTTTTACGTAGAAAATCAGGTGAACCAAGAAAGTGTGTAGGTATTTAAAGTACAACTGGATTGTCACGTAGATTTATTTATATGTTGTGAACAATACATTATAATCACCAGACGTACTAGAACATCGAAATGGATGTGACACAAGCAATATGATCTAGGCAAGCATGTACCATCGTATCGCATCGTCACTTCCCATCAGGTGAGATTGCGATCAAATGAGGGCCTATTTACGTTTTGACATTTCGAGACATTCTCTTTCCACGCCACAACTTGAAATTGTTTATTTATGTAAGTGTAGTATCCTATCTCGGTAATGTGGATATATCTGTGAGAAAAATTTCAACAACATCGGGTCAGCCGTTTTGGGGTCAAAGCCACAAAAAGAAACACGATAGAGACATCAATTCACTTTTTAGAACAAATGCCGCAATTACATTAGGAATTCAGCGTGGCTAAATGACTTATTCGATATACATTGCTGGTTGGAGTAAGGGTATTGGATGGAAGTAAGACCAAGCCAGCAAAGTATACTGATTTAGCCTATCTAAATTCAGCCAAATGTAATACCCCTTTACGGATTAAGGAAGATTACTTTACCTGCTGCTATACTAATTATACTATTATTTATTCTTTTATTTGTATTGTGTGTGCTTTTTATTAAAATTGGCAAGAAACCAGACTGAAATCCGGAGACGACCGACACTTATGCTATTAAAACTTGAAAGTACAAAATGCACTCACCCCATCTAAGAATAGAGCGCTTTTAGCTTTGCTTCTTTATGACTTCAAAATCTACAATGAGTAAAACATAAACCAGCGGAAGAATGGCGTAACTCAAATAAAAATGTATGAAAAAGCAGCCTTATACCACTAGCAGTGCGCTTTGACAGCGTAAAGAAAGCTCAAAGACACTTCACGTAGCAAAGAATACCTTTTGAAATGTCTTTTCCAAATGGTATACTAAAGCCTTGCAATGCGATGACTGTAATGCAATATCATAAAAGTCATAATAGACGTGAAGATAATGATACCCTCGTAATCTTGGATGACACTCAGGTTTTATGAATGGAGGCATGAAGTAACATGCGCCTTTGAGATGTATCTAATGCATGGAAGCGCAGTGTCATTTTACATTGTACACTTTGAGATGAGATGGACGCCTGAATGTAATGCACGCCCACTTAACCTTGCTAATAAACACGTTACGGCATAACAGTGGAATAGCTACAGACCGTTCACCGTAACTTGTACTTATATTATTCAAAAATATGCAAGTAAAACATATTAATCTGTGGTGGGTACATAAAAGCTTAGATAATGATTATTACATATTACTTTACATTTACGATAATACTTGCATATTTTTAAATAATATAAATACATCAGGGGACAACTTATGGTGAACGGTCTGAACTCAGTGTTTTATCTTGTTTTATGTTTTCCTGTTTCAAATTTGATGGAGAAAAACAAAACACAAAATAACTCTTCTAATCTAACACTACACAATGTTTATTAGTAAGGAGGCTATGCCAATGCCAGTTTAGACAACTCATATAACATAAAGGACTAAACTGCCATAAAAAGTTTTCATGGTAGTTTAGTCCTTTATGTTATGTAATAGGCTAGTTGTCTGCTATTAAAAATGAACAAGTAATTAAATATTATTTTCATAGAGTAGGTTAAAAATAAATGCAATAATTGAAAAAAATAAGTAAAATCGGTAAATAAATCAAGGTGTAATAAGCTTTTTAAGTTTCTGGAGCTTTCATCGCCCGTCCCTTTCTCGCAAAACAGGAGATTCCCCACAGTTACTATGAAAACGCACGTTGTGAGGCACATGCCAAAAAGACTGTATGAAAAGCTACCACAGCTTATTATATATATTTTAAAATCCTTGTAACTTTGGCATTTTTTGATATTTTTTGTTTAAACGACTGTTTATTTTTTGAGGAATACTATTAGTTTATGCAATTAAAATGGCAGGACACTAGTCTATTTAATTTGGTTCACTTAGGACAGATTCCGCTTTCGTCAGAATAAATATTACGCTGTTATTTTTCTGACGAAAATGTATTTCCTTCTACGTCAGATTTTTTCTAAGCTGTTCTAACGAAAACCGCTTGTCGGCAGGATGTATGCATGCACCACTCACGAGTGTTCAAGTCGACACGATTTCACTGGGAACAGACTCGCTAACAGGCACGTTTGTTTAAACGCTAACGTTAATTTGAACATAAGCTAATCTGTAACGATTCGCTTTTCACTATTTGCTAACAAGCGATAGCGCTTGACGAATGCGAAGTGATTAAACCAGCATTTTATGGCCACTAAAGTTAACTAACAGATAAACAGTGCTTGTTAATTATATACTTAGCTGATAGATAACTACCATGTAAGTAGAGGTTGGATTTGCTAATTACTTGAATCCGCAATGGCTTCAAGGTTGAGTTACGTCCCGCTTTGACGTTAACCCACCGCCCACCGTTTAGTTGTTCAGTCATCATCAACAGCCTGAAGACGTCCACTGCTGAACATAGGTTTCCCCCCAGAGAGCGCCACTTTGAGCAGCTGCTCACTTCGTGCATCCATTGGCTCCCTGCGACTTTCACCAGATCGTAGGTCCACCGCGTAGGGGGCCGGCCTACGCTGCGTCAATACTCAATACTCAATACTCAATTATTTATCCAGAACCTATTATTACCCCTTTTCTTTTTAATTTTTTTTTTTTTTTATTTTTTTTTTTCGTCTTCCAGTTCGTGGTCGCCACTCGAGAACCTTTGTTCCCCAACGGTTGTCAGTTCTACGAGCTATGTGGCCTGCCCATTGTCATTTCAACTTGCTAATTAGTTGTTCAGAGTGTTTCAGTAATTTGTGTAGTTCAAAGAATGGTAAATTGGTAATACTGTATGAGCTTCTATATCAACATTCAAAGGCGGCGTGTGTTACTGCAATAAATCTGAATGATTCATAAATCAAAGCGGTGTAAAGCGTTTTATTTTAAGACATTAGATATACATTTGACATTAGCGGGCCTGATAGCTCAGTTGGTAGTAGCCCAGCTTTCTAAACTGTAGGTTGAGGGTTCGATTCCCACCCAGGACAAGCATCTGTTGATGAACATAGGTATTTATTCTGTATCTGGGTGCTATAGCATTTGTATGTACAAAAACACCTATATAAGTATTCTTCGATTTTACCTGGTTTCCATAGTACGCAAGCTTTGCTTAGTTCGGTACTAGATGGCGCTGTGTTAAATGTCCATAAATATGTATTTTTATTGTATTTGTTCTACATTACCTATTTCGAGCTGTAAGTACCTATAATTTTTGGTAACTCGTGCCACCGCTCAACGTTTACATGTTTAAACAGCAACTCTCTATATATTTTATTTTTCGTGCAATAACACTAAAGTAAACCAAACCTTTTTATTCAATTACCCGATCTAAATTGGACAAGACAAGGCACGCAGGATACAAATTCGAATCATTCATTTTTACAAAGTCCTTATCGCCCACGATAGAGCTGCAAAGAAATTTTTATCAAGTTTCCCTTCCGCTTGCCAAGCAATAACGCCTTTGCCTCTCAAACGGGCAAGGAAATGAGCACTGCGATACTTTAATAAGTAACATGAAAGTAAAGTAGACAGTGTAAGGAGCGCCTTGGGAGGAGCGTTCGAGTCCAATAGTCACGATTATCTTTTCAGACGGATAAATCGCCTCGTGATAGTAAATTGACGTAAACAGAATGTCAATTTTATACAAAAAACGAAACATCTGTAAAAAGTTTTCTTTGTTACAGCGGGCATTTATAACGTGTTCCCCGCACAGTTATCTTTAACTTAATCTGTTGTTAAATAGTAATTGTACCTAGGTATGAAACGTAGTCGTAGTGCACAATTCTTTAGAACTAACTAATATGACGTGAGAATTTTGTCGGTGCTTGCTTTGGTGATCTCCTTTTGCCTTCCATAACAAAATGCTTAAAATCATCGATTGTTTGAAGCTGATTAACTGCAACACTATCATACTGTTACATCTCCATGCAGCGTCGCTACAATTTCTATAATCCGGGTACCACTGAACACACTAATTGAAAACGTGACACTTGCGTTTCTCTTAGGGCTAAAGAAAGAGATGCATTTCATAGTATGGTTGGAAGTTGGAACAAATGATCCGGGTAGTGCCCCAAAGAGACATGAAACAGTTATAAAATAATAATAATAGGTTCTAAGAGGTTCCTCACTCTGCAGCCCTAACCACCGGTAGCTTGGGTCCTGCCCCGCTGCCGGCGGCACTCTAGGTTTAAGGTTTTTTTTTAATAATATTTTTGTAATTTCTTTTTATATGAATATTGTAGAAAAACTTAAATCTAAGAAAAAACAATAAATGAGTGATAATAATATTGTTTATTCCAAGTAACATAGACTCATATTAAATTACATATAGTTATGGTTGTAGTATATGTTCTATTGAACTCTCGCACTCGCATAATTCTCGCACTCGCACAGCAGATGGATTAGACAAATAATTCTACTGTGTCAGTCAGGCTCTACTACCTTTCATTTACGCCGTGCAGAAGCAGTATTAATGCGTTCTAATTTGAATGGTACAGAAGCCTGCTCTAAATATAACTCTACACACAGACAATTCCAAATGCAAAATTATCAGCAAGGTACTTTGTACTGAACAATCAATACGCCATATAGTGCTACGTAGTTCGTAGCAGTCAGCAGTCTGCGGTAACACGAGCGCAGCGCAACCTTCCGATCAGCATTCCATCGCCCCGGGCATTTCCTATTCCGTGACTGGTTGTTATTTATATCCACAGTTCAAAGGCCTCATTACTTTGATATTCAGCAAATATGGAAATAACATCGAGATCAATTATGAAGATACATATTTTATACGGTGGTTTGTTAACAGGAATTCAACAGAATGTTTTCAGTTCTAATTATGGGGTATTTTCAAATAAATTGGCTTTAAATTACTTTGATCTTATGATGACGTCTTTTCGCTTGTGTGATTAATATAATGCAGGGTTTCGCTGCAAGTTTTATTTTTAACGCCAGCGTATGTAGACCTATTCTGCAATGTACAACCAATAAAGAAAGAGCCAATCACGTCAGTGGAAAACCGTAAATGTAAAAACCGAACCAGTCACACTGATCTTGGTATCTTAGAACTTAGTTGATTAATTTCTATCGACTGTTTGTTGTCATATACTTTGGATAACCTATACAAATTACTTAACTTCATTGCTCTCTCTCTCCCTCCAAAACACCTAGTTTATTTAAATAAATTAGTGTAATGAGCCAGCTTTGTACTTGATTAAAAGTAAGACACGATGAAATGTCGTTTCTGCGGAACGTAGGTATTAAAACGTGAGATTCAGTTGTAAAAGGACGCTCTACGAATTGTTCGGATAATTACTTTAAATAGGGCAGTTAGTCGGTCGGATCACGAAACTCCCAAACATTAAGCAAAGACTAAAATTGTCTGAAGGTCTTTTGATGTCGTGATATGCAATATCCTTATAGTCAAAGTTATAAGGCGCATTTGTAACTGGTGCGGCTTGGAGCGAGTGACATTGTACTGTGGAATGTGAAGCAATAATCAGTCCTAGTGTTAGACATCCGCGAGGTTAAGACCTAGCAGTTAGTTTGATAAAAAATTAAGCGTTTACTAGCGTAATAATCATCAATATCATCATTATTCTACGTCAATCTACTAGACATAAGCCTCTACCAAGGTCTGCCATTAAGCATGATCTTCAGATCTTTTTCGGTGTACAATTCGTCATTCCACGTCAAAGGGCGGGCAATATCCACAACGTAGATACAGAATATAGTTTTTTTTTTCTGCATTATACGTTAACTTTTTTAGCTTGTCGAAAAGCTTAAGCTCAATGAGAATGAAAAAAAGATATCATAAAAGTTTAAAACCAACAATACAATAATTATGATAACACATTCGATTCTATATTTTACAGTAAAGTCAATATAAATCACAACAGAATAATGACACGTAAACGACGTCAGTGAAATCTGTCATATAAATAACGTAACGTGATCAAAATACAATAACGTTTAACAACGATGGACGTGCCGATATGGCTGTAAAACAAACACATAATAATATTTTAAGAGTAAAAATATTACAGGCACGTCGACGGAGAGAAATCCCCGTGAACGATCCATCATCGACACGTCGACAGAAACAAAACGACGACGTCGCGCCGTCGTCGAACGACATAGAGCTTTGGACGAATCTAACGGCCCGGCAACCCGCAATGAAAATGTTTAATTCTAACCATAGAATAAAAGCAGAATATGTTGATCATAATATGATCAGATGCAATATACCCGTTGTTGGTGTTGAAATTAACTGTTGGCTGGCAAGCATTGATTGTGAAGTTTCATCGTCATAGTCTATGATCCGCACCCATCCGCAGGTGGAGAAAATGATCATGGAATACATTTTTTTTTATGAGAATGGATGACGTGACGAGCTAGTCGTTCACCTAATGTTAAGTACATAACAGTAGCAATGTCGCTCGAAGTTTAAAATAATAAAGTTTCGCGTGACACTGCACTGCGCACGTCATCCTGAGACATCACACAGTCTATAGTAATCAGATTACTAGACTGTGAAATCAGAGTATAAAGTCTCATTTGCCCAGTAATTTCACTAGCTACAATGCCCTTTATTAATAAAATCCGTACGTCATCTAAGCTCTTTCTCCGTGGAACAAAGCTAAAAGTAAAAACGTACTGATTATCATGGATTGCCGCATTCAAGAGCCCGAAATACCACCTGAAAAGCATTTTTGGTAGGCAGAAAGAAGAGAATGATTTTTGCCACAAAATAATAGATGGGTGAATCTATTTTTTTGTGGCAAAATTAGACCTTAAAATATAGAGCCTTTCCAATAAATTACTTAGTAATCTGTGCCTTGTCATCATGGACTCGTCTGCGTCTAATCCAAATCCAAAAAATCTAAGTTTGTCTCGACTACCGACTATCCTAGTAACATCGAGTTTATCTGTAAAGTTAAATACCTCGTCCATGTAAGTTTACGACTCATAAGATCTACTGCTTCCGTAAACACAACAGAAGAAAAACATTTACAACTTATGTACGATGCCAATGCTCTCGCGGAGAAAAAAATCCACGGCCACGTCCCACCAGCACGAGCGAACGAACGCGACGCGACGCGATTAAACATGATGGACGAGCGATGGTAAATACCGAAACGACGTAACTGTTCCACTAACGACCCGATACGAGCCCTCACATGTTTCATTCCTGAATTTTATTGAGCAACGCCGATAAGTGTCGATATTATATCAACGGATAAATATACCAGTTATGTCACTATTGGTAATAAATAATAATTAACAGCCCTTTAAAGTAATAAAATATGTTTTCACCTTCGTCGAAGTCATAAAGTGTAACAATAAAAGGTGCAGTATTTATATTAACCAAGAAAATAATTTGTGTAAACATCTTCTGGCAAGTTAAGCAAGAGAAACCCTTGAAGTTGGGGAACCCGAAACCGTTACTGAAACAAAAACTTGAAACGAAAAAGTTTCTATTCAAGGAAAACCCGGCAATCGTATCAATCACCCCGTGATCGTTGTAAATAAAGCATCAATCGACGAAAAACAACGAATCGAAGGGATCCGATAGACAAAAAGTAAGAGGAAGTTGTTGAGATTGAGACTGTATCACAAAAGCACAAAGGAGCGGGGCACAACAAAAGGGAAAACACCGGAGTGGAAACTGGAAACCTCACTGAGAATATTTTTTTTACTTGCATTAAAGTTCTTAATGAGGTTGGTAAAATAATTGTTGTAACACTAGAAAGGGAGGAACGGGTAGCATTCATTAAAACAGCACCGCAGTAGGTAGAGGCTGTGCGGTCAGACGAAAACTTAACATAAATAATAACACAAGGCCGGCCGGAGAGAAGTAGAATGTACAAAATGTAAAAAGGGTGGACGCCACTAAACTTTCGGATCTCCCTTTCATAACTTTCACGAGGAACCTTTTTTTCGGTGCCATTATTTTATTATGCCTCATTTGACTAAAAGAAAGTCCGGGCGAGGCGTCCGTGTTATGTGTCGGTCCCTTCGTTTAAAATATGTATGTCCATACGCGGCATCACACATGGACATCCCTAAAGTTATGTGCCCTCTTCCTTTCTACCCCTGGATGGGTGGAGGGTTTTATGATGAATGGGCATCATCTTTTGTTTGTCTGATGTTTCGATAGCAACCACATAATGAGCAAGATTGCGGTTAGGCATAAACTTCGTGAAAGAATTTTGTGGCTTTACATAATAAAAATAATAGAGTAAATAAATAGGTAACAATATATTTTAGTATGTTTTCGTTGTCGTTACAATCCTTAGCTATGACGACAAATACAGGTAAGTAATCTGTTTTGTATTTTTACCGGGGCGACACGCCGACTTTTTTTTTAACAACGTAAGCCCAACATTTGACCACGTTAAGTGACGATGCGGTCGACGATGGTGCATGCTGGCCTAGAAGATACCGGTTCACTCTAGCCTTAAAAACTCCCAGATTATATTTGTCAGGAAACAATGACGCTGGTAAGGTGTTCCATTCCTTTGCTGTCCGAATTATAAACGAGGAATCAAAACGCTTTGTATGTATTTTAGGAATTTCTACAATTTCTACGACTCAGCCTCAACTGCAACTCATATTTATACATAAATAGCTACGTAAAAAAAATGCTGCCTTATTCCTCAAAGAGAAATATATTATTATATATGTTGGGCAAAATGCATATAACCGAAATGAAAGTTTATTTGGCATGTGGTGTTTGTGATGTTTTTTTTACTATCTCCTTTCCAACTTTAGCAGATCCTACATTCATTAAGTCTGGAGTATGTTGTGCCTCTTTCTAGGACACACACATTAGTGTACATCATTAGTGTTTTTCATGTTTCGTAAAAAAAACTCTTTCTAGGCTTTAGTAATATGCTTTTTCGTATTTAATGAACGATCTGGTTGTTAGTAGGTATCCACTATCCAGTAGGTACTCATAAGCATATAGATTTTTAATTAAATCTGGTTTTGATAACTTTATTAAGTTTCTAAATAGGTGTTGAAATTTGAAATATAAATTAACATAATTAGATTATAATTCAGTACCTCGTCCAAAATAATTATATATACGTAGTAGCCAGATTCCTGTGCTTATACCACATTTTTCAAAGCAAGAAAATTATGTACTGTATCGGAACGTATCCGTCTCTATGCACTTCCCGCCTGTGCCAACTTGTCGGCCATGTTTTTCATTGTCAAAATTTTTGTGCTGATGCCACGCACTATAAATTTTTCTATTGTTAATTTGTGAAATACATTCATAGAAACACCAAATTCAGCTTACTTAGGTAATCAATAATCATGGATAAACGTAAAAAAGTCTCTAAATCCAAAATTTTACGAAAATTAAGGAAATTGCACAAGGTTATTAAAAACTGCCATGATACCTCTGATGAATCGGATTCTTCGCGTGATTCTCGTAAGTACTTAATCTCTTTCCTAATAATGCCTATTTTTACACTAATAACTATATCAGCCTTATTAAGTCAACTGTAAAGCAGCAAATATTATGATAAATTGAAAAGAAGTAAAGAATAAATTCCTAACCTCTGAAACCACCAACCAAAATATGTGACTGAGCACTACTATTTACCGTCTCCATGGTCAGATTACTTCTGTATTCAATGTATTAAAGCCCGAGAGTCTTTCTGCGAGAATTCCAGTGGCTATCACTCGAGTCTGTTATGTACCATAAGCCCGAGAGTCTTTCTGCGAGAATTCCAGTGGCTATCACTCGAGTCTGTTATGTATCATAAGCCCGAGAGTCTTTCTGCGAGAATTCCAGTGGCTATTACTCGAGTCTGTTATGTACCATATGCCCGAGAGTCTTTCTGCGAGAATTCCAGTGGCTATTACTCGAACCTGTCATGCACCATGAGCCCAAGAGTCTTTCTGCGAGAATTCCAGTGGCGATTACTTGAGTCTATCATGTACCATAAGCCCAAGAGTCTTTCTGCGAGAATTCCAGTGGCTATCATTGAATTCTTGGTACAATTGTGATTTGTGTCACCCTAAATTATACCCATCATGGATTCCAGTGGTACTTACCTAAGGAAAACACTGATTGAGTGATCTCATTTCTTTTCTCAGCTCCACCTTCAATCATCGATTTAGAGGAGGTGAGATCTACTGCATCAATGTCAGATGACAATGAAGACAAGGTCGACACTTTTCATGTGGACCAATCTTTAAAAGATGAAGCGGTTAAAGATCAATTACCTGATGACATTCTCAATTTAATAGGCAACGATGGACAAAAAAGCGACTAGAAACCTGAAGAATTACATGAACAAATAGCCCAAAGATGGGAATCCATTCTTGTTAAGGGACTTACAAAAGAAAACAAAGATGCCTTGTGTAAAAAACATGAGAGCTTCATCGCAAATTGCCCATCATTGACACCTCCAAAAATTAATCCAGAAATAAAAGCGGCTGTCTCAGAGACTGCTATAAGAAGAGACAAAAACCTTGTTGAAAGTCAAAAACAGGTGGCAACAATCATTACAGCTATTGGAAAAGCTGTAAATTTGTTGCTAAAAAGTGACAATTCTAATCTTACCGCTTTAGAGCATCTGAGTGACTCTGCTCGTTTATTGTGTCACATGCACCATGAAAATTCAAAGAACCGGAGGACCTTTTTAGCTTTTGGTCTTAACAAGGATGTAAAAGACATCATGGAAGACACTCCTATCAGTACATCCTTATTTGGAAACGATTTTGGAGATAAAATTAAAGCCACCCAGGCGGCTAAAAAATTATCTGTCCAGACACTCAAGTCCACACTAACAAGACGTCCAACACATACAACAAAGGCCACTTTAAACTACCGAGGCCCACCTCGAAGCCAAGCTGCAGTTCGTCAGAGTGGGCCGAAACACTACAATACCAAGACCAGTCACAAGAAAGTGTACCCTCCAACACAAACACAGACTCAACAATCATCCTCCCAACGCTCAGCTCACAACAGAAAGCAAACGCAACAACGGCGCAGAACATAGGAGTTTCAGAGGCAGGTAGACTTAAATACTTTCTGCCTAATTGACAAGAACTGACTGACGACCCTGTTGTCTTGGAATATGTATCTGGTTATAAAATCCCATTCAATACACATCCATATCAACTAACAGTTCCAAGCAATGATAATTTATCCCTAACAGAAACTATAGAAATATCTATAGAAATTGACAAATTGATAAAACTTGGTGCCATAATTGAATGTAACAGTGAAAGTAATGAGTTTCTGTCTAGCATATTTTTAGTACCAAAACCCAATGGAAACAAAAGGTTTATACTAAATTTAAAACAATTAAACAAGTTTATTACACCTATTCATTTTAAATTAGAAGATATTAGAATAGCAACTAAACTCATGTCCCCTCACTGTTATATGGCCACAATTGATTTAAAAAACGCATATTATTTATTGCCCATAGTGCAAGAAGACAGAAAATACCTAAAATTTCAATTTAATCCTACAAAAAACCAACAAATACTGTACGAGTTTCAATGTTTACCGTTTGGTCTTAATACTGCACCATATGTTTTTACCAAACTTATGAAACCTGTTGTCCACTACTTAAGATCTAAGGGCTTCTTATCTGTCATATACCTAGATGATATGATTTGCTTAGGTCATAATAAACAGAATTGTTTAGACAATGTCCAAACTACAATTCAACTGTTAGAAAAATTGGGTTTCATTATTAATACTGAAAAAAGTTGTTTAACTCCATCTAAAATCTGCAAATTTTTAGGATTCATTTTAAATTCAGAAGAAATGTCTTTAAGTCTTCCCAATAGAAAAAGGGAACATATCTATCAGAACTTACAGAAGTTTAACACTATAAGTACATGTAAAATAAGAGACTTTGCAAAATTTGTTGGTACCTTGGTGGCGGCATGCCCAGCTGTTGAATATGGATGGCTTTACACCAAGCGATTTGAGACTCAAAAAATTCTTGCTTTGCAAAAATCTAATGGCAATTATAACGCAAAAATTAATCTTAATGATGATATTATGAATGATTTATTATGGTGGACACAACAAATTCATAAATGCCAGTTATATTTGAAAAAACTAGATTTTCAGTTACAAATCTTTAGTGATGCTTCAAAATTGGGATGGGGAATAATATGTGAGGGACAACAGGCTCAGGGTTTTTGGAAAGAAGATGAAAAAGTAATGCATATTAACTACCTAGAACTTCTAGCTGCCTTTTTCGGCCTAAAAATATTTGCCTCTAAATTAAATAACTGTGAAATCTTATTAAGAATCGACAACACAACAGCAATTACATACATTAACAAAATGGGTGGCACCCAATATACTCATCTTCACAATGTATCTCGAAAAATCTGGCAATTCTGTGAAAAACAAAACCTCTGGGTTTACGCCTCTTATGTCAAGTCTAAAGACAACATTGCTGATGAGGCATCACGCACACAGCGTTCGGAAATTGAATGGGAGCTTTCACAAGTATGTTATCATAAGGTAACAGATATACTGGGTATACCTGAAATAGACCTGTTTGCCACAAGAACCAATACAAAATGCAAAAAGTTTGTGTCTTGGACTCCTGATCCAGAAGCGTATGAGTGTGATGCTTTCACAGTAAAATGGTCAAACTTTTTCTTCTATGCCTTTCCACCCTTTTCTATAATATTGAAATCCTTGCAAAAAATCCAGAGAGATAGAGCTAGAGGAATTATGATAGTCCCTAATTGGCCTGCTCAACCCTGGTTTCCTCTTTACATGTCAATGGTGGAAGGTGAATGTTTATACTTACATCCTAATAAAGAAATGCTAATTTCACCTTTCAGGGAGCCTCACCCGCTTCACAAGAGCTTGTGCTTGATTGCAGCAATATTGTCCAACAAGCATTCTCAAGAAGAGGTATAAGCAATTCTTCTATGAACATTATTATGGCTTCTGTATCTAAAAACACTATGACACAGTATAAGACAGCCTATAAGTGCTGGATAAGTTTCTGTAATGACAAGAATTTGAATCCTGTTGAGGTGTCAGTTCCTAATGTTATAGACTTTTTAAGCCAAAAGTTTGAACAAGGGTTATCTTATTCCTCATTAAACTCATTCCGATCTGCGATTTCATTAATTTTAGGGCCACATGTGGGTGAGGACCATAGGGTTAAAAGGCTGTTCAAGGGGTTTTATCACATAAGACCCAATACTCCAAAATACTCAGAAACCTGGGATCCAGATATAGTATTAAAATATTTTTGTAATATGGAACCGAACAACATGCTAGCCCTAGATTGCCTAACTAGAAAATTAGTCACACTTTTAGCTCTGGTTACAGCACATAGAGTCCAAACACTGTCACTAATCAAACTAGAAAACATAAAATTTAATAATAACGAAGTGAAAATTAAAATCACAGATAATATCAAAACATCTGGCCCAGGTAGACTTCAGCCTTTACTTACAATACCTTTTTTCAGTGAAAACACAAAGATCTGCCCTGGCACAACTCTATTAAATTACATTCAAAGAACTGAAAAGTTACGGTCACCTAACAATAAATTTCTAATAATCACTCATAGAACACCCTATGGTGCAGCTTCATGTCAATCCATAAGCCGCTGGATAAAAGAAACTATCTCAACCTGTGGTATCGATATTAATGTCTTCTCAAGCCATAGCACACGTCATGCTGCTACTTCAGCGGCAGCAAGACAAGGCGTTAATGTAGACACCATTAGAAAAGCGGCAGGTTGGACCAAGAATTCTAATATGTTTGCCAAACATTATAACAGACCTATTACAGATGAAAATAACACATTTTCTAGGGCTGTATTTCAAGGTAGTTTATAAGTTTTATATGTTAACTTGTTGGCCCAATCATAATAAGAATTTAATTTTGATTAAGAAAGTTTCTATGAAGGTTGTTTTTAGTTTTATTTTAATTAGTGATAACAAAGATTAATGATAAAGACTGATTCTTTATATTTTGTTTTAAGTAATAATTTGATTTTAAACCACAGACTATCTGTGCATTAAACACCCAATAATGGGTTAGAATAATATCATTGAATTATAATAATAATAATTGTAACGGACTACATATACCTATATTTTGCTACTATAAATGATTGATACTAAGATGTGTTCCTACTCTTAGTTATATGTTTTTATAATTGCATTAAAAAACCTAATAATAATCACAACATTTTCTTTAAACATCTACGTATATATAATTATTTTGGACGAGGTACTGAATTATAATTATGGGATCAGATGAACTTACCTTAAGTGAAGTCTGATCTTAATTATAAGAAGTACCTCGTCCAAAATAATAGAATCCCACCCTAACCCAAGTAAGTTTATATTTTACAGATATCTGAAAAATATACCCCAAGTTGTGATTACAGCTTTGAAATAATGAAAAACATGGCCGACAAGTTGGCACAGGCGGGAAGTGCATAGAGACGGATACGTTCCGATATAGTACATAATTTTCTTGCTTTGAAAAATGTGGTATAAGCACAGGAATCTGGCTACTACGTATATATAATTATTTTGGACGAGGTACTTCTTATAATTAAGATCAGACTTCACTTAAGGTAAGTTCATCTGATCCCATAATTATACAATTATAAGTATTTTAAGTACCTATCTCATTTGACTTGTAAAAGTGCTATGAATAGCCTTTTTGCAATAAAACACTTTGATTTTGACGATACGAGATTATTATGGTTAAGGTAGCACATAAAGCACACACCGGCGCCACCGGTATAGTAGCTTACTATTTCTTCTGTTTCTATAAATCTATGACAGCTAAGTGTTTTTTAATATCGCTAATTAACTATATTAGGGGATCCCCCACAACACAAACAACTACACAGTGGAGTACCGTTCAGTTTGTTACTACGTCAGTATAATTTAGAGTAAAACGTAATTTGGAACCTTCTAATCGCCCTTCGCTTAAAAGTCGCAAAGTTAACAGCAAGTGGGTCAAAGTGAACAGTTTAGTTCGCAGTTACAGACGATTCATTTGAATATCCTTTTAAAGTTTCACTGGGGGCTGTTTAATTTTGCGAATTTATTTGAGTTGGTGTCAAACAATGAAGTTGCTTCGTAATGAGCTCGATGAATTGGAACCGTTATAAATGTCGATTGGGAATGAGTAATTATTGTGACCCTTCTATTATTGAAGGATTTAATTTTTTTGCCAGCATACAATGCAGAATGCTGTATATACGTAAAAATACTGGCAGAACATTATCGATACAGCACCACGTAATCTCATCATCATTGAGTCACTGTGTCATGTCAAATATTAAAATAAACATGTTGAAACAACCGGTTTAATTATTACTGTAATAACTTACCTTTTCAACTCCGTCTCCACTATAAGCTATTTATAATTTTCATACGCGTAGCGCCATCTATTGACAACGTTAATGAAACAAAAAATCCAAGTAAATGCACAAACAACTTGCACAATGACTGCGATGGTTCTTTGGAAGAAAACTAATTTATTTGGCGTAATGAATTTAAATAGCTAGTAGTTAACAAGGGTAGTGATAAAAATGAACGTAAAATGCTGCGGGAAAGTAATCATAATGACGACGGCGGCGGTAAATGTTCGGTGTTATTATAATATAGGGTGATTAATACAGATAAGACCGCAATTAGTTTTAACGATGCAGTTTGTCGTGACACAGATACCTACCGTTCATTTATACATTGATGTACTGAAAAGTGAAAACGTGCCAAGGAGAAATTCAAATCAAATATTTATATTATAAAATTAATAGATAATTAATAGTTTGTAGAGCACTATTTTTGCGTCGAATTTGACAATTATTCCAATGCGTAGTTTTTAAATATTTCACTATCAAAATAATTTGGAAGTCTTCAAGCAAAGATAGCATAGATATCTTCTGCATATGCCTTGTTTTGACGATGCCGTTTTAGAAGCAGCGATCGTGGATCTACCCTATATTTCATCGCAGGCAAGCATGCACCATCGTAAACTGCGTTATCAATTTCATCGTACAGCTACACGCCATCCATTTATGGTTGATATTCCTTGAATTGGCCTGTTAGCTCAGTTGGTAGTAGCTCTGCCTTCTGAACTATAAGGCTGTGGGTTCGATTCCCATCCAGGACAAACATTTGTGTGATGAACATCGATGTTTGTTCTATGTCTGGGTGTTATATTGTAGTCTATGTATGTATTTACAAACAAAAAGTATCTAAGTATTGTATCAGTGATCTGGTTCCCATAGTACAAGCTTTGCTTAGTTTGGGGCTAGATGGCGCTGTGTGAAAATATCTACAAATATTTGAATAAAAAAGAATAATTAAAAATATTTTGTTAATTGTTTTTGTTGATTCGCACAAAGCGGTTTGACTCGACATTTACAATCCGAGCAGCCAAGGAATGGAATACTTTACCAGCGTATTTGTTTCCCGATAAGTACAATGTGGAGCTCTTCAAGTCGCGAGTGAATAGGTATCTTCTAGGCAAGCACCATCGTAGATCGCATCGTCACTTCCGATCAGGTGAGATTGCGGTCAAATGCGGAACTATTTTGTTGTAAAAAAAAAAAGTTGAGAAAGTGGTCAAATCCTTTGTCTACCTATAAACAATATTAAAAGAACGGTATTACTAATAAATAGTTTTTTTTTCTATTTGCACATATCAGTAGCTATAAAAACCCTCGATACAATATACTTAAACTTTGTCTACTTCTCATTTCCGTATTATTTATTTAAGTATACGCATAACTCCTTTTTGTTGCTACAAGGTAATTTAACCCACAAGAACCAGAAACATGTACGGAAGCATACAACATTAATGTTTAATTAACTTGTTCGTTCTTTCATCCATATAACCGTATACCTAATTAACTTTAAATCAGAGTCTTTAATCACGCCACGTACATTTGTTTATACAAAGAAACAGGACTTCTAAAAGCCACAAGCCCAAGGTAACCCAATAGCGGTCAATTTATAAAGCTACCACATAGTGGATCCAACTAATGGCGTGTGCAGAGATCTACCCCGTATATGTGGTGTGTGTTACGCGTTACTAGCGAGTTTATCGATTAATTAAATATTATTATTATTTACTGATCCAATTATATTTAGCCTACGGCGAACAAACTTCTAAATTTCCCCTCTTCTTATATTCATGTTTTTCAATACGCAAATTGTAACTACGTATTTGTTTTCCGGTATCTAATCGTTATATTGAAAAAAGTAAATTTTTTCATTAGTTTGCCTATACGTAATTAAATGTATTGATTCTAATGATAACAATTTGATACTAAGTTTATTGAACTTAGTATTTTTAATAAATGTAAAAATAAAACTACTTAAATACATCAAAACTGTAAATAAATGAAAAAATGAGCAAAAATTGTTTCATGTCAAAGTCAAAATAAGTAATTACAAATCGGCAATTTTTAGAAATTTTACATGTATAAACCAAAATACTTATTTTAATACCTACTCAAAAAAATTATCGCAACTCAGGATAATCTGAATGATTTACCTGAATTTTCCATTAAAGTTTGCTTTTAAAATAGAAACAAAAACGCCGTCTGCTTCCATTTATGCCACGTCAAATAAAGCTTATTTCGAACAAACTAATGTCATTCTACTTTATCCCGCCACCTGTCCATTTAACGCTTTATTTATTTATTTAAGCACTCTTCTGTGAGATTTCCAAAAACACCTAAAGGCGTTTTCGCTTCTGGATTTTAAAGCCAAGCCATGTCACGCCTAATGGAATTTCCTAGATCAAATCAATGGCGTTAGAAATGCGAGATGTTGATTTTAACATACAATGATATATGATGATGGGATGATTATGTATTTTACTACTATAATGATATAGGTTTGTTTTTATCTTAAAAAATAGCTTGGGTACGAAAACCTATGTAAAAAATTCACGAATTAAATAAGTACGAACATTATTGACAAAATCGTACGTATGTTTACAGTGATGAGTCTGCAACTCGCACAAAAGTATTTAAAAATGCAGAAGCGTAAAAACAAATCAAACAACCATTTATAGAGAGCAACAAATACAAATCGCTAAATAATAGCGAGTAATTCAAAAGCGATCACGAAACTTTTTGTCCAAACAACCAATCCGGTCTCAATAGAAAGCATTTCGTTTCGAGTCCCATCGATTCGATTGCAAATCGAATCCCGACTCACTGTGTTCCGAACGTCGTCCTTTCACTTTCCAAGAGAACGCCGTAAAAGGCGCACCTATTCACGACACAAATTTAATGTAACACAATTTGTTACGAGCAAGCAATAAGTTTTAACATTAGTGCTTTGAAATTGAATTCGACCGCTCTTCTCATAATTACTGAGAATCAGCAAGAAACCTTACTATTTACTTAATTTCAGGTTATAAATTTTGCAACCACAACCACAGTACTACTTTACATAATAATATCTTAATTTAAGCCAAAAGCGTATAGCTCGGGCCAAAGTCAGAAACATATTTGGAACACTGAATGAATACGACCTAATAATGACGTATTCGCATGAACTTTGTATAAATTCACATTATTAACATACATTATACATTATAATCAGTCGATGAAACTATTTTAAGACTTCGCATACTATCTCAACGTAAATTTCCAACGATTCAAAATAATTTCGCCGTAAACGGCTGGGATTCCTTGCGTAGACCAAAGTAAGATTTGTGTTATGAGTTTATTATGCAGTAAATTATTGTACAACGCGTTTTATTAGGTCTACTATAAAATTTGCATGCAACGCTCCTCAGTCCAAATATGACTCGGTCATTTATCACACGTAGCTTAATGTTAATAAAATAGTAAAAAATGTTACGACTCCGTGCTCGTGTACGATTTTATTTTCGACACGGTTGTTACAGTATAATTTGAGCTTGTCACGCAATTCTAGGTCATGTACATGAAGATTTAGGAACCTATTTCTCTAGGCATGTGTAATGTGTAAGCCACAAATCTTTTTGAATAAAAACTAATATATTATGTACACAGAAATGTTATCGAAATATTGACTATACGAAATACGATTACGTGAATGTTATACGAACTTCAAAGGCTTGCTGATGTTACAACTATTGGCTACATCCTCCACTCGTAATCATATATTAATACGTTTATACATGTGTGTGAGTGGGGGTGTGTCGGTGTGTTTAATATGCCAAGAAATCTAATCTGCAAGTAGAATTTGTAATGGCAAGGACGACCGGTAACTTCGAAACCACTCTCTAAACATGTGCTGTAGTATCTATATTTTCGTGCAGATAAGATATTATTTCGCTTGGCAGTAACAACTCGATTCAATTTCAAAAGGAAGATTAACTAGAAATATTTTTTAATAAAGCCTTTACTAGAGTTATTTTAATAAGCATATATTTTTATATATACAAAAGCATTGAAGGATCTAATTTCAATATATTTTTGTGGATGTAAGAAATACTTCCCCAGAAGTCTATCTGCATAAAAAATAGCATTTTTTGAATATTTTTCCTTGTTCTCTTCCCCGTTTTTAACCACAGCCTTTTGTATAAATGTTTATTTTATAGAACACTGACTTCGGTCTTGGGACTCTATACCGCATATAAATCCGTATTATGCACGCGCGGGCGAATCGGTATTAAATGTTAATGCTAAATCAGATATCTCCATCTTCAATGGCAATAGGTTTATATTAGAACGTTTTAGAGAATGTATTGTTTGAGTATTAATATACATAAACGTGTCCAATCCAACACGACTTATTGAAATGAAATTTATGTCATAGGTATACGAGGGCTATATGGGTAGGTTACGGCTCACTATAAAATAATGTTCCATCTACCAAAATGTCATGTTAAATTTACAGAGTGATGAATCGCGGTTAAGTATAAAGAAATTGCATCTCATGCCTCATCGTCACCAAATTTTCAACGCAATGACGTTCGGTACAGTCCGGCCCGATTTAACGTTACGATCAAAATGTTCTATTACGAGTTAATGTTAAAAACAGTAAGTGAAATCGTGATATAAACGTGAACCTGTCAATGCTAATATAGGTTATGGAGCTTCTGAATTTAATCTCTTACTGCTAATCAATAGCGAAAAGCACATTTAATAAGTGGCGAATCTGAATTCGGTTCGTATCATATACTTACAAAGTTACTACACACTAATACACACTATTTAACACATTTATATCAACATTTTTATTTATTAGGGTTCAGAAGTCTATCGACTATTACAAACTTAAATATACAATGATATGGGATAATAATAGTCGTAAAAAAATTCTCAGACTTAGAAATAAAATTAATAAAACCATACTACACCAAGTCACGAACGTTGTAAGTATTTGATGTCTCAAGCGATCACCTAAACAGTAATCATGCGTTATACATAATGATCTGGCCGACATAATGATCCCGAGCCGTCCGAGTGACCGTTAATAACTCGCATTTAGGTGGTATAGCAGAAGTACACGACCAGTCCATTACTGTATTACGTATATGCATCCTGAAGTAATTACTGCTGATAGGAATTACGCGTTAGATTCCAATTCCACGCTCTACTTGACTGAGACCGATGGCCCATCGGTAAGTGGACGCATACGTCTTTGTGTGGTACATACGTAATACGTGTAAATTAATGCCTATTTGATTGTTAATGAAGACAAAACAGAAACAAAAAATAAATCGTAATAACTGTTAAAGTGCATTAAATAGAGGTAATTTGTTCAACAAAATCAGTATCGTCTATTTCTGCCGTACGAACGGATGTTCGATTATTCTAGAAACAATAATAAAACAACAAGGTAGCGGTGGAGTTTGTATTTACAAAACATTTAGAGCTAAAGTATAATAGTTTCTAGTACTCTATTCTATTACTGGAGAGGAGAGCAACAGATGTAGGCTAAAGGTACGACTACACTGCACTAACACTCAGGGTGGGGTTTTTGATCCGGTTAAGGTAACCGAAGGTCTTCTTCTGTTCTGTTCTGTGTTTTCTTCTAGGCAAGCATGTACCATCGTAGACTGCGTCATCGCTTTCCACCAGGTGTCAAATTATCACAAATTCACTGAATTTTCGACCATGAGATTTTGACCATTGGTTACCTTAATCACGGATCAAAAAACCACCCTTAGTAAGTAAGTAGCACTTATAGCGACGCTAGCGTTGCTGTTCTTAACCGATTGGTAAAGTTAAGCAACGCTCGCTGCGGTCACTACTTGGATGGGTGAGCGAGAGTTCGCTACAAAAAGTGGTATTTACAACTGAGCGCTACCGTGCTTCGGCTGCCTATTGCAAATTCCCTACTGTTGTTGTTAATCGTAAAGCGAAGTCAAAAAACTCCAAGCAGCGCTGACCACTACTCTAAACGAGAAGAAGATGTAGTGAGTCTAGATTAGGCGTTCAAAACATTCTTGATCGGTAAAAATTTTAGTTGCATCTTGCGTCGGTGTTATTGCGAATTAGCTATTAGGCCATTATCGTTATTCTCAAGCGGTTGATAGATGGTCTGTGACCGCAATGAAGCAGTCATCAGTCTGACTGGATGTTTCTTAAGTGCAGTGCAATCGTAGATACTCACTGTGCTTAGTAACCTGTCATCAAAACGTCAAGCTGCCAAGCAGAAGAGGAAAAGACATCAACAAGTAAGAGTCGCCGTAAACGATACTCCGCGACACACGAAGTGACAGCGATCCAGCCCTGGGGCCTGATTCGCCAGCGATCATCAATCAAGTTTAGTCTCGCATTAACGTAATGACCATCGGACCGCTCGGATGTCGCCTTTATTTCCATTTTTTCCCTACAGAACTTTCTTCAAACCAATTCCGTACACGATACGCTATGAGCGTAGACGAGGACCAGGCTTTTTGTGGGTTCATAAACCCGCACTTAAATAGTGTCAAACCAAAAAATATTTACTGAACGATGTCCATACCAACTCGACGCTATTGAAAGCGAATCCTTGCTGCTAAGGGGATGATACGGCTCTCTGAATGAAACTGGTCCGTTTAAATTATGTTCAAAACAACACAATTTGCTGTCCGTCAAAAGAGATACACGCCTATGTACTAGGCATGGATCAAATCACAGGGAGCAGGTGAAAAATCATATGATTTGATTTATCATAAATCACTCTGCTACTTTTTGTCAGACACTCTGCACATTGTGATAATCACACTTAATTGAATCGTGGCTTCGGATTTCATAATAAGAGAGTTGCTAAGCAGTGAATATCAAAACATATAATTTTATTTATGCTTCAGTAAACAAACTGAGACCTAAAGAGTATAATTTTATTAACATTGTGGTGTAGCGGTGAACTTTCAGCTTGTTTAACTTAAGAGAGTAGCGTTAGAATGCTTAGTAATCATTTGTAGCAGGTCGCAACTTCACTAGGTTGCTCCTAAATCACATCTCTGTTCCATTTCATAAAGCACAGCCATCACGATTTATCATAAATTCATTAAGCATATGAAAAATCACAGGCTGTGAAAATCACAGTGACAAAAATAAATCATATGATGAAATGGCAATGATTTTAAGGTAGCAATCATTTCCATGCCTACTATGTACGCGTATGCCATGACAGACGTATTGAACGACAAGTAGAGCGCGCCATAAAGCTAGTTTTTGACCACAACTTTAGTTTTTTTATTAACCGTTTTGAGCACGTACTCGTATCTACCTCATCTTACCCGTTTTAATTTCGTTAATGCTCATTGATATAAGAAAAAACATAAATTTATTTTCAATACCCCTCTTTCTG
Source organism: Ennomos quercinarius (assembly GCA_910589525.2). Classification (NCBI taxonomy): domain Eukaryota; kingdom Metazoa; phylum Arthropoda; class Insecta; order Lepidoptera; family Geometridae; genus Ennomos; species Ennomos quercinarius. The sequence goes on along the minus strand of OU342504.1, from coordinate 11,969,692 downwards.
TGCCCCTGAAAATTAAGCCCTACCTACGCCCATCAAGTACAGATTTTACTTTCGCGCGAACGTTTCCGGCCCGATGGAAATCTATGAATGATAACCGCCCATTATGTTCGCAGAACACTCGACATTTACATTTCGACAAGGCTATTAATCTTCCTCGTACCTCGACATTTCAGCGGTTTTATTCTGGAGGGTCCCAGCGGTAGTTTTAAATAGATTTCCCTGGAGCTCACCTGTCTTTAGCTAAGCTTTGAAACGATTAAATCCGGGCTAAGTAATAGGGAACAGGTGGTAGTTAAACTATTTATACTAGTTTAAATACTGTTTTAGCTACCTTTTGTCTTTTTAATTGTGTCATTCAACGACAGAGTAGTGAATGCATAGTGCGACGGTGCGACGATAATAAAATGTTATGTTAAAATGTTTAAGGTAATTTACAGACGGTACAAAATAAATTCATGTTTTAGGCATTGGAAATTTATATACAGACTTACTAACGCCTTACATCATCAAGCTAATTTTGTTAACCATTAAAACCTACTCATCAATGTCTTTTTAATTGACATTACGAAACGATAATATTAACAGAGCAATTAATTTTACTTTTACTACCTATTCGGCTATACATAAATAATAATACTATCTAAATTCTACACGATCAATATCACCTTTCTATCCACTATTACTGTTCAGTCTAAGCAAGCCTAAAGTCAAGCCAAGCCTAAAGACTAAGTTTCTTTTAACCACGCTTCAAACCTAATCAAATCTTTTTACTATGATAGTGGAGTTAATTAGAGGCATGATGACGTCATTCATTCAATGTCAAATAATTTATTACAAATAGGCTATCACATATCACTTTTACAATTACGATAAATAACAAACCCGCACGGATAAAAGACTCTCTCAACAAAATTCACTATCCTAATATTCACTTGCATACACAATAACAGTACAATAGTCAGGTTGCCAGGTGAACTTTATCTGCCGTAACAGTCAGCGGCTATTCTCACCCGAGCACTGACAAATTTCACCCAGGAATTCATTGCATAATTTACAGCTATATTATAAATTAGGTTTACTCCGGTCCCCGGCGTATTTTAAACAGTTAGCCCGGGAACAGTGTTTGTTAAAGACCAATTTGTTAAAATTTAAGTTAACGGCAGCGAGAAAAGACGATTACTTATTATATTACACTCTATTTTACATTGATAACTTTGTATTTTACGATTAATTTTATTTAACGACACCTAATTATGAGCGGGTGTAATAATTTTGTATTAACGAGTCGGCCGGAATGGTAGTGATAACGAAAGTTTACGAGGCTTTTTACGGCAGCAAAATTAAGTTAGTAGCAGCGAGTAAAATAATAGTACCGCGTTTAGCATTAAGGCAGCCTATGGCATTCTGGCGGCGCTGGCAACGATCTATCATCAGCAAATAGACAAACAGTATCAGATACGACCACAATACGTAATTACGGAAGTCACGCGCCAACAAACAAATGACCGACGTGGCAGCAATACATTACGCCGATAATTATGGATTAGCTGCCTGAAACAACTCCAATGAATTTCGGCTGTAATGTCGCTATTAATCATGCATTAAAATTGTTGCGCGGCGGATCATGTTCCGTGATACCTAGGAAACTAAATGTCACAAAATACACGATAACATTGCATAATATATTGTTCTTAGAGTAAACAAATTGAAGTGGCAGTGGACAGGCTACATCGCACGTAGAACTGCCAACCGATGGGGAAGAGTGGTTCTCGAGTGGCGCTCTATGAGGAAGGCCTATGTTCAGCAGTGGACGTCTTCAGGTTGATGATGATGATTGCATAACTACCGCGGGGAGTGAGTGCGGCATCCAAATTCAAATCTTGCTCGGTCCTGCACCAATGACTTTTCAAGTTAGGTATATGCAAAATTTGCACTCGATACAAACAGTGAAAGAAAACATCGCGGGAAAACCGGCATGTTAAAGAATCACAAATTTCGAGAATATTGTGTCTACCCTACCACCAACCCGCACTTGAGTAGTGTGGTGGATAATGGTCCAGCAGTGGTAACGTATTCGACTGATGACGATATCGCGGCAGGGAAAATAATAAATAAAAAGGCGATTACGCAAATGACGCGCGCCTTGCGCCACAGAGAAATTAATATTACAAGTACCACCGCTGCGAGCGCGACGGGCGCGACGTTATCCGTGATATAAACAAACACAAACAGTATCGAAAAACGCGAAGCGCGCTGTTTGTCGCGTGTATCGCGATATGTTTGCAATTCGCTATGCGTCATACGTGCAGCAGATACAGAAAAACTGACAGGCGCGCAAGAACTGGTTACTCGGTGTCGCGGGGCCGTGAGCCCGTGACACATTTACGACGCGTTATTATGTATGGTATTGCATTGTTTCTTATATAATGGATAATATAATATTAATACAAGTATATAACCGCTATCGAACTCGTAGTTTTAAGCTTGCAATATCCAGTAAACCCGCCGCATATAAATACTGTGGTTGCCCATACATATGCCTGCACTAAAAAGATAAGCTAAAAATCTTAATAAACTAATTGCAATAATTGCTAACATGCAAAACAAATCGCTGCAGTGAAAGTTCGTAATTTATGCACATATACATTACGTTACACAGATTTACAACCGCAGTGGCGAAAAGAAACTACGTCAATTAAAAAGCATAATCTGCGAGTATTTTTACAATGCAGGTATTATTACGTGCTTTATTATCCAGTAAAAATTACATTAAAATCGGAATTGACGCTTCATAAATGAATAAAAATCTAATCATCAGTGATTTCTCGATAACTGCACTCAAACTACTTGATACCCTACACTCTACACTACGCTTTTTATATTTACTCTCAGATCCTCCGCGAGCGGGGCAGTCAACATTTCCCCCGTTTTAATTCAATGGCTGTTTTCCATCGGCCTGATTGCATAGCGAGATATATCGCTTTTCCATGTTGCAGTCACTCGCATAGCCGCAATGTACTGCCATTGCCAACAAAGGGGAGTGCCTGTTAGTATTGCGAGAGGCGAAACGTCTCGATTGCCAGGAATCGGTCGACTTTTCGAAGTTCAGCGGGCTTCATCTCCGTCTGTTTTTCTAACATGGTCGTTTTAAACTTATACACGTCAGTCAACGAGTAGAAAGGACAGTCACTTTTCCAGCTGACTACAGTCTTGGAACAGTACAAAGTAACAGCGCTATGAAGCACATAAGGATTCCAAGCCCCTAGCTGTTTCTATTGTGGCGCAGTTTTCTTAATACAAATCGGACTCTCTGGACCAATTCCCAATGTCTATAATTTACATCGAAACAAGCAACTGTATAGTCACAGTCCTTGTTAATCGGAGATGATGCTTTTTTACAGTACCACAGTCCCCGATTAAGTAGAATCGCAGTCTTCGAAACACTGAAATGGAACTCTAAGGACCTATTCTAACATCCCAATGAATTCTAGAATATATTTACGAAAGCATCAATTAAACCCAAACTCGCCATTGGGTAAAATTCCCAGAAAGCTATAATGCCACCGCGGGACCTGCAGTTAGTGGCTCTACCATGGGTCCAACGGGACAGATATCTTAGATTTTAATAGATGTGTCCCACATAATATTAAATTATGTATAATCTATTATATAAAAGGCTTTGTCCTGACTGACTGACAGGCAACGCACAGCCCGAACCGCTAGACGTAGAGACTTGAAAATTGGAGGGTGCCTTCCTTTTTGTAACGTAGGCGCGTGCTAAGAAAGGATTTTTGAAAATTAAACCCCTAAGGGCATGAAAACGGTGTAAAACGTATGCATCAAAAACCTACATTTCGTAACGTATCCTTTGGAAACTTTACACATACAAACAAGCATAAAAATAAATGAAATAGTATTTCTTTTTTTTTTTATCAATCTCAAAAGGGTTGAATTTTGTGATTAAAGATAGTAACAGTTTTTGACAAAATAAATACATGCGGGCCTCGGCAATTTTTGAATTTCATCCCTTAAAGGGGTAATAAATACAGGACAAGGTCCCAACGTAAGACGCTCGCGCAGCCTAAGCCGCTGAAGCTAAAATCTTGAAATTAAGAAGATACATTGATTACATAGTGTATGGGTGGGCTAAGAGGGAAGTTTTACCCCGAAAAAATAAACGGTTCCTGAGGCATAGTACACGCAAGCGAAGCCGCGGACATAAGCTGGTGTAGTATATGAGAAAGAAGTTGATAAGTCATAATAACGTAATATCAAGAAACATAATATCTTGAGAGGCCATGGGTTGGGTAGCTTTGATGAGTTCTTTTATAGAGTTCATGTTGAGTAGCTTAACTCAGAATCCAGATATCAAATAGAGTCAGTGGACTATGGAAGTGTGAAGAAGAAGAAGTGGACTATAATAATAATAATAATAAATAAATATGTGTGGACATTTCACACAGCGCCATCTAGCCCCAAACTAAGCATAGCTTGTACTATGGGAACCAGATAACTGATGTAATACTTAGATACTTTTTGTTTGTAAATACATACATAGAATACAATATAACACCCAGACACAGAACAAACATCGATGTTCATCACACAAATGTTTGTCCCGAGTGGGAATCGAACCCACAACCTACAGATCAGAAGGCAGGGTTACTACCAACTGAGCTATCAGGCCAGTCAACTATAAAAAGGTAAGTTAAAGTAACATTTAACAAGCGTCAAAAAGTAGACTTTTTTAATCTGAAATCTATAACGTTTTAATAAGTAGGTATGCAGTAAAGTATTTCAAGTACCCAACCCCGGGGTGGTCCAATTCAAAAGTGAATAGGTATTTACTAGACAAGCGTGCTACACTTTCACCCACATCGTCACTTCCCATCAGGTGAGAGTGTGGTCAAACGCTAGCAGTCACTAGTTTAAAAAAAGTAGCAGCTTCGCACACTTGGACTACAGTTTATCGCGAAACCTTTTACCCTTTGTCCTTTCTCGGCGTTCAAACTATTTTCATACCAATTTACATTAAGTTCGGTCTTATATTTCGTCGATATTTATACTTCGGTATTTTAAAACCATGTCGAATTATTTTATTTTTCACATTTAATTTCAACTTATTATCCGAAACCAATCTAGATAAATCAGCACGTGCATTGCATTCTAAAGTAATTTAATAAATATGTGGAAATATTTTTAACCGTGAATAACAAACATAATTAAATAATACCACGTGTTAATACGCCAGGGTTTTATTTTTTGATATTATTTTTATTTTTATTCTCTAGTCGTGGTTACATATAATATAAGTCAGATAAGTCATAATTATGTTAATGTACGTAAATACAAATTAATGTTAAATGTAAAACATAGATATCACAAGGCTTTCGTTGTACTTTTCACATAATTTTCCATATAAAAACTGTCAGAAACACGTCAGCCGAATAAACAATTCCGTAAAAAGTGTAATCCGAGCAATAAAATTGTTACGCACACAATGCTTGTCAAGCTCAAAAAAATTCATGATGTTTAGATTAAATGGCTCGACAGTTGATGAATGGTCCTGTAAAAAATAACGTAGCTCAATCGACAGCGGAAATAAACACGGCCTATGACACATTGGGGCATAATTCAATGCATTACGACGCGAATCGCTGAAAATTTAATGAGCTACCAGTGGGCCCGGCAATGTGCCCGTCACTCATAACCGCTTTCCAAATGTATTTCGGTCCACACGTGTTTACCTTTAGATCAAAATTTTTTATGATAAATTGCTGCTGTCGCTTCATGCGTGTGATAGTTTTTTCTGATGCTCTGTTTTGATTGAGCCAAGCCTTTGAATAACCATGTATGTAAATTTACATAGCCGATACATCAAAAAAATATCTAGTCTGTTTACTTTAATTGTGTTCGGAATTTAAAAAAAAATTATCTTTGCTCTACTGTATATATTTTCCCTACTGTACTATAGAGATAACTATCAAACTGGCAGAACATGTCACGTTCGCACATATCATCTGGATGTCTCAAGAAGCAAGCAGGAAACTTTAATATATCTTAGATAGATAATTCATCATCATCATCATCATCATCAACAACCCAAAGACCTCTACTGCTGAACATAGGTCTCCCCCACAGGGACTACTATGAGCGGCTGCTCGCCTCCTGCATTCTCGGCTCCCTGCGGTTTCGGTCCACCTAGTGGAGGGCCGGCTTACGCTGCGTCTTCCGGTTCGTAGGCTCATTTCTTCCCCATCGGTTGTCAGTTCTACGAGCGGTGTGTGTGTATGGTGTGGTGTGGATGTGGTAGATAATGGATAACAATTGATTATTAATATAAATAATTTTGAACAATTATGAATAAATGTTATGATTATGACAATGAAGATGATGAAGAATGTAGTTATAAAAATCATTAGGTATGTGAAGTATAACATCATCAGTCTCTAGCCCATACCGTCCCGCTGCTGGGACACGGGTCTTCTCTAACCGGGAGTGTTTAAGCCATCATAAACACTAACCAAGTGTGGGTTAGTGGAGGACGCATGTTCACGATTTTATTTTTATTCTTGAATATATACCGGTTTCCTGCAAATGTTTTCTTTCACCTTGCCAGCAAATTCAAATTCCGAACATAGCTCGAAAATTAAGTCATCGGTGCAGAACCAACTGAGACTCGAACTAGAATGCATCGGTTTTAAAGCCACAATCTCACGTGAAATAAGAATAAAGTCAGTTAAACTTGACCCCTTTTTATGAAGCCAAAATCTAAACCAATACCAACCCTAGAAAATCCACCGCAGAACTATGACATTTATTTAAAAAAATACATCCGTAATAGGCGCAGCACACATGCGCTCCAATAAAGCGTTTGCATTATTCAAAAGGCCGGATGAATTTCGCAAGCTACCGACCGAGTTTAATTTTTCTCGTAATACCCATGACCGATGCGAGATTGCTGCCCAAAAAATTACTTAACTCTTTGGATAAACAATATACGGTCCGGACGTGGGTGAACATAATGTCGCGTCATGCGTTTAGTGCAACAAAGGCACCTGTCACTTTCACTGTTATCAATTTGGCTCATCAGCGATGGTGGGAGACGACTCAGACGAGACGGTATTGTGTTGAAATTAGAATCATCTAATCATCTAAGTCGGTATATCATTAACATCAACATAACATTGTGATTACGCACCTAACAAAGCAAAAGATTATCGACTACTATCACGTCACAGAACAACGTGTGTATTTTAGCTACGAAGCGATTTGCGTAAGTGAATTCCAAGAAGGCTGGCTTGGTTGCCCAACCACACTCCAGGCATCGGCTGATTTAATGCTCAAGATCTACGATCCTTTCGCAAAGATTTTGGAACTTCAACTTTCAAGGGATGCAAAAACTATATCATATTTAGCACGTAAACGGGTTCAAAATATATGTAATAATAAGAAAGAGACTTACGAAAAAGATATTGGGAAACCAGTTAGCAGATTTTTTCTTCAAATAAAACTTGTTAACGCAGATGGAAAGGGTGTTAAAATATCTTATAGGTACGTCCGAAATGGTGAAAACTAGGATGTAAACAATTTGCAGTACCGACAACAGTCTCAGTAAAAAGAGTAATATCTCCTACAGGGCGTGCCCACTCCCACTGCGCGTATAAAAGACACGCAAGCTTTAAATTAAAAATCCAAGAGTGAGGCGTCGCTAAGCGCAACTCGAGACCTGCAGGAGAAATTCACCCTGTCTAATTGCATTTCTCTTAGAAAAATGCGCTACATTTCTTTGTACATTTCATTGAGGGTGCAAGATCGCGGCGGTGGTCGAATTGACGTTGAGCGATAGACGCCACTGCGGCCGCGCCGGTTCGTCCAGCCGTGAGTTATAGACTGGCTGCTTGGGTGTTTCAGACAGTTCGCCATATATGTTAGCTATTTTCCAGAATAGGTAATTCAGAAGCTTACGAGTGCAAATAATAGAACAAACCTATGACGAACTACGGAAACAAAGGGACCACACTGCTATGAAGAATTTTAGGAGTTTATTATTTCTATAAGTATTCAAGACTCAGCCTGCTCAAGCATGTCTTTGACTTTCAATAGAATTTCAGACCGCTGACACAGGGGCGTCATACTTTATTGTGTGTAAAAGTATATGTTAGAAATGCTGAATTTCCAGATAAATCGAGATTACTTATATGCTTCATATACATGCGATGCGATACTTACAGGTATTAGTTATTTTATTAACTAGAAGCCCATTTATCTAAAGCCGTGAGGAGAGACGCGTTGGTTACAGTATCCAGGCGACCCATCTCAACACAATTTAGGTAGCATTCAGAGGAGGCAGCTCCTAACAAGGTGTCACCTACCTGACACTGTTGTCAGACATTCTGCTTTAAAAGACAACTATTCACCTCACAATAAACGGCACATCGGTATATAGGTATGGTAGTTATGCGGCTCAAAGGACCACGTATACCGAAAGGGATTCTCTTTATTCAACACTGCCATTGTAAACTGTTATGTTTCTACCCCATCTCTATTATCTTTGGTAAATCTAGCATGAATCATGTACGAGTTCGATTCGAACTAGCGCTCATTGTTTCTCACATTTATGATATATGATTCGGTATACCTGTATTATTGTGCTACGTATTTGGAGCACGTATGAAATTACAGCCTCAATAACGCCAGAATAACGGCGGTGAGGGAATATAAAAAAACCAGGAATAGGACTGTTAGAAACTCCACAATTGGAGCGAAACGATACGTGAACGTGTGTACTACTGTGTACGGGTGCAGCCATCAAATTTTATTAGCAGGTGTTTCAGAATAGCAACTTGACGACGCCAACAACTCTCGCCTTCTTGAACACTTTGAGCGAATCAGATGTCTTTATAAAGAGTATCGGAGTATCGTGAATAGGCTATATTCAAATGGCATTAATGCTGCCATGACATTTACGATAAAACGTGACTGCCATGAATGCCAAACGCGTATCATACAATGTGAAGATTTCTTTGATCCTACAAAACGTAAGCAAAGTTTAAGCAATAAACATTCACGAAATAGCTGAAATACATTAAAATGCTACAGTTTTGTTAACGATCGCTTTTCAAAAGGTGACAGTAATTGTTTCAGGATTAATGCGAAATAATGCCATTTGTGTCGAACGGAACACACAAAGGGGAGGAATAACCACTAATTTTCGGAAGCCGCAACAAAATTTACACAAACGAAATACCCGTACAATATTTACTTTAATTTCACCATTATGTTGTGCACAATGACATCATGAATATCAAATTTAAAAGTACGTACAAGCCGACATCTATTGTTGTTGAAAATTTTATTTCCACGCTAGATTTAATCTGTAGCAACTTCTCAGTTGGTATGAAAATAATATGATATTTCATCAATCCATCGGAAAGGACTAGGTGGTAGGACTTTCCTGCAAAGTTCGTCTAGGTAGGTACCACCGCTTTGCCAGTTATTCTGCCGCTAAGCATAGTGTCTAAGCACTACTGTGTTCTGGTTTGAAGGGCATTGTAGCTAGTAAAATTACTGGGCAAATGAGACTTTATGATCTGATCACACAGTCTAGTAATCTTATTACTATACTGTGCGAAGTCTCAGGATGACGTGCGCAATGCAGTGTCACGCAAAAATATATTAATTTAGAGTTCAGAGTGATAGTGCAATCTGTTATGGGCAGCCGTGACACTTAACATCAGGTGAACGACTAGCTCGTCACGTCATTACATAAAAGAAAGGTTGCAATTCGGAATCTATACTCTCCATCTCTTTCCTTTTATGTGAATCGGACTGCTGAACTTGTCATTGGCACAGTGTTGTCAATATTTATTTATTTATTTAAGTAGTAGTAGTGAAAGTACTTACTTTTTTCGATTTCAAATATTACAGATCCAGTATTGGCAAAATCCGAATTCAACAACCAATTCCGAACCACGTTATATCACATTAACACAGAAAACTTCACTTTACAGGTGACTGATCAAACCGGGCAATTCACTACACTTAATACAGAGCGGATGTGGTCCATGATAACGCACGATCCGACGGAACGAGTCAAACTGGTCACAAAAATTGCATTCGAAAAACAAACGAAGCGGAGCGCCGAATAAGATAGCAAAATACAGCCTTTGTGGCAGTGAAAGTGAACGGACTGGCTGGTCAGACTCTCGATTTCGCATGCCTCGAGGTCCTCGGCTCAACTGCTAAGGCACCGCGTGGTGCGCGATTGTCATAATGATTGGACGGTTACGAAATCACGTACGGTAACTGCGGCGTTGAGGTTGACATAATTTATTTGCTGGTTTGCTGTGTAATGACCAGTTTTAAGGCAGAACAATGTAGCTGAAAGGTATGTTAAGTGGCATTTGTGAATGTTGCCTTTCTAAAGCTTAAAGCTTAATTAGAAGAACAATGGGTGTCATAGATACTTATGTGTTGCATTGCATTAGGTGATGTCACGAGCTTTGTTTACAATTATTGCAAGATAATTCAGCAGTACGGTCGCTTGCACTAATAAGTTTGTATCATAACCATCAACAGCCTGAAGACGTCCACTGCTAAACATAGGCCTCCCCCAGAGAGCGCCACTGTGAGCGGCTGCTCGCCTCGTGCATTCATCGGCTCCCCGCTGACAACCAACTTCCGATATGGAAGAAAGGTTCTCGAGTGGCGACCACGAACCGAAAGACGTAGCCTAGACTGCCCCCCACTAAGTGGAGCGACGATCTGGTGAAAACTGCGGGGAGTTTTTATACATTTCATAATTTTCAAAATATTGTCACAGTATTGAATTACTCGAAAATTATGAAAACATCAATTTATGGGGTAACATTTATGTATACCTATATTCACAAATAAAATATGTATTAAACGAGACAATTAGTCAGAAAATAATACTGTGTAAAATAATATTGAAAATGATGAAATGTATACTTATTAGTCCACGCGACTGTACGTATATTTCGTTGCAATGAGTTTTTTAGGATTTTCTTTGAAAAAAGTACGGCTCAAAATAATAAATCAAATATTCATTAAAAACGTCACGTGCCGCGAGCGTCAGTAAACTGAGCAACAAATCAAAACGTGTCAATCGTGACACGAGATTGAGCACCAGGAAGTGTTAATCTGAGTTTATATCATCCATCTGGAGGCCGGTACAGAGTCACGCTGTAACATTACTCGGAATGTAAATTATGTCACGTTCAGTGGAATTATGCTAACTTTATGTTAACACGTCCACGCAACACAAGGCGATTTCGATTATGCAGAATTTTGTCAGCGTGCCTATAAGAGAATTCGAGCCGAGTGCATATATTTGCATGTTGTTGGGTGGCTACTACGGAACATAAGTCCGAGAGTTACGGACTATTTGCTACAAAAAACGCTACCCCTGCCTTTATGGATGATTTTGGAAACACTATGCCAGCATTCGTATTTCATATGCCCTCCCTGCCTCCTCCTACTCCTAATAAACCTGCAGAAACCATTAGCGTTCACGGATTATTTCGAGTGAGATAACACGAATGAAATGCCCGTTCCAGCAGTCAGGCGAAAAGATAGTTCCTTTCATAGCAATCGCTACAGTTGAAATATGACAAAAAAGGATTCATCGTAGTAGAGGAAAGGGACGAAGCAACGTCGTAGTGAGACCCCTCGCGTTCCTCGACTTTTTCCACAGAACGAACAGACTTTCTATTTTATTGTGTTGGCGCTAACGCGACATTGATGGCGGCACTTATTGCACTTGTGACTTTTTACTCGTGCTCGGTCCCGACGGAATTGGCCACGAGCTGTGGTGCGGCGAAATTGGACGGCGACCTGTGACGGACGTTCTGCCCCGATACTTTGTCGCACTTGAAATGAGATTAAATGTCGACGCCCTGTTAAACGTACCTGAAACAAGAAACAATGAAAGTTTAGAACACGGTCGAGATAATATCAAGGCTGTGTTACTAGTTTGAAGTGAACGGTGACAATTGATTTTAAAAGAACACACGAAAAAATTATGCTTACGCTAAACCAATTAGGTTCAAGAATGAACGTCCAAAGAGCTCTTTCTTCAAAGAGAAAAAGGCAAATTGAGGATAATCCAAAGTCGTGAAGCTAAACGTAAACAACGGTAATTCAATCTAAACAAACAGGACGGCGTCAAACGGGCACGATATTCAAATGATGGAAGCAAATTGGTCGAGCGTCCGGAACTGATGGCACGACTGTAGCCTGAAGCCGGGCATTCGGAAATATGGCCCGGACTCGCGGGAACATGATGTGATTGACGCGCTTAATCGAAAAACAGAAGAAACCCTAATTAAGTCAAAATTTAAGTCGCTTCGCGGCTTATTATTTTCAATGGGGAAATCTGATAGGAAACAATAGAAACGAGATTTAACCTAAAGAAGGTACTGTAGATTTCATATCCACGGGTACGTACGGCCACTAACATACACACACATACAAACACAGGCACCAAACGCGGCATTGTTATTGTGAATGTGAATATCAATGAAGCTGATAGGTCACGTCAATCAAAGATTTGTTAACCTTTAGCTCTACACAATTAAATGAGGAATAATTATACCTAGTCAAATAATAATTACTGTACTGCCAAAGGTCTATTAAGTAAATCTATAGATTTTTTAGATAAGTCACTTTGCAATTTTTGGCATATTATGCTTTATTACCGGTCCGTAATGAAATCTTCCTTTAACGTTACAAACGCTTCTCGGAATAATCTTGACGATCGTAACCAGTAAACGTTTGATTCATGTATTGGCACGGGTATCTGGACGCTCGCCCGGATATTGTTCCATCATATCACAGCGATAGGTATCTGTATAGATATTGGTATATCTATCCTTAAAGTTGAAACGTTAGTTAATTTCTGGAGGTAGCAATTTTTTTTTGCCATGTGGTCTGTAAGTAAAGGGACTGCCCCATCTTTTTCGGCAAGTACCGTAAAAGCCGGCTAAGGGAATATCCAGGGAATGGGCAGGAATATTCTCCTCGGCCTGCAAGGGCAAGCGTTGCGCTTATGGCAAACCCCTCTCCCCCCCTCGAATGAGAGAGGTCTATGTTCGGCAGTAAACGCAAAAAGGCTGATGATGTGAATAAATTTGAAATCCAGGAGGAACCAAAAGTATAAAACGATGCTTTATTTGCACATAACAAAAAAAAGGACTAGCGACATATTTATTAATAGAATCTTATCGAGCAAGACGTTTCAAAACAACTAACAAAACCATTTCCATAGCAACTTTAGAATGTTGGTTGGTGGTACCAGAATCTCAAACACTCAAATCAAACAAAAAGTTCTGCACAAGCTGAAAAAGAAAGTCTTCCAAGAATCCTTCGACTGCCTTCTAATTCTACTGAAATCAGAATCTATTACTGTAAAATAACAAATCATGTGATTAACAGTCAGAGCGCGTGCACAAATCCCAAATATAGTCCTCCCCGTATGTCGGGGTAATAGGAGCCCTATTGGAGCGTGCCCCGGGCTTCACTAACTTGCGATCACAGTTCGGACTAGTTAGATTGCGGCTCTAATCCAATTCGATGTTCATGAACTCGGCTGTTGATATATAGACCCGGGAGGGGCGACACAAATGAGAATTTAACATTTGCTCTTGATTTATGCCGTTTGTTTTGTGATTATCTACTGATTGAAGGTCCTCTTTAATGGGTGTGTGGAATCTCGACTTAGGTATAGTGGAATTCTATTTTATTATTAACTATTAGCAACCTACGTTAGCAATATACAGTTATGCTCATAGCGCATCACCAGTATATTCTAGATGTAAATAAGGTATGATGCCTCTTCTAAATATCTCAGAGACGTCACCTTCGACAACTTATCAATAATTATTATTGAACCCGTACCCGTACGAACTACAGTAGGTACAAAGGGGAAATAATAAAATAATTAACAATAATCCGGTAATATTTGCCAAATCATAAAACGTGAATAAATAATTTGACAATAAAATAAACTGATGAGTTGAGTACCTGCCAAATGCCAGAGATTAAATATGTCTGAGGTCGTCCAAAAAATTTCCATTTCTGATTGGCGACATTTTAAATTCAAATCATGCTTGAAGATGTCATCTTTTGTCATTTTAATTTTTTTATACGGGCAAATTGCCTTTATTACTCAAGCTAACTACTACAATAATAAAAACTAAACTAAACTAAGCTAAACTAAACTAAACTAGCTACACTACCTACTACAAAGAACACTTATGGACTGTATAATAGCCGCGATGGCCTATAGACAGTCCAAGTGCTCCAGCCCACTACCGGTAGGTAGCGTACCCAACATGCTGGCCGCATTGCCACGTTGAATTGCAATTTAATTAGTTAAATTATTACAAAACTACCTCCGGCCCGTGGCTTCGCTCAAGTGATATCAGAAGCAGACATTATGTACAACACACATAATATCACTTCACAAATAAACCAATCCATCCAATAAATTGTTCAAAACGCTAAACCATCAAACTAGCAAAAGCAGGGGGCATCCTCCAGAAATTAATATAAGCAATTACAATATTATAAACATGCCCCAGCTTTCACCGATTAATTAAATCTACCGGAACAAGTCACTCAATATGCAAACAGCATAATCTGCGAAGGTTATCTTAACCAAACATACTACAGTATTAGATCATATTACATCAAGATTAGGAGGGCGAGTGTTGTAAACCACTAAATCGGTTATTTCCGCTATTATATCATTTCTTATGATTACACTAGTGACTATGATTAGTGTCTCGTCTATATAGTCATAGATTATTAGAGTGATAGAGCGAATTTATTCGAGCGGTTTTTTTAAATTAGTGTCCACATAAGAACGTTTTAAGCGTACCTATGATATCTTTTTCAATTTTGTGAATTTTAGTCCTAAAGTTAGGTCCTTTTTTGTTGCCACACAGAAAATAGTCTTCTTATCTACTGTTTTTATCTATATTTATTCTGTTTAACTACATCAGAGTCCCAAGATACAGGCCTCGTGCTTAGTTTGGGGCTCATAGTCAAGTTTAATTTGAAGGAAATTAGTATTCTTGAATTGTATGTATATGTAACAAAATTGTAACATTTATTTTGGCAAAAACAACTATCTTATATATTAATTTGCCTGCAGAAATTCTAAAGAGTGATTATCTTTAGAAATCCCAGTAAGTGAATCTATTCCATCGCTTTTAACACCACTAATTAGGTTTGAATTAGTTTCACATTGTGAAATATCGCTCTTTCACCTTGGAAGATTCATTCATTTTGTTAGAAAGCATCTCAACCAATTTGTATGTCACAATAATTGCATTGAACTTAATTGGATTTTATATAACTATATAAATTAAGACGCTTTTCAATTACGAGCTACGTATACTAGAGTTACCAGACGGATCTCGCCATTAGAAAATATCGGATTTACTTTATGATACAAAACTCGATATATGTTTACTGAGAAATGGGAATCCAATTTCAATCTATTACAAAATATCACATGGATGCAAGAGGCAAGCAGCCGCTCAAGATGGCGCTCTCCAAGGGGCCAATGTTCAGGGGGCCGGCCTACGCGGCGTCTTCTGGTTCGTGGTCGCCACTCGAGAACCTTTCTTCCCCCATCGGTTGTCAGTTCTACGGGCGATGTGGCCCGCCCACTGCCACTTCAACTTGCTGTTTCTTAAAACTATATCGGTGACTTTAGTTCTCTTGCGGATCTCCTCATTTCGGATCTTATCTCGCAAGGAAACCCCGAGCATAGCTCTCTCCATAGCTCGCTGCGCGACTTTGAGCTTACTCATAAGTCCAACAGTAAGAGACCACGTCTCAGTTCCATAAGTCATAACTGGCAACACACACTGGTTGAAAACTTTCGTTTTCAGGCTTTGCGGTATTTTAGACGAAAAGATGGGTCGAAGCTTCCCGATAAAAGCTTCTTTAGTATAAAAGAATCCAAATGAATAGTTTTGTTGAAACTTTACAAGTTGTCGTTACGATATCAGAAGCTTAACTAGTGATTGATTAACAAATCGCTAATTCCAGTAAATTAAGTATCATCGCAGCTGTTCAATTCAATTAATCAAAGTTAAACACGCGTCCGCTTTACAAGGTTGTCGCACGCATTCCCTTTTCGTCATGTTTAGGGTTGCCTTCGATTTTTTCTTTATGGTTTAGATTCTAAAGTTTTACCGTTTTTTACCATGTTAGTATACGATGACTACAATATTATGCTAAAATGATTGGTCATCATAATCATCAACTGCCTGAAGACGTCCACTGCTGAACATTGGCCTCCCACACAGAGCGCCACTTTGAGCAGCTGCTCGCCTCCTGCATGCATCGGCTCTCCGCGGTTTTCACCAAATCGTCGGTCCACCTAGTGGGGGGCCGGCCTACGCTGCGTCTTCCAGTTCGTGATCGCCAGTCGCCACTCGAGAACCTTTCTTCCCCATCTGTTGTCAGTTCTACGAGCGATGTGGCCTGCCCACTGCCATCTCAATTTGCTAATTCTAAGATCTATCGACCACTTTAGTTCTCCTGCGGATCTCCTCAACACGGATCTTATCTCGCAGAGAAACGGTTTTTGCACGCCATGTTTTACAGTGTCATAGATCGAGATAGAGTCGTAACAAACGCACATGGGATGCGGTTGTCGTCGGCCTTAGGAAAAAGGCCAACGTCCAAAATCCATTAGCCAAATGTTTAAAAAATTTCTTGTTCTGATGTTTTCCTACGTAGTTTAAAACAAAGTTTTGAATTGTGCCCTACCACACAGTAAATTATAATATGTTAATTCTAAGCCGATTTCTATTTTGGTGTATTAGCTTAAAGTTTGTACAACACTAGGGAGTAACAAGTAGGAAGGTATTACCAGTTCAATAAAGTAAACACATAACACGAACTAACGCGAGGGTTTGCATAAGGATGAGGCCTTTTAGCTGGCTACAAGCGGAATTGACATTATACTGCGGGTACTATTTTCGGTTCCATAAAAACCGACGCGCCGAGTGCTTTCTCGGGACCTTATAACAAGACACAACCGCAAGAACTGTTCCAATGAATATCTTTAGAAACCTGATGTTCACATCAATAATTCGGTCACATTGAAACTACAAAACCAACTTAACATAATTGGCAAAAATTGGCCCTTATATCCATCCAGCCCCTGACCGACTCCCAAGATCGCTCAACCGTCAGATATGTGACCGTTCCCCAAATTACTTAAAGTGATTTTCCTATCGATTGAGCAGTATAACAGGCACTCGTTAAATAAGACGGATGTAGGTCGCTCGGACACAGTTGATTACTTAACCCTAATGGATAGTACAGCAATTGTGAGGTAATTGCGAATTTACTGGCACAGCCGCGCGTGCTTCTGATAGCCTTGAAACAAAAGAAGATTGAGTCTACATTTATTTTCTCCCAGTAACAAATCTAACACACTTCAGCGGGGTTAGCATGGACGGTAGACAAAATTGTCTTTTCCCGTTTTACGTCACTTTCTTCATACTTGCTTGGAGTAAAACAGGGGAAAGACAGTTTTGTCTACCGGCCGTGCTAACCCTACTGCGCTAAAGTTTGACAGGTTGAATTATCCCTCTAAGACGTTCCACCTACTGCAACCTTAGAATATACATAAACAAGACTGCAACGCATTGGGGTACCTCCAAGAGAGAGATGAGTGCGAACAGAGCTATCAAACTTGTGTGTGGATGCAGATGATAAGAAAAATTTGAAAAATATACATAAAGACATCGACTACTATCTGCGAGATAGTAGTATATTCAAGCCTTCCTGAGATAAAACAGTGCAAAAATTAAAATGGGTCAGAGTAGAAATTAGCAAACAAAAAAGCTGTGAATCATTTAGCAGCATTAAATCTTGCACGAAAAAATAAAATTAAGACACGGCAAAAAGTCAGTTGTCCAACTTTGCGTTTTGCTTAAATTAACTTGTGCAAGTTTTGACGGAGGTACATTTTACTTAGCGTGTTTTACTGCCAGTTTCAACTTTAGTTGTAGTAGTCAGGTTAAAGAATGACAGTTGAATAATGTAGTAGGTTTAAAGTAAAGTTGGGTAAAGTGCAAAATAAACTTTTATCCATTATGTGTAACAAAACACAAGTTTGCGTGTCTTCATATAGAATATCTGGTGCAGTAGGAAGCTGCGGAAGAAATATGTACCACTCGAATCTTTCGATCGTTACGGTTCTAGCAGTTGGTGATTTTATAAAGGTTACTACTAAACCGTACTAAAATGTGTACATATAGGCGAAATTGGTACGTCTTCTAAATACCGGCTCAGCTTCATGCAATGATTCTAAAAAGAAAAGAATTATTTTCAGATTGCCAACGAGTACTTCCTTCGTGTACTATTCTTGACTCCGTTCCATCAATTAAAATATTTTAATTTAGTTATGCACAATTTCCAAGCAAGGTCATGTAGATTATATCTCAAGCTCGAAATAATTATTCATATGGTGATATTTAAAAATAACAAAATTATAAGTCTCGTAAAAATACTTAAAGTTTATACAATTTCTGCTGCATTAAAATGTTTTAACTAACGACCAGTGATATTATGATTTAGACGAGACGACTACATACCTATAGGTACACATAATCAAATTCTATCATCAATTTCGTATCCCTTCAAAGCATACAGCTAACTAGATCTAAGGACGTGGACAGAACACTGCAGAACAGCAAATAGCAACAAAAGATGGTTTAATGACCATCCCGGCTGACGGCTCTCAATCAGCCGTAATTGGGACTTGGCATGGAAGCCTTTTACGATCCAATTCTGCACTGATCTGTCTGTACTAACTACTTTTGGAATTTGGATTCCACTGTGACATTTTTCAATGGATGGGGCTTGCCTTTGACCGCTGCTTGCATAATTAACGCTAGTAATAGGATTTGACAATGAAAGATCTGTCGGGTTGAAGTCAATAGGACTGCGACACTTTGGAACTGTTAATAAATCTGATGCAGTCATGCAATGGTAAATAATTTCTTCTACAAGACGCTGAGCAGACTAATTTGCACATCAAATCCCAGCACATCAGCAGTCTGGAAGGACGGATGAGATAATTGAGATACGTTGGTAGAGTACCTGTATTATAACTGAAAACTTGTTTTAGACCGATTTACAGAAGACTATCCCATCATACAATCTGATAGTGGCATCACTGGAATTAGGGGCACAATGTCCAGTCTAAGACTGGATGACACAGATCAAACATTTGTAAAACTAGATCACGAGACGTTCACACAACCTTGAATTAATTATAATACAGCGACAGGTTTTGATTATTCAATAAATATTTATGTATTGTTAACGCAATACTCGTTATTAATTCAACGCTTGTGTAACATTGAATCGTAAACAACTTTGGATATATAGGTGCCTTATATTATAATTTGAGAATATACGAGTCCTGTCAACTATGTAATCGGTTCGGTAAGCTATTTTATCACGCATTATTATTATTATTGCTTAATGAATAGTTGATTAAAGTCGCACGTGTAACTCGTGAATAAAAATTGTAAGCAACAATCAATCAATTATTTGGAAGCTCGAAATAGTTATATTATGCAATTGTACAGCCTTTATAAATACTATAATTATCAGCTAATACTAACAATACTAACACACATGTCTTCGCGAAAGTCTGGAAAAGTTTTAGTTTAAGTTGTCTGAGCAATAAGACCACGGATTAGTACTGGGTGGCGCAAAAGTAAAGGCCCTATTTGGTTCAGCTATAACATTTTTTCTAAATTAGAAAACTAGATTTAGGTTTTTTTAAATGTATATTTGTGCCATTAAATTTCGTACCATTAGGATTTAAAGATGATGTCTTTTAAATGGTGACCTCCAGAGTTGATACACATTTGAGCCCTATTTATGACATTTTGCATAACTTGCCGTAACACTTCCTGCGATATGTTCGTTATTTCTTGACGAATGTTTTCTTTTAGAGCTGCGAGAGTCTGTGGCTTGTTCACATACACCCGAGATTTCAAAAAACCCCAAAGAAAGAAGTCTGGACTGGTCAGATCGGGTGATCTTGCAGGCCAAGGCAAATCGCCAAAACGAGAGATAACTCGGCTTGGAAAAGCGTCCCTCACTAAGTCCATAGTGTCGCGCGCTGTGTGTGCCGTAGCGCCGTCTTGTTGAAACCAGATGTGCTCCAGCCCCAATTCGTCCAAACTGGGTATCAAAAACTCACGTAACATGGTTCTGTAGCGTTCTCCAGTGACAGTTATCGCATTGCCTCCATTGTCTTCGAAAAAATAGGGTCCGATCACTCTGTCAACACAGATGCCACACCATACAGTAACTTTTAGTGGGTGTAGAGGTGTTTCTTGAATAATGCGCGGATTATCAGTGCCCCAGAACCGAGTATTCTGCTTATTGACATGCCCTGAGAGATGGAAATGCGCTTCGTCACTCATAACCAATTTTGAAGGAAAATCATCTTGCAAAATGTCATAAATAGGGCTCAAATGTGTATCAACTCTGGAGGTCACCATTTAAAAGACATCATCTTTAAATCCTAATGGTACGAAATTTAATGGCACAAATATACATTTAAAAAAACCTAAATCTAGTTTTCTAATTTAGAAAAAATGTTATAGCTGAACCAAATAGGGTCTTTACTTTTGCGCCACCCGTTACATGTACACAATTTTAATTATTGGTGCTTACTGCTTACTCTATCCAATAATACTTTTTCTAGCACACTGCCTTGGGTTTTTATCTATTCTATGTATGATTATAAGCAAGATTTTTGTGGTTTACTCATAGTTCGCTCGTCATAATAAATCACTTAACTAATCAGGTTTTTACTGAATTACTCATGATTTATTGCGGTTAGGCCATTGTTATCCATTGTGGTTATTCACAATTACTAACAATTAACTTCTAAATCAAAATATTCACGAACAATATAAACTCGTACAGAATCTTTCAATCTGTCTGTTTGTTTGAGCGTACTTATATCTAGAATTTTAGCTTAACTTTTACTAATAAATATGCTGATTATCGTGGTAGACGTATATCTTAGACATATCATCATCGGTCGATTCCCAATCTAACCTATAGCGGCAAGCTACCAGAATTACACGAGCGACTGCCATCTGACCTCACAACCCATAAGGAACCAGTAACAGGGATGCTTAGATCAGGCGTCAGATTCTTTCAGGCGTCTGACTACACCTGTAAGGATTGCCATAGATGTTCTTATGACAACCGCACCATTGCATCTTCATCTTAGACATATGTATAAGTAAAATTCATGTACATGTCGTTTGTAATTACTTTGTAATGTAACTAATAACTATTTAGAAAACAAAACATGTTTTAAAGGTCACCAGTGTGAATCACAGATCCGCTCACTGTTCAGCTAGTGCTGCCAATCGTCACACAGTGAATTAATAAGAATGTGATACGCAAACTCTTTAATGAATTACCTTTTTATTTATTATTGAATTTAATTCAATTAATAAAACATCAGTATCTTAGAACCATTTTCAAGCATCTATTTGCTATAATTAGTAAAATGTAATAACGACTTCATGAGTCGTTTGAAACTTGAAATTAAAACCTAATTGTAACAAGAAACAATGCTCTGTTTTCAAAGAAACTGGCTGATTTTACAAGAAAATTGATTAAAACAGGTCCACACAAGTTCACATACACTCTGAATCAGGAAAATGTTTCTATGAATCCCTAAGATTATGACTTTATGACGTGTTTCTTCAAACTAAATTTATGATTTTATCATTTCAGAACACGAACACGAAGAAGACATTTCATAATTATCAAAATATAAGCGTAATTTTAAAGTAATGTTAAAAATGACAAACCAAAGCCTCGTTGACTTATCATAAAACCCTTATAAAGCCCAAATCCAAAAGCAAACAATAACATACGCGTCATTTCCAACATGTCTAATCCCATACGGATAATGTCATGCAATTTCCCGCAAACACCGCAAAAATAAGATTAAGGTACGGAATAACGGCATCCGGGTACGACGTGGGTACTTGTTAGCTAGTACGACCCAGACAGTATTGCTATTTGAAAATATCAAGATACAAATTCAAACAATTCAAATTCAAATTATGTTTATTGTAACATGAACGGCATACCTACCAATTATACATACAATTATACATACATACAATTATTATACGTTGTGACAATTCTAAATATACTTAACATTGGTTTTACGTCGACTCAATGACACTTTCAATACTCGTACGTAGCGATATCGATACTAAATCAAGTTAGTATTGATATCTAGAAGCAATTGAATACAAATATCAGTCATCACAATCTTAAAAGTATCAACTGCATGCAGAGTGTATTAATCGGAACAAAAAGATTCGACCGAACCTTAAGCAAGATTAACGTAACCGTGATAGCATACAATGGAGGTCCAATGACACGAACAGAATCAATCTTCATACATTTCACCGTCGAACGAGTGATAATAGAAAGCAAGAGGAGGCAAGAGTCGGCAATATTTCCTCACAATGGCACCAGCTGTGTAATTGGTCTATGGTAGAGTGCATTGTAGTAATACAATTGAAGACTAGCTCCCGCTGAGTTCCCTCATCTCGGTAGATCGGTACCGTTATTGGAGACGCGATATGTGAAGTAGGTTCAATACGCTGCTGGTTAAATCGATTTAGATGATTTCATGTTTTTATGAGGCATGTGACGAACTCGATCAAACAATTGCATTGTTGTTTCTATGCTGAAACAAAACAATACTATAAGATAACTCGGAGTGGCAACAGGAAATAAATTATTCTGAAATAAGTATAGATGACCTTCCACGAGTTCCACGATAACGTAAATTACAGACCATAATAGCGCACGAAGAATCGGCGCCGTGAATCATTATTTTCTGCTGGAAGATCTGCTGGTCTGCTGGTATTAAATGAATTAACCTTCACCGTTCTATATACATTATTGCTCTATGCTCCTCGAGTATACAATTTCGGTGGTACACTAAAACTTTTTCAATTATTCATGTGCAATGCTCTTATTCACTTAGCGTCACCAACAACCCCGCATAGCATTTCGTTTAGCTACTTAACTATGACGAAGTTCGCAGCGACGCATACATACTATTGCATACAAGAGTGCAGCCATTGTAATTCAGCTCGGCACAGTGAAGTTGCAGAGTTGGCGAGTGAATAACGTTACACTGCCATTGACACTCTAAACAAGTTCCGTCCTAAGTTACAGCACTCTACTCCACACTTCCCGGGTTATTCAAGAGACGGCAACAACTTAAATGAGGACAATAAGTAACTAGCTAATTGTTCCAAAGTTGAAGGGCTTACGCGAGAACGGGGATTCCTTGAGAGGTAACATGAATAAGGTAAAGTGTTTTCGGGCGCCGCCGTGTGTATGGAAGTTTCGGTAAATATGCGCATAAATTTCGTGATTGCAATTGGGGGATTCAAAGCGGCGTGAGCGGGAAATGTAAGGCGTACACCGACATATTTTGTGGAACCAAAAACCGTTTAGAAATGCTTACAATGTCGCATCACAAAATTCAGACTGAGTATACGCGTTATTTACTGCCTCTATTTTAGTTACTTCGAAACCAGTTCAACCAGGTAATAGAGACATTTTACAACCCTATATCATTCGTAGAGTATAGAAATTTTATGTACCGATTTGAGTGTTTACAAGCTTACGCTGAACTTCTTATATAATTATAAATATGTATATAAGATGCCATTAGAAAATTACAATAACAAACCAACCATCCAAAAAATAAAAAAGGCTTCCCCAACTTTACACAAACTTTCCTTTGCCATAAGGTTGAACCGAACTTTTGAGTACCAAAGTTATAAGTTTGAAGAATGAGGTCTACCTAAGCGGTCGCAGAATCTTTTAAGAAAATCGATGTAGCTGTTTTCAAACAACTTTAATAAGGAAGCTTTTGTCTAGCAACCTTAAAACAAAGAAAACCGAAATCAAGAAACGCAAAGGTAAATTTTCCCTTGCTCTAGAAATATTTTTCTATTATTAGGTACGCGTCTCACGCGTCATACTCATATGTCGTGGTGGTGGTGACTTTGCGAAAATATTTTCAGTAAAGTAAACAACGCACGTTTTCCACCCGAGCTTTCAAAGAGAACTTGCTTTTGAGGGTTAAAAATGGAGAATGACTGGACGCGCGGACAATGGACGCCTTCCGAGCATTCTACGAGACTTGGCGAGACGTGACGTTGACAAACGATGCCACGGCTTCTTAAGACACTTAGACAGGTGATCCGATGCGAAATGTCCATTCATTGTCCTGCCAGCTATTCTGTTCGAGAGAACTTGGGGTGGGGTTTGGGCCAGGTCTTATCTTTACACAAAGGGTATTTGTTGTTAAAGATGCTGTTGTTGTTCGTCATTATAAATTCGACATCTTAATGAACACAACTGAAACTCAAAAGCAAGACTTCTTACCCGATTTGGCAGTAGAGAGGCACAAAAAGCCGAGTCGTGTCTGAGCGATATTGCGGTGCAGTTTTGTCACCGAAAATCGTTCAATTTCGCCAAGAGTGGAGCAATCTCAGCAAGATTCGTAGGCGATAGCTGTTTCGGCGGTGTTTACATAATAGACACACGCGGAGAAAGCGAATTCGCAACTTGTGATCGGATTCTATATAACACGAGGTAATAAGCGCCTCCTGGCATTGGGCGGTGAAAGGAAGATTCGGCCAATCTGATGACGTAATACGTTTTACATTTATTGCGACTGTTTCACAAATAAAAAGAAAACATTTTAATGCAATACGATACACACACACAACACACAACATATAACATATTTTCTATCATCGGTTACTTAGTTAGTGCTTAAATTTAGGGTCAAAGGCCACACCGGTCTTGCATATCCGGTAAGTATCCGGTATTTGATTGCATATCCATTAAACTTGGCGGTTACGTAAATTGTATCAGATATTAAGTTTTTAACTCGAAGCCAAACTTTACCATGCCTAGATGATTTTGTGAGGTGTATTAAATTAAACCATCTAAATCGTAAACGCCATAAAAGTTTCTCACGTATAATTTTGCGTCGGTGAAGATTCTGCGAGGTGTCAAACTTCGAACTTCCCTATCAATATTACTTCCAGGCGGATTAATTCCGTGCAGACGATTCGAGTTGGGCCGCGCTACATTCGTATTCCTGTCGGCTGGTAAGAATCCGGGGCGTTTCTTATCACGACCGATTCTAGTTACGAACAAGTCGAGTGAGTGCGCGTCAAGTATTCCCGGGACGGCAAACTTCACCACATTACTCGATAATTGATAAAGTTTAACATGTAATGTGGCCGGGCCGAGTGGTGGGGCAAATATTGGGAAAACTGTTCGGGCAGATAGACGGTTTTACTTCTAGGGGAGTTTAAACGAGCTTAATGGCCCGGCTCACGGATTGCTGATTACACACAGAAATTACGAATTGCTTGCGAAGCGGAGCACGTTGCAGTCGGAGAACTGAGCCAGCAGTTTGTCTGCACCTTAGCCCGGTGGAAACAATGAAGTTTAATAATTTTGTTAGTTTACTGGTCTGATATCGCGTTTGGATGCCGGTAAACTCTGAGCTAACTTAGTTAATAAACAATTAAGCAAGGCTTTATTTATTTAAAAACGTTAACTAAATTTAATCAATGTATAAAATAAAATGCCCTGTCTCGATTTCGCTTGTCACTCACGTCAGCAAAAAGTTAAGAGAACATTTTTGATGTAGAGTTATAGTAGCGGAGTATTGACTCATTAATTAACTTTTGCTGATATTTGTCTGCGACTGTTTTTGTCGATGTGAAATGAGAGCTTAGCATCAGGACCATATCAATGTGTTCCGTATAATGATGAAAATGTAATGGGAAGGAACTAACCGCTTACGACAATCAAGTAGCCGCAATGATCTTTACTATGAGCGGCTAAGTGTCCCGGCCAGAGCGCTTTTGTAATTTAAAAATTGGCCAAAGTAATAGTAAAATAATTTGTGCCTGGTTTTCATTAGTTTATGATATAGAATACTGTGGGTATTATTTGTCCTATTAGCAGATGCGGCTACATGATATTCTCTGTAACATACTAATTGGGATAACCGATACGTTTTAGGTATATACGTTTTATTACACAGAAACACGTAAAAACCTATTGCAAGATAACCCGTATGCGGTGAACAACCGCGTAAACGATAATTTTTTGCTTACGTTCTTACAACGCCAAATAAACTTTAATGGCATCATGCAGTTATTGTAAAAACTGGTTTTTTTTTCAGTTTTTCTACATTAGCAGCAATACATGTGTAGGTTTTTGTAGCACAGAAATTACGTTGATCACGATTCCGCGATTGACAACAGGAAGACGT
This sequence comes from Ennomos quercinarius, assembly GCA_910589525.2. Lineage (NCBI taxonomy): Eukaryota > Metazoa > Arthropoda > Insecta > Lepidoptera > Geometridae > Ennomos > Ennomos quercinarius. The sequence continues at coordinate 11,943,246 of OU342504.1, read as the reverse complement.
CTGATCATACTAACAGAAAAACAGAAAAAGCAATGTCTATTGTGTCAAAGATGTGGAAAAATTGATTGAAATGCATTTGTTGATGTTGTGGTTAATGTGCGCTAATAAATCAATAAACTGTACATCAAAACCCAGAACACCACGTTACCCACATTTTGCACAATACAGTCCATCAGAGCGACCTTGAAACTGTTGCGTGGTGGTCACGCTCCAATTGCTATGCACGCGAGACCGTCGCCGTGTCGTCGCCATCACGTGCCACTCTATGCACATGCACAAACGTGACATCAGATAGGAGCAAATTGCAATAACCTGGACGTGGACGTTGCGTACAAACTGACTCGTGACAAGATCTTGCAAATTCACAATTTTGGTACTGCAAGCGATGGACCAATCGATGTGAATTAACTTTATTACCTACCGATATGCAAAAGTATACTCAAATTGTATAACAGTCAAGTTAGAAGCGAAATCGCCCTAGCTGTCATTAATATACAATTCTTGTTAGATACGAGATTTATTAAGTACGTGACATAATTATACGAATTCACGAATTGCTCTACTTGACGTGATGCGTGTGTAGGTAATTAATAAACTAATCACATCTGCGGGGTGATCACGGAACTTTGATTGAAATATTTGCAATGCAACAGGAGGCATTTAATTCATTCCCAATTTGAAAATTTGCACAGTAACTATGCTCATAAACTAATAAAAAATATAAAAAATCCATACGTTTTTGTGTTTCTATCGGTCGCAATCAAGTTGCATGATCGCCTAGCTGGACAACTCGCGCTGCAGTTGCGTAGACTTCCAATTCATGCCAGTTGAAATTTAGTTATATTGGCCATTTGACGTGTGAAAAAAGTAAACAACAATACTTTATGTACCTATAACTTCCAACACAAGATTCGTGCGAGAGCATAGATTCGAGCTTGATACTTCAGCGTTGCAACAGTTTACGAACAGAATACCTTGCCAACTCTCTCTGGGTACTTAATTAGCAGGTTAGCTCTAAAAGAAAACCAGTAACAAGCTTCAGTAGACAAACGTTTTGTTTTACCTCCACGGTAACTATAGCTCAAGTCTCCAACGTCAGCGCAACGGCTTGTTCGAGATAGTTAAGCTAAAGTTAAAGAGACTAAGCCGGAAAGCGGACGCTGGCACAGACGGGTTTATAACAAGAAGACAGAATAACAAAATAATAATTTTCAGACTTAAACTAACACAGTTTACTTGGAGTACAAATCGTGACATACACAAAAGGAAAACTTGGGAGGTTTAAACATGTCAACGAATGTCGAAAGGCAAACAGTAAACGGGATTGTACAAGCGTCGACGGATCACAACTTTGAAAGCTAGGTAAATGGTAAACGAAAAACAACAAAACATACCTAAGCATTACAAGAAGAAGTAAAATAAACATTCCATTAGACAAATCTATTGAGACAAGCAGTATAAGAAGTTTAGCCGTGCCAGTAAGCAAATAGAATATGCCAACCATTGTTTAAAGATAGACGTCGCGCGTCGGTCTTAGCTAATTGTCATGCTAAGCATGTCAAGACTACAAAGCCAGCCTTGAAATCTTCGATTTCATCAAAGCCCGTTGTTTACATAAACCAAGCTACGGTAAATCATGCTGTAGACAAACCCTTACTGTGATTGTAGTCGTGTTCCTTGGCAACGATACAAGAAACAGGAGATGGAAAAGAAAATAATGATCACTTTTTATCTTTCTTCCAACACATTGGTTCTGTTTGAACATCAGGAAGCTTAAAATTAATCTAACGTTTGTAAAAACCCTAAAATGAGAACAGAATTAAATTATCAGTTATAGCCAGTTATACTTAAAACTTAAAACCTAACTAACCTTCTAACTAAAACGCAAATTATTAAATCTTAAGAAGATCTCAAAACGTGTTTTGGCAAGCATCTAATGTTACCGATAGGATATCCGACGTTTGATGGCGAAACTACACTAGACGAAGTTGCCTAATATATTGGCTCTATTGCCGATATTAATTTACTAACATGGCAGAGTAACAATGCACCGGCCACTGGCAAAATTCCAATGTTCGTCGCCTCTAACCGCGGGCAGTCAACCGAACTCCACCGGAATTTATCTGATATTTGATAAGAAACTCTGTCCTGCAGAAATGTTCCCAATTCCGATTCGTAACGTAACGTAATTCGTACGTTCTCTTTACGTAGAACATCGGCATATTATAGCAATTTTGCAACCGGAAAGTCGGAGTACCTAACCTTGAGTTACTAATCTAAATTCATAGTGGAATGTACCTGCACGTTTTTGCAACCAAATATGAAATTCTCACATCATTAACTCCACAGAGAGATGGCGAAAGTTAAACGCTTTGTGGGGGCAAGTTTACACGATTACACACTGATGCTAGGTGAAGTTCACATTACTTTCTTTCGATTGCTTTACAGTTCTGAGCACCAGGAAGTTGAACCACACTAGGGAAGGAACAGTTTAAGTAGCGTGTAAACTGAAACTGCTGGAAAAGTTGCATTAAAATAACTAGTCGAGAACGCAATCTCTGCACTGTTTTTGTTCGACAGCTGAGAGGTAAAAATTATAAATATCACGATGTTTATCATTTACGCGTCCTCAAATTTAACCAGTTTTGAATGTCAAATGAAATTCAAATCCTATTGCAAAGGATTAAGGTCCCGTCGTTTTAGACCTCCGCGTAAGTAAGCGCTAGCATCCTCATTAAATTACTAGTACTTAAGGTTTACAACTGATCAAAGGCCAAAGCGAAGTGTTTCAAGGACTAATTTATCAGTTGCGCTGTCGATATTTACGCCGAGATCGTAACTAGCTATACTATACCGTAAATTCCGTAAAGGGGAGATAATAGTGTTACAGAATTGAGCGTAATGTTTAATACAGGACCAGCATATCAAACAGAACCAAAGTTATACAGTTGTTATCTTCTATCTTCGATTTTGTGAGGTTTAAGGTCACTCGCAAAGATATAATCGTTTATTTTAGTCGTGCTTCTTTGGATTCAACACTAACAACACCCAGTCATTGAGAAAAAACACTGTCATTAATAATTTGCCACGGTAATGACCGGTTTGTCCGTACTCAGTCTCAGTGGAACATAATAGCGATCTCGTGTGGCCACAGACACTTGAATATCATCGCGTCACATTGCGCAACCAACCGAGGCACCGTGACCTTTCCTGCAGAGCAATCTACCCGAGTATTGCTTACATAAGCAATTCAATACTTCGTAAGTACTTTCGATTGGGACGTAACATTTATGACAAGGCTATGAAAGTTAACACTCACGGCATTGTTATTATTATATTGTTTTAAGAATATTGAAATCCAAAACGTTATCCATTTGAGAAAGTGCGCACACACAACCATTTACTTGACAAATGTTCGGTACGGAGTAAAAGAAGAATATAGTAGCTGCCAACTCTGAAATTCGAGGCAATTAATAAAAGTTGGAGACACGGAATGGTGCCTAACACATTGGCCGTTACGTACGAGTCCAAAAAGTTTGAAGTTCTAAAGCATGATCGGTGACAAGGTGCACTGCGCTGAGTGCCAATATCAATTTAACGTGTGGGAGTCGTCATCAGGCGGGCGCTGGAGAAGAGCCAAGCTGAGGACTGGTGAGCCAAGTCACGGACTGGGGTGGGCAGGAAAACAAGCCTCTGTTACTTCATCTGGCGAACTTTTTGTGGCGGCAGTCCATTGAGTGTTTCAACTCTGAAAATTGCATAGGCTAAATTTAAAACGGATGCTATTTTATCGAACTCTTCTTTAAAATTTTATGATCTGGGCTACTTTCAATATTTACTAGTATAATTATACCTATATCATGCATGATGCTATTGCTTGCTTTATAATTTCCATTCTGACTTACGTGTACATTTAGGGCGGGACCCACAAGCACTTATTGTGGCAACTATAGAGTTGCCTACACCACTCCAAAATAAAAGCTAGTTGGTAATTTAGAAAATAACAGCAGAAAAATACATATCTAATGTCGAGTTTTAAATCATAGTTACTTATATTTAAAGTAGAAAAATAATAAAAGCTTTTGAGAGATCAAAATAATTCTATTGAAGTTATGATATTATCACTAACAATCCCAGTATTGTCATGGCGCTTAGAGTCATGGAGATTAAATAAAATTGCGAAAATTTGACTAAACGTGTAACGAAACTGGAATGGAAGGAAACAGACGTTAAAAACAGATTAGAATATAAGAACCTATCAGTATTAAAAATCACTATTATTTCACGAGAAAAGAGGACGTGCCTCTCTTGTGCAAAGCAAAAAACTTATCAAAGAGCTTTAATTCCAATCTTTGATGGTTTCATTTGTAAAATGCTCTCAGTGGAACATCAAAGAGATGCTATTCAAAAGGAAATGTTTATGCAGGCTTTTATAAGCAGCTGATTCGAGAATCCACCTTCAACTGGTGTTTGATGAACAGATTTGCTGCGATATCTGATCAGAGCGTATCATGTTTCGAAAATGGGATCTGCGAGAGTAATAGACTCATTTTTGCGGACCCTTGATTCTAAACGATGTCGAAGAATTACTAGGGAAGGGCGGACCAAGCGAAGTAGCTTTAAATTTTACACTTTCCTCCATTACACAGATGATCGAGTCCCATTATTGACGACGGAGGGAAATTACTTCCGAGTCGCCACACGCAAATTGTCCAACCACGCGACCATTAAATATTAGTTAAAACTCGCTTGAGCTGCTCCATTTACGATTGGTTGACCTTGTTCACCTTGTTAGGGATATTTTTCGTTCGCAAACATGAATTTTCCTCACGTTTCCGCTTCATAAACTCATTGAATGACTGCGTAATCACTCACAAACAATTGCACAGAGGCACAGAATAAATAATAGTACAAGTAACAGAGGAAAATAACAAAAGTAGACAACAAAAAAACGAATAAATATTCAAGATTATTATTGTAAAATTTAATATGTAAATGCATGTTTCGGTTAATGAATGTAGACAGCAAGTTACAAATCTTATTCCATTTGTTTACTAAAAGCTTCCATCTGAATAAATTAATATTCAAAGCTTCGGATTGGTACCGGTACCGTGGCGTACTTTAAATCAAACACAAAACAAAAACTTTGTTTCACTAAGTTTGTCCGTATTTGCATGCGCTGCGTTTGAATACACTAAAATTCTGATAAACTCGGCGGATGGTATCGTGTCCGGAACGTCACACCGAGAAACGTTTTTTGGTCTCGTAATGTGAATTCTGGGTAATGTAGACGTGTTTTGCTTCCTGCATTCGCTACGTGTCCTTTTTCATATCCATCCTTATTTTTTTATATTCTGGTCCATGTACCGAAACATGTCCTATTTCGTGGAAACACTAATTGGTATTTTCTTGTTGGTTATTTTACAGAATGGCTTTTCGTGTAAATTGTTAAAATATTTTATCGGACGATCGTTAGTTTTGTCACAAATCGATCATTGCTCAGTCGACCTAAACGGTCTCTAGAACAGAAGATATTATAAAGGATCGCAATAGCCAATATCTCGCCCTCCAGGCATGCCAGCCAACAGCCCTAAATTGTTTAATCACCGAAGTTCCTCGATACAAGCCCGCCGATGCGGAAAGTTCAGCAAGCAGCCGATACGCTCGTTTCGCTTAGAAACATCGCGCCTTTCGCGCACCATGTAGGTAGTGGTCTACCTATCCAATTGTATGATGTAACCAACCAACACTTGAAGAAATTAATCCTAGGTGGGAAATAGCTATAAGTAGGTGTAGGTGCATGCGAAGTGGAAGATCAAACGGATCTTTCTTATTTAATAGTCAAAGGCCTAAAAATCTGCTTACATTTCAAATGTCCTTTTCCTAGCATGTAATTAACACAGCACTGCACATGTTAACACAACTCACCAAGGTCTCACAGGCTCTTTTTTGTAGGGTTCCCAAATTGTAAAACGGACCCTATTACTAAGGCTCCGCTGTCTGTCAGTCTGTCTATCCGTCTGTCACCAGGCTGTGTCTCATGAACCGTGATATATTTCTGTTGCCACTATAACAACAGATTCCAATAAAGCAGAATACAATAAATATTTAAGGGGGCTCCCATACAACAAACGTGTTTTTTTTTTTGCTCGTTTTTATAGCTAATTGTACGGAACCCTACGTGTGCGAGTCCGACTCGCACTTGGCCGGTTATTAAGTTTAGAGCTGTAGGTAACTGTTTTGCCATCTCTGGTTCTCGGTTCTGGTCTACAAGTGCATGATCTCTCTAAATATGCATCGTGCTTCAAGCACACTCTCCGTAAGCAATTACATGAACTCGTTTCAGAGTTCAGCTGTAGATAAGTGGATGCATATAGAAGCAATGTCGGCATTTAATGGTACAAGTACAGAGCTGATGGTACCAATCAAAAGGCAAATGGCTTCGTCGAGAGCAAACTTCGAGTGTCATACATAATATAACGATGGACAGAAACACAACACACGGAGAGTAGTAGAAATTCATTAATAATAATCATAAAAATAAATAAAAATACAAAACGATTCAGGCTCATATAATTCGGAATCGATTTATCGTGATAATTCAATTTTTAGGCTACCGATTTATTTGCTTAGCATCCCTAATTATGGCATAATGACAACTGTCAAAACGGGCCTATTATTTTGTAGTGAGGATAGTTACGATAATGAGATACTGACGCAGTTTTAGTTTCGAAATTACTTAAATTTATAAGTGCTAAATAATGCGTAACTTGTTTGAAGTTTTCGTACTTTGCAGGAAAATGGGATAAAATATCACAAATCATAAGACCGTGAGAACGAATTTTTCACTCGTAATAACACTCAGTTTAGCAACACGGATATAAAGTTATTATGATGTAGGTATAAACTTGCCAAAATAACTTTTTAATTGAGCTTTTGGACAGCCTCCAACCGATGTTTGATGTATTTTATTTATCGTTTGTTTTACAACTAAACCTATTAATCTATAGATAGCTGGAGAAACATAACACTAAAATTTAACATAGGCAAAATAAACGATTTTACTATGCGTTTTATTTATTTCAATGTCTAGTTGTACTTAGGTTTCTCATTTTTGGCAAATATATGACTAACTATAGTTGCTGCCCGCGGCTTCACACTCGCGGACTTCAGTTCATCGGGATAAAAAGTATCCTATGACTTTCCAGGGTTCAATTCAAATAATCTAATATCACTAACCAAATTACATCAAAATATGTTTAGCCATTATGTCATGAAAAGGTAACAAACGAACAAAGAAACAGACAAACTACTACTACCGAAAACTATTAGTAATTATGGTAAGGATCATCATTATCATCATAATCATCTGGAAGACGTCCATTGCTGAATATGGGCCACCCCAATTAGGCTGACCCCACATTGGGCGGTAGCGATCCTCGAGCGACTTCGCGCGATATCGTGGCAACACACGCCACACGCTGGTAAAACGCGGCGGCGATCACGCGCCGTTATAATCGGTAAGTCGGTCGAGGATCGCTACCGCGCAATGTGGGGTCAGCCTTAGGGAGGCGTTGCCATAATCACCATGCTTGGCAGGCGCAGGTCAGAACCGCTGGAAGCCGATTGATGCAGGAGGTAAGCAGTCGCTCAAAGTGGCGCTCTTTGGGGGAGGCCTATGTTTAGCAGTGGAGGTCTTCAGGCTGATGATGATGATGATAATGATTCCCTTAGCTAACTTTTACGGCACCCAACCGGATGAGATGGGATGGTCTTACGCCGGGACCAAACTGTATAAATGCTATGGTATGGTTAGGATATGTATGGATTAAAATAATATTAAAGCTTGTAATAAAAAAGACGGTTTCTATCCGTAGCGAGCTCGCTGCTAGTGTCAGAATTTTTAAGCCACCCGAAGGCTTCTGTCTCGGCATAACGATGTTCCTATTACAAATAGCTGCAACAAAATACGCTGCAACGAACATTAGTGTATACAAAGAGACGCGTAATCGACGCGAGTTTAAACTTTGTGAAGTCTTCGTTGAGTAGAGGATTATTATCCTTATTACCTAGTACCGAAAGATAATCTTGGGTTTACAAAACGTTGTCATGGGTACTCCTTACCCGAGACAAGTTTCCCTAAAGCTAGTTGCGCTCGTCGCCGTCTCCTGCCAGCTTCCATAGTTGACGGCCGTCACCGCCAGCAAATATTTTCGTCTCGTAAATTGATACCAGATGCCGCCTATAAAATGTGAAAAATTTTACTATAATAATGACACATTCCGTAACGAGATTCAAAAGCGGGCTCTCCCAATAAGTTGATAAAAAATGCAAAACTTATTCGAAGCAACATTACAAATTACAATCAGTGTTATCGTATCTCCAGCCGTTGGATTCAAATCGACGTGTAAAAGTGCCAATTGTGGCCCATTCCGTAACGAATCCAATTCCACTTGATTGCTCATCGAAATTGATGAATCGTAAAGAGTGAAAACAATTTCACGAGATATCGAATTAGGAATCCAAATGTTTATTCTATTCGTTTGATAACATTCAATTGGGGACTTGGAGACATTGAAGTAGATTGGCCAAAACCGAAACGTTACATTGTAGAATAATGGGATAATATTACGCGTAACTTCTAGTGTGCTGTACAGTTGGACACTTGTCGTAGTTATTTCTCCAATTCAGATCACCTGTCGACTACAAGCCGTATAAATTAAGTCGCGACCAATTTCCAATCGCAAATAACGTATGTATGAATAGCCTCTTTGCAATAAAATAATTTGATTTGATTTGGTTAAGAGCAGTTTCGCCTACTTAGCTCAATCAACAGAAAATATTTCAATACGAATGGTATTTAAGCCCGCAGTTTACTTTTGCTACTAACATGAGTGAATCCTTCACATATTTACCCACGGGGTTGGCAACGCCATCTATTGAGAGGTTCTTGATTCTTGTTGCGGAAAAGCATGTCTTGGGACGGATTCAAATCCCGCTAGGGATATTCGTGGTATTTCCTTTACTTTAAAAATCGGCTTCAAACAAGGGTAATAGCGTAGAGGAATGCTTTGGATAAGACTGAAAGAAAACAGATCAGCATACGAATTTAACGGGTCAATCCAGCAGGGGTATGAATTGGAAAAGACAGTTTTGTTCCGCTTGGAAAGGTTTACAGTTTGCCAATTGAAAGTAGCGTGTATTTAGTTTACCATGACAAAGCGAAGGCTTACGTTGTCGGTTTTTGTTTAACACCGACCTAGTTATTCAGAGCTTGAGTCTCGCTAAGTAGCCTATAAACCTAGTAACGTCAGCACACTGGCTGCATCCGACTAGTGTCAACGAGATTCTCAACACTTCCGTATACATTTCTACGTTCGATCGCCGCATTTACATACACAGGCGAGGAAATGGTGCAATGAACACATATTTCACTATTGAGAACGACAGTTATTTATATTCTTTCTTACTGAAAGAAAAGAAAGCAAAGATTGCTTAAGCGATGAAATCTACGATTGCAACTTTAATTTCCAAAAACTGTGACATTGATTAAAACTCATTACTATTATTTATTGTGTTAGTCCAGAAGTTTTAAAAGTATTTTGCTAGCTATGATGTACTCACGTATTCCTAATAGAGAGCATAGCAATAGTCCATCAGTTAACGAATGGCCTAAAAGGGAGTTTAGGGTGAATGAGCACCCCTGCTCATTCACCCTAAACTCCCTTTTAGGCCATCGCTTAGGTCCCCCCGACCTAAGCGATTTCTTCTGAAACTTGTTAAGGGTCTAAGTGAACATACTGAAAGTCCTGACGGACTACAAATTCACAGCGAGACCAAAAAATGCTGTGATTTTAAACTTTTTAGTTACGCCGTTACGCTTAAAGTTGGTTAGAAGCATATACATCAATTTATAAATTATATGTGAGTATGTGACCCAGCGTTCACGCAACGTTTGTGGCCTAAAGAGGAATTGAGGCCTATAAAATCAAAGGCAGCTAAACGCCATAATATCGTAAAATGAGTTAACTATACTTTGTACTCAAATATACAGGAAGCTTTATTAATTAAAAGTCAGATTATTTCTAATATTCACATTCTTTACAAATCTGTCTTAAAATATAGAATATTGTAGCTACCTGAACAAAGTTATCGATTTTTGTAGCTTACTGATTATTATTTGACAGACTTGGATTTAGCTGCCTTTGATTTTATAGGCCTCAATTGAAGTCATATCGATCCAAATGCGTCGCAAACTCGCTACCGGGAACCGCAGAATTCACTGATGCAATTACTTCTACAGTTACAGGTTCTTTTACGATATAATTTTCTCAGAAAATATCCTGGCATACAGACAATCTAAATCAAGAGACCAACTCTACAAAGACAGTGTAACTCGAAAAATGCACGCGGAAGGAAATGAACTTTCACTATTTCTTGTTAAATATTTCGCAAAACCTGGGCAAAGTTTTGCGCGCTAATTGCTTCCTTCAGACCTCTCTCTAGAGCTCTGAATTGCACATTCATAAATGCAGTTTTGTTTGGTTTTATAGACTACCACCCGTAATCTACGGTTAAATACTAGACTTGAATCTTCTGACAAAGGTCCTGTTAATACTTTTATGATTTTAATTGTACTATCAATGGCAACCACCGATGTATAGTTACTTACATTTACAATTTCATCTAACCTAATATAAGCATTGTTTAATTGCAACAGGCAATAGGCAACGCATTTGGCTACTGTATCACCTAGTGTCAAAATAATAATATGGTGCATGCAAGAGGTCATATTATTATGATCCAATAACGGTCAACGGATTATGTTATGTAGCAATTGAGCTATAATGAGTTATAATGTAATTTGCCAAATCACAGCCTGCTTTTTAACCACAAAATCACCTAAATAGTTGAAAAACAATGAGAGCGGTTAGTATTATCTGGTTCACCGTTACAAAGCACTTTCTTATTTGTCCACAAAACAACTTTTATCATCCTCTTTTCTTCAAATGATGCAGCCATCAAGTGCAACATAGTAATTTCATTGAATTGCTATGAAGCGCACATTTCTCATGTCATACTTTACATAATGGTGCGTTTGAACTTGCCGACCTAATGGTACACTGATCGAGTTGATATTCTTACACCTGGTTTTGTGTAATTTTATTGTTTACTACAAACATCGAAAATTTAGGTGTTACAGTCTTCCGCAACGACAACAAAACCAGGTTTGTGTAATTTCATCCATTACAATAAACACCGGAAAAAATAGGTGTTACAATATCACAGATCATTGTAGATGTATATATACTTAGATGTTATGTAGATGTATTAAATTATTATGTATCTACCGTGTTATGTTATGTGGACATGAAAGAGCATCCGATTTAGCCCACTGAGGATGATGGTACATACCTGAAACAAGAGGAAGAAATTTTAAAATCACATTGGTATGGTACGAACTAATTACCTATACAATTGAATACATTTATGAGCCAATAGGAATAGCACTGTAAGATTTTAAATTGAAGTAACTAAACAATTACCAGCACAACACATTACGTAATGTAAATAGTATCTGTAGGAAGCGCCTGTACAATTTTACAGTAATTATAATCATCACAGTAGAAATTTACAGCGTCACAGCATAAAACAGCAACAATATACCAGTGGGGAGTGGGGAGTCAATCATAAAGATAAGGTGGAGAGCGCAATAACCACATGCTACAAAACGGACCAGCCTTTATCTCACATGGACCACGGTAGGACATTAATATACTTTACGCCATGTACACAAGGACCGAAAACAGAAAAATCATGATTTAACATTACCAGTATATTTATACCGGAAAAGCGAGTGTGCCTGAGAGTGGAAATTGTACGACTTTCAATTTTACGCTCCCTGGTTTGGATTCCACTCGTCTTTGCACTAATAACTTTCGAGTTTTTCAGAAATTCCACTTGCTCTTACTACAGTGAAGGAACCCTGAGGCAACCCACATGTACAAGATTCACACAAGTCAAGGACATGGTGTTATCCACCAACCAGAAATAGGGCAGCGAGCGGCTCAGCGTGGTGGCTTATACCCTACATCTACAGTCCTTCCTGTGAGAGGTAGCTCGAGTCCCAGTAGTATCGTATGGGCTGTTGACATTATTATGTTATACTTGTCCTCGGTAACCGATACCGGTACTAAGACCCGTTGATTTCTTATTTGTAAGCGAATTATAGCGCTCATAGCGAAGCACGAATAGCCGTTTCTAACCGATCAGTAAAGTTAAGCAACGTTCGCTGCGGTCACTACTCTGATGGGTGACCGCTACAGCAAAAAGTGGTATTGACAACTGAGCGCTATCTGAGTCCCGGCTGTTGTAAGACAATAGTCATTAAGCCAAGTCAGAAGCCATTGGGCAGCCTAAAAATTCTGACACCAGGGCTGACCACTTGCCTACACTAGAAGAAGAAGAAGAAGAAGAATCGCTTTCATTATTTTAATAAATATCAAAATCATACTAAAACCAAGCATTTAACCACCCAGCGACGCCACCCGACTCGGACGCTCTCTATCTATTATCAAAACTTTACGTTCGAGGTAATTCAGTCCTTCATCGTAGGCAATTTCATAACTTTATCACCTCGTAAACGGACCGTGAGGCGAAAACATCAGCCGTTAATTGCCGTATTTTCGGACTAAATACATCAGGATTTAATTAAATATGAATTCAGCCTCATATCGCCATATCAAAATCCGTGCGTGTAATCGACACGTTTTCGTAACTTATTAACGCTTGTCATGTACAAAGTTATTAATCGCAATTTCTGATAGTCAGATTCGGATGGATGTCGTGATATGGCGTCGGCGACCCTTACAATGATTTTTGGTATGTAGTACATTTTTATAAGCTGGACATGACTGGATTTTTTCCCCCATTTTGCATCAAATTGACAACTCCATAGATGTAAATATCCACGGCATCCGCTCAGCAAAAAGCCAGCAATAACTCATGTCTGTTAATAAATAACATTATCTCGCCCCAAAATACGTCACATATCAAACATCATAAATTGTGGGTGTCATAGCTGTTAAAGTGCTATTTATGTAAATGTGTCAAAGCACATTACAACATAAATTAACGATGTTCAGCCGACAGGAGTGTACAAATTGCTTGTAGACATTTTCCGGTGAAGCGACAGGATCACCGAGCATGCTTTTCAAGTTACACTTTATATAATGTAAGTTCGGATAGCTCTGTGGAACAATATGTCTGCTTCTATTAATATGTAACTCATGTAATCGACCTTAATAACAAAAGATCATCATCAGAAGTGATCTGATTAGACGTCTTCTAGCAGATGATAATGATGATAGAGATGCCAATGCCAAAATTTAGACAGCCTTGTGGTATGGTGGTTGAGCAGGTCGGCTCACAACCAGGGGCAGCGGGTTCGATTTTCGTGACAGGACAAGTATTTGTGCACAGGAAAAAAATAATAAGCGCAAATTCTGGGTCTGGGTGTTGTATGGGACCATGGTCCTCGTAGTTCCTGGATCCCTAGATACAGAGAATCTTAGTTAGGGTCCAGGTTCCATGAAAGTAATCGCTGGGCGTTATTTTAAAAACAATCATACTGAAGTGACAATGCCCGTCGATACTACAATATTGCCTGAGTAATTTGGCTTAAAAATGTTCCTACATCTCTGTCCAACTGCACACTCACCCGTAACCCTGCGAATCTACACCGACAATACAATGTATCATTAATTCAACAGTGTAAACAGGTCTAATCCATACCTCGGAGTACATTGTGCAACTGCTTAAGCCGACGACGTAATTATTTCGTGAGACCCTGAGATGATGGTCTTTGTCTTCATGAATTTCATCATTTGACATATTATATTACGTAAGGGGTACGGTTTCCTCGGGCTGATGGTTGGTATTATAACAGGGCGCTTTTGAGAAATGCTTGTCACCAGGATATTATTACATAAGACTCTTTAAGTAATCTGGTGAAATATACCCAAACATTTATATTATTATAAAAAATTTTACTAGGTGGTAGGACTTTTTTGCAAAGTTCGCCTAGGTAGGTACCACCGCTTTGCCAGTTATTCTGCCGCCAAGCAGAAGTGTGCAAGCACTACTGTGTTCCGGTTTGAAGGTCATTGTAGCTAGTGAAATTACTGGGCAAATGAGACTTAAGAACTGATCTCACAGTCTAGAAATCTTTTTAGACGGTGATGCCTCAGGATGACGTGCGCAGTGCGCAGTGTCACGCGAAACCTTAATTTAGATTTCCGAGTGACACTGCAATCTGTAATGGGCGGCCGTGACGCTTAACACCAGGCGAACGACTAGCTTGTCACGTCATTCGCTTACAAAAAAAAAATATTTTGGAGTAATTTTAAGGATTTCAACATGGTACTAGCTATGTGCTTTAATGACGGCTACATTCCACTAGCATTCAATCGACCAAAAAGAAAAAAGCGGTCAGACTACTAATTTATGGCTCCTACTACCAGTTTATAAGCTTGAGAATCGATCCATTGACTTGCAAAAAACAATGTTGCCGATTAGATATCAAGCAACATTGTACTATACAGAAGTGTTGTCTTATCATCTTTACCGAAAGCCATCTCTAAAGAAATGGACGGCGAAATAAGCGAACAAAATACACACTAAGCTCCGTCGAAACTGCCACATCTATCCGCTTTATAGGTCATTTCACTCATTCCATCCACTTATTTCAAAGGGATCTTCTGTTACGACCGAATGGGTTTCGCAAATAAACCTAATTCTATCCGAACAATACGATGTTTCTTTTCAATTTCACAAATTAAACTGTTCGAGGTCGATCTGAGCCAAATATTCGGCTAGGATGGTATTGGGCCAAATGCCGGTGTCGAATTACAATGGAGTTCTAATTTTCACGTGCCGATTCTATTACCTTACGAATAAACACTGCATAACCACAAAATAAATAATAGTATAAAAGTGGAATATCTATACAGTGTTATCCCTTGTTTCATCGTTGCTTATTTGTAGAAACAAAACACCAAATAATTATTTCACCGCTACACAATGTTTATTAGCAAGGGGGCAAATGTTTAGATACTTTATACAATATAGCATGTTGTATTATTCTTAGTATATGTAAAGATATTGGCAAAAGTTTTATTAGAAAGGAAATTAATGATATTAATTTGCTTGTTTATTCAAGGATTTAGAGGAGGACATCTCGTAATAATGTAGTTAATTATACCAGGCTATTTTAACTTGGGTTAACCGGGTTTACCAGTAAATATTCGGCAGTTACAGTCAGTTACATGCAGTGCGCGTTATCCGGGGCATTTTCTCCTAAAGCTGGTTGCATTTTTAAGCCGTTATTGCAATTTTTAATACGATCAATTCGACTGGCGCTTTTGCGAGCTTGATGATAGCTGTTTTTATCAAATGACCTATTACGTGGGTCTAATACAAAATTTTGAATAAGTATTTCAAAAATGTAAAATTTAAATAAAATTCTGGTACCATAATTTTATATTTATTACAAAATCGGATTATGTGAAGGTTAAAGTGATCTCATCAGCGCTAACGCTAATCTCATACAATATAAATTTACTGTATTTACAATTCTAAATTCATAGAAGTTCAATATCCGGGCACACACCGGGGATACACTAATTTACTTTGTGTGCCAGATGAGATTTATTATAAAAGGTTATTAGCATCAAAAACTCATGTTACTTCCAACCAAGCGTGTAGTAATTTATATATTTTGTCATTGACATGCTTATTATAACTTCGAGAACTGGTAATGACATGTTTGATAACAACAAAGAAGAATCAAAGCTTTGAAACAGCAGATTTTGTAATTATTTTGTACTATGGGTTGTAAATGTAAGATTATAATATCCATGGTCACTAACAAGTTAACAATTACATGGTAAATATCCCGTTAATAAACAATACTTTAGTTATGGGTTGTAAGTATAAAATTAATGATTCTTTACAGAAACTCTCAGTTTACAGTATGTTAGGTGTCTGAAATGGTTTTAGGGGCGAAGTAAATTGTGAGACAACTCTACCTAACTGGTCTAACTGTATAGCAGAAAAAAAATACTGTGTATTAAGCGTGTAAAAATATTTTGCTCCTTTGAATACATTTAGTGAAATATTTGAATATCTATTCAAACATTAAATGTAGACTTCACGCGTTTTATACACGGATGCATGACCACCAACAGTTTAAAAGAAAAAACAATGACATAAACATACGAAATGAATATGAAATAAATAATACCAATTTTAAATGTTGTGACCATGCAACTATGTATTTATATAATACTAGCTGACCCGCCTCGGCTTCGCACGGGTTTATTAGTATTACGCCTTATATCAGTCTAAAGGAAGAGAGAAGGAGGAAGGAAAAAGATAAGGGAATAGGATGAGTGGATGATACGGCAAATGGAGGCTTTCACCTTCATCCATTCATCCTTTTCCCTTATCTTTTACCCCCTCCCTTCTCTCTTTCCCATAGTACCTACAGAATAGGAGTGGCTTTGGACTTTTGGACCTAATACTGAAGGTTGGATGTCTGTACAAAACAGATTACAAAATAGCGTTGCTAGTCTATATCTTCAACCTCAAAAAAACGTGTTCTGAAAGCGTTTATCGTTTGTTTTACGTCCAACCTTTTGATTGGGATCAGCGGGGTGATCATGTAACTTTGATAGCAATGCAACAAAAGAAATTTCAATCCAAATTTGAAAATTTCCATAGTAACTCTGTACATAAGCTGCGTACTGCAACTGTCAAATCCATACATTTTTGTGTTTCTATCGGTTGCCAACCAGTTACATGATCGCCTAGCAGATGGGAGCACAAAATAATATTTCGTGGTACCAGTTGCAAAAAAATAATAGGTGGTATCCATTTCGTGGGATCCGTTGGGTCCTACCGTCAATAACATTTTCACAATCTTCCCTTTGCTTACACCAAGTAGAAGACTTTTTTGTATGCTATCGATTAGATATGTGTCATCTCTAATAGTTTACAATAATCCTATCAATAAATTCATTATCATTGAAATGACCTTATTTTTAATACACATATTAACAGTCGCACGCGAAGTGTAAGTACCTACTTTCATTATGTAAAGAATAACTTGGGAATATGAAACGTTAATTTTTTTTATGTAACCTACTACCTATTCCAGTTTGGATTGGAGAAATAAATGCATTCAGAAGTCTAGTTAGCTATGCATGCTTTAAACACTCTTATCATATTCAATTCAGATATAGCAACCTCGGAGTCCTAAGCGAAAATATCCTTTGGCGTGCAAACATTTCTAAATGGGACTTAGCACTTTGGCAACTACTTACCGAACCAAGTTACGTATTTACTTCACACTTAAGAGATGTAGGACGCAACCATGCCAAAAGCTAGGATTTATGGCTCTCCAGCCGACGGTGCCGGTGTCTCGATTAGAAACGCACACCTATATATTATTACTTATATGATCAAGCACATAATTGTGTATTCCTCTTTCAGACCACTCGTTAAATCCCTATATACAAATGTATAAATTCCACCATGATACCAGATGGAAATTGACAAACAGCGAATGTATCTGAATTTTTAAATTATTATGTTTATCTGACTGAATTCCTCAGTAGTAAGTAACGTGATATGTACTGTGAATTCACTATTTGGTTTTGAATTTTACTTGAAGCTAGTTCCGTCACGATGGAACAATCAAATTGATTGATGGAACAAACAATTTGATGTAGGATCAGATGAGATTCGGAATAATTGATCTTTGGGACGATGTTTTTTTAATGGGATCGGTTTTGTGGGATCTTTTGGGAGCTACCTAAGTTTATGCATTACCCTGATCAGATACATATGTCCAAAATGTCAGTCTACCCTAATACCAAAGTATCTCTTTAAAAACTAGACACAACGTTGAAACTTGAAACCTAATTAACTCAAATTGCAATTCCTCGCTGGTCTCGCGTTACGAGGTACGTTACGTCACCCGAGTTAATATACCGTTTTTTATTCAACGTTGACAACACTAAACAGCGCACCGTTCAAACTAACGATGCAGTAAAACTGGAAAGTGTCGTAGTGTTATTTGTATGCAGAGGCTAAGTTGCCGGCGTCATAAAGAGCGAACTGTTACTGCATTGTAAACGATATCTTGAGAGTGAGAAATTGTTTTATTGCAAAAGGGAAGTTAACAAAGATAAACTGGCGTCGATGGACAAAAAGATCGTCGACAAAATACGAAAACATAAAACTACTTATACAAATTCTATCATGACTTCGATATTTGTAAGGTTAACATTAAGACACAGAAGGTACCTTTTATCATACAACACATACTTATGATCCTGCGATGGCAAAAATTTCTTAAAGAAACAGGAGTCACAAATCTAATAATAACCATTGTAACATTTCCAACACACAAAACTACACGATATAAACGGAAAAGTTCCGACGTCCGTACAACAAAGCTGCATTGAAGCGTTAACGAAAAGTTTGAAAATATCACCCTAGAACAGAGCTACTTTTGAAAGGCAACCGATGCCAAAACTAGTGTCATCAAACACGAACAAAATAACGGTTACACGCGAAATGTCCGTTTTTCATTTCGACTGTGTCACTCACTGTGACACAGTGTGACTGTGACTCATTTTAAAGTATCAAGTACATCTCAAGAACAGCATTGGTATTGGCAGCTGGTATCATCTGCAGTAAAATAAGAACTGCACTTTCAAAAACACTTACACGGTGCTAAATGTCGCAAAACATACTACACAGTTGCATAAAAGCTTACAGAGGTCCACGTGCGAGTTTTCTCAGTTTCCCGACCACGGAAAAACAGCTTCGGCTCGTGACAGCAACGTACGTGACGGGAGTCGGTAACAAGACTGTCCAGCTTGAACGTAGTAATGCTTGAGATTCGTGGGGCAGTTACCCCTAAACAGCAATCTACGTTAAACTAAGTTTTACGTTAATTTCAGTTAATTGCAGTGATGCTTTAAAGGTTGTAAGACAAACGGCATTAGCCAAATGAACAAACTAAGTTTTACATAAATAAAAATTTGGTTATAGGCACATAATTATAAAATACCTATCTTGAAATCTTGTCGTTTGTTTTATTTGTTTTGTAAAAAAGTTATTTGTTTTCATTCGTATTTACCTACACCATGAATAGTAAATAGTAAGGCATTTTCCGCCCCTAAACAAAATCCTAGATTTGCCCCTGCTATCCGGCAACCAGCTCCGCAAACTGCCTAACTGACTGGCTTTAATGAAGTTTTGACTCTGCAACCCCCGGACCGTACCACACTTTGACGCAGACTTTGAAGAAGTTCCGCCTTTGACGCAACTGTGTTCGTATCTTTGTGCAGTTTTCTTTTTCATGACTATACTTTGATTTGAAAAACTAGATGAAGTCTGAAATGTATATTTCTTTATTAATAAGGCCATACCATACACTAGCACAGGGTAAAATTGCAAATAATGATGTCATCGAGACAAGAAACACTACTCCACTACAAAAATCACTAAACATTCAGCGTTAGTTCACAACGGCCTTTAGCTTACATAATAATATTATTTATAAGCACAAAATTATCTCAAGCGTCTTAGTCACTTTATATATAATCACGTCAATCCATACCGCATAGCTATAAAAATCAGCTACCTTGATTTGCAAGTACCCATACAAGATAGCCAGTGATAAAATATGGGCCAATTCACGAATCAAAACAATTTTTACCCGGACCTTATGAATATGCACGCAGGTGAAGAGTTGCTGCGAGTTGAATTACTTCCGTTCCTGGCGCCCAAGTCTCGCACGACCACACCGTTATTACCGTACAATTTACAACCGTTAACCGGCAAACAAAGGCAGGCGCTTATTTACATCAAGGAGGGATGTGAAGGAAGTTCGAGAACGGATGGCGCTACGAACGGGGATGTGCACGTTGAAACTGGGAATCTAAAGGTAAACACGTATGAGTCGCTCCCATTTTGCGGTGGAGCGACATCGCACGATAGTCTTAATCTACCCAATGACAGATAGTAAATATTAAATGTAGCTTTATTTCTGCTTGATTTCTTATCAGAAAACTGTTCAAGTTACAACATCATCAAATAAGTTTTAGTAAACTATAAAAAATCTTCAGAAACCTTTTTTAAATTATCACAATCACTGGTGACCTCGCCGTAATATTTCTGGTCGCAGGCCGTTTTGTATGTCGTTATTTACTTTTCTGCTGTTTTTCTTTTAGAATTTACAGCCGCTAAACTGGCAAACAAAACTTAGGAAGCTTATTTACACAGCCAGCCCGTCGGAAAGGAAATCCGAACGAATGAAACGGAACTAGCAGGCCAGTAAAGGAAACAAACATAAATCACCAAATTCGCGACAAACATCTTAAATTATATTAGCTGTTATTTAAGTAAAAGAAAAACAGATTTGAACAAAAACAGCTTGGTTCCACCGAACGTTTCTGCTATAATAGGCAATTTGGAATATTAAGCTCTGTTTGTGAAAGGAAAACTTTCGATTCTTGGGACAACAAAGTGAAAGCTGTTTTTAATTACAAACATGGAGAAGAAATTGTTTTCGCTTCTGTAACTTTGTATACTCGTTGCTACTTCTGTTACGCATGAAAAAACACAAACCGAACGAGTGGGTAGCTAACGTAAAATTTAACATTCCGCAGCAATGTTGACCGAAGAACTTAAGAGTTGTGTAATCCGACAATTTGCCGTTCTTAACTCGCAAACACAACAAAACAAAGCGAACATATTCCCGGGGCTGGAAGGAAGTTCACTGGAAAAGGCAACTAGCTGCGGGAAAACCTTATATTGTTGAATTTATGATATGTTCCTATGCTTCGTTCTAGTTTCTGAGGTTATTCTCGCCGGTATCTCAGTGATATTTCATTAAAAATAATAAATAACAAAATACACGTCCTCTATTAGAGAAATCTTCGTTGTAAATTTGTGCTTCGGATATCCGAAAACATTTTCGGATCTAGTTTCAACTAGCTGGTGTAGTGAACATAATATTATTCCTTGATGTTAGTTTAGTTTACTGTGTTTGTGGTTAGAAGCTACATTAGGAATTAGGAATGAATCTAAATATCGCTGATAAGTGTGGGCAATTCAGTGGCAAACAAATTGATGCCTGATGAACCCGATGCAAATCACGATATTAAGTCTGAGCCTTTCAACTCTTATCGATATACCACCAGATGATTTTACTAAGTTTATTTACATGTGTGACCTAATTAATACTACTATCACATTATTACTTGTACTTAAATAGTGAATTAATAGTTCGCACTATCGATTTACTGAGAAGTTAATGGCTAACCTGTCAGAGCTTTTGATAATATCACAATAGTAAATAATACTGATATTATACCTATAATCATGCGGGTAACTGATAACAAACTATAGTATTTGCTGAATTGCTATCATGAAACTGTCTCAATAAATATCTGGCAAAGGTTCTAACTATTGCAAAATATACAAGAGAAGTAACCAATAAAATGTAAAAAAGAACTTCATAGATGCATCAAACATATTTAAACAGTTACCTACCATAAAAGCCGTCTAGAATGTAACCTAGCCAGGCAAAAAATGTTTGAATCTAGCGTTATCAGACAGTTGATAATAAAACGTAACAGGATATCGGGGAGGTATTGCACAAATGTCACCTGACTAGTTCGCGTGGAGACCTCGAGACGCACGCCGTGATTGCGAGTGGTTAACTAGGCAAGTAATATAACTTTGTTGGGTTGTTTGCTTGTGATCCATTCACTGTGTTCCAGTGCGCTTGCCGGATCCATTACGATTACGACCTCGTTTTAATTATTTACTGCATTACCTGCTCATGCGTTAGAGCGAAACTTGGTTAAATAGAAAATAAATTTTGAGTTACTGCGCTGCTTTTTAAGATTACCTTTATCCCTGATCGGAGACCAACTAGCTAAAACAAAACTAAGTTAATCCAAGAAGATACTCAACGTAAAAATGTACGAAATTCACAATTTTAAAGGAAACGAATATTTAAAACTGGTCTTATTTGAGTAGGTACATACAATACGACGTCAACGGTGATTTCTGTAAACACCACAATTAAGAAAAACAACCTGAGTACCTCCTTGAAGACTCAATTAATCTGACTCACAGAGCGAAAGCCCTGAGTAGGTAAGTACAGATCTCTGTTTCCATTAGCATTAAGGACATTTTCATGGCAAACAAGGTTAGTGGAATTAAAGTGGATATTCAAATTGGATTAGACTGGAACGTTCCTAGTGGCAAGCTGAGGAGGCAACCGCGAAACTATCAACGATTCTACGGAGGACGGCTGCATGTGCAATATCGAACACGGAAATTTCCATTTCAAATTTAACACAGGAATTGATACACAAAGTATTTGCTTTACCATAGGGTTGTGCTAATTTAGTTCAATTTCTAGCGAGGCAACTTCAAAAATTGTCAAGGAATTGTTTCTAAGTTTCATAAGTTCTCTAAAGGTACTTTTGCGTACCGCATTCTGCATTTATTACAGCCTTGTATTTTTTTTTAAACAGTTATGGCTTCCCTAGCTTCATTCATACCCCACTAAGCTTGGGTTCGCGTGCTTGAGACTTAACGACATTAACTGACATTTGAGAAACAAAGTAACCAAACGTAATCTAGCCCATTTAAAACAATACAACCTGGAGTTAATCTCAAAATACGACACAGGAATAAGTGCATCATACTTAACAGTTTAACTTTCTAAGTTATAATGCAGCTCTCAAGCTGCAAGTTCAAGAAACTGCATTTCTCAACACAGGATCTTCTTGAATTCAAACAAGTTACACTTACTTACGTTTTACGTTTTAAAGTTTGAATAAAAGGAATATTAACAAAAACAAAGTTAAGAAGGCGCGCTATGTTCAGTTGCAAAAAAAAACCATACGTGACGAATTCAAAGTAAAATAACTTATTTAAATTAAGCTATTTTAGACGACCATTACAATACTCAGAATTTTGAATAATGTAATTTTTGTGGTCTGCAGGAAGGCGGCAATTCTTGTGCATAATTCGTGATGAGAATCCTAACGACTCATTTACCATAATCTCGTACAAAATTAAATGAACTCCTTGTGTATCCGTTATACTTACAGCTGATTCTTAAAATAAATAGAGCAGGCCAATCGCCTATGCATTTATGGACAATACATATTGATTAGACTTAGGTATGCACATGTGATGAATTAGAAGCAATCGACATTGATAAGTAGCGTCGTATTAGTATTACATTATGTTATGAAGCTGCAAACCGTAAGACATTGGCAAATATCGATCACGCTTGAAATGTTAACAAGGAGCATATTAGGCAGTACCGGTAATTAGATTACAAATCACACACTTAATTATTACAGACTTAATTCTAGCAAAGAAGCGAAGACTGCAGTTACGGCGGACGCACAAATAACTTTTATAGGGCAATTTGCAACGGAGTTATGTCATCACGAAACTCCATAAATCGGTGAGGGAAACGTAAACGGCCGGCGATTATGGCCGGAGGCAGGTTTCTAGTGAGACAATAAAACGGAACTGGGTACTACTAGGCGGCCAGCAGAGTAGCCTGGGGCAAGCTGCTTCTGGCTTCTAGGCGAACGTGGAAGCATATTTTAAAGCCTATTACTAATATCGTATATTATTTAATCGTTCATGCATTCTAGGCTGTTCTTTATTATAGTAGAGCATACATTTAGAAAATATGAAATTGCATGCAATAGTTTCAAGAACTGTTTTTATCACTGGGATCACTTAATACTATTGATTTAAAGGCCGCAAGGCATTTGATAATATAGGGATTTAGCAGTTAGGTCTTGAGCTGAACTTATTATCCATTAAAGAGCTGTTGCTGAGATTCTACGCAAGGAAATATTACTCATTGTCAAGGTTCCATCTTGATATATAACGAAGAACCTCGCTCGCAGCATTAGAATATTAAAGTAAGCTTTAAATATGAGAGACGCAACAAACAAAACAGGGCTCTATTTTATGGGTCTGCTTTTATGTGCCTGAATTTCAAGATTTGCGGGCTCTGGTTAATCTTTACTTGCGTTCTCTTGACTTACGATAATAAACAAATCAAGATTCAAGAAAGTTTTTTACGCTTGAGCATTACAATGGTGTTATTGTATGGCGTTTAATATTATGTGTTTAACTAAGCGATAAACGTATTTTCTTAGGATAACATTATTTCTTAATGAGTCGTATTACCAAACGTAATTAGTAGATAGTACATTGGTTAGTGTTAGAATGGCTAATCAAATGATTCTGAAAACCTAACGTTTGAATTTTTTACCCAGATGTTGGCGATTGGTGGTATTTAGCGTCGTAGCTGAGACACCCGAAACTAAATTTACATCTAATCGAATGTTTAAGAGACGTTAACCTAGCACTTATAATGGCGATATTGCAAAACTCACAGCAAGATAAGAAAACAAACGGAAACAGTCACGAGCCAAGCCATTGTCAAACTGCAAAGGACAGCGTAATAACAAGCCTAAAAAAATCATAAACCTTGATTGCAAAGTCCGATAAGTATCTACCTATGCTTAACTCAAGCATTGTAACTGGTAGACAGAACAAGGTCAAACGTTCACTGATTTAATGTTTTTTTCATATCCGCCTTTAGATTAAAAGGCAGGGGTCAATTGCTTAAACAAATATTCCAATTCTATCTGGCATGAATTCTTCGAAAACGGTGTAAAGGGATTGGACAATTGGACTTCACCTTCATTTCATCGTAAGGCTGGAAAACATAACGGCAACAATTTCGGTGACCTTTCAGACAAAACAATGACTCCATTCACCACCGCTCGCCATGACATGAAAAATACTGAAACATTAAATAGGTTATCCCTTCCCTACATATAATAAATGTGAAGTTCTGGTATGCTTTGGAACACACACATAATTATAGTTAATGTAATTTATCCCATAGGTTCTATTGTTCAAAAAATATCGCTTGCGCGATGCAGGCCCGCGGCTTTTTGCCCTTTTTCCATACATTATGAAATTTTATTTGTATCAGCGCCATCTAGGGACAGTGATGTGTCGTTGTTTGTTTGTTATGACTGAACTCCGTAAATACTGAACTGATTTTCATGCAGGTTTCACTAATATGCTTAGAAATAACCGGCGCTTAAAATAGGATATATTAAAATTGAAATATCATTAATTTTTTTGGTCATAATTATTAAGTTTTCATTACGAAACGAATCTGAATTATAAACAACATGGCCGCTTCATGGTGAGATGGTGAGGTTATTTTTGGACACTGACGGTAACTTTATGTCACCTATCTGGTTTATCTGGAGGCACAGATTAAAGAAAAAAATCTCTGTGTAGGATATGACAAAAGAGTAATAATTATAACCGCTACTCTAAGAGGTAGTTAGGTACAATAAGTAATTGAGAACTTAACCTTCTTTGCTACCTATCTATTTTATAGTTTTTCTATTTATGCCTTTACAGGTTGTATGACTTGTATGGCGTTTTAGGAGTAAATAGATACGTACCAAAAGATAATATATTAAAGCTTACATAATTTAAATTTTTATTAAATCTTTCGAATTAAAGGTTCTGGCTTGTGGATTTAAAAATAAAGCAGTTTTTTCATTCCGATGCAATGCAGGTAGGAAATATAGGTACTATGCAGAACAAAGACTACACTGACACACGTAACCTATTCAGAAGCATGAGACTGCACAGCATAAGATGTGGCAGCTTCCAAATACCGGTGGCTGTCGCGCGTAAACGTTACTGCAGCGAAACTACCATAAAGTTACCATATGTCTGGACAAACCTAACCTGTAACCTAAGGTGTAAGGCATATTTTTACCGAATGTAAGCTGCGGTGGTGCGTGGCAGCCATCGGTGGTTGTGGACGGTGGCCGGTCTGCATCGGGGCTAAGTACCTATAACTATTACTATAGGTAATGTAGTCCACGCGTGGCAACGCCGCGGGCAGCAGCTAGTCTAATCTAATACTAAACAAGTACGCAAGTTCATTTGCTTGGAAGTTCATCCAGCTTTATGGTCAAAAGTGCATTATAGTGGATTGGTGGTTCAAGACCGCTTGTTATTGTCTAATTAAAACCTGAGCTTGGCCTTGTATTCTGTCGGGTTATTAACAAGCCTCTCGTAATCTATTAATGATTATTTAAGACTATAAATATAATTTGTCTGAGCGCACGTGTATCTTGATATGATTACGTTCAGCCAAGGTCTTAAAGAGCAGAATCAATTACGAGTAGAAGAGCATCTGCAGTAGCAATACCTAGTCTAAATAATACAAGACCTATATAATCTCTTTTGCAATAGCTCATCATGACTAATTCTAATCCCGTTTGAAATTGCCGTAGGCACTTGTCTCACTTTCGTTTTTGCATTAGTACTAAACACCTCCTAACGGCCTAAGCCACGAGACTAATGGACCGATTCAAACAAAACATTTGTCAACAGTGAAAGTTAAGTACATTGAAATTCGTTTGGTTTTTTCTTTGCAAAGGCAACAAACATTTACATTTGATAAACGACTGTTAAAATCAAGGTCTTCTCCAGTCGAATGCTGAAGTTTTGCATAACAATTCATTTACAATTATCAAAAGTCGACATTCATTGGATTAAGAAATAAAATGTGATAATCATAATAAAGTAGAACTGTTTAGTATAACGTTTGGTAAGTTATTAAGCCACAGAAGAAAATTAAAAATACCGGATATCCTTAAAATAGATCAATGAGTACTGCATTTTTAGCAGTTATTTTGATACGGATTCTAATTACCATCTTGTGTTAGCTATTCGCACACAACATATAATTACAGAATGTTCAAGTGTTCATGATATCAATATCGTCATTTGAATCACCAACGACTACTCAACTTCAACTTCAACTTCTTCTTGTTATGGCTTCTGCGGAACGACTACTCGATTCTTGAAGTTCGACTCATGCTGTCTGACATTGACTTTATCAACAAATAATGAGAAAGTCAATGCCAAATGTGTGTCCCTGTCCAATATATTTAGCAGCAGAGTTATTAGATTTGTTTCATCGTAACTGTAACTATTTTTAATTGTTGTAACTATGGTATCCTTTTGTTTTGCTTTAGTATTTTAGATTCATCTAGACCTCATATTCATTACCTACATGTGGCAAAATTTCTAACAATCTTTGTTTGATGTGCTGTCATTCTAGTCCACGTGACATTGGCAAAATTGTGGTTACCTCTCCACAAAGGCCATTAACCAAGAGTTGAAGTTGAAGTTGAAAAATGTAGTCCGATTCTCACTTGATGATGATGCCTTTGCCAGAAGGCGCCAAATGAACAGGCTTCTCACGCTAACTAGTAAATCCAATTAGACTGGAATCCGATTACCGACCATCAAATGACATCAACATTATACTAGTCCGATTAAGAGACCATCATCTAGATCCCATTAGAATCATAAGTACATTAGTTGAACAGAGTAGGACCCACATTAGTGACAGTATGTTCGTGAATGGGTGTTCACACCCAGTTCAGGGTGTTCGGTCGTGGACACAGCGACGCCGTCCAGCCGTTTATCGACAAAGTTCTGCCATACAAGTGCACTCGACCAGAAAGTTCGAGGTTCTTTACGTAACAGCGGCCGACATAGCAACGCATTTTCGCGTC
Source organism: Ennomos quercinarius (assembly GCA_910589525.2). Lineage (NCBI taxonomy): Eukaryota > Metazoa > Arthropoda > Insecta > Lepidoptera > Geometridae > Ennomos > Ennomos quercinarius. The sequence goes on along the minus strand of OU342504.1, from coordinate 11,915,488 downwards.
AATTCATTACGATCCCGACGACCGTAAAAATGACCTCGGCTAGGATTGCCATCACCTAGATTGAGATTCTAGGACAAGGAACAAAAATTAACTACTTACCTCCTTACTAATAAACATTGTGTCATAGACATGTATATTTACAGATCTATGCATTGTGTAGTGGTTATACAGTTATTTAGTGTTTTACTTCTCTCTATCAAGTTTGAAGTGGGTAGAGATAAAACATGTTAAACAAGACTTTATGCAGTGAGTGTTTATAGTAAGGTGGAAAGAAACAACGTTGTCGTCGCCTTTCGACGACGACAGCGTTGTTAAACAAAATAACCATTGCTTTGACGTTCGGTGCCGTCGAACGTTGAAGCGAAAGGCAAATAATTATTTTGTAGTAAATTTCACACGCAGACAAACTATAGAGGTTTAGGCGCACCAGCAAGTCGCACATCTATGTGTAGGTACCTACTTATATTGAATCTTTAGTTGTATTATAGAAACCTTTATCCGATCGGCGCACTGCATAACAATGGATTTATGAATGAAAACGCGTGCGATATTCGTAGGTTTCAAAGTATTGAAATAATGCTACTTCATAGTCTTGCTCATCAAATTTAGAGCGGCTCGTGTGGAATATTGCAGGCTGTCCGTAACATGGAGGATGTGTGGCAATACTATCCCATACCACAGAATAAGTATATAGTACGCCCATACGCGACATTGTCTCATCGAGTGGGACGTTTCGGTGAAAAACTTGTCCGTAATGTAAGCCCGTCCATTCTACTAGATCGTAAACTGAGTTGGTGCGCCATGCATGAGTTGTGCAAAGTGGGCGATAAAAGGCACCGTTCGTTGGAGTGTGCGCTTCAAAAGTTATGTGATGACGTCACTGTTTATCGGCCTGGTTGACGTAAAACTTCTGCATCAGTGACTCTGGATATCATACGCGGAGAGGCATAAAACGAAAACTTTCGCTGGCAACATTTATACCCTAAATTAAAATAAATACTAGTTAACACAAATATTTTGTGGGCATTTCACACAGCGCCATCTAGTCCCAAACTAAGCAAAGCTATTACTATGGAATTCAGTTGTACTGATAGAATACTTTTATTTTGTAGACATACATATCTAAAATACATAACCAGGCACAAAACAAACACCTATGTTCATCACACAAATGTTTGTCCTGGGTGGGAATCGAACCCACAACCTACAGTAAAAGCCTGAGCTACTACCAACTTAGCTATCGGGACAGTCTAAATGAGAACCCTGGGTGTACCTACTCTTTCAGAGATATTTAATTACTTTAAAAAGTTACTAGACTTCTCAAGGTCTACCCTCTTAATAAATTGTGAAACATTTATCACCACTGATGGAAACAGATTTGTTATTGTTAATAAGTTTAAAGCACATTAAAATGTGTAAATGTGTGTAAATGATGACACAGACAAAAATGTACGATGTACCATACCGTACTTCAGGTTATACTTATAACACCCCTATTTTTAATAGTTAGGAATTACAAACTAATAAGAGTTGAACTCCACTTGGTAGTTGGGTACTAGGTGTGGTATTGGGAAATAATATTATATGTGAAAACAGCCATTCTATGCCTTTGTTTTCTGATTTTTGCTGTACCTACTAATAGTCTTTTATCTTACTAACCAATCAAAACTTAAATTAATCTATTTCCTACTATTACTCACGAACAGTGTATCAATTTCTCGATGGTTTCAAGCATATCCGCGGGGTAATTACGTAAAATTTGCAACAGCAATGCGACAGCAGTAGCGAAGCATACATTCTCGACACCACTAATGATGTATGACAGCAATCACCGCGAGATTTACGCCTGTCGCAAACCTGTTGCGAGTTAGGTAATTAGGGGGCCGATGCCAGCCCTTCCTCGGGAGGTGAGTTTACGCAGTGAGATCGAGGCGGTGACAAAATGAATCACAGTCAGGACATTTTTAATACTCTCAAAACTTACTTAATTAAATCTAACACTTTCACCAGCAGTCAGTTTCGCAATCAGGTTGTGGTTTCCTTGCCTTCCGTAGGGACCCTATTTACATACCTATTATTAAATATGGTAAAGCGTAAAGTCTAACTAAATTATACATATAATAGGAACAATTATTCAAATGCAATTCGATTCCCGCACCAGGCAGGACAAGTGTTTGCGCAAATACTTGTTCTGTGCCTGGGTGTTGTGTGACCATGGTCCTCGTAGTTCCTGGGTCCCTAGATTCAGGAAATCCTAGTTAGGGTCTAGGATCTATGTATGTATGTGATTGTTGGGTGTTAAAAAAAAATTACTTTGTTTTTGCAATCATTTTTTGAACCATTGTACAATGTACATCTTAGCAGGATCTATATTATCTATTCTGTGGCAGAACATAATTAGATCATAGGTTGTGTTAGTCGCGGTGTATTGTTTTTGCACACATGGCCCTGTTTTGATTAGCATGTGAATCACAAACGTAGTTTGCTAGCATTGAACATTGTTAGAGAATGCAGATGAGAAGTTCACATAGTAGACAATACATCAGGTTTTCACAGTTCTAAGTTATTTCTATCTGTAATATGTTTTCATGTCTGGTGTACAATAAAGGATTTTGTACTGTATTGTAAATATCAACATGGTCACACAAGTCAATGAATGTCAAACATACAACAACCATAATCTTTTATAAATAAATAAATATGTGTGGCATTTCACACAGTGCCATCTAGCCCCAAACTAAGCATAGCTCTTATGATGGGAACCAGATAACTGATACAATACTTAAATACTTTTTGTTTGTAAATACATACATAGAATACAACACATAGCACCCAACACAGAACAAACACCTATGTTCATCACACAAATGTTTGTCCTGGATGGGAATCAAACCCACAGCCTACAGTTAGAAGGCAGAGATTTAATTGTTGTAAATGTAAAATATCAGCATTCAAATGGTTAACTATACATATAAAAGTAGAAATTGATTGTAATTTCTGGTTATGATTTCCACATTTAATTTGACTGAGTTTCTCTCAACAGTATCTTAAGTGACTCACTGACAAAACTCATAAAATCGATTAAAATAATTTTGTTACAAATCACAGTTTAAAGAAACATGTACATACTAATTTTTATGCAAGATTATTTTTGATTGTATTATTTTTTATTTTGAAAGAAATTCAAAATTCAATACCTGAAACTTACAACTACCTTTGGCAATGCTATGGTTTTGAGTCAAAATTAATTTACAGAAATCATTTAATTAATTCTGCCACTGGATGTCAACAGGGTGATCCCCTCGGCCCAGCTATTTTCAGTCTCGCGATTCACCCTATCATTTCATCTCTAAATTCCAAATTAAATATGTGGTATTTGGATGATGGTACCCTGGGAGGGGACGCAAGCACTGTATTGCACCTTACCCGCAGACAGCGACTTAAACGCGGTTTTTTATTTATAAGTTTAGTTTTAGTTTTAGATAAATACTTAGTTTAGATTTAATTTAGTTTTTGTAATTGTACTTTGTATTTTAATACTTTTAATTCTATTATATTTTTCTACAACCCCTTTTTTATTTATACTCATCTTGCATTAAGAGGTATTTATAGGTCTATACTAAACTATTAAGATGTTAGTGCCATCTAAAGTGTCCTAGCAGAGCCCACATCAATCACTTTATTGTCTGTGCTATGCTGTGATTATGGAGGGTTTGTAATTATTTATGCACATCACCAATAGGGCTGGTATGGCAATGTAGGCAAAAAACCCCTAAAAAATAAATAAATTACTTTTATACATTTTTTCATACCAGATTCTTCTTAGAATTATTATGTTAGATAGATTAATGAGATATTTACCATGTAATTTATTTGTTTCAAGTTGCCAATTTTTTTAGTACTGTTGCAAGCACCATGATCTCGGACAAACTCACAAATAAATTACATGGCGAATATCCCGTTAATAAACAATATTATGTTAGAGTTTGAATAAATTTGCAATCACAGTTGAGAGCCAAGGCCAACAGTAAAACAATGATAAATTAACTGGTGGATAACCTTTCCCCTTTTATCAGCAATATGTTAAGTTTTACAGAATGTTCTCTCTTCATACTGCTGATATGAGACTTCACATGCCTCAGAAATAATTTATTACATAGATAGGTATATATTGTGAAATTCGTAGAAAACTGACAATTTAGAGTAAGAAATAATAACTCAATATTGAATATTCCTATGGATGTTGAGGGTAGTGTGAGATTGTTTGTCATCGGAAACATACAATTAGAAAGAAACTAGAATATGTACAGTGTAGTAATACCAGTATTCAGTGACTGGTTGTTACTTCCTCGATACCAAGAGCAAACAACTTTCGCTACAGGCTGGCCGACTTTGCACGGCCTAGCTCTAGCGCTTGCGAGGCGGCGCGCGCGCATGCCCTCCTCATCCACACACTGAACAACAGACAGCAGACCACCACTGACTCGGTTACATCTACTTTACAATTACGCAAGCCTAGTAACTGGACCTGATATGGCTAAAGAGTCTCCACCGCCTATTCATGATCCCTTGTTACCCACGCGTCTGTATAACCACGTAACTAGATTCTGCTAACTTGAATCATGCACAAGAAATACAAGAATAACAGAAGGCAGTACGCAGTACTCACCGTTTATGTTTATCGCTCCAAATCCAAAACAATATAAAAACTGTCACTCACACGTTTAGTTTAGAACACAAAACACAGACTGTTCACCTCTTGACATCTGACATGGTTCGCTAACGGCAACAGGAAGAACAATTATATTCCACACCATCAATTAGTCGTTGTAAAAGCGCTATCATAAAAACAATAAGATATAATAAAAGTTGTGCAAAACTATCGCAAAATAACGATACAAAACGTAAACAGCTACCTACTTTGACAGAATCATTCAATAAACTGACACTTGTGCGCGGCTGCCAACTTACCAGCTGCAAAATTACTTTCGTTTTTTACGCTACCAACGTAACAGCACGTTTTTTCTCTAATCTGTGTGCCAAGCTCAGCAGCATAGAGTATTAATATAAAATAATATAATATATACTTCATCCTGACGTCATCATTCATGAATGAAGCATTTTTTTTTTTAAGAAAACTAGTACCGTTTCTTTTACTAGATGGCGCAGTAAGTACATAGTTTAAACCTTTCAAACCACAGAGTAGTTTAAACATAAGAAAATGCTTAGACTACCTACAAACAAATGTCAAATTCAGTTGAGTGGTCCACAAGTACATTGTCTGTAGTATCTCCTAAGTAGTCTGTGGTGCATTCTTCTTAAGTAAATTGAAGTACAGCAGAACTGCAAGACAGATAAACGTTAATATTATGATCCAAAATTAAGCCGAGCTATCGCGCAACGAAAATAAAAAAAACGAAAGAGTTTAGAGTTGTCAGTCAGTATCATAACACATTTCCTATAACCTGTGGTCTATGCTTGAAACAGTGACAGTGACAGATTTTAGTAAAACCACAACTGGCGCCATCTATTGGGTCATGCATAAGAGACGATTTCTTTTTTTTTTTAATAAAACGGCTCATACTTGACACTGGCTAAATACACTATGCTTGGAGCAAAAAAAAAAAGAATAAAAAGTTCACAAACACGCACTTTTTTCTCTTTTTTCTTTAATCTGGACATCAGTAGCTGTCAATGTCACTGTCAATTTTCGTCGTCATCAGCAGGCTAACTGTCATGTATGTCATGAGTCAAGTCAAGTCAAGTCAACGACGGTATTTTATTTTACGCAAAAATTTGTAATCACAGTGAAAATTAACTTTTCTTTGTTGTATTTGATGCCTATTCCGTGATAAAGTAGCGTGAATAAATCTGGGACAATGTCTAAATTCGAGGATAATCCGTTTAGTGATGAATCCGTGGAAAATCCCTTTGCTGTACGTAGGCCCCTTGTGAAATTGTGTTTAGTTATTTTTGAGGTTTTCTGAGTTTCTCTCTTCTACTCTACTACTACTTGGTTTTAGGATCCCTCGGTGCAGCAAGTAGCAAGAAGTACGAACAGTGCGGCTCGCGGACTTGATGATTACAACCCTTTCGATGGCCAACAAAATGCTAATCAGGCTACGGTAAAGTCATATTAGTCATTATGGGACTCTATGGGTATTTTATTACCTGCATTTAGTTACATTGTAGTACCTGGCATGATTTTTGTTTACCAATATGACTGTGAATGTGAACACCTACAAGATATAGCCCAGTCAACGAAGACCAAAAAAGCCGATTGGTGGAAATAATTCCTGTAAAGGCGAATTTTGCCAGAGTTGTACAACAAGGTGTCCTGAACCACATATTAAAAGTACTGGGAGGTTGGGGGTGCCGCTATGGGATGAGGGGGGATGTAAAGGCCCTTTTTTCAGACTTTCGTGAATAACTCTAAAACGGTGGCCTATGTGGCCTACAGGAAAAATAATGGTTAAAGACTAAATTAATCTACATTAAATTATCTACAAGAAAGGCTCTATGCACTTTTTTGCTGGGATCAATACTTAAGGAGATATAGGGAGGGGCAAATGTTATTATGAACAAATACCTATACACATTTTGAAGGAATGGGCAGCAGCATAAGTGGCATTTTATGAGGAAGGTCTATGTTTAGCAGTGGATGTCTTCAGGCTGCTGATAATATGATGTGATACATTATTATTATTTAAAGACAAACAAGGAATCTTAATTTATTTTTAAAATAACACAAGTTAAAAATACAAATTAAACCAATGCATATAAAACACAATGCAAAAAATGTAGCATAACCCGACCATAAGTGTATAGACGGTGCAAAGGTGCCCATTAGTACATTAGCTGCATTGCCATTGCCACGCTAGATGGCTATGGCCAACCATTGCAACAGGTATGTTTTATTACTAAATGATTTGTGATATACAGCTGCTTTACATCCAACTGTTGCAATAGTTGGGAAGGATGTGGACTTGACTCCCCATATGATTGGACCACTACCTACCAATGGGTGCTTTAAAAAATTGAGAGTCAACCACTTGCTTACACGAGAAAAAGAAGAAGGCTGTATTACAGAACATCTTTGTTTTGTCAATCAGCTCTCAACTTATAAATGTAAAGTAATATCTTGTATATAGAAACTATTTTACACAATTCCTCGGTTTCCCTACATTGCAGCCCCCACAACAGCCTTCGCAGCCAGCCATCATGCAAGCAGTATCACCACCCGCGAGCGGACAGTATCCGAGACCATCACAACAACCACCACAGGCGGCACCACCCACTAACTTCACCACAGCTGATTTCCAGGCAAGTAGATCTAAGTTTTCATAATAAAACAATTTAATTAAAACACAAATGTATAATTAAGATTAACCCCCAGTTTTTTGTATGTTTCGTAAAGTCAAACTCATGTCAAATTAAAAATAGAGAACACACATTGGTTGCCTGTTGATCATCGGCTGTCTTCAACCAAATTAACATAAAATAAAATTAAATTAAAATAATAATTAAATTAAATTTTGACTTTACCAAACATACAAGGAACCGGGGAGAGAGTTTTATCACATTAACAATCAGCACTATTATAGAATTTAAAACACCTGCATAGTACATTGAGAAATATTTGAAGGAAAAATTATGTACTTTATTAGGATGGCATATGCATTTAGAATTAAAATTAAGAGGAAAGAAATATAAATATAAATATAAATATGTGTGGACATTTCACACAGCGCCATCTAGCCCCAAACTAAGCATAGCTTGTACTATGGGAACCATATAACTGATGTAATACTTAGATACTTTTTGTTTGTAAATACATACATAGAATACAATATAACACCCAGACACAGAACAAACATCGATGTTCATCACACAAATGTTTGTCCCGAGTGGGAATCGAACCCACAACCTACAGATCAGAAGGCAGGGTTACTACCAACTGAGCTATCAGGCCAGTCATAAAGTAAAATAAAGCCAGAAAGTAAAGTTGATAGTTGTCGTGATAGTTAGGCAGGTGAAATTTTAGCCTTATGTGACATTAAGTGAACTCTATCACACAACAATCAACTACTGCGGTTAAAAATGAAATGTAGCTGAATTAATCAATTTTTTTTAATATTGATAATGTTTCTTATCAATAATATATATCAATAACAATAATATCAAGTTACTCAGATAACATTATAAACCCTCTAGATGAATTTGCACTACCTAGAATATAGAATACCTAGTGCATAGAATATTAATAATATGTCTTATGTATTTATGTAGTTTGATGCACACAGGGATAATGTTAAATCCTTCTAACATTCTTTTTATTAGGACTTGTGTAAGATTTTCCTAATTAGGTAAATATATAGGTAGAGTAATTATTGAGCTTGGGCCACTTCCCAACTTGTCCATTTCCAAAGCTGTCTACTTCCTAACTTGTTCACTTCCCGATACCCTTAACCAATAATTGTTATCCCAATACCTACATTTTCTGTTTGTTCATTTGTGTCATGGATTTGGATGAAATATTCACACAGATTACTAATACTACCAAGATCAACATAGAAAACTTTTATCCCAGAAAACCAAGAGTTCCCAAGGGGAAACACGTAGATAGTTCGTACAACCGTGGGGCATCCCTAGTACATATCGTCGCTTGTTTGACTAAGTGACGTATCTGACATTTTTTCTACAAATGCGTTTATTAGACAGTTCGACGCGTCTTTGAAAGTAGATAAAAGCTACATCAAAAATTTCAGATACGTAAAAATGTCAGATACGTCACTTAGTCAAACAAGCGACGATATAGCAGCACTAAAATCTGTACATAATATAAATAGGTACTCTACAGTAGAAAATAGTATTAGTAAAAAATATGCATGATATTAATATGCACGTTTTGCTTTTTCCAAATCACACGGAAGGAGCTAAAGGTAATCACCATTATTTACTTGTATTGTATATAAGTACATAGATATAATGTATAATAATAACACATTTTTGTTGATATATTCATGAATCATTTTCACGTGCTTATCATTCTATCTTAGATTACACGCTATCTTTAATTCTAGAAAAAGCATTTCATACGTAGCTACTTTTTAAATTTTGTAAACAAAATATGGATTTCAAGAAAATTTATATCATATTCTGTTTTCTAAAAAATGGTGACTGGTATACACATAATATCATTCTGGCGAACTCTGCACTTTAGGTACGAAGCTACAAGTGATTAACACCGGCCTCGTCATGGTCGTGAACAAAGATTATAAAGCCTATTGATAGCTCGTGAACATAATTTCTAGTAAAAACACGACTCACATGCGCGGGCAGGGGGTGAAGTAACAAAACGAGACAAAGTCATACGAAATTACAAAGAACAGAGAAGGATGGAACAAAAGACATCAGCGGGTTCCCGTGATTTATTAGAAATTAGTGGTTGAAATACACCACTAATTTTCGCATGAGGGGAAGTTGTATCATTGGTCAACTGAATTTATAGTCAATGGTCGTTAAACTTCATGGGCCCGTAGTACGTAGTACTATTTTCTTCTATGCCCGTATTAGGTGCCGTCGCGTCGGGGCCTTCGGCCGACGCTTATGTAATTTATTAGCATTATCTTCGTTTTATATTGTGACCATGAGTTATCATGTCCTTGAGTATTTTCACTGTTCAACTGTCGCCCAGTATATAAAACGCTATCATAAACTAAATACGTCAACACGCACATAAGAGATGTAGTTCCCAATCCAGGGGTAGCATGGCGCCACTTCCGTCTGTATTGTCACTTCATCATCAATAGCCTGAAGACGTGACGTCCACTGCTGAACATAGGCCTCCCGCTTAGAGGCTGCTTGCTTCCTGCCTGTCATGGGGGGTTTGCCATACTTAATCACCACGTTTAGTAGACGTCTTGGTGATCGCAGTAGATTGCAATGAAGACCCAGGAGATTACTGCTGCCCATTCCTTGGATATTCCTTTAGCTGCTTCCTACGGCACCCGCGGGAAGAAATGGTGTTGTCCTATTCCACCGCCCGTTACCACACGGTGGTGTCATGGGGGAAATTCGACCAAACGTTAATCTGTCTGAACAAATACAAAGTTAGAATGATATTCATTTCGAATGACTAAATTAATAAGTTACATAAAATTATCTTAAATAAAGATTCTTACATCATTAGCATCACCTACTTACGAACCGGTTAGTTAACTTAATTAAAATCTCACTAGTCAGATCATTTTGTTACTAAAGTTATGCAACCACAATCACTATGCAAAATTTGTATGCTTTGAATAATTTCGTTTTATAGTAATCATTCTAGGTTAACCATTTTGTGTAGGTATTCTTGGAGGTAGTGTAAGGCAAGTCGCTAAAGCTGTTCTCTTAGGATAGCATTGCCGTGACATTTGCGCTGTATTACGGTCACTATATGCTGTACCGCATCGTGGGAAACCAGACCCCTAGCAAGTGCACCGCGAGAAAACTTGTCGTCGTTGTTAGAGTGAGACACACTAGCCGCTACCATAGTCTCGTCGCGGTCTCTCACGAGAAAAAGTGTCGAGCGAATGTCGCGGTGCACATATTAGGCGGGCAGGGCTTAAGCCCTGGCGAGACCTGAGACACTCTTTATATATATTATATTGTTACTATCCTGTAGATCGGAATTTATACTCTCCGTCTTTTTCATCTACATCCAGGATGAAGGAGACTGAGAGATTACATTACGAATCGAAGCGTTTTTGAAGGATTGTGAATAGTTGTTTTGCATTCTTTCTACGTGTTCTAAGCGTAGATAAAAGATGGTAAGCTACTCGAAAGTGGTTTGCTTAAATTAGATACAGTGCACATAGTTTTTATTAGAATTAAACAGACCGCAATACGCTTACCATCATGCGGCAGTTTTTCCTTAAGAGGAAGAGCATCGTCATTTCGCTTTTAGTTACATCTATAATGTGTACGTCATAGAATAGGTTATTACGTATATCTAGTTAATTTCTTTTAGTAAATTTTATATCAGCATGAAGTATTTGCTTTAGTGTCGTGTCGGCAAACAAAACAATAGATAGAGTTAATACAGAGCACATTGTGTGCGCTAACACCGCAGTTGCTTCCAATTGAGCGTAGGTTTCATTTCCCGCTTATGATTACGAACAATCCTACCATTTTTAGAACAGTTTTACTCCTAATACGGTGCTAGTAGTGATATATTTTGATATCGGATTAGAAAAAAGTATCGGAAATAACGCGTTTAGTTAATTAGGGGCTTAAATTTTGAGATATTATTGAACAGAGACATTCTAAGAGTGTATATAATTGAAAGTAAAAATAACTGTTTGGACTATCTTTCCGTGACGTTGTATTCGTGTTTCACATAGTTTAATGGCAACAATTAACGCGAATGCTGAGCTCAAGCTGATTTCTATTTCATTTAACGTCCGAAATCGTAAAGAATAACCTAGATGTAATATAATTTTTATTAAAAATGGCGCTATCCGCTCTCGAACTGCAGAAAAGACAAGAAGAGTTAGAAAGGAAAGCTGAGGAGTTGGCTCGGCGGGAGGCCGAACTAAGAGCGGGGTCGGCTGGGAGACGCAACAACTGGCCCCCTCTTCCTGCCTTCTGCCCCATCCAGCCTTGCTTCTACCAGGACATCAATGTGGACATACCTTTAGAATTCCAGAGGATCGTACGGCATTTGTACCATTTGTGGATGTGTGAGTATACTACCATTCATTCATAATAATTATTTCATTACTACTCGTCTTAGGCCCGTATTAAGGCCTGTTCAAACCAGCGCGTTATTCGCTACCGCTGTGGGTAGCGGTAAATACACGCGTCCATGTACACGAGTAGTCTGTGGGCAAGCCATACGCTTAAACAGTACAACGCTTTACGCATTCAATATAATAATGCCTTCAGGGTGTTGATGGGGCTGCCACGGTTTTGTAGTGCATCAGGGATGTTTACGGAAGCCCGGGTGGATTGTTTTTATACAACCATGCGGAAACGGTGCTCTTCCCTGGTGCGCAGGGTGTGGGCCAGCCACAACTGCATCCTGAGGGCATTTGCAGGAAGATTTGACTGTCAGTACTTGAATCACTGTTGCAGGATTCAGGTGCTGACTAACAAAGCGTCAAGTTCGTGTGGATGTAATGTATACTAATATAGGTTAAGCGCTACTAACCCATTTATGTTATATTTATGTTTTATGATTTATGATGTATGATCCCAGCCGTTGATCGAAAAATAAATAAATAATAATAATAATAATAATAATAAATACCGCGTGGGACCTCGCGCGGTATTTTGTACGAAGTTTTGCTACCCACAGCGGTAGCGTGTAACGCGCCGGATTGAATATGCCTTTAGAGAACTATGCTCAGTCGTCGATTGATGCTTTCATACACTATTTGACAATTTTGTAAATTAAATCTCGTCTTGAGCACAGATTCACCACTGAGCATAGTTCTGTAATGCCATAGCTTATATAGCATAATGGCTTAGGGTATACAAGACCAACAGTGACAGTTTGAAAATGGGCCAGGTAAGAAATTCTATGTGCGAAAAACTGTTGTTATGATTAAGATCTTGAATATTTGCGACAAGTTAACTGTAGTATTTACTAAATATTGAACTTACTTAGAGGCCCGCATAGTTTTTTAAATAAAATAGCAGGCATTTTATTTACTGAGATCCTTCAAACTTTGGAGTAAAATTGCTAAATAATAAAAAAACTGAAACACTGATATATTGCGATATATCGGAAGCAACATTCCCAATCTACAAAATAAACGGGTTTGACATCCAGATACCACACCAAAATTAACAAAATATGACTATTAATAATGCAATAAAATTTGTGATAAATTTGCTGTGATACGTGTATTTGTTCGGTTAATATGTTTTGTAACATCACATTCACTTGCGGAACAAGATTTAAAAGCCGGAAAAATAGTATCTTTCATTTTGATAACGGAATTATGGTATATGATCAATATGCTCGTCGTCGTGAAACAGATTGTGCCGATGTGTGCTCTTCTTGTGCTAGTACTCGCCTAAAATAATGACACATCCGCCGTTATTTTACTATCTCTTTTCTTCTTGCGCAGTGTGTATTTGATTTGACCCCACGCTGCGCTTGGGTCTCGCTCCCACGCTTCGTGAGTCTTTTGAGAGTAACGAAAAAATCTGGGTCTGTGTGTAATACAGGCCTTAATCTATGTGTTTGTTTGTTCAAAAATGAGAGATTACCAAGAACATTACCAAACTACTGTACTGATTTCGATAAACTATGGGACCAAACTGAAAGTGAATTCTTTCGTAAAAAAAATATCAGTAACTGTTTATAAATGACGGAGATAATGAGGTAGCCAACATAAAAACCACAACTGAATCAATGAGAACCTCCTCTTTGAAGGTTGAAAATGATAAATGGGCGTATATAAGGGGAGGGGGGTTTAGGCGGTCCGGACTCCTCCCTCCCCCCCTAGCAAATGACATAATTAAAAATAGCTGAATATTGATGACGGAAAGTAGTTAATTTAAGCAAATAAAATTAAAAGATGTCTTGTTATTGCTTTCTATTGCTTTTTGTTGTTCTTGATTGTTGCTATTCTTGGGCTTGTACTGATAATAATTCTACTACAAAGTTTATTACACTAACTATGATGCCTACAACAGCAACACTGCTCAGCCTAGAGGCTACTTTTAATTACGCACCCCCTTTAAAAATTAATCAGTCAATGTTTTCTTTTTTCAGTCTACACACTAATCCTAGCGCTGAATATAATCGGCGCGAGCACTTTAATGTTCGCCGGTCTTGGGTTCACAACGTTCGGTCTTTCCATCCTGTACTTCGTTCTTCTGACGCCGTTCAGCTTCGTGTGCTGGTACCGACCGATATACAAAGCGTTCAGGAGCGACTCATCGTTCAACTTTATGGTGTACTTCTTCATATTCCTGTTTCAAATAATCATCACTGTGGTGCAGTCGATCGGATTCAACGGAGGTGGTTTTTGGTATGTACTATTTGTTTATGGTTCGTTTTTAGGAATAGCTGCAACTCAAATTCCCAATCTGTTGGAATATTCGGATTCGGAATCTACTCTCGGATCCATCTCCTTCATCCTGAATGTATATGAAGGAGATGGAGGACGGATTGTGGATCGGGCTTTTACAAGTCACATGCCATTTCGTCATTCACTGCGGTCATTTCTTGCATATTTTCTTGGATGAGATGGTGTTTACCGCGTCCCTCGAATCTCGTTCCATCTCTGCGGAGGACTGTTTTTAGTGGTAGGGTGGGCATCCGTGGGGAGCGGATGGATGCAGGAGGCAAGCAGTCTCTCAAAGTGGCGCTCTATGGGGAGGCCTATCTTCAGCAATGGTCGTCTTCCGACTGATGATGATATTGATTTGACTGTTTTAAATTATGAGGATTGGGCTTATGATTCCCATTTGTAGGATAGTAAAGGCTGATGTTGCATAAATACATCTGAATAACCTAACAAATCGTTAACCCACGTGGTCATTTTTTTAATGATATTTTTTGATATATTTTTCCTTTTTTCAGCGGTCTGATCACGAGCATTACTACGTTTAAAGATAGTATTGCGGCAGGAATCATAACGCTGATAGTCACCATCGGATTTATCACCTGTGTGGTTGCAGACGTCATGCTAATGGCTAAGGTGAATAGCAATTTATGTTGTACTTAGCTTTGCCGCGTAACCCTAGTACGAGATTCGAATGTCCATACTCACTAGCGTGTATCATAGAATATTCATATGAATCTCAGCACAGCGCCCCCTAGCGGCAACTATGAGTAACTAAGGATTTCATACAATTATTTTACCGCGTGTGTTAAGGTGGAACGTTTCACTAGCGCGGCAAATTCAAATTTTCTTGCGTTCTTTTGCCAATAATAGCTTAAGGCGAGGCTTTTCCGGATCTTTAGGTATTTTACGCTGCCTCAAGCCGCACGTTTTGAGCGCACGACGTATTCATTTACGCGACCCAAAAGTTGTGTGCGATGCGCCGCGCGCACTTGTTTCGCTCGTTAGCCACGTTATGTAACTCAGTAGCGGAGATCAAGTCGCTTTGAGAATAAAGTTAGCTTATGTTCTGGATTGACATAATAATATAATAAATGTGAACCTACCGTTATTTTATTAGATAAAAAATACGTATGAGATACAACCGTGTTTTTAATGCTATTTTTAATATTATACCTACCCAGTCCCATGGTAATAACGACTTCAATTACCTTATTTCCATTAGATAGGTATAATAGGTATAATACAGCCGCTTGCCCATAGCTGCTAACACTGTTTCTCACTTGCCCAGGCCTGCCCACTTTTGCCCACACGTGCCTACTTTTGCGCTAGACATGAGCGCCGCGCCGGCGCACCGCCGCCGCCGTCTATTTTCCTGCGCCGCCGCCGCCGCAACACGAACGCTCACCTGCCCATAGCTTTTTCACACTTGCACACACCTGCTTACGCTTGCCCACGCCTGTCCAAATTTGCCCACACAAACTGCCTATTAGCCCATGCCTGCTAACACATTTTCAAACTTGCCCACACCTGCCTACTTTTGCCCACATCAGCCCAGCTGCCCATAGCTTTTTCACACTTGCCCCCACCTGTCCCCACTAGCCGCTCACCTGCCCATAGCTTTTTCACACTTACCCCCACCTGTCCCCACCAGCCGCTCACCTGCCCATAGTTTTTTCACACTTGCCCACACCTGCTTACGCTTGCTCGCGCCTGTCCACATTTGCCCACACAAACTGCCTATTAGCCCATGCCTGCTAACTCATTTTCAAACTTGCCCAAACCTGGATACTTTTGCCCACATCAGCCCAGCTGCCCATAGCTTTTTCACACTTGCCCCCATCTGTCCCCACCAGCCGCTCACCTGCCCATAGTTTTTTCACACTTGCCCACACCTGCTTACGCTTGCTCGCGCCTGTCCACATTTGCCCACACAAACTGCCTATTAGCCCATGCCTGCTAACACATTTTCAAACTTGCCCAAACCTGGATACTTTTGCCCACATCAGCCCAGCTGCCCATAGCTTTTTCACACTTGCCCCCACCTGTCCCCACCAGCCGCTCACCTGCCCATGGCTTTTTCACACTTACCCCCACCTGTCCCCACCAGCCGCTCACCTGCCCATAGCTTTTTCACACTTGTCTACACCTGCTTACGCTTGCCCACGCCTGTCCACATTTGCCCACACAAACTGCCTATTAGCCCATGCCTGCTAACACATTATCAAACTTGCCCACACCTGCCTACTTTGGCCCATCAGCCCAGCTGCCCATAGCTTTTTCACATTTGCCCCCACCTGTCCCCACCAGCCGCTCACCTGCCCATGGCTTTTTCACACATGCCCCCACCTGTCCCCACCAGCCGCTCACCTGCCCATAGCTTTTTCACACTTGCCCACACCTGCTTACGCTTGCCCACGCTTGTCCACATTTGCCCACACAAACTGCCTATTAGCCCATGCCTGCTAACACATTTTCAAACTTGCCCACACCTGGATACTTTTGCCCACATCAGCCCAGCTGCCCATAGCTTTCTCACACTTGCCCCCACCTGTCCTCACCAGCCGCTCACCTGCCCATAGCTTTTTCACACTTGCGCATACCTGCTTACGCTTGCCCACGCCTGTCCTCATTTGCCCACACAAACTGCCTATTAGCCCATGCCTGCTAACACATTTTCAAACATGCCCACACCTGCCTACTTTTGCCCACATCAGCCCAGCTGCCCATAGCTTTTTCACACTTGCCCCCACATGTCCCCACCAGCCGCTCACCTGCCTATGGCTTTTTCACACATGCCCCCACCTGTCCCCACCAGCCGCTCACCTGCCCATAGCTTTTTCACACTTGCCCACACCTGCTTACGCTTGCCCACGCCTGTCCACATTTACCCACACAAACTGCCTATTAGTCCATGCCTGATAACACATTTTCAAACTTGCCCACACCTGCCTACTTTTGCCCACATCAGCCCAGCTGCCCATAGCTTTTTCACACTTGCCCCCACCTGTCCCCACCAGCCGCTCACCTGCCCATGGCTTTTTCACACATGCCCCCACCTGTCCCCACCAGCCGCTCACCTGCCCATAGCTTTTTCACACTTGCCCACACCTGCTTACGCTTGCCCACGCCTGTCCACATTTACCCACACAAACTGCCTATTAGTCCATGCCTGATAACACATTTTCAAACTTGCCCACACCTGCCTACTTTTGCCCACATCAGCCCAGCTGCCCATAGCTTTTTCACACTTGCCCCCATCTGTCCCCACCAGCCGCTCACCTACCCATGGCTTTTTTACACTTGCCCCCACCTGTCCCCACCAGCCGCTCACCTGCCCATAGCTTTTTCACACTTGCCCACACCTGGTTACGCTTGCCCACGCCTGTCCAAATTTGCCCACACAAACTGCCTATTAGCCCATGCCTGCTAACACATTTTCAAACTTGCCCACACCTACCCACTTTTGCCCACACTAGCCGCTCAACTGCTAACACTAATTCATACCTGCCCATACTTGCTCACACCAGTTACGTGTTATCTAACACCATGTATCGTCATCATCAGGCTGAAGACGTCCACTGCTGAACATAGGCCTTCCCCAAAGAGCGCAACTTAGAGCGGCTGCTTGACACCATGTATACGCAATGTATACTATGAAGCAAACATATCCACAGCCTCAGTGGTGTAGGGGTTGAGCGGGTCGGCTCATAGCCCGGAGGTGATGGGTTCGATTCTCGTGACAAGACAAGTAGTATTTGTGCACAGAAAAAAAACTAGTATTATAACTAGTAGCATCTAGTAGTAGGTAGTTGGTGTTATTGTACCTAGTAGTTTCAAGATAAGATACCTACATTATATTATGTCATCTGCGCAGGTAAGGAGGTTTTATTATAATACGTCATCATCATCATCATCATCATCAACAGTCTGAAGACGTCCATTGCTGAACATAGGCCTCCCCCAGAGCGCGTCACCTTGAGCGGCTGCTCGCCTCCTGCATCCATCGGCTCCCCGCGGCTTTCACCAGATCGTGACAGATCGTGGGTGACGCTCTTGAATTGTATCAGTGTTGAGTAAGACGTCTCTATTGAGGCGTAGGGCAAGTGTAATTTTCTTTCTTGCTCTGTGGGCCAAAAACTGTCCATTAATGGTGAGTATATGTATAATATTTTGAAAGCATAGGTAATTACTTACCGTCGTTTGCTCCTGGACTCGTACGATTTTCTAAATGCATAACTTGAGTTTTTTTTCCTTTTATTACATTTGTTACCCATTTTATTAACTTCTTAGTTAAGTTACTCGAAATAAACAATAAAATGAAATTATTCTATTTTTAAATTAAAATTTACGATTAGTGTACCTTCGCGTCGTAGAGCGCAAAAATTTGGCATACGTCCGGCGTCGACGGGCTCTGCGAGCGGACTGGCGGCCCCGAAAACGCGCTCGGATGCCATGACTCCAAGATATAAATTCATATAAAATTACCGTATTAACTTTTTAACATTTTTATTAATGATTTAAATTTTTTGATCAATACATAATGCATTAAAAATTATTTAAATAATACGATTCGTATAAAACAAGTCGAATAGTCATTTCAAAAAATGTTAGATAGAGGTAACTTTGGATTTTTTTTCGATCGAGTGAAGTTATTCCTTTTATGTATAACTTTTATGGTTTAACTCAAAGACATCCTTAAGAATAACATATATTTTTTTCATATCTAAAAGTGTGGTTTATCTCAGAGAAAAGTCTGTTCTTACAAAGGCGTTTTTGGGCCAGTCTCGCCTTAATTACTCAACGTGATTACATGAAAACTAATTTTGCGCAAATAAATAGAATGTATCAATAAATTTCAATTAATAGTATCACCTACATATCATTGGTTTAGCGACAAATGCGCTATTATTTTTAGCGCAAAGGCATTCTACCTAGGTGGTAGGACTTTTCTGCAAAGTTCGTCTAGGTAGGTACCACCGCTTTGCCAGTTATTCTGCTGCCAAGCAGTAGTGTGCAAGCACTACTGTGTTTCGGTTTGAAGGGCATTGTAGCTAGTGAAATTACTGGGCAAATGAGACTTTATGATCTGATCACTCAGTCTAGTAATCTGATTATTAGACTGGGTGATGTCTCAGGATGACGTGCGCAGTGCAGTGTCGCGCGAAACTATTGTTTTAAAGTTCCGGGTGACACTGCAACTGTTATGGGCGGCCGTGTCACTTAACATCAGGTGAACGACTAGCTCGTCACGTCATTCAATCGCATAAAAAAAAATATAAAAAAAAATTCTATTTCTTTACGTTAAATCAGTTTTAATGTAATCACGTTAAGTAATTAAGCTATTATTGGCAAAAGAACGCAAGAAAATTTGAATTTGCCGCGCTAGTGAAACGTTCCACCTTAACGCGCTTAGTTCGGAGTATGTATTTTGTGGTTAGGGCATGTTGCATCTGATCATTATGATCGGAATTTCTCATATTTTTTCACACTTTTCGTTCGCAAAAGTAAATCATAGTGATTTCATGGAACAAATCACTTCCACAACACATGAAATTGTAAAATATTCCTAACATTGTAAGTAAATTATGACACGTAAAAGTGCTAAAAATGGCATATATATTTGCAACAAACCATTTAACTTTTACAAAAAGTATGTAGTTGTTTTTTATTCTCAACCGATCACAGAGCTGAAATAGCCATTATGTAAATGTACAAACTTAGAATTATAAGAAAAATAACGTTCCCGTCTTTATTTCACAGGTGCACCGTATCTACCGGTCAACGGGTGCGTCGCTAGCGAAAGCGCAGGCGGAGTTCACGACAGAGATAATGCGCAACCAACATGTGCAGACCGCCGCATCAAACGCTGCCGCCGCCGCCGTCAACGCGCAGATCGCCAACGCCAACCGGTACTAGTGCAGCGGCC
This sequence comes from Ennomos quercinarius, assembly GCA_910589525.2. Lineage (NCBI taxonomy): Eukaryota > Metazoa > Arthropoda > Insecta > Lepidoptera > Geometridae > Ennomos > Ennomos quercinarius. Next base: position 11,895,493 of record OU342504.1, on the reverse strand, counting down.
AACGCATGGTAACTATAACTGACAGTTCGCGGCAGATCCTGTGCAACCATTCTGCGGTAATAGTGGACAACGCATGGTAATTATAACTGACAGTTCGCGGCAGATCCTGTCCAACCATTTGCGGTAATAGTGCCAACGCATGGTAACTATAACTGACAGTTCGCGGCAGATTCACAGTCTAGTAATTTGATTACAAGACTGTGTGATGTCTCAGGATGACGTGCGCAGTGCAGTGTCACGTGAAGCTTTATTATTTTAAAGTTCCGAGTGACCTTGCAACTGTTATGGGCGGCCGTGTCGCTTAGCATCAGGTGAACGTATAGCTCGTCGCCCCGTTCATTCTCATAAAAAAAACCATTCTATTGTAATAGTGCAATAACAAACGCATGGTAACTATAACTGACAGTTCGTGACAGATCATTCTGCTGTATTGGTGCAGCGGTCAGGTGAAAGGTCAAACGTAAGGTAATTAGAAATTTTTTAAGACTCAACTTTAAACTTCACTTCCTATCAGGTCAAACGTAAGACCGATGTAAAAAAAACGTTAAACAGTATTGGCTACATAGGATTCGAACTCACAACTTGCAGATCTTAAGATGTCTTGAACTGCGCTAGCATCGCTTTACTTTCCTTCTACCCTTTCAATAATCGATCAATAATTTTTTTCAGCGCTATTATTATATTAGTTAGTCTCAATTCTGTAAGTGTACAGCATTCACTCAAGCTAAAAGTAAATTCAATAGTCTTTGTAATTTCCCTTTTATCAGAAGAGTACTGCCATAAAAGCTGATTATAGAGAAACGTAAAAGCAAATAAACAAATATTCACAACTCATTCGTTCGTTCAAAGTATGAATGAATGAATGAAAGAATGTAAATGTTTGTTTATTCTTTCATACTTTGTATGAACGAATGAATTTGAATGTTTGTTTATCTTTAGAGAGAGAGAGAGAGAGAGCATTTGACTAAGCTGCCTTCCTTTTATTTTTCAGATAAATGGACTATGTCTATAAAACGGATTGCACTGTGTGACGACAGGAATACGCAATATAAAACTTCAACAAGAGATTATCACTAAGGCTTATTCTGTTATTCGTAAAACTTATTCATTTTGGAATAATAATATATCGATGAATTTAATCTTGACTAAATTACTTTCTACCTCACGGCTTTGATCAAATAATAGATTTTGATTGCTAAAAGTTAGAAAATTTGCATATTAATGTTTATAAATTTGAGTCTGATCTATTAAAAATATACTGCTACATTGAGAAGTTTGAACAATTATAGTTAACAACTATTTAAATATCCACGACTAAATAAATAAAATATGCAACCAATATTCAAATCGTCAGAAGCCTAGAGTGTGATTCAAACGTAATGGCGGCTATGAAGTCTGCGCGATACGCTGCGCAGTAGCTAAAATGAGATGTGCGCGGGCAGACGTAAGCGGTGAGCGCAGCGTGCGGAGGGCTTGCAGTACACTTCACCAACCGCCATTACGTTTGAATCACACTTTACCATTACCGTGAAATACTATATGATCACACTTAATTTTGGCTCTAGTATACGTGTTTGGTCACCTGTATGTAGACTTGTGTAACTCCTGAAGGAGTCGTTCCCAAGAACTGCTCAGTTGTGGGATCTCGTTCACCTCCACGGACTGTTTCCGTTCAGCCGTTCCCAGTTCCCAGTTCTATCTCGGTGAACTCAATAGTCAAGCGATCGGCGGGACTGGGAGTTGCGTCCGCCCGCAACGTAACTCCCAGTCCCAGGAGTGATTTCGTTCACAGTTCGTATTGAGAACTTTGTAAAAACGTTCCGGAGTTCGCAGTTCAATGAGTTCAGTAAATCCGAACGAGATCGCAGAGACTCGCAGCCTTAGAACTCCTTGCAACAAAATCGTTCCGCAGTTCGCAGTTCACTGAGTTCAGTAAATCCGAACGAGATTGCAGAGAATCGCACATCATATCGATCGTTCGGATTCACTGAACGAAAGGAGTTACTGAACGAGTTGGAAGAACGAGTTCCTTTTACTGAACGAGATTTGATGAACGAGTTCACCAAGGTGAACGATGTTTTAAAACTATCGCGGACTTTGTTTTTTTTTTATCAATATGAAAAGGACGGTGGTATTAAGGGCTTGTGCAAGGCCAACGCGAATTCAATTCAAAGCCACAGAATAGATGTATAGTACTAGGCCAAAGCGGGGATGAGCCAGGGGCCGAGCGGCATGGGCGGTCTAAGTTAAACTGGTTCCAACGCGCAATAGTTTAGGCAATTTATTATTACACTGAATATAAAGGGTATTTTAAAAATCCGCTATACATAAGCCCTCCATTATGTTTGGTTCAACTACTACACAAAGTTTCATGATCTTATTTAAAGTATTCATTGAATAATCGCTGTTTATTTGTACGGTTTGGAGGTAACTTTGTAATTTTTTTCTATCGAGAAAAGTTTGTTAATTCGTGTTTTCACTATACATTTGCAGTAGCATTAGTCCTGAACTTTACTACATATTAATTTCAAAGTCATTGTTGTAATATTGTTGACAGGATACTGCTTCAAGCTAAGCCGTTTTCAGCACTTTGGCGTTGTATTGGCTCTTAACGAATCAGCCAAGGTTAAAAGTTAATACTGTCTGCGTCGTGAATTCATACAGTTGTTAAATAAGATTACTGCTGTTCCATAGTATAGAATGTGCTGCCTTGGTCACGATGTTCGTACTGATATCGAACGATTAAAGAACTGAAAATATGTAGACCGAGAAGCGGAGCCTTGATCAGTGTTTGGTTACAGTAAGATAACGTACAGCACGTATCACATTCAGGCTGTTGATGATGATGATGATGATGAAAATAACGTAGCATCTGATACTTTTGTAGCTTTATTATTTTTGCTGCGTTTTAGTATACGCTTAACGTCAGTCAAAGGATTTGCTCGTCACGCTTATAAGTTCTGAGAGCGATCTTGAGATGCAAAATTTACAAATGCATCATAAACGATGTTGAAGGAGACTCGAGGCGAGGTCGGGTCAGAGGAGGCCCTTTTTGCGTAACATACCTCTTCTTATATAGTGAAGGTAAATAAAAAAAAAACACGGTCGTATTGGTAGTGTAAAGTATTTACACTAAGGTAAAATATTTTTCTCAAAATTTTCCCGGTTATTTTGAGGGGATGCCCTATTGCACACGGTTTGATAAATACTCTAATGTGCTTATTCATTTGTAGATCACTTCCAATATAAAATTGTACCTCTCTTTTGTTCAGTAAATTCATAAGGATGCATTAGTTTAGAAACATTTACATCGTTCTCAAAGCTAAGATCGCATAAATTCGAGCCTTAGTTTCTGTTAGAATCACAAGCGTGGCCTTACTCTTTAGTACACATTTAAGTTTTCGGTAAAAAAATCATGGTTTATTTATGCGCAGTTGTCTGTTATTTCTTAAATTAAGCTATATATTTAATTAGTTTTACGGCCAAAATGTCATAAGGCTGTGTGAAGTTATTTAAACGATTTATTTATGACTCTGTAATACTTAGCCTTGATTACTGATTTCGTATTAGCTTGTAACGCCTATATTCTTAGTTTGACATAAAGATTAGTTGGAGCGTTAAAGCCTTAGAGTATAGACTAAAAGCATAGAGATGTGTCAAGCGTACCACTTTTTTGGACACTTTGATGTGAATGAGTCTGACAGATTTGTATAGAAAAAACAGTTGACTCGAGTCGAAAAAAATGGTACGGTGCTATTCGCAAGCGTAGCTAATTACTATATGTTTGTTTCTTTCCTTCGCCACTGACGTAGCGATACGTGTGAACAAAACAAATATAATATCTTTTTGATGATCTCTCTATGCTTTAGTCTATACTCTAAGGTTAAAGCAGACCTTGATTTGTGAATCCGTATAGTATTTATACATAAAAGAGCTGACGTTTGCGGTTTTCTTACTCTCTCAACACTTTGGACTGATGTGTGTGAGTGAGACGACTACATTTTATTATTTATAATATCAACTGTTTTTTGAGTCAAGTTCTATCTTATTTACTCCATATATGGAGTAAAGTTATTCATAAATCATGGTCTGAATTTAGTGTACTTTTGATTTTACTAGTAGCTTTTATTGAATATTTTTTTAGAATGTTTAAGCGCTTGAACTTGTAAAAACACGACGAATTCGCACACTGTACCGTTATGATTATAAAATACGTTTGTTCATTCGTAAATACTTGTAGGTATTACATCGTTAGATTAACATTTTATTACATTTCAAAATGAATTAAATCTTAATTATATCCATTTCGCGTATAATTTAACTGTACTTACGAAATATCGTTTACATCCGCGCATTTTATTAGGATTAGAATATGCCAATAGAAGAATTTAGTTACTGCTAGCTATAAAAGATTTATATAAATCGACATGAGCTTACGAACGCTTTATACTCTTTAAAATACGGAGTCTGTGTGAATTTAAACTACATAATCGGTATGTAATGGCGCTGGGGTTTAATTTTATAATATATACATTTTTCAAATTATTTGGACAATATCTATCTACCTTATTGGTAAATAAATCGTGCCAACAGTGAAATATTCCAGAAATGATGTCAGATTTTTACTGGTTTTATTCTATTTTAACCCCTATGGTATGGGTAATATGTCGGTGGAACTAAAAAAAGTAGACCTGACACCATTTTCAGAACGTTTCTTTGCTGGTGGAAATTATAATTTAAAATAATATTATGATCGGCGTTGGGTAAATAAACACTAATATCGCTGATTTATTATTTCGTTTGCTGATCAGCTGTATAGTATCTATTTATAAACATTCCAAAATTGTAAATATTCTTGAATAAATAAAATTTCGTATTTCGTCAAATAAATGTTAGTATGTTTCAATTATAAGCGTTAATAAAGTGTATTCGGACCATAAATCCTTGTGTGACCCCTCTTGCCCTGCGTTGAGACTATTACATGCACAACAAGACTTCTATTTAGCGTTTTTGTGTAAAAATAGTATAAGATAACATTATTAACTAGTCAATTGACTAAACAGCTTTGGAACGTAAACAAAACACTGGTGAAATGCTTGTAATAATTATTATGGACCATCGGGGATCGAGTTTGGTAATTTTCTTACTATTTAAAGCCATTACGGGTTGTTCCTTACCTCCCCACCAGCTTTGTCCCACCAGTGGGGAGAACAGGAAAATAAAAAGTAAATGTCCTTCCTCCCCACTACGTGTCTCTATTCAAAGACCCATGTCAGTAGTTAGTTTTGCATTATTTCTGATTGATAATAGGCCCGATTTTGAAGGCTTTAGTTGACAGTCCTTAATATACTAAAAATATATCCGTCTCTCTCTGTCAACTAAAGCCTTTAAAATTGGCCCCATTATCTACTTTATTAGTTTTATGAAAGGGTCGTTTCTATTGTCTAAAATTTCAAACTAAATTACAATTAAGTTCTTAAATTATTGCCGTCCCTTTCATGTATGTGGATCGAAACAAGGACCGCAATAGTTTTTGAACTGTTAAATTAAGTTAGGAATTTTGAATATAACTTTTATTATTACTTAATTCGCGATGGTCGAAATTCTCCTATGTAAACATACTTACACCATACTTATGTGTTCCTAAAACGGGCACACCCATATTTAGAAGTGTAATCTGGGCCTAGTTTATTGTAAATTAATTAAAAGTACCGTCCTTACCCAGATGAATGGTAAGCTGAGGCATGTAGATTTATCTAAATGTTTAAACTGTTTTGTAACGGTTAAGTCATGTTATAAACTTATAATTAATAATAAATATAGTTTCAGATGTGATTGTTTTATTTTTCACTGTATTTTATCTGGATGGGATAACTTTTATTGACATTCTTTGGTAATAGCTCTCTGGCAGTGTTTTACTGTACAAAACCATACTATTGGTAGTACAGTACTAAATATTATTTATTGTGATTCTATTATAATAAATATGCGCAAAGCCCAACATCAGTACAGGATTTATAATTTTTTAATAACGTTTTATTTTATAAGTCAGCTTTTCGCAAAAACGATATCGGCCAAAATGAAACACACATCTCAATAAATTCAATATGATTTTTATTACCATTCTTATAACCTAATTCATTAGAGTCACAAGCACAAGTGCACACTTGAGGTATTATACATAATAATATACACTTCGCTTGTTATGTCTGCGGCGGTTGCGAGTGCGCATGCGCCCCGAGCCGGCTCGGGTCCTGGCTCGGGTAGTGGAGGCCGAGCGGCGCGGGGGGCGGCGGCACGGGCGGCGCGGCGCCCCACGGCGCGGGCGGCCAGCCCGGCCCCGGGCCGTAGTGGTGCAGACCGAAGAAGTCGTTCGGACGATTGGGCGGGGGAGGCATCTGAAATAAATTGTGAGTCATTGATAATAGCTGTTAGGGTAAGCATACTCTATGACAAAGTCGTGTATCGATTCCTACGTTGAAAATCTATTAATATATAATAATCATTTTACTGGAGGCCCATTTTAGCGTTACATACTCTTTGCACGACGCTTAGTCATTGATCAGCGCTCAAGGCGATTTCATTCAATCATTATTTTTAATGAAATTTCCGCTGGAAAAGATTAATATACCATAGACACTCTATTTTATCCATGCATACATAAATTTCCCTCTTTAATAATAATTTCCGATGAGCTGGCGAAAGCCGCGGCAGCCGATGGCTGCAGGAGGCGAGCGGCCGCTCAAAGTGGCGCTCTCTGGGGTAGGTCTATGTTCAGCAGTGGATGTTTTCAGGCTGTTGATGAATAATAATTTAATATAATTAGCCCATGCATTCCCACAGCTGGGACAAGGATCTTCTAATAGCTGTCCACCATACACCACCTGGCTAAGTGCAGTTTGGTGGGATAAACATGCAATTGAATTTCGTTAACCTGAACCTACCCTTTCCCTGATATCCTGCTGATATTTTCTTTCACTGTACCACAAATAAAATACATAATATTATAGTATAGTATGTTGTAGTACGTAGTACAAGTTAGGCCAATTTCGAACAAACTAGAATCATTGGTTCAGGGTCGAGCAGGATTCAAACTACCATGCATAGAATTGAATTTCGCATGAGTACCGCTGAGGCACAATCGCTTTCTGAAAATCTTTGCCAGTAGACTAATCAACACAACAGTGAGTAGTCAAACGTAGTATTTATATACCTGTGGTGGGAACGGATGCAGGTAAGCGGGAGGTGGCGGCAACGCGCCTGGCAGCCCGGGGACTGGCTCCATGATCGGAATGTTCTCATTCTTCTCAATCATGCCTTGACGACCTGTAAAATATAGGTTATATGCCTAGTCAAAGCCAAATTGTATTTCTCTCGATGTTTGTTCTAAACATCGAGGGAAATGCACACAACTTAAAGTGATTCGGACAAAAGCTACATATTATTTCCCCACTTCTACCTTGTTTAGTGGAAGTGAGACAGCATTTAGAAATGTCTGGTCTTTTAAGCTCTTTTCTTTATTTATCCCCAGACCTATGATGGCATTCCTATTTTTTTTTTAAACGTCATTTGCCTATAATAGTACATGTATTACTATAAGACATGTATATATATATGCTGACCCGGCAGACTTCGTACTGCCTTTATATGGGAAAAAGAAAAGGGCTGTTTTTAGGGTTTTCCCGGTTATTATTCGAATTTTTCCCACCTTTTAAACCTTCCCTAGACCTCCACGAATATTTCAAGACCAAGATAAGATAAATCCGTTCAGCCGTTCTCGAGTTTTAGCAATACTAACAAACAGCAATTGATTTTTATATATATAGATAGAATAGATAGATAGATAGAATAGATATAGAATAATAGAAACGGATTAAACATATTTACCTTGTGATTTACCCCACTTGATAGTGAGTCTCTTGCCCCCTATAACCAATCTATTAAAAGTCTTCTCGGCTGCATGCTCAGCCGCACCCCTTGTTGTGTATTGAACAAAGGCACATTGTGCTCTTGGCACTAGAGTTAAAGATCTGGAAGTACATACAAATATTATAATCGCACCAAACATTTAATAAAACGTTGTCTGTTTACAGAATTTATGTCTTAACCGATAAATTTTGCAAACAAATTGCTTACGCGACTAAGAAAAGACCTATATAGAATAAGTTTATCGCAAAATAAAGTTTCCAAGGGAAAATGCTTTAATTAGAGGTGAAACTGCCATGCAACACTACAAACAGTGTTGGTCTAAAATTTCTTGGGGCTTCATTACCACTGGTTCTGCATATTTTTCTCTAATTTTCAATGAAAAAGCAAAGCTAATCAAGACACTTACCTAATTTCTCCATATTGGTAGAAATGTCCCTTCAGCTCATCTTCAGTAATATTGTCAGGGAGGTTGCCAATATACAGAGTAGTCACGGTTCTATCTTCAGGCGGGGGCAAAGCTGGCATGGCAGCGGCCCTACGCATGAGCTTCTCGGCTACAGGGTCATTGACACCATAGTACCTGATAAAGAACATGAGAAACATGTAGACTTGCAGAAATTTGCTTTTTGAAATTGTTCATTAACTGGCAACATTTTATAAATAAATGAACATCCATAATGGAACTGAATTGAATTAGTCCATGCCTAGGAATTGATCTAAAGTGTAAACAAAATTAATTTAAGGGATTTTTCTGAAGATATAAAATCAATTTATTAAAAAGCTTACCTATCCTTAATGTTCTGGTCAGCCAAAGGATCATCAGGGTCAGTGGGCTTCTCATGCCTGTAAGGACACTCCTCACCACGCCTACACTCTCCTTTCACCCAGAAAGAACACACATGGGGCCTGTTCCTCTTATAATATGGAGCTGTTCTAGCTAAACGAAGCAACAAGTCATTAGCACCCTTAGACTTCAACGCAGAGTTGCTAGGCTGAGTAGGATCCGACTTAGAAATCTGATTATCTAAATTCTGAATATAGTATTCTTTATTAACTTCATTACGAGGTAGATCATCTTGTATTTTCAGTGCTGCATCTCTAACTTGGATGGGCAGTCCATACTCCAAGTCTAAAAGGCAGGTTTGGCAAACATTTTTCAACTTAGAACAAGTCTGACAGATCTCGGTTTTCTTGAAACGCATTCGGGCTCCGGGACACCAACGGAAAACTGTGAACGGTCTGGCGCATATTTTACACTCCTTGCCATATTTTTCTTTGGTCTGGAATATTGCAATTTTATTATAGAAAGTATATTTCTCGAACAATCAATGCCGTATGATAAGTAGGTAGATATAGATCAAATTATTCGTTTACGAAGGCCTATTTTATGAAATGTCAAGGTTTACCATTCGTATGTAGGGGTTATCTCCAAGACATGTTTGACACAAAATTGGAAAATCCTGAAAAAAAACAAAGACATTTTATATCACATTTTATGAATAGGGTCATAAATTAATTGTACTATTATCAAACGCTTACAGAATCTTCCCAATTCTGACGATTGTAGGTGTTTGTTGACTTCGACACAGCCATTGCAAACTTCTCTATAATCAGTAGGTGTTGTGTACTGCTTCAACTGCTTTTATACATATAGTTTAAACTAAGACAAATGGTATTGTTAAAAGAAATATAGAATAGGACAAGGCGTTATATTACGACACAGACACACTACGTACGTACTACGGTACAGCGCCATCGGCCATTTTAAATTATTTTTGTTCCAGTATGACCAGTGTAAATTGCAGATTCTGCCCTAATTACACTAGAAATCTGCCGAAATCTGCGCGAACTGAAATATGCCTCAAGGTGTCGAACCTTTCATGTTGAACCAATATTTCCTTGGTTTTGTCTTTACTTTATCAATAAATTCAATGAAAAAAGATATTTTTCGGATATTAATTATGTATTTATTTATTCAAATAATTCCTAGATTATTTAAATATAAACCTAAAATTATGTGGGTAGATGAAAAAACTAGGAAAACTTTAATTTATGTATCAACGCTAGATTCATATTCATCGTTTTTTCACTACGCCCTTGTTTTTTCATCAAACATCGACTTTCAGTTCATATTCAAAATCAGGTCTTAAGTTACAATACCCTTAATTTACTTTAAAGTACTCGTCATGTGGTCATTATTTTAATCTGCGCTACACTGTGCTTACGACCATCATCATTAACGCCAGCTACGTGGTTTTTACAGACTGCAGCAGTAATGTAGGTGATAGAACCTTGTAAACGAGCCGCAGAAAAAGAACTAAAGTAAGCTGCTTAAGTCCGTATGCCTGAGCGTGAAAACCATTTCATATACATGTTAATTGAACGAAGCGAGCGAAGTCTTCTTCAACTCGCCAAAGCTTTCGTCTGTCCACATGTACTTACACGCATATAGGTCATAGGTGTATGCACGGCCGACGCTGGCTGAATAAAATGGAGGTAGCAATGTCGGTAAATCAATTGTACGAGTTTTAGTTGCGATTACAAATTTAAATTTAACAAATTATAAATTCCTTATCGATATGTTTTTTTTATTATTTGTCTGTCGGTCTGTCCCTTCAAACACGCATCACGCTGAAACTACTAGACGGATTTGATAAAACGTAGTATGGTTAAAGCTACATTTTCAGAATAACATTTAAGACACCTACCTACTTTTAACTTTATTGGGATATGTCTAAAATTTATTGACCTTCATTTTTATTTATGTTTATGAAAACATAAAGCAATCTAAGAATTTGCTAAATTCATTGTAGTGATGAAGTAGAAGCTATGTATGAGGACATATCCGAAGCCATGCATACTTCCGAAACATACTTCACCGTTGTGATGGGGGACTTCAATGCGAAGTTGGGCACAAGGAATAGCGATGAGCTGAGAGTGGGGCCATTTGGATACGGGCAGCGGAACCCTCGAGGACAGAGGCTGGCTGACTTCATGGAGAAGAAGGAACTCTTTATGATGAACTCCTTCTACGAGAAGCGGCCATCCAGGAAGTGGACGTGGATAAGTCCCGACGGTTCCACTAAAAATGAGATAGACTTCATCGTGACGACCAAGAAGCACATATTCGATGATGTCTCTGTGATCACCGGATCCGGATCAAGGTGAAAACCGGTAGCGATCATCGAATTGTTAGAGGCACATTGAATATCAATGTTAAGCTCGAAAGGTCTGGTGAAGTCTACGCTCCGTCCAAATCCTGTCCAAATCCAAAACCCCGAAGGCTTTCAGCTGGAACTCCAAAATCGCTTCCAGTGCCTAGCCGACTGTAACACAGTGGACGAGCTAAACGACGGGTTGTTGGAAACTGTCCAAGCTGTTGAATCGAAATTCTTTAAGACCCAACGCCGAAAGAAGACTCAAAAGCTCTCAGAAAAAAACTCGAGCTAATGGCCGACCGGAGCGAAATGAAGCTGCAGTCTTCAGTTGATATGTCAGCCTATGGTGAACTCAATAGACGAATCTGGAGTTCCTTGCGACACGACTTGCGTGCTGTTAGTACTTCACGTATTGAGGCCGCAATTGAGCGGAACCAAGGCTCTAAAGTGTTCGCAAAGGATTCGTCTATTGGGCAACACCAAATGACAAAACTGAAGACCGAAAATGGTAGCGTCATTTCATCCAAGCCTGAGATTCTGAGAGAGATCGAGAACTTCTATGGACAGTTATACACCTCGACACGTAAGCCCGCTACTAACACAGCTCAGGACATCAGAGCCAAGTTAGTCCGACACTATACCGAAGATATCCCGGACGTCAGCCTGTACGAGATTAGAATGGCCCTCAAACAGCTTAAAAACAACAAGGCACCAGGTGAAGATGGAATTCCGACCGAACTTCTGAGAGCGGGTGGTAGACCGGCGGGGTAATTACGTAAAATTTGCAACAGCAATGCGACAGCAGTAGCAATGTGACAGCAGTAGCGAAGCATACATTCTCGACACCACTAATGATGTATGACAGCAATCACCGCGAGATTTACGCCTGTCGCAAACCTGTTGCGAGTAAGGTAATTAGGGGGCGGTACTTTTAGTCCTCCAGAAGTTATTTAATTCTGTCATCCTTGAAGGTACAACGCCAGAGGCATGGCACAAGAGCGTGGTGGTGCTCTTCTTCAAAAAAGGCGATAACACCTTATTGAAGAACTATAGGCCCATCTCGCTCTTGAGTCATGTGTATAAGCTGTTTTCGAGAGTCATTACGAATCGTCTCGCACGCAGGTTTGATGAATTCCAGCCTCCCGAACAAGCCGGTTTCCGAAAAGGCTTTAGCACCATAGACCACATCCATACGCTGCGCCAGATTATACAGAAGACCGAAGAGTATAATCGGCCGTTATGCCTAGCGTTTGTGGACTATGAGAAAGCCTTCGATTCAATCGAGACTTGGGCGGTGCTGCAGTCCTTGCAGCGATGCCAAATTGACTATAGGTATATCGAAGTTTTGAAGTGTTTGTACAGTAAGGCCACTATGTCAGTCCGACTACAGGACCAGAGTACGGAACAAATTCCATTGCAAAGAGGCGTGAGACAGGGAGACGTTATTTCTCCGAAACTGTTCACAAACGCATTGGAGGATGTTTTCAAGCTCTTGGAGTGGAAAAGATCTGGCATCAACATAAATGGCGAGTACATCACTAACCTTCGTTTTGCCGATGATATAGTCATAATGGCGGAATCGCTCGAGGACCTTAGCACCATGCTCAACGACCTCAGTAGAGTCTCCCAGCAGGTTGGTCTTAAGATGAATATGGACAAGACAAAGATCATGTCTAATGCTCATGTTCCACCTATACCGGTAATTGTTGGGAACGATACTCTCGAAGTTGTCGACAAGTATGTCTACCTAGGACAGATTGTCCAATTAGGTAGGTCCAACTTCGACAAAGAGGTGGCGCGAAGAATCCAACTCGGCTGGGCAGCGTTCGGGAAGCTTCGTCCTATCTTTTCGTCCAAAATACCGCAGAGCCTGAAAACGAAAGTTTTCAATCAGTGTGTGTTGCCAGTGATGACTTATGGAACTGAGACATGGTCTCTTACTGTTGGCCTCATTAGTAAGCTCAAAGTCGCGCAGCGAGCTATGGAGCGAGCTATGCTCGGTGTTTCCCTGCGAGATAAGCTATATGAAGATAAGAAAGGTTCTCGAGTGGCGATCACGAACCGGAAGACGCAGCGTAGGCCGGCCCCCCACTCGGTGGACCGATGACCTGGTGAAAGCCGCGGAGAGCCGATGGATGCAGGAGGCGAGGAGCCGCTCAAGGTGGCGTGCTCTGGGGGAGGTCTATGGTCAGCAGTGGACGTCTTCAGGCTGTTAATGATGATGATGATGATGATTGTAGTTATAATTAATTATTGAGGATATTTCCCGCGGCTGATTACGTCATACTTGTTCACGACGGAATGATGTCAGCAGCTATAATTATTACTATCTACCATGTCTGGAAGATGTATGCCACAGATTAGAGAAAAAAACAATACTGTGATTTATGCGTTAACTATAAACAACATTCAACATCTTCCGGTTTGACGTCGCCACTCGAGAACCTCTCTTGCCCAGCGGTTGTCAGTTCTACGAGTGATGTGGCCAGCCCATTGCCATTTCAACTTACTAATGAGGCATTTTATTAAAAATAAGAAATTGTATTTATGCATGATCCAATAGATGGCGCCAGTTGAGGTTTTACTAAAATCTGTCAATGTCACTGTTTCAAGCATAGACCACAGGTTAGAGGAAATATGTCGCGATACTGACTGACAAATCCAAACTCTTTCGTTTTTTTTTTTAGTTTCGTTGCGGGATACCTCGGCTTTATTTTGGATCATAATATTAACGTTTATCTATCTCGCAGATCTATTGTACTTCAATTTACTTAATAAGAATGCACCACAAACTACTTAAGAGATACTACAGACCCCTACGGACAATGTTCTCATGGTCCACTCAACTGAATTTGACGTTTCTTTGAAGGTAGTCTAAGCATTTTCTTATATTTAAACAACTCTGTGGTTTGAAAGGTTTCAACTATGTACTTACAGCACCATCTAGAAAAGAAGCAGAACTAGTTTTTTTTAAAATAAAACGCCTCATTCCTAGAGCTGTATCGGTCACTTTAGTTCTCCTACGGATCTGTGTGGTAACAGCGATTGCCACCAAATATTGAAGTCAATAAATTAATATTTTGTAACTATATTTCTGTTTACGTCATAATAATAAAAACTTTTAAATCCACCACAATTTTTTAATCGTTTATACATTGTGCCAGTGTAAATGTGAGGAAAATATGCCAAAATAGTAGAAATCTGCCACAAATGGTCACACTGGTGAGTGAAGTTAAAGTGACACTGCGCTATGACAGAGGCATATGTGTAATAAAATAAATACTAATAGTGGGTCAACTCCTTTGTTACCTATATCGAAAAGTACCTACAAGATCGTCTGGGCCTCGTTTTATAAAGCTACAAGTCTTGTACTTGTAGCGAAAAACTGGCAACACAGCCAAAAAAAAGTGAAATAATGCGTTTCATAAAGCTACAAGCGTACAACAAGTTACAAGCTACATCCCCCGATATATTGCTTTACTCTATGAATTACAAGCACTTGTTCATAGACCATAGACAATCCATAGTGTGTTTTCATTTTTAAAATGTAAAATCGAACAATTGTTTTAGTCATTACAAATGTACGGAACTACAATTTGTAAAGTTTTTTACCTGACTAAAGAGCTAGGTAAAATGAAGTACAAGTTTAGATAAATTTATTGAAAGTGTATTGTATTGGTCGTGTCACGTATTTATTAATGTTCAATTAGTTAAAATAAGTAAATATGAACTGATTATGTTTAAACCATGAGAAATTCAGCTTGAGCGAAGCCCATAAAAAATGAGTGTATCTGTATATTACAAAACCTATTATGAGAATAGTGACTTAGACCAAACTTTATTTACTTAAATAGCTTTACTTAAAAATAGAGACGCCCCGCGATTTCACCCAAAACTTACATAATTTTCCGCGGGATTTCATGAATTTCCGAAAAAAACCGCATCTATCCCAGTAATATAAGTTCATCTAAAAAAGTTCATCCAATTTGGCATGATAATCTACACTTTATCCTCTACTTAGTCTGTGGTCCCCACCGTGAGGCCTCAGTGACGTTCATAGTGATGTGCATTATACTTGTAATTTACACTTGTAATCGATAATTATGCAGCGAGCTATGGAGCGAGCTATGCTCGGTGTTTCCCTGCGAGATAAGCTCCGGAACGAGGAGATCCGCAGGAGAACTAAAGTGACCGATATAGCTCTTAGAGTTAGTAAGTTGAAGTGGCAATGGGCAGGCCACATCGCTCGTAGAACTGACAACCGATGGGGAAGAAAGGTTCTCGAGTGGCGACCACGAACCGGAAGACGCAGCGTGGGCCGGCCCCCCACTCGGTGGACCGACGACCTGGTGAAAGCCGCGGGGAGCCGATGGATGCAGGAGGCGAGCAGCCGCTCAAGGTGGCGTGCTCTGGGGGAGGCCTATGTTCAGCAGTGGACGTCTTCAGGCTGTTAATGATGATGATGACACATATGACAGAGGGCAAAACCACCATGTGAAAAAAAAATTGCCAAGTCCGCCATGTCTCGTCAGCGCTATCTATCTTGGGCTGTAGAACTACGGTTCCGTCTAGCTGCCAGAAAATCCCCTGCTACTTACCGATAAATAAAACGATGCCAAGTAAGTATCGCAAGATGATTCAAGCTTAGACTAAAAAGAGTAAAATAATTAATTGAGGTTTCGATGCTAAAGTCACACGTCACAGATCAAAAGTACTTGGTATCGATCGATGCAACAGTATCGAGTATTTACTTTCGTATCATATCGTATTTACTAATATCAGAACATCCCTATTCCCCAGCAGTAAATTATATTATATACTCTTTGTTTGTTTTGTTTTTTCTTTGAGGAAGCAAGATTTTCTGTTTTTGCGTGCGTATTTCATTGTTGATCGTAAATTCTTTTTGTTTTCAACAACAACTGCACGTGGACACCATTATAAAAAGGGTAATTTTAGTAAAAAGTGATTAAAGATGTCTATTACGACACTGGTTAGTATTTCGTTCGTTCGTATACTATATTACCCGGCACAGCATAATGATCAACATTTTACTGTCCATTTCAGTATTATTTGCAACTTAAAAAAGAGACCGCCCACGAAGACTCAATTTGGTGCTGTGGATGGAGCAAAATCAGTAACGAAAAACCGAAAGAAGTCGAAGGTGAAAACATTCAGAATGATGAAAATAACCTGTAAGTACTATGGCCCACAGGCCCATGGCTATAAAATGTAGTAGTGAGTGGTATATCATTACAGTTTACAGTAAGCTGTAATGATATCTGTATACAGATATCATGAAGCAACCCATGGTCCATGACCATGGGCTACTTCATGATATCTCTGTATATAATTATATCCAGTACCAGCACATTGAATGTACCTACTTGAAATAAATAAAAATGAGAAATATTTACAGAAATATTTTGTGATTATTCATGAAATGTGCTATGTTGATTTCTTGCTTTTTTAGAGACACAAACCACACAGATCCAGAAAGTTCAGAGAACTACATAATCACAGGAGGACTGGATGATCTCATCAAGGTCTGGCAGTTAGAAGATGGAAAACTTGAAGTGAAACACCAACTGGAGGGTCATTCTCTAGGAGTCATTTCTGTAGCTGTTAGTCCTGATGGAAAAAGTATAAATAAATCTTATAGTAATTTGCCTCAATTTGTCTGAAATATAATTAATTTCACCTGCCAGCTAAAACTATTAACTAAAACTGTCAAATTTTCACTAATGGAACTCCACAATTCCTTTCAAACTAAATACTTATGATTACCAAATATCCCAATTTCAGCTCTTGCCAGCAGTTCACAAGATTCATCCCTTATACTATGGGATATACCTTCTGGTGACAAACTCAAGACATTCGAGATGGGTGCCACAGATGTCTGGACATTAGATTTTTCACCAGATGGCAAACATGTGATCTCAGGGAGCAATGCGGGCAAGATCTTGATATTCAGTGTAGAGAGTGGAACACAGGAACAAACATTGGACACAAGGGGGAAATTCACATTGAGTGTTGCATATGTAAGATATTTTATCATTGTGTTATTGGTGATCGCTATCTGACTAAAACAAGGAGTTACCGTATCAGTTGTTTTCAGAGTCCTGACGGCAAGTACATAGCAAGTGGAGCTCTGGATGGGATCATCAACATATTTGATGTTGCGCAAGGCAAGCTAGTGCATACATTAGAGGGCCATGCCATGCCTATCAGAAGTCTCTGCTTCTCGCCTGACTCACAATTACTGCTGACTGCATCTGATGATGGTCATATGAAGCTTTACGATGTGTAAGTATTACATGTTGTTAATTTTTTAATGTTAATGTATGACACTTACCCCCAGTTTCTGGTACGTTTTTTAAAGTTAAACTCTTGTCAACTTTAAAATACTGAACACTCATTGGTTGACAATCAACAGGAACTAATCTATGATAAAATCTTTCAGAGTACATGCAAACCTGGCAGGTACACTCTCAGGGCATGCATCATGGGTACTGTCTGTAGCATTTTCACCAGATGGCAAACGGTTTGTTTCGGGCAGTGCAGATAGGACAGTGCGAGTGTGGGACTTAGACACAATGCAGTGTCAGAATGTTTTCAAAGAACATAGTGACCAGGTATTATATCTAAAATAACTCAAAAATATATGAATTTAACCTCCTTAGGTAATGTTATATCTTCTTTTCATATATGAGAGATTACATTGTGTCTCAAGTGTTTTGTTAAGTGTTGGTTCTTGAGTGGCAACCACAAACCGGAAGATGCAGAGTAGGCCTTCCCCCCACTAGGTGGAAACCGCAGGGAGCCGATGGATGCAGGAGGCAAGCAGTGCCCAAAATGGTGCTCTCTGGGGGAGCCCTATGTTGAGCAGTGTACATCTTCAGGCTGTTGATGATGATGATGGTAATGATGACATATCTCTAGTACATTCAATAGTACCTGAACATATTGTTTTTTGACCATGAAATGTAGGTAAATACAGATTACGAAAAGGAACTTCACATCATGAGCTGGTCAAGATGTCCACTGGTGAACACACCTTCACATTAGGAGGGGTTGCCATAATCATCACACTTAGCAGGCATCTTCGTGATTACAGTAGATTGTAATGCAGACCAAGGAGAATTCTGCTGCCCATATGTGTAATTATAATTATTTATTTCAGGTTTGGGGTGTGAAATTTAATGCAGAAAGTAATAAGATTGTATCTGTATCCGAAGATAAAAGTTTATGTATTTATGAGTGCCCATTATAGTGCTTATAACCTTGTGAAGTGTTGGAGAACTCCATAACGTTGGGTTTATGGAAAAAATGTGCAGCCAATGTGGCAACGATTAATAAACAAAAAAACAAGTAATAAAGTGTAATATTTTTTTTATTTAGTATTACTCAAATTAGCATTATTATTCTATTTTAATACATTTTGTTGTGCATCTGCCTCCAAAAATAGTCATAATAAGTGTTAGGAAATTATTTCTCCTCCATCTTCTTTTGCTCGGTTCTAGCAACAGAGTAGGTACTTTAACTTTATATATAACTAACAGTTCTATCTTACAATAATAATTTACATTCATACTCTCAGTTCTCAACTAAACTCTCGATAGAGAGTAGGTATATTATAGGTTCTAACCTAAATTATTTTAGTTTTTCATAAGCTGGCTAAATAGGTTAAAACACCTAATTTCAATAAAAACTGAAAAAGCGTTCTGGTTTTTTGGCGCGAACGCGAAATGTTCGCATCGTTGCGTGTATAATATTATTTTTCAAACGCGCTTTTTCCAGACTGTTTAAAGTGCTGAATTACGAGCATGAGTGTGGACAAGTGATACAATGTGGTGAAACGTGGTTTTTCGTGTTGCTTCCAAATTTCCATAGAAGCTATAGTAAAGTTGGCACCGCTTTACTAGGGCATGACTTAGACTGGACTATGATTACCTAAGTTAGACAGGACTATGACTATCCAGACTGTTATAGCCTTGAGCGTAAGCCAGGCGTAAGCGGTAAGGTCCTTTCTATTCCTTAATAGTGTCATAAAGTAGAATGTTTCACTAGCCCGGCAAATTCAAATTTTCTTGTGTTCTTCTTGCCAATAATAGCTTAATTACTCAACGTGATTACATGAACACTAATTTTATTTTGCGCAAATAAATAGAATGTATCAATAAATTACAATTAAAAGTATCACCTACATATCATTGGTTTAGCGACAAATGGCAATAGACTGAAAAACTAAAACGAAATTTGTTTATTGCCATTTGTCGCTAAACCAATGATATCTAGGAGATACTTTTAATCGTACTTTGTTGATACATTCTATTTCTTTACGTTAAATCAGTTTTAATGTAATCACGTGTAGTAATTAAGCTATTATTGGCAAAAGAACGCAAGAAAATTTGAATTTGCCGCGATAGGGAAACGTTCCACCTTATTGGCACGTTAATGGCCTTTGTGGAGAAGTAACCATTTGCCATTTCAATGTGCTCGGAGAGCACGTTAAGCCGTCGGTCCCGCCCCCTAATTACCTAATTTGCGACAGGCGTAAATCTCGCGGCGATTGCTGTCATACATCATTAGCGGTGTAGCGTAGCATACATGCTCGACACCACTAATGATGTATGACAGCAATCACCGCGAGATTTACGCCTGTCGCAAATTAGGTAATTAGGGGGCCGGTTGTCATAAGAACATCTATGGCAATCGTTACGGGTAGCCAGACGCCCCATCCCTGTTACTGGTCCCTTATGGGTTGCGAGGTCAGATGGCAGTCGCTCGTGTAATTCTGGTAGGTCGCCGCTACGGGTCGGCTCCCAATCTAACCTAGATTGGGAGCCGACCCCAATAACAATAACAAATGGGAAAAGGGGAAAGATGATGATGATGTAGACTAGTAGAAATTGTTTTTTTTTTCTATAATCTGTAAGTAGACTAGAATGACAGCATCAAATCAGATTTTTTACATGTCAGTGTCATTGAAATTTTCAAGTAACTGTAATATCAGTGTAACCATTTGGGGCAGATTTCTGCCTTTTTGGCAAATTTGACCCTCAAATTTACACTGTGGCAGATAGTGTAAAATTTGATGAACTGACAAATAAATAACACATATAGGCCAGTACACTTTAGTGTATCTATTCGATGCTAAAAAGCACTGTTAAGACCAAAAACAACATTGATCTCAAAACGTACGGTAACCTCATAGCATTTCTAAAGAGACGCTCGGACGGATATTACTTGTCGGAAATCTAAAGTATTGTTACCAACCGAGATTAAAAACTTTTTGAAAGAAGCTCCGGATAGAATATTCATATACCTGGCAACAAAGGTTACTTGAACTTTTTAAATCTAAACTAAATCTATCGTTTCTATTTATATATTTATGTAATTATAGTACCTACAAGTTTAGAATGAGCACTTGCTCAATAAAAGCATGCTTTCGTGCTAGTTATGAGCACGTCTGTCAGTACCTTAACTATTATTTGATCTCTTGGCAAGTTCCATTAATATTCGGTATTACTGGTGCATGTAGACGTAGTAGAGTTCAGTGATATTACAACAAAAGACGTATAGTAGAAACCTATGGTGAATTGCTACTCGTAAAAATTACCAATACCAAAAACAAGATTCCACGATGTTTTACAATCCACGGTTCATTTTATGAAATAAAGAAAAAACATCAAGCTCTTAAACTGTAAAAATGCCATCAAAAACTGATTAATATAATTTTGAGAATTATACTTTCAATAATTGTTTTAATTATTAAAAGGTAATGTCAATAAGCCTGTTTTTTCCTCGCAAGTGTGATGAAAAGCGTCGTATGTCACGCGTCACACTATTGTATCATTATGTACTATTTTATCATGCCTACATGGATTTTACGTTCCTATTTTTTAATGATTCCTTGACTTGAATTTTTTAGAATGCATTATTAAGTAAATACTTACAAAAAAAATATTTGTTAGATAAAAATATTTCCTATCTCAGATTATGAAAATCTCTGAGCGTATTTTAAATTAGTTTGGACAGATTTTGGCAGATTTCTAGCCTATTTAGGGCAGTCATACACATTGTCACATCGTTCGCTTCTGCCGATTTCCTGAATCGGATAATTATTTTTCGAAGCCGCGATAAAGATTTGTTTCAGACTTTCAGATTATTTATTAATGCTAAAAATAAACACATTGAAGCTACGAAATTCTAATACTTATAATTATTTACTTGTTGAGTGCCGAGCATTTGTACTGGAGTGGTTTCGTTCATGTTAATAAATCAGCTGTTCACAGGCTGTGTTGTAAAGTTCCATTGCAGTCTTTCCACAAGAGCAGACTCAATGCAATATTTATTTGCGTCTGCCCTTGAACTGACGTTGGAGTGTCTGATCAGAAAGAACATTTTTGTGGTACCTACTTACATACCAAATCAGTAACCAATGATGGTCTCAAATGCAGTTGTAAGAACATTTAACGGTTTTTAGTACATTATATCATTATTTATTTATTTAAAATTAGACGGCCGTAGTCAAACTTATACTAATCAATGCAAGTTCAGAAGATACAAATTTAGAAACAACTCAAAATCATCACAAATATGTAATATACACTACCTACCTATTTTTGCTGGAATAATTATCAACATTATTAATTTTTACATTACAGTATTCATTATTATCAAAAAAAGAGAATGCTCATGAAGATGCCATATACTGTGGAGTCTGGACTAAAGTAACTGAAACTGGTGATCCAAAGTGAGTACAATGAGGTAGCTCAGTGTTTGATCTCTCCATCAGCTGACCTCCTCCAAAATAGTTTACTTTTAACTCATTAAAAGTAAACTTTTTATTTTTTACTCGTTGAAAGTAAACTGTTTGGGCAGAACAAATTAATTATTAATGTAGGTAATACAAAACAAATGAGATAGGTACAGATAGGTACTTGTGAGTTTGGAAAAAAGAATTTTCCACTACAGATGCAAACAATCCCGCTCTATGCAGGATAGATAACTCTGATCCATAGCTTCGATTACACATGTAGAAACTACAAGAAACTTTACAGTGATATCAATTTGTTTGTTTCTTTTTACTAAGCCATACCTATACACATGGGCGTACCGGGGGGGGGGGGGGGGGGGCTCAGCTCCCTGGATTCCGAATGCTTACCTATTGTTACGCTTACACTTACGCTTGTGCTGAGATAATTTTGATGATGAGAGTAGGGTTTTTAGAGTAGGTAGTTGTAGGTAGAGTTGATAGTTTAGAATAGGACTAAAATCACTAAAAATAAGTTGAATTAATTTAAGCAACTAAAATTAAAAGGTGCTTCTTTTTTACTTGATCGATAGGTTATAAAATTGCTGAATTGTATTTAACTTAAGCACTCCGTTCGTGCTTTACTGGTATTTGATTTATGATAGTTAGACAAGGCCGAGTTAGGCCGGCTACAATACAATACAATACAAAAATACTTTATTGAACACCAAAGTACAACAATACACATGATACAAAAACAAAGGATGGTGGAACAACGGGCGGCCTTATCACATAAAGCGATTTCTTCCAGGCTACCTTTGGATGGACAGGAATAAACAATCTAAGTAATTGCGGTTGGTGCTATTACAACTATCTATATAAAAAAGAGATTAGCTATAACGTATTTAACATTATGCTTATATTAAAAACAACTATATCTATACTAATACCATACACATACATTATTATACTATACATGTAAATATACCTAATAATATATACCTATATATATAAATATATATATTATATATAAATACCATAAATACCTAAATGAATAGTGACAAAGTAATAGTAACAAGATAAGTGACACATTAATAATGACAAGATAAATGTAAAAAGAAAGAGAAAAAGAAAATTAATATTGTTCAGACAGGTGTTGTTTGTGTGTTTGTGTTGACATGTTTCTACATTACAACTATAGCCACTGCTTCGCTCGCGCTATTACTATTTATGCTTTGTTTTAATACATGACCAGCACACTTGAACATACGTTGCACGTATTTTCTGAAATATTAAATGTGGCAAATGCAGAAAATTTTTCGGGCTCGCTTTGCTCGCTCTATTAATTTTTATGCTTTGTTTTAATACATGACCAGCACGCTTGAACATACGTTGCATGTATTTTCCGAAATATAAAATGTGGCAAATACAGAAATTTTTTCGCGCTCACTTCGCTCGCGGTATTACTATTTATGCTTTGTTTTACCACATGACCAGCACGCTTGAACGTACGTTGCACGTATTTTCTGACATATTAAATGTGGCAAATATAGAAAAAATTTTTTTATTTCGCTTTTCACGTTTCTGTGAGTTCTTTGTTTTAGTAAAGAATACTTTTGCGCTCGCTTTGGTCGTGCTATCACTATTTGCACTTACTTTATTTTAATTTATAAACAGCACGCTTGTACTAACATAAACTAAAAAGACAAAATCTACTCCAGCATCATGTTTCCAAGATATGCTTTCAAATTTACATTAGTGGCGCCGCCGCCAGAGGGTTGATTTGAAGTTATGACTTGGCTCTAGGTCTCTTCAGTGGTATTTAAAAAATCGTGGGAACCCGGCCGGCTTAAGAAACTTCGGGTTTGCCCCCCCCCCCCCCCCTGGACTAAAAGCTGGGTACACCCATGCCTATGCAATTTAAATAGGTAGCTAATCTTAATATTCTAAAATGTTACAGAGACCCCGGCAAAGATTACATAGTGACTGGAGGCCTTGACTGTTTGATCAAAGTATGGACGCTGGATAATAACAAGTTGGATTTGCTCCACACATTAAAAGGGCATGGCATGGCCGTAGTTTCTATTGCAGTCAGCCCTGATGGACATAGTAAGCTTATTTATTTTAAATAATTGTGTACTAATGTTTTAATGTTACACATGTTAATTTGTTGGTCCCGGTTGTTGTTGTTAAGAAGTCGAAGCTTTTGGGCAGCCTGAAAACCGACACCAGGGCTGACCACTTGCCTACACGAGAAAAAGAAGGTAAATGGTAACCCAAGTGCTGTTATACTTATAAACAGTGTTATAAATTGCAAAGTAACAAGAGAAAGGTTTAAAGTTAAGTAGAAAAGTTTTATTTGGGGCCAGTTGTAATTTCATACCATACATGTTTCATTGAGAATGCAGTGCTTAAATGGTTTGGAAAATATGTTTTTATTACTTTATTAACCTTTTGCAGCAATAGCCAGTGCATCACTGGATTCCACCATCATGATCTGGGAACTAACAACCGGGTTCGCTGTCCACAAGATAGAGACCAAAGCCACTGATGTGTGGAAGCTGGCATTCTCCCCGGATGGTGCTCAACTGGCAACTGGAGGTTTCACTGGCAAGGTTGTCATATACGGAATTGAAAAGGCAACGGTTCATAGGACTTTAGATACCAGAGGCAAATTCGGCATGAGTGTTGCTTGGGTATGCTATACATTTGAGTTTTTGTTATTTATATCAAAATCGGCTAAAGGCATTTGTCACAATTCCTTACTGGTTCAGAGTTGGCCATTCACACTTGCGAAACAAATAACTGATATGTAATATGACAATTTCAGCGATGATGGCGCCGTCTGAGCACCTGAGATACGGCGTTTTCACATTAGACGATATAAACGACAACTACACGATACCGACATAATATATCGGCAGCTGTGCTAACGTCCGCCAGACTAGAGATAACGTTGTCGGTGTCTGTAGGGAACACAGGAACAATAAATAATTATTTTAAATAGAATTTTCACTAATGTACATTGTTAAGGTAGTTTCATAAGCAATGTTCCAATTAAAGTATTGAGACTATTTAAAAAAAAAATTAATTATCTTGATTACTTAAAGTAGGTAAGCTTACTCTAAAAAAGCTTTATTATGTAGGATCAATTAAAAGTTTCTAAGTACAGTGTCCCACTGCTCCCGCTAAATTACAATATTACTGTAAGGTACATGTTTTGGTGACAGACTAGTGAAATGGCTTATATTTATGCACTGATATTTAGTACACAATCTTTGAAATTATTAAGCAAAAATCTAGCATTTTATAATAAACATATGGTACAGGCAAGATGTGCAGCATGTTATTTTATTATTGTTAAATTGTTATACGGTTTTTGGTTCATAAGAACATTCAATGTGCTAACTTATAACGTGTCATTGGCTATGTAGGTACTACATTACAGTCAATGACTTACAGT
This sequence comes from Ennomos quercinarius, assembly GCA_910589525.2. Lineage (NCBI taxonomy): Eukaryota > Metazoa > Arthropoda > Insecta > Lepidoptera > Geometridae > Ennomos > Ennomos quercinarius. The sequence goes on along the minus strand of OU342504.1, from coordinate 11,870,187 downwards.
TGATGTCGTTATGTCTTATATAATAAAAACCGGCCAAGTGCGAGTCGGACTCGCGCACGAAGGGTTCCATACCATCATCTATAAAAACGAGCAAAAAAATCACGTTTGTTGTATGAGAGACCCCTTAAATATTTATTTTAATCTGTTTTGTTTTAGTATTTGTTGTTATAGATTGAATAGAGAGTGAAAATTCCAACTCTCTAACTATCACGGTTACTAGATACCCTACCCTGGTGACAGATGGACAGACAGACAGACGGACGGATAGCAGAGTCTTAGTAATAGGGTCCGTTTCACCTTTTGGGCATGGAACCCTAAAAAAGTCCATAAGCTTGCCTTATTATTTAAATTTTAAACATTTATTTGAACACGTTACAACTGTGAAAAATTGAAAAGGATCATTTCCTTACAGAGTCCAAACGGCATGCACTTGGCTATTGGCGCTGTAGATGGCATAGTGTACATTTTCGACGTAGCTCAAGGGAAGCTGGTGCATACAGTCACAGCCCATAAAGACTCCGTGAGAAGCTTATCATTCTCTCCTAACTCCAAGCTCCTCGCCTCTACTTCCAGTGATGGGAATCTCAAGGTTTATGATGTGTAAGTCATTTCGAGTTTCAATTCAGGTTCGGGTGAGGTTGTTTCAGTTTGTGTAGCTTTCACGTCATAAGGGATCGTTCATTAATCAGGAAAGGTTCAAAAGGGGGGAGGGGTTTGGAAAATATCACGAATCATCACCAGGGGAGGGGTGTAAGGAGATATCACGTGTATAAATTTATTTATTCTTTGAACGCTTCATTTCTAAACAAATATCGGTGCGTGATTTGACTCGCCGTATAGACAGGCCACGATATTCCCGCTTTAATTTTCCATACTTATTATTAAATTAGTATCATATCTATATTTAAAGATAATATATTAAATAAAAAAAAAATACTTTGTACCTACCAAAAAATACACGTGATTTTGGGGGTTTTCTCCCCCAAGCCAGGATAAAAAAATTGTTACACGTACGTTGATCTCGGTAATGTTATCATTATTTATTCTGTTGTAGTAAGCAATCTGTGTTGTATGGCTGTTTCACTTTTCTGTTGTACTTATGTATGTACATAAGTAGAAATTTTTATTAAAATACTAGGTGGTAGGACTTTTCTGCAAAGTTCGTCTAGATAGGTACCACTTTTGCTTTGCCAGTTATTCTACCGCCAAGCAGTAGTGTGTAAGCAATACTGTGTTCCGGTTTGAAGGGCATTCTAGCTAGTGAAATTACTAGGCAGATGTGACTGTACGATCTGATCTCGCAGTTTAAAAATCTTATTACTAGACTGTCTCAATGACGTGCGCATTGCAGTATCACGCGAAACTGTTACGTAGAGTTCCGAGTGACACTGCAATCTGTTATGGGCGGCCGTGACGCTTAACACCAGGCGAACGACTAGCTCGTCACGTCATTCGATTACATAAATAAAAAGTTATTATTATCATTACAACTTCTTTGTTGAAGAGTCAGCGCAACACTGCAAAGCACACTAGAGCACAAGTCATGGGTGCTAGCGTGTAGTTTCTCTCGTGACGTCACACGCGTGGCGAGCGCTGCGGGCGACGGTTGCGTGCGGATCTCACGCCTACCTGAGCTTAACGTACTTCACGCTTTTCACGAACATACTGACTCGGTGAGTTTAGTTCTAAGCACGAGTGTTTCTGCAAAGCATATTAGAGCAATATCACCCGAATTCAAGATGCAATATTTACTAACATTGCACTGACAGTAAAATCAGCTGATAGCAGGGATTACAAACATTTTTGGTTGTTGGCGTATTCGCCCATGAAAAAGTTTTCATACCAGCTTCATAGAGAAACTCTTGGTTGCTAGGGGCGACGGGTCGTAGTCAAAAAGTAACCAACTGTTTCCTACCCAGGACGTCAAAATTGAGGTTCTTTACGGTTGGCACCGATAAATGTAAACAAAAAAACAAAAAATGGGACCTTCTGTGTGCCCCCCGTCCTAGGGCTCACCTCCGAGGGGGTTGGAACTTAAGTATGTTTATCTCCTCACTAGTCCAAACACAGTGCCAAAGTTAAACTTTCTGCTTTCGACCTTTCCATCCACAATCATTCGGACTACCCGGGCTCTCGTAAGTTTGGCTAAATTCGTGCCAACTTGCCATATCAACTACTAAACGCTCATTGGTTGCCTGTTGATCATGGCTGTCTTCAACCAATGAGGAACCATGCCTCTAGGTTTTTTTTACAATTTATATATATTATTTAGGTATTTGGTGTATTGATTTGACACGAGTTTGATAAACGTACGAGAAACCGGGGGCTAGAGAGATAAATGCGAACTTAAGAGCTATCAAACTTTAGTGCAGACGGGGATAATGTTGCTCTTTTTATGTTACAGTTTCTTGTAAAACATGGAACGTGAAACTATGTTTTTTTTTTCAGGTATGCAGTGTACAGTTCAATTCAAGTGGCAATAAGCTGGTGTCGGTGTCCAAAGATAAAAGTATCAATATTTACGAGTGTCCAATACCAAAGGCTGAAAAGAAATAGTAAAAAGAATACTGTGTTATATTGACTTTGCATTTTATCTCCTATTCATTTCCTACATCGCTATACTTAACCCATTTCAAATAGGAAGTCACCTATGGATCATATTGGAATGTTAGCTATCAAATGACACAAAACAATTTAATGATTTTATTTATGTAAATGAATGACGTGACGAGCTAGTCGATTGCCTGATGTTAAGCGTCACGGCAGCCCATAACAGATTGCAGTATCACTTGGAACTCTGAATTAATATTATAGTTTTGCGTGACACTGCACTGCGCACGTCATCCTGAGACTTCACACAGTCTAGTAATAAGATTACTAGACTGTGTGATCAGATCATAAAGTCTCATTTGCCCAGTAATTTCACTAGTTACAATGCCCTTCAAACCGGAACACAGTAGTGGTTGCACACTACTGCTTGGCTGCAGAATAACTAGCAAAGTGGTATGGTACGTACCTACACGAACTTTGCAGAAATATCCTACCACATAGATGTTCCGCCAATATTCGATTCCTTAAGTACTGATTAACGATTATTTTAGAAACTTATCGAATTTTGGTTTTATAAATTGTCGACGGACCACTAACAGTCCGGTATATATGTTAAAAATATTAAGATTTTTTTAATATTAGAAAATATTTTTTGTTTTCTTTGCATCACACTTCTTTATAGATACAGAAGTGGAAACAATTTTATTTTGAATTTTTGTCTGTGTGTGTTGAACTACTGAACGGATTTTGCTGAGATTTGGTATGGTTATAGCAAATTTTTCAGAATAACATTCAGGATTTTTTTGTTTTCTCAATACTCAATACTCAATAATTTATTGCAACCATTATTATACATTATATACAGGTGTTAATAGCGTGTTTAAAGGTAACATAATGACCCTGCTTGGGTATAGCAATAACGTGCGGAGCGAATCGACTTAGTCTACAGTGAATCGTTCCGAAAGGAATTCTTCTAATGTGTAGTGGCATTTATCCAGTAGCACAGTTTTTAAAGCTACGGCGAATTTTTTCTCTTCTTCAATTTTTTTTAAATATACCGGTAATTTGTTATATATCCTTGTGGCCATTGTATTGGTGCCGGAACTATGCATAGCTAATTTTGACTGGGGTGTTATTAAGTCATATTTATAATTTAATCTAAGTTCATAGCCTCGATTGCAATCCGCCAGTTTTTTGAAAAATTGAGGGTGTTTCTTGACGAGTTTACAGATTTCTAGGATGTACAAAGACACTGTTGTTAGAATTTTGAATTTGATGAAGTAAGGTCTATGAAAATGTTGTGTGCTGATGTCTGGTTTAATATTTTCTGAAACGGCCAAGTGGGGGTTGCACGTAGAAACATGTATGTAATTTTTATGCAAGAATTCGTTTCTTTCTATTTTTTAAGTTTTTTTTATTTATACTCACGCTGTCGAAGGGTTGATGGGTAAATCCCTTTCGCTTCCCTATAAACGGTTAAGGCGTAAAACTAACCCGTGCGAAGCTGGGGAGGGTCAGCTAGTTCATAATAATACACCTACATGCAGTCATGCATGCACAGCTTTTTGCACTTATGGTACTTACTAGTGACTATAGGAAAGGATTGGAAGTAAAAATAAATTTGTCGGTGATGTCGGTCGGTCCTGCGATCGTGTCGTCGCCTGTAAACCGACGTGTCGTCCCCCGCACTAAGCCGGGTTGGTCTTGATTAATTTTCGGCGTAAGAGGATTGTGGCTCTACCACCGCCGCTCTTTGCCTAGGATTTGCTCTGCCCTGCATTCAAGTTGCTTAAAATATCAATATTAAGATGTAACTTAAGTTTTTGGTGAACGAAAACATCGTGGTAAACCCATATCATTTTCTATAGTGTAGCATAGGACTACGTACGACCCTCATACTAAGTACCTAGTAAGTATACCTATAGTAGGTGCCTAGGTATTTTCATGTGCTATCATATCATATAGGATATAATAATTATGTTTGTTTTACAAAATTAATGGTTCCAGGAAAACTGATTAATTTGTGACAGAGTAAATAAACGATTTTTTTATCATAATATTTTCGCACTATCTTAGCTTTGGATTTGGCTACCAACCCAGCCACGTCCAGTAGTAAAATGTAGGTACCGTGGGCGTAGCCATCAACAGCTTTAAGACGTCCACTGCTGAACATAGGCCTCCCTTAGAGCGCCACTTTGAGCGGCCGCTTGCCTCCTGTGTCCATCGGGTCCCCGTGGTTTTGACCAGATCATCAGTCCACCTAGGCCTGTATTACAGGTTTGGGATACATTAGGTACATCCATCTCGTCATCATCGTTTTTAAATATATCCACCCTATGATGGTAATCATAGCATCCATTTATCATCTAACCATAAATGGAACGGTATACTGCATACTAGGCTAAATATCAATACAGTCTGCTAAATATAATATTATGCATACCTAAACCTCAAATGACCAATTCTCATTGTCATACGTTATTGTCCTGTCCAAACGCGTACATAAAACGAGATATTATCAAAAATATTTACATCACATCGAGTGAATTGGCGTCGGCTTAATTCCCGGGAATTTGCGGGAATTACGCGGTGGTCCGCGGGGAAATCAACTTTACATTCAATTTGTTCTGTGCACAGATAAAAACCAATCTCTACGTTTTTACCTGCCGCCCAGTGCCGGGAAATTAACCAACTCCGAGCTTTTCAATTGGAAACATAAAGCGGTAAGGTTTATTTATGTTGTTCGAGTTTCATTTGGATTTCAATTTTCCGTTTTGTCTTGTATTAGGTCAGCTTATTGGTGGATAACAAAAAATGTTCTCGAATTTTGTGATTCTTGAACATGCCCCTTTCATCACGATGTTTAAAACAGCAAGTGCAAATTCCGTACATAGGTAACTTGAAAAGTACCTAATTTGGTGAAGAGCCTAGTGGAATTCGTACTAGGGTGCGCCGATTTAAAAGTCGCACGGGTTACTGCTCAGCCACTCATACTTCCCTGATCGAAGTACTAGGTACATATTGCACGAGAAGGTTTATAAGACTAAGTTATAAATCATTGTACCTAGGTACTTATTTCTTTTCAAATGCAAATATCAAGGGAACCCGTGTTTTGAAATTTTTATGTAGATAAGTATGCAAAGATATTGGACAGTGCAGCTACTTCTTTTAGTAGGAAGATTCTATACCTATAGCTACAACTGCTACAAGGTAATGTTAGTTTGAACATGGATTTAAACGAAATAAATATCTAATCTAAGTAGGTGTCTGTATGTCGCATTAGGTAATATACTGCGAGTTTTAGGGTGGGTTTTTTCACCAATGGTTAAAAACTCTAACAAACTTTGACCATTGGTTAGAATTTGTTAGAGTTTTTAACAATTGGTTACCTTAAATATCGGTGAAAAAACCCACCCTTAGCATATGTGTAATAAATTGATACTAATAGTGGGTCAACTCCTTTGTTATATCGAAATATACCTACAATTTCGTCTCGACGTCTAGTCCCTAAAAATAAGCAAGGGTTGACAGAAAAACATTTTCTTAGATATTAATTTTGTGTTTCGTAATAATTTATTTTTGTTACAGTTGCTCGTACAGCGGCTCTTATCACACCGCTTTTAGGTTCATAATCCAAGATATTACGGACGCGTGCTTTTTACTTCACATTACTGCACTAGTGTGTTATGATGATATTTCGATTCAGTTAAGTTCTCAGTATCTCACTGCAAGTTATACGTAGACTACGTAGTATCATCATCATCATCAGCCTGAAGACGCCCACTGTTGAACATAGGACTCTCCACAGAGCGCCACTTTGAGCGGCTGCTCTCCTGAATCCATCGGCTCCCCGCGGTTTTCACCAGATTCTACGAGCGACGTGGCACTTTGGTTCTCCTCCTCCTTACGGACCTTACTTCGCAGGGAAACACCGAGCACAGTTCTCTCCATAACTCACTGCGCGACATCGAGCTTAGGTACTAATGAGGCCAATAGTAAGAGACCACGTCTCAGTTCCATAAGTCACACTGGCAACACACACTGATTGAAACCTTCGTTATATATATATATATACCTATTCGTATTTTGGACGAAAAGATAGGTCGAAGAATTCTTCTTCTATACACGTAGTACATTCAATATACGTATAATAGAAGAAGAATTCTTAATTTATATATTCATTTATAAAATCGGTACATAACTACATACACATTTCCTTGGATAAATAAATTGTAGGTAGGTACTTTCTTAGTAAACATTGAATATTATCAAATTGCAACTTGTTCTGCGTACGCGACACGCCTGAACGGGCGTACCCCAACGCATGCGAGCGTGTGGGTACTACCGCAGACGTCGCGGGCAGGGGGGGACCTCCGCTCTCCTTCATACCGCACCCCATCGTTGCTCTAGCCGCCGAGTTGACTCACTATTAGTATTTATTACACATATGCCCTTAGAAAGGTTTTAGTTAGCTACATCAGCCACCACATCTATTCGCCCTAATTTTAAGCTGTCGCGCTTTATCGCAGTTTCGATGAATTTAGCTATGATTGCATAGTTGACAAGCGGTATTGTCCGCGGTGCAGGAGGTATCGATGTCGTAATCACGGTCGGGCCGCCGCCGGCTCCATTCAATGAGATGAAATCACTATGCGGCGTATGAATAATTCAGGTGCGCGGTCCTCTATCCCCCCTTCCCCACCCCTGTAATGTAGGTGCCCACCCTTCGATATTGATATAATCTTGACAGTATTTGTAAGTATATATATATTAGGCTGTGATAGTAGTGACTCTTCCTATCAATTGCTACCGATGAAATCGCGTTGATGCATATGTACAACGTTTAGTAAAATTGAATTTAAGGGAGGAGCTAGAGCTAATGCACAGTGTAGCTGATACAGGGATGTAGGTACACTAGGGGGGATCCGTTCGTTGAGTTCTAACTCGTACGCTCGGGTTACATAAATCTATCTTATACTTAATTAAGTAATTACCTATACAAATAAAAAATATGTTAATGTCCTGCTTTAATATCGCATCTGGGCTGGGAGAAGTACCTATTAAAAATATTCTATGTAATTGTTCAATAAATAATGTATTAACAAATAAGTATCAATAAATAACACATTGGCTAAGGGTGGCTGGGATGCCGAAAGGCACCAGTCTAGTGGTGGTAGGAGATGGCGGGTGAGGCGTAGGAGACGTGCGCGAGGGGCTGCGCTGCGTACGCGAGCTTGGCCACGGGAGCGGCGTAGGCGATGTTGTGAACGGGAGCGGCGGTGTAAGCGATCTTGTGGACGGGAGCGGCGGCGTAGGCGATCTTGGTGGGAGCCTCAGTGGGGTGTCCCTCGTAGCTGACGACGGCGTTGAAGCCGTGCTCCTCGTCGGCGGTGTAGTGCACGATGCGCTGCACGCCGTCGGGCTGCACCAGCGAGTAGGAGCCGTGCACGGCGTCGCCGGCGCGCTCCTCCTGCTGCTGCTTCAAGTCGCCGGTGTGCGCGTCCTGCACCGAGTACTGGAATGCGTACTGCGCCGGCGCCTGATGCTCGTACTGAACCACCGGCAGAGCGCTAGCAGCGCACGCCAACGAGAGGATTACGAAGAACTGTAATACAAAATGTACATTAGATACTTTTAGATTTTACATTTGTTAAACTAAACTTGGTCAATATCATAGTAGGTAAATGAATGCATTTGTACATTTTTGCCATGTATATTAAGGAACATACTTTGGCTGCCATTGTTGCTTATTAAGTTGTGGTTTCTTAACTGTATTAAATTCGCAAAATGTCGGAGCTTTTATACAATAACTGTTACGTCTACAATTCAGATTTTTAACATAGTGCATGTCGTGCGCCGTTTTAATTGAGTTCTGCGTATTGACATGTGGACGGTCAAGGTTATTAAATTACGAGTTACAGATTTTGCATATACAAGCTTAACGTTGCCCACGGGCTATAGGTAAGGTGTGATATGTGCATAGTGCATAGAGTTTCTACGGGTAAGACTCAGAAAAAATTAAAGCTAAAGCTATTTTGGTAACTTAGTCCTTTTTTCGGTTTACATCTATATTTTTAGAGTCAGAAATGTGAGCTGACAATAAGCGCAACATTGTTCTCAGTATCGACAACTGCGTATAAGGGAATTGTTTTTTCAGGAATAAAGAATTGCTACTGTGACTTTTCTTTTGATTATTAAAGTTGAGAGTAAGTAAATACCTAATCGCAGTGGTAGGTAGTGAGCATTCTGGGTAATGGCGCTGCCCAAATTCCTTCGTTTTCAATAAATACTGCGTTAACCAAGACACCGCTGAGTGTGCGCATTGTGGTTTAATTTTATTACAGTTCAATCTTAATAAAAATTATAAATGTTTATTTTAAACATTATATTTGAAATAAACCCTCAATAAGTGGCGACCAACAAGAATATATAAACTCCCGTTGGCACTGCGTGGCGGCGCGCCACTTTTTGCCACCATGACATTTTTGGTACCATGACTAGTAAACTGATTAGGTATATTTCGTTTTAATTTGTTAATTCATATCTCCACCAGAGTGCAAAAAACCGCAAGTTTTGCAACCTTAACCTCTGAATGTGCTATTGCAAATTATTTCTGCGACCCGTTTAATAATTCTGAACGCCTGGGGCGCACTGTAGGCGGCACGGCGTGTCACTGCGATAACTGGAACTGCAGCTGAAAAGTATAAAAACTAGTTCAGCTAATGTAAACGACACAGTCTCTTGTTAGCAATCAACTACAATGGCAGCCAAAGTAAGTTAAGAACACATAGGTATTTTAAAAACTTTGTACCTTAGGTACATGGATTGCCATAAAAATATAAAATCACTTTTTTAAAATATAGGTACTCATTAGGAATAATTTTCATTACAGTTCTTCGTAATCCTCTCGTTGGCGTGCGCCGCTAGCGCTCTGCCGGTGGTGCAGTACGAGCATCAGGCGCCGGCGCAGTACGCATTCCAGTACTCGGTGCAGGACGCCCACACCGGCGACGTGAAGCAGCAGCAGGAGGAGCGCGCCGGTGACGCCGTGCACGGCTCCTACTCGCTGGTGCAGCCCGACGGCGTGCAGCGCATCGTGCACTACACCGCCGACGAGGAGCACGGCTTCAACGCCGTCGTCAGCTACGAGGGACACCCCACCGAGGCTCCCGCCAAGATCGCCTACGCCGCCGCTCCCGTCCACAAGATCGCTTACGCTGCCGCTCCCGTCCACAACATCGCCTACACCGCTCCCGTGGCCAAGCTCGCGTACGCAGCGCAACCCCTCGCGCACGTCTCCTACGCCTCTCCTGCCATCTCTTACCACCACTAGACTGGCGCCTCTCCGCAACCTAGCCACCCTTAGCCAATGTGTTATTTATTGATAGCTACTTGTTAATAAACTATTTAATACTTTAAACTGAAAACGTTTTAATGATTCAATATTTAAGCTAAGTATGCATAAACGATCCCATAATGTTATTGGCATTTTTCGCAGACGTATTAGGGTGAACTTAACCAACTTTTAATACTTTTAAAATGTAGTTAATTAAGATAAGATAAGATAAGATAAGATAAGATAAGAATTGGCTGAATCTTTAAAACTTTTTAACAATTTCGTTCATTAAAGTAATGTTAAAGTAATGAGACTTTATGATCTGATCACTCAGTCTAGTAATCTGATTACTAGACTGTGGGATGTCTCAGGATGACGTGCGCAGTGCAGTGTCACGCGAAACTTTATTGTTTTAAAGTTCCGAGTGACACTGCAACTGTTATGGACAGCCGTGTCGCTTAACATCAGGTGAACGACTAGCTCGTCACGTCATTCAATAGCATAAAAAAAAAAAAAAAATTAATACCCGGTAACGTTAATTGTCCCGGATAAAAGGCATCCATGATGATTTTCGTTGTATTACTTGTAATACCTACATGATGTAAGCAAAATAGGTAGATATACTCAATATTGCTTCTACCTTGGTTAAAAGCCGTTTTGACGTGAAGCCATGTCTCAGTGTGGAAAGAAGCAAAGATAGTAAAGATATCAGTAGTAACTTCATGAGATATCTACAGTCCTATCGTGGATCTTTTGTATCAATCAATTTCAAAGTGAAGTTAGTATCTTTCTCTCTGTCTCTAACATGTTCTCGCCATTAGGTATGTACGTACCTATCATTAATTTCAATGAAATGGTCAAATGAGACTTTATGACCTGATCTCGCAGTCTCATGGGTAATGTCTCAGGATGACGTGGCCAGTGCAGTGTCATGCGAAACTTTATATTTTAGAGTTCCGACTTCCGATTGATACTGGAAATGGGCGGCTGTTACGCTTAACATCAGGCGAATGACTAGCTTGTCACGTCATTCATTAACAATAAACTCCATTGAAATAGAAATAACTTAATGGCATCGACAGGAACATTTTATGTGTTACCGTGACGGAAATTGATTCCAATTTAGATTGCCTAGCGTAAAAATTGCAGTGTTTATTTCACACCTAGAAACAATAGTAAAACGTATACTAGATTTCACCACTATTGATTAAATTGTGTTTGGAATGTTATTGGTTACTTTCTGAACCCTTTAGTAGACGGTCCGTCTCATCCGGTATTCTATTATAGTTAATCAAAGGAATGTCAGACACGCGGACGCCCGTGAGTTTTTTAATTGTTAATCAATTGTTATGTAAAACGCCAGCATTCGCCTTTTTGATAATAGTATAGGTATCCGGGTAGTACAACAGGTATGCATTGTACAATCCAGAGCTCAGATCATTCTAGCAGACTAACGGTATTTTTATCCGCCGACCATCAAGCGCTAATTTGTCAATTACAGAAAGGCTCCAAAAACACTATTTCATTTTGCAACTGCCTCTTTTTACCAGTATTTAATAAAATTCAAGCCTATTCAGCTGTACCTAATATCAATACACCAAGAAAAACTAGTAAGCTGTAGGACTTTTCTACAGGAGTTCGTCTAGGTAAGTAGATAATCTGGTGCCAGATAATCTGCCACCAAGCAGTACTTAGGTACCTACACAAAGGACTATTGTGTTCTAGTTTGAAGGGCATGTTAGCTAGTAAAATTACTAGGTAGATAGTTATAGTATAGTTTTGTGACCTGAGTCTACAGATCATATATTATGAAGAGACTGTGGTGATGTCTCAGGATGACGTGCGCAGTGCAGAGTCATGTAGGTACTAAGATCATGCAGGCTCTATAATTTAGAGTTCTGAGTGGTTCTCCAATCTTTTTTGGGCAGCCCTTGGCGGTTGATTGGTTCGCTACGCCGATAATTCACAAAATAGAATTATGATATAAAAACAGTGTTCGTTTAAAAACTTAAAATACCTTTTTAAGTTTTTAAACGCAGTTATTGAAAACTGTATGTGAGCCAAAATCGAAATCAGTTCATCTGCGTCGACGTAAAAGCCATACAAACAATACGCTTTAGATTTATATTTATGGAGGTTTTTTAGTAGGGAGGACATTCATTTTCAGCCTGATGCCAGCCGTTTTAGTCTAAAGTCTTGTTTTAAAGTTTAGGGTGCGTGAACTTTAACCTAAAACTATGAAAAATGACAATGATGTTTTGGTATCGTTTACGCATAGGTACCTACTTATTATGAATCATTAAAACGTTTTCAGTTTAAAGTATTAAATAATTTATTAACAAGCAGCTATCAATAAATAACACATTGGCTAAGAGTGGATGCCGAGAAGGGCCAGTCTAGTGGTGGTAGGAGATGGCGGGCGAGGCGTAAGAGACGTGCGCGAGGGGTTGCGCCGCGTACGCGAGCTTGGCCACGGGTGCGGCGTACGCAATGTTGTGGACGGGAGCGGCAGCGTAGGCGATCTTGTGGACGGGAGCGGCGGCGTAGGCGATCTTGGCGGGAGCCTCGGTGGGGTGTCCCTCGTAGCTGACGACGGCGTTGAAGCCGTGCTCCTCGTCGGCGGTGTAGTGCACGATGCGCTGCACGCCGTCGGGCTGCACCAGCGAGTAGGAGCCGTGCACGGCGTCGCCGGCGCGCTCCTCCTGCTGCTGCTTCACGTCGCCGGTGTGCGCGTCCTGCACCGAGTACTGGAATGCGTACTGCGCCGGCGCCTGATGCTCGTACTGAACCACCGGCAGAGCGCTAGCAGCGCACGCCAACGAGAGGATTACGAAGAACTGTAATGAAAGAGAAAAAGACGTAAATCTATATTTAAAGAGAAAAAGACTTAATATATTAAAACAAAAGGTTCTGTATTGATTAACTTATAAGTATTATTTTGCAGAATATAAGCTCACCTTAGCGGCCATTGTTGGTTTTTTGGTACCTGAAACTCAAGTGTGCCATTTGCAGTGCTTGCACTAGTTTTTATACAAGTTATTGTCACCTGTAGCCGTGTAGGCATACGGTAACATATAGGGCCCCGGGCGCTGATAATTAAGCTGGCGTGATTGAGAGGTGAAGGTCGGTAACCTCTGCATGGTTCGCGTTTGGTGCTCGGCGAAAGTTAAACTTCAGGCGACACTGAGTACCTATATTGTATAGGTAGGTGTAGGTGTACGCAATACACGTATTTTAGTTGACATGTGGGGTCGGATCAAGCAAGGCAAAAAAGCAAAGCATGCACTTGTTCTGTGTTTAGGAGTCAGAGTGTTGCAAGATAATCGCTGGTGTAATCATACCTGCTGCTCGCAGCTCGCACGTAGGTAATCATAAAATGACACGAACTTAGAGACTGTCATAGAGATGCTGAATAAAGAGGAAGAAGAAAATAGTAATCAAATAGCACGTAATTAACTTGTGGGACCATGGTTCTCGTAGTTCCTGGGCCTCTTATACCTATGCACCTACAGGGAACCTTATAGGCCTGCAGTTAAATCAGAATGACTCTCTGTCGTCGAAAAGATTTCATTCACAAATCGACCAATTTATGAATGAGATCTTGACTTGAGCACAGATCCACAACTGGAGCGCCGTTTTATGGCAGGTCAGTAGGAATAGGTATAGATATACCTAACCCTATACTGCACTGGTCTAGTGCGGGATATTTCATGCCTTTATGGTTTGATGCCTCGTCAAGGATTTTTATTTAATACAGAATTCACATGCTACGTAGTAGACATAAGCATGCTGTTTTCGAGCAGATACTACTTAGTAGCATACAATTGGCATGTGTATACGAAAACAGCATGCAAATGTACACACTCGGGAGAGCATACTGTGAATGAGCATACTAGCAAAAGTGCTTTTCAGTAGCATGTGTATTCCAGGCTTAGATAAATATCCAGATCGATTACTTATCCTACTGTAATTAATACAGTTTAATTGTTAATAGGCTACCTAAATTACTTAATGCTTATGTTGTTGTCGTTAGCGTACCCAGTGTGAATGTAATAGTAGGTAGATAGATACCTTACAGTACTTATAGCTTGTGTATACTCTAAGATACTTATTAGATTCTCTTTACTGCACCTACACACATAATAATAAAAATTACAAATGAAAACAGTTATTTAGAAAAAGTGTAACAATGGGCGACCTTATCACTAAAAGCGATCTCTTCCAGGCAACCTTTGTATGGTGAGAATCTAACTAACTAGGTTCCTACCTTACACTTGAGTCGAAACGATTGTCCATAGAGATTAGCGAGCACGCCACAGGCATAGACTAGGTACCTACCTACACAATTACACATAGCATGACCTGCCTTCGTAGACGTTGATTGCCTAATTCTGTTGGTTTATTAACCTGTCACGTTATGCATGTTATTTCTGTACCATTGCATTCAATTCCAAATTGGTGCCTAAGTAGGTGCCAACTGCCAAAATAACTTTAGGACAGAATAAAAGCAATTTTATTAAAGTAGAGAATTAGATAGGATTTGCTTAATGTGTTTGAATTGTACTAAATATTCTCAACCTACCTAGTTGTTTTTTTTTTTCAGCAACATTGTCATGGTTTGTTTTTAAACTTGCTAACGCCTGGCATTTAAGGCTGCTGTGTACGCAGATCCATTATCTCGCTCGTGCATTGCGACATTTTCAAGATATTAAATAACTGAATTTACTTACGCAAAATCTGGCTCAACTATATTCTCATGAATGACATTACAAATGTTCAACAAAAATATCATAATAATCCAAACAAGTTTTCATACATAAAAACGCTTACGAATGAAAAAAAACTTTGATACCGTTGTATTCATTAAATCTTGTTTGCATTAATATAAATGATATTTTTGTTGAATATACATATGTAATGTTATTCACGAGAACATAGTTCAGCCAGATTTTACGTAAGTAAATTCGATTATTTAATATCTTCAATACTGTAGCAATGCGCGAGCGAGATAGTGGATCCCCGTATATAGCAGCCTTAAGCTTATTGAAGTAAATGATTCCCCTATAAAGGAAAGAATCGATCAAATAGTCATTCGCAGTCACATAAATCGCAAACTTTCACCACAATATTTAATTACAATTAAGGGCGCTTTCGGCTTAAACCGACATACTTCGCATGAACAAAGCATTCCATTACGAAAGCAATAAATTACATAATAGGTACAAAACCGGAGATAAATTCTTTTTGAGAAACAAGTTCAACACATGACCAGTTTAAAGGAGCCTCGAGTTTGGCTTGCAGTAGTTTTACTTCGTAGAGCCAAGAGAGGCTTTGCGGGTAATTTTAAAGTGGTTGAAGGTTGCCGGTAAGGAAATTAAAAGTAGTTTGGTGACCATTTTGACCGAGGCCTTGGCCGATATCGGCTGGGCGCGGTCCTACACGTAGTAACATGGTTGTAACTGTGTAACACGCATCGATGATTGATGTCTCCGACGTTACACGTATGTGTAGGTAGGTATGTAATAAGGTATTGGACACGATTCTTTATATGTAAGTACTTTGAGATCAGATACATTCAATTTGAACTTGTAATGCGATACATTAATTTTCACCTCACTAGCTCGGAAAGATTCTCTTTGTCATTCAAAATCTGGGCGCAAAAACGCATTTTTATCGCTAGCGTGGAAAGTGTTTTTAAAATTCGAATGATTCTATTCAATAATTTTCTCGTCAATCACAGATTTGCCCGAATTTAACCTTCTTGATTTTGCCAGTCCACTGAAAACTCATTAATACCACAGACTACCTCCTAAAAGATACCATCTTTTTTCGTGCACCAATCTCATTTTTAGAATAATCGCACTGTCCAGCACCAAAGAGTATATAACCAATACGCTATCCAGCACGGCGACTGCATGGAAAATGGATGAAAAACACTTTTTCTTTAATTTTCCATGAATCACGTGACCAGCTTGTCGTTTACCTGATGTTAAGCGTTACCGCCATCCATAGCTAAATTAATAAGCTAAAAACTAATCTTTTCTTAGCCTTTTAACGGTTTTTCTTGCATTTTCCTCGCTGTAGTGAGGTGAAAAGTTGTGTGTTGCACTCGGCAGCAAAGTTTTTCTGCGTATGCGGAAAGAATCCTGAGCGTAGCGAAGGTTTCAAAGGTTCGTACCTTTGAAACCTTCGCTACGCTCAGGATTCTTTCAGGATTTTTTGGAATCCTAGAATCCTTCGCTTGCTCAGGTTTCAATTCTAGTACTCGCGCCAAAAACCAACTTTACAGCCTTGTATAACAAATAACTATTACTGGCCTGATAGCTCAGTTAGTAGCTCTGCCTTCTGAACTGTAGGCTGTGGGTTCGATTCCCACCCGGGACAAACATTTGTGTAACGAACATAGGTGTTTGTTCTGGGTCTGGGTGTTATATTGTATTCTATGTATGTATTTACAAAACAATAAGTATCTAGTATTGTATCAGTTACCTGGTGCCCATAGTACAAGCTACGCTTAGTTTGGGGCTAGATGGCGCTGTGTGAAATGTCCACACATATATATATATTTATTTATTTTTAAACTTTCTTTTTAGGTAGATGTGGAATACGAGGTTGGGTAATTGTCGTAATAAGTTTATACCTATATTAAATATTATTTTTAGAAAATTGTTCTGCTACAATATAAAGATGATCTGCAAATGCTGCAATATGTATTGGTATAATTAGTAGACAAATTTTGAGATAACTTTTATTATGATTATGTTTTTACTGATCAAAATGGCTGAAAAATTTGAGCTGTAAAAAACCCGAGAGCTTTAAAAGTGAAAACTTCTGAAAATTCTAATTGGCCTTCTGTAATTTTTTAATTTAGGTATTTGTATTTTATAATGCTAAAATGGGCTAAGCTTACGATTTTTATATTTATTTATGCATAACGGTTTTCCTAAAATTGAAATATGAATTAAAATAGCAGTCTGTACCTACTTAGGTTTAATACCTACAATACAACATTGAATACAGGTTAGATTGGGAGCCGACCCCAGTAACAAATGGGAAAAGGCAAAGAAGATGATGATGATGAATACAATATTGAATACCTTTTTTTACGGGCAATGTGCCTTTATTCCTTAAACTAACTACTACAATAATATAAACTAGCTACACTATCTACTACAAAGAACAATTTGGACTGTATACTAGCCGCGATGGCCTATAGACAGTCCAAATGCTCCAGCCCACTACCGGTAGGTAGCGTACCCAACATACTGGCGGCATTGCGTCGTTGAACTGCAATGCTGATTCGTTGAGCCATATAAGAATACCTATATGACACATGGTGGTACTAGCAACCAACCTACATGTAGAAATAAGTAAATTAAATATCAACACATACTTTAACAGGTGACCTGCAATAATTTACTTTAAAGGTCTACAACTTGTCATTGAATTTAATTACCAAAAGGTATTCCAATAAATTGTAGTAATCATTTCTCACGGTTGACTTATTATTATTTTACTATAAAAATGTGCGTTAGATATCTTACTTATCGCCTACGTATGAAACTGTATAGTAACTGCTAATTAAACTGGTGAAACAGGTTTAGCTATATGACTATTTATACGTAAGTACTATAATGTATTCTATGGTATAACTATATCATTGCTCCAATTTTCATTTGAAATTGCCAAACTTTAATTTACATAATCAATGTGCGCCTGAGCGGATTGAGTAATGGTCACTAAAATCTTTGTTACACATGTTACTAATGTACGTTTGATTACAGATTAATATGTAAAGGAAAAATTTTTTTTTTATATAATAAAAGGGATAATTCTTAAGAATTTCTCAATAGATGGCGCTGCCAACCCCGTAAGTTGGTTGTAAAAGGTGAAGGATAAATTCGGACACGAGACCACTTGTCACGGTAGCTTAAGTACCTTGTAACGGGGTGCCCTTTCGGCTAGCTCGCCTGGACACCTCGTTATACAGGAGATCTAGCCCTAGGCCAACCTAAAGCATGTCCCGGCTTTAGGGACGGATGGATGCGGGTTCAAGTCCGGCTCGTGATTCAAATTTTTCCTTTACAAATTAATCTGTAGATTACGCTGAGCAGGCGATACTGCTATAAAAATCATAAATACGTTTGATTAGTTTGATTTATCTTATGACCATCGAAGTTTATTAATTGACTGAGATGGAGGAAACAAAAACACAGATGGTATCAATTGCTTATTAAAAATAGGTTAAGTAAGTAAGCATGTAGTAGACAGGTTTTACTAGGTGGTAGGACTTTTCTGCAAAGTTCGTCTAGGTAGGTACCACCGGTTTGCCAGTTATTCTGCCGCCAAGCAGTAGTGTGCAAGCACTACTGTGTTCCGGTTTGAAGGGAATTGTAGCTAGTGAAATTACTGGGCAAATGAGACTTTATTGTCTGATCACTCAGTCTAGTAATCTGATTACTAGACTGGGTGATGTCTCAGGATGACGTGCCAACCACCACACGAAAGAGGCTGGAGATGGAACTTTTGGAGTACTTTTCTTGTGTGGCTCAGCGATAGCCCGTGCGACTTCCTAACCGACGCACCCAGGTTCAAACCCCACCCGGTCCCAATGCACCAATGACTTTTCAAGTTATGTGCGAAATCGCACTCGCTCTGCACGAAGGTTTTCTTCACCGCAAGAATCACAAAATTCGAGAACATATTGTGTCGAGAACCTTTCTTCCCCATCGGTTGTCAGTTCTACGAGCGATGTGGCCTGCCCATTGCCATTTCAACTTGCTAATTTTAAGAGCTATATCGGTCACTTTAGTTCTCCTGCGGATCTCCTCGCTCCGGACTTATCTCGCACAAAGAGGCATATGTACTACGTACTAGAGAAGCTATTCGAAGCACAAATAGTTGTCATTTTTTGTATAAATAAATTAAAATCCGCTACAGCGCTTTACGAGATTAAATCGTCTAACTAACGATCACAATACGCAGCGCTAGTGCAATGGCACATTCGGATCATAATTTTTACTGCTATTCACTGGCTGCACGTGCAGTCGCTTTGAGTGCTGAGCATCGTATGAGCGAGAAGATGCTCATAGGCATATTTGCAGTGGTTGACAGTGCAAGTTAGAGATGTCCTGTCTGGTGTATACATAGAAGTCTTTGATCTCGAAGGGAAACACCGAGCACAGCTCTCTCCATAGCTCGTCGTTGCGAGACTTTGAGCTATACTAATGAGGCCAACAGTAAGAGACCATGTCTCAGTTCCATAAGTCATCACTGGCAACACACACTGATTGAAAACCCTCGTTTGTAGGCTCTGCGGTATTTTGGACGAAAATATAGGTCGAAGCTTGCCGAACGCTGCCCAGCCGAGTTGGATTCTTCGTGCTACCTCTTTAAGTTGGATTCTTCGTGCTCTTATTTTTAAAGTAAGTATTGAACTGTAATCTATCACAGATAATATAGGTAATACTATACCTACTACTTCAATTAACTAACCATTCCCTTAATCCTATGAGCCTATAGGTCCATACCATGCATATTAGTATCTTCATGCAGCCCTGTGAAGAAGTCCTGAGTTCCAAAAGTGGGATGTTACTATAAAGAAATCAGCATGCCAATAGGTTCTTATTAACAAAAATGCCGTTCGACAATATCAGCACATAGGTAATTATATAGGCACCTATACGTCGCGTCGGTCGGTACATATGTAGTAATATTTATTATACAATCGAGATAGCGAATATTAGGTAGTAAAAGTTAATTGGTATTTTATTGGCACTATCTACCATTTGTTTATTGCAAGTAGATTGGTAGGTAGATATTAATATCACAAGTCGATCATGATTCATATAGGATGTGACTTACAATATTTGAAACTGGCTGACCTGCCCCGTTTCTTATAAGTTAATTTTACGATTTCATCCCCCTCCCTTACGTCTCTCCACTATCTCACTATTTGCCCTTTCTTTTCTCTATCTTCCTTTCTCCATTCCCCTTCCTCCTTACTTCTTCGATTTCCCTTTTACAAACATAATACTTACCTACCTATTTGTTGTTCAACCCTTCAATCGTCCATCCGGCCGTTTGTAGTACGGTGCGGAACTTTTATCTAAAAAATCCTTTATTTCCGTTTTGGATGAAACAAACGTAAGAGCCTGCTCAGAATTCCAAAGACTAGGTCTGTACATTAAATGACACCAAAATTGATCCATCAGTTTTTGAGTGATGATTTTTTTTGCGCTTAGATATCTAAAACCTATGCATTTGGATTTGGATTCTACTACTATTTTAATAGGTGATAAAAAAATCTTTTCTAAATTAAGTACCTACCTATTTCTTCTTTTACCTTGGCTAAAGTTCAGTCACACACTTAGGATTTTTTCATACATTGTAAGACTATATTTATGGTTACAGTTTTATCTTAAGTACCTACTTAGGAATAGCTTGGAACGGGCTTCGTTAGACAAAAAAAAATCACCGAAGCTAGGCGTAGGATTACGGTGAAAAATATATATATGAATTAGTTTTGCTAAAGTAAGTATCTACCTCTTCAAAATTCAATTAAGACACATGAGACAGAGACATTGATATACTGTGTATTAATTCTAATTTCAATGTCATCTCAAAAGAAAAAGCTCCTTGAACGGTAGAACGGGAGCTTTTCGTAACACCACTCATTAGTAATTTTTACTAACTAATTGAGAGTGTAGTTTAGATAAGTCCTATAAGGTAGATACAATCTCTATATACTACTACTAATACTACTAATAGGAAAACGTTGTAATATTTGTATGTTTATTGCTTTCCTAAAGAGCAGGGTCTATTTTGATGAGGGGTTTTCAATAATCAAATAGATGATTTTTTTGTGCGCGTTCGCGTTTTATGCATTCATGGTTATCTAGTGTTTTAGATTTTTGATAGATTTATGTTTAGTGGCAATGACAAACGATAAAATAAACAGACAGATATTAGCTTAGGGTTCACTTGCGCTCGTTGCATAGGTAAGCCCATGTAACACCAGACCCTTGCATCCTGCATGGTCTACACTTTTGAAGAACTCCAAGTTGCAACCCAAAGGCACAGTTAAAGGATGACCTAAATAATCATCAATGTTGACCTTATACTACGTATATCTATGTACACTAAGCCTAAGAAAACAAAATAAGTGAGTAATAAAAAGTTATAAATAAAAAACAGAATTTAGGTCACTATCTGATGTTGACATGTTGACATGTTGACCAGATTCAGAACTGTGCTCCAATTAGTACCTAAATAATAATAGTTGTTACTAGAAAACATGCCGAGGAATAACGAACACAATTTCATTTCATTTATTCCAAAACAAAATAATTGTATGAGAACATAATAGGTACAGTACAACAAATATACAACACAATAATTATTACAAAAACTTTAGGTTCCTATAAAACTTGACCAAAGAGTAACTGGCACTTTGTAATTGTATATGCTTTAGAACAATACACTTTAATCACCTTCACCATGCTATGCATGGCGTCATATCTTATTGGCAGTGACCTAATACAAACCTACGAAGGGTCCACTCTAACGAAAACAACTTGAACCATCTAATCAATGTTTATTAATCTACAGAAAGTACTTTATGATCTTGAATGAGTTACATAAATGATCCAGTTATAGACTTTCGCCCCAGGGTATACCATGCCTTCCACACACATAGGCACATGTGTTGCGTCTGGCGCAATTAGACGTTGGTATAAAAGCACTCAGTAACAGAGTAGTGATACATTAAGTCACTGTAAACCAATCAACATGGTAGCTAAAGTGAGTGTACCTATTAATATGTAACAATAATTAATAATTCATTCTAGAAACAGAAACCTACATCAAATTTATTAAATACAGTGTATATTAGTGTAAATGTCGAGTCTGCTCTTACCAACATTTGTTAAACTAACCTTAATGAGAAAGTGATTCCAAATCAGAGCAGACCTTGTCAATCAGGGTTATGGATTAACCAGGGTTCAGGGTTTTGGTTTATACCTACCCAAGATATGATATACCTAATGAACAAGCAAACACCTACCTACATTGAAAAAGTGTCATGGATAATCAATTACACACCGTACTTACGACATTTGTGTTTACAATAATAAAATTTGTATTTTAGTTCGTCATCCTGTCCTGCCTGGTCGCGGCTGCGGCTGCCGTAGCGGTCCCAGTACACTCGGCCACTTACCACGCTCCCGCACAACTGGCCTACGCCGCTCCCGTCGCTAAGGTGGCCTATGCCCCTGCTCCCGTCCAGTACGCCGCTGCTCCCGTCCAGTACGCCGCTGCTCCCGTCCAGTACGCCACTGCTCCCATCACCAAGTACATCCAAGCCGAGCCTGAAGCGCCCGCTCACTACGACTTCTCATACTCCGTCCACGACACCCACACCGGTGACATCAAGGAGCAGAAGGAAGCTCGTTCCGGTGACGCCGTCCAAGGCTCCTACTCTCTGGTACAACCCGACGGCGTGCACCGCATCGTCGACTACACCTCCGACAAGGTCAATGGTTTTAACGCCATTGTACGTTACGAGGGACACCCTACCGAGGCTCCCATTGCCAAGCTCGCCTATGCCGCCCCAGTGGCTAAGGTTGCGTACGCACCCGCTCCCGTTCACTACGCCCAGGCTCCCATTGCCAAACTCGCCTACGCCGCCCCGGCTGCCGTAGCCAAGGTTGCCTACACACCCGCTCCCGTCCAGTACGCTGCCGCTCCCATCCAGTACGCTGCCGCTCCCACCCACTACGCTGCCGCTCCCACCCACTACGCTGCCGCTCCTGCCCACTACGCTCCCGCTCAGTACGCTGCTGCTCCCGTTGCCAAATTGGCCTACGCCGCTCCTCTCGGACACGTCAGCTTCTCTTCCCCTGCCATCTCCTACCACCACTAAATGTTATATGTTGTTAAATTAAGTTAGGTATTTATATTGTTAAATACACAGTCAATTCGACATTCTCTTTTATTTTCCTCCTAGGGGAAAGAATTGCACAAGGAGGCGTCAAAACGGCGTATCCGATATCAAAACGCTCCAAACGAAGTTAGGAGGCAGCGTGCGGATAGTGTCGGAGAATCAATTGAATTATGTAGCATTAAGAGGCGAGTGGGTCCGGTTACGCGGCACGTCTACCGCGGCCCGCTGGGACGCCCCGACGCGACGCATTGCTTCTGACACCTATTCATTCGGCCAGTTTAGAGATGTTACCGATGTAGTTTCGGCCGACATACTCAACTAAATTTCCCCTTTGGGACCTTGGAAAGTTAACAGCTCGGGAGGCAGGGTCTTTCTAAACCGCCAGTTCAGCAGAAACAGCGCAACGTACACTTTAATGATTGCAAGCAAATGCGAATTGACAGCCGCGATGGCAAAAGTGGTTGTTAGAATAAAACGAGGGCTCGTGTAGTTTGTGATGTGAATATTATATTTGATCGCGTCTGTTGTCATAAACTGAAGGGGTTGTTCTGGCTTGTCAATAAATATTTGCTGTACCTAAGTATTGTTGTAGGTTTATAGATTGGTAATAGTTTTTTGTTTACAATTTTGGAAGTAATTATGTAGCCATGATTACTTAGCAATAACAATACATAGGATGGATAAAACTTTTTAGTTACCTAACTACTTTAAATTTTTAACCACCCAAAGTAGATAGTTATCGATATTGTGAGCTCCTAGTTGGATGATCCCTAACACCTAACCGTCTAATATTTTATTTGATCCAAATTTGATTAAGTGGCGGAGTCAAATCCAGTACTTAATTAATACTTAATCTAAATGACGTTTTGTGCCTTGCATATTTTTTTACGATTGTAATTTGTTTTGTGCATAAATAAATACCTAGATATTTTCCTCGTTTATGAGGGTCATTGCCCCCTAAAATGACACCTGATGAAAGCAAAATATATCATAAAAATCCTGTTTAGGTATAATTTAACAGCACACATCAACATATTGACAATCTCCACCTATTGAAATTAATGAAATCAACTACGTAATAAGAAACATTGCGAAATGCTATTTCGCCATAGTGAATCTACCAAAATCAAAACCCATGGAAATGTAGGTACATAAAGCTATCAGAATTCATTTCACTACTTCAATGTATTTATGACATTCGATCTCCCAAATCCACGGTTGTGGATAGAACGAAATAAACGCCGCAACAAAGTGCTCAAACAGAATATTAAACACATCAAATAAATAAGCCAAAATATCAATGCTTAAAAACAGCATAACTTCTATAAGTTTCGTATGGCACATACGTCGTTTGTTCCTTACGTTATGGAAAATGTTTTGCCAAAGTTTTACAATGCCACAAAGGGTTGGATCGCGTTAATCCCGCTATTATCGGATAATGAACTATTACCCCCTTCACCATTTACACCCTTGCTTCACCCCCTCTCCCGCCCGGTAGTTTGTATAACTATTAGGAGGATATTACACCGCATGTCGATATTCCTTGGAGAGTCGGTGGTAGGGTTTGATGATGTTGATATCTTATAGCAACATTGCATTTTTTTTTTTAAATTAACAGTTTTATTATTTAGTCACATTCGAGACGATTTTTTCTGCGGCGTTTGTAAGAAAGGTGTTCTCCCGCATATGTTCGTCACCTACTACTCACGCCAGCACAAAAAAAAACACAAAACACTAAATATGAAATAACTGTTCAATACTTGCTATTATTACGCGTGACGGCAACTTAAAAACTAGTTTTATGATAAAACTTTTTTGTTTCCATTTTACACAGATTTACTGTCGATTTTAATAAATCTTTAGTTATTAAGTATATAAAATAATAAAATACAATACCCTTTTATTTAACAGGCAAGTGGTCCTACGAGCTGGATATGAATCAACAGCGATCTATTGACCGTTACAGGAGTTGTAACGCCAGGGCTAATCACCTGCCTACACGAGAATAAACAAAAGAAGTATTGTAAAAATTAAATCTTCATACTGACTTACCATAAAGAAAAAAAATGAATACTACGTACGAAGAAAGTGCTTATCGAACTCTCATGAGAGTACGACTCATTTTGGATACATCCTTCACACCAATTTCAATTATGTTACGCTGTTCAAATTAAAACTTCCACAGTTGTCAAATTAGCTAACAGTGATGTTCACCATGAATAGCAACATACTCTTCGTCAATAGCACGATAGCAAAACAGCAAAACATTAGCAATTAACCAAATAGTGTTGACCTTAGGATCATGTTAAAAATGTATACCCAATTCACAGAGAATGCAATAGTTTGATAAGCATAGGCTTTTACAGTAGGGCCAAAATAAAATGGTCATAGTTTGACACGTGCTTGCGTGTGCGAGTATTGTAAATATATTGCAGACACGTGCTTGCTCTCGTGTGTGCAATCGCTTCCGGATGACCCGTGTCGTGTTGCACTGGAAATTTTTGCGGCTTCTAGTGTGGACTATGAAATTTGATACTGAAATGATATGGGCGTCGATATAGAGATTGGTTTAGAGCTACGTATCTCGTTTTTCTGACACCATTGAAGTATTGACAGCTGCTACCTAGATCTTTCATCATCAACAGCATGAAGACATCCCCTGCTGAACATAGGCCTCCCCCAGAGAGCACCACTTTGAGTGGCTGCTCGCTTCCTGCATCCATCGGCTCCCCGTGGTTATGACCAGGCCGTCGGTCCACCTAGTGGGGCGCCGGCCTACGCTGCGTCTTCCGGTTCGTGGTCGCCACTCGAGAACCTTTCTTCCCCACCGGTTGTCAGTTCTACGAGCGATGTGGCCTGCCCATTGCCTACCAAATAATTCAAATAATTATGTATGTGTAAATGTAAATATATACCCCTTTCCCCTTTGTATTGTCTTTTACGTAAAAAAGTCTGAAACCATTTGGATAAAATTTTGCACACAGATTGCTTATACAATACTTACTTACCGAGATCAACATAGCACATACATTTTATCCCGGAAAATTAGAAGTTGGTACAAAGGAAAACTGGTGGTAAATAGTGAGTGAAACCACGGGCTCTTGTTGTATATTGAATTAATCGTGAAGTTCCGAACTTGTGTATAACACTTATTAACCAGACATAACACTTATTTAACAAATCAATCAAATCATTAAATTTTAATGTAACCTGCAATGCAAGTACCTATTTAAAAAAATCTAGTTAATATACCTACTTTAGATGCGGATAACAGAGAAGTACTTGCAATACACTTGAACTTAACTCGTCGTGGAGTGATGAAGAACTGCAACAAAGGAATGGATTAAAACAGTACGCCCGATACAACATCAATATACCCATGAAACCATAATGAAAGTATGTTATAGGTACTTAGATGCAACTAATAAGTAAAGTACATAGTAAGAGCATTAAATATCACTATAACCAAACAACGCAACAACGCTCGCCTCGGGCCGCCGCTATACCTACACTAACACAAAGGAGCTCAATAAGCCAGCTACGCTGATCCACTCCATATTTACGCCTAGCTTTCAGCTGTATAGCTATCACCCCAAAGCACTAAGGGTGGTTACAGGGGGAGGCTGAGGTCTCCCTATTGGGGTACAGGAGGGTGGGGTGCAAGACTACGTCGGAAACAATTAGGCAGCACGCACGCGCGCCGGCTTCCTGATGCCGGCGCCTAATTGGCGTATCTGTTCCGCTCATGTATTGGATATAATTGAGTGATGATGCTGTGATGAGATTAGATTGGTATCGTGTCCAGAGATGAGGCAATGACCTTTGAATTTTAATGATAAGATAACCACTGACACTAAAGATAACCGTTTATAAACATTGGACGAAAAGCGTCAGGCACAAAAAGAGAGACCTAAGCCTTCCTACACGTATACCTACAATACTGAAGGCCAATTCTATTGTTTTGCATGTGACCGGGTATTCACAAAAAAGTTCGGATTAGCGAGCCACATTAGGGCTCACGCTAGAAAATTATAGCTGATAAAGGGTCACCGTTATCGAAACCGGTGAGGAGGACTATATACTCGTATATAAGATGGGCCTTCCTCCTCGCGTAGACAGGGCTAGCCTCAGAGTTATCAAGCCAAGGTTTCTGATGTATAAGTACCTACTCACTCTAAACATGTTAAATATTTATTTATTTCATTTTGGAAGACCAACAGCTGATATAAGAATATAGATATTCACTTAAAAAACAATAAGCTAATTAAAAGTCCTCACGGATAGACGTACGGTGTGTATTGATGAATTATAAGCCTACGAATTTGAAAAGTGTCTTTATTTTATGCGTCTCTCGAATCGCAGGACCAAAAAGTATAAAGAGCTGCGTACGAGGTACATACTACTGCAAAAAAATTAAGGATTAGGTAAGTAGGTTTTTTTTAACTATAATTTACTTTCGACTTTTTCTGGTGCTAACTTTAGATAAAAATAATTGGTTGAGTGTCTCTCATCAAATATACCGAGCACACATTGAATTTCTGTAATTGAAAGAATTTGTCAATGCGATTTTGACAAAATACCCAAGCTTTCATAGTTCCATGTGCCCATGTAGGTACCTTGCATGGACCTACTCACAGCATGTACCCAATAGTGACTTAATATCTCCACAGATAATTATGTATCACCAAGATATTTTACAGATTACTATGGGCATTGATATTGTACAGAAACTGTATTCGAGACAATATTATAAATACCAGTCGTTGTCATTATAGATACTAATTCATGTAATGGTTGGTTTGTAACTCCTTCCACTTATTCGTTAGCAACAATCCTCGGTGCAAGTTGAAGTGGCAATGGGCAGGCCACATCGCTCGTAGAACTGACAACCGATGGGAAAGAATGGTTCTCGAGTGGCGCCACGAATCAGAAAACGCAGCGTAGGCCAGCCCCCACAAGTAGACCGATCATATGGTGAAAACCGCGGGGAGCGGGGCGAGCAGTCTAGTCTAATACCCTCTGTTAGCAGCGCAGCGTTTCAGAAACTAAACCCTCGACGTAAAAGAGGGCGTTATAATTTTAACTTATATATCTCTGTCAGTGGTTTCGTAACTCCCAATGAGTGGAATATTAGGAATTGGTAAAATAAAGAATGTGTAAGAGGTTGAAACCTACTGGTGCCGTTACCAAAGACTAAATAAATCATAATTTATCCTTTTCGAATTTTGTCTTTGTTTTTCTCACTTTACCTACAACCTAGTTTTGATCAATTAAATTCTCATTTAGTGCGAGTAGGACTCGCGCACGAAGGATTCCGTACCAATATTTATTGTTTTATTATTTCCCTGCCATCTAGTGTTGAGTAGCATTACTATTTAAAGCAGAGCCATCTATGACTCATCTGGTAAACGAGCATAAAAATAACGTTCGTTGTATGGGAGCCCCCTTAAATATTTATTTTATTTTGTTTTTTTTAGTATTTGTTGTTGTATTTGTTGTGTGTGTGTGTTTGTTGTATTTGTTGCAACAGAAAAAGTCACAATCATCTGTGAAAATTTCAACTGTGTAACTATCACGGTTCATGAGATACAGCCTGGTGACAGATGGACAGAGAGACAGACAGACTGACAGCGGAGCCTTAAATTAGTAATACCTACACAAGACGTTCCCCCTAACCCCCCACGTGCGTGCGCGCGGGTGGCGTGACCTTAGACCTAGTGAACAGTTCGTTCTGGCCTAAGGTGATGCTGTGAGGAGCTCTTTCAAATAAAATACTGTTTTTACTTGTGCAGTCTATATTTGGTCGCTGCCAAAGCCATACTAAAATCAAAATAATCCTAAATGGTCGCTAAACGTTTGTAACCAAATGCTTGCGTGTTCTAACTTGCATGCTAGCGCCATCTAACGAGAAACGACAGAACTACTATGCCGCAGATTAATCTTTTGACTGGACATACCGCCCACCAAGGACATCGGCACATGTCCTTAACAAACACCGCCCACCGTGAAGCGAGAGCAACTAAAAAAAACTAACAAACTAATACATCTGACTTACTGCTACTTATTTAACTAGTAGGTAAGTATCTAACTGGCTATGGGCAATATACAAAGCTTTGATGTGGGGCGCTTAATCAAAGATCCATTGCATTTGAGAGTTACGACACGCGTGATTTGGTCGTTCCCAGGATGTTTCGTGACTACTCTTCCTAAGAGCCACCTAGCAGGTGGCAATCCGTCTTCTTTAACTAAGACCACATCTCCACAGCTTGGCTCAGGCATGTGCTTTGTCCACTTATGACGTTGCAATAAGTGAATTAGATACTCAGTGGACCAGCGTCGCCAAAAGCCTTGCACCATGCGTTGCGTTACCTGCCATCGCTTAAGGCTTGATATATTTGAATCTTCATAATTTCGCTCAGGCACCGTGATGAGAGGTTCACCAATTAAAAAATGACCTGGAGTCAAGGGTGTTGGATCAGCAGGATTATCAGGCATCATTGACAACGGTCTCGAATTAAGGCACGCTTCGATTTGACTAAGCACCGTTGCCATTTCTTCATACGTGAGTGTCGATTCACCAATTACTCGGCGTAAATGATCCTTTGTTGATTTCACTCCTGCCTCCCAAAGACCACCGAAGTTCGGTGCATGAGGTGGAATAAAATGCCACGTGGTTCCATTGTTGCCTACCCATTCTCTGATGTCGACCGCTACAGATGATCGCTCCAATGAAACCAAATGACGGAGTTCCTTGGCTGCTCCAACAAAATTTGTGCCGTTGTCGCTCCACATATCTGTCACATGGCCTCTGCGCGCAACAAATCTTTTAAACCCGGCAATGAAGCCTTGAGCAGACAAGTCACTGATTGCTTCCAGGTGAATTGCCTTGGACACCATGCAAACAAAGACACAAATGTAACCCTTGTATGAATGGTGTCCTCGTCCTTTAGATGTCCTAATACTTATTGGGCCAGCAAAATCCACGCCACTGTGTCGGAATGGTCTCGCTGGTGTTACTCTACACGCTGGCAACTGACCCATCAATTGGGTTTGGGAAGATATAGAATATCTTCTGCATTTGACACAATTGCGTACGTGTGCTTTAATAACTGACTTGGCTCCTATTATCCAATATCCAGTCCGCAATTGACTCAACATTAGTGTTGGACCACCGTGTAGTGTTTTCTCGTGAGCTTCACCAATAACCAAATTGGTGAAGTGATTGTTGTGTGGCAGGATGATTGGACGTTTAGTGCTCATTTCTACAGCAGCCTTATCAAGTCGACCACTGACACGTAGAATCCCATCCTCATCTATTATTGGACACAGTGACTTCAATTTGCTTCTTACCTTTACATGTCCATTTCTCGCTATATCATCAATTTCTTCTTTAAATTCTTGCTGTTGGACATGTTTTATACATATTTTCATTGCTTCTACTATCTCTTCATTCTGCAAGCAAACTTCATATCTTTTACTATTATCATTCTGTTTTTTCCACTTTAGCACCCTTTTGCAGTACGCAATCACTCTTACTAGTCTTTGTAGTGTTGAAAACTTGGTCCAGATGGGATCTTCTTGTATATTCTCAGTACCGACGTGAGTTTTGATTGTTCGTTGTTCCGCGCTTGTCGCTATGGACTTTGGTCTTGAATAATCAATAGGATCGACCTTTAACCACGGTGGTCCCTGAGCCCACAGAATGCTGCAAGACAGCTCTTGAGGCGTTAATCCTCTTGAAGCTATGTCTGCTGGGTTGTGAGATGACTGGACGTGTGCCCAATGTGTGTTGTCGAAATGGGATAAAATGGTGGATACCCTGTTTCCAACAAAGGTTGTCCATCGGCTTGGATGGCTACTTAGCCAGGCCAGGACAACTGTTGAATCAGTCCAGACATGTATGCGTTCTTGTGAGATCTTCATAACTTCAGCAACTTCGCATATCAACTCGGACAACAATACTGCCCCCATCAATTCAAGCCTGGGAATAGATTGCTGCTTAACAGGTGCTACCTTTGTCCGAGAAGTGATTAGACTTATTTTTATGTCTCCATTCCGATCAATTATTCTACAGTAAATTACTGCAGCGAACGCTGAAATTGAAGAGTCGCAGAATCCGTGAAGCTCTACAGACACGTCGTCGGTACGAGTGTTCGTCCATCGAGGAATGCTGAACTTTCTAACTTCAACGAGATTTGCACGGTAAGTTTGCCACTCTGTCATTAAATCCGATGTAATTTCTTCGTCCCAATCTAAACCAGAAAGCCAGAGCTTTTGGATAAATATTTTTGCAGTGACAACGCAAGGTGCTGCCCAGCCCAACGGATCGAAAAACCGAGAAATGTCAGATATCACTCTTCTTTTCGTGATTGGAAGTTGCTGTGGCGGAAGGTTCACCGAATATTGAAATTCATCGAGTTCCCGATTCCAACAGATTCCTAGTATTTTCATTATATCGTCCGATTTTATATCTTTTTCTCCCTTCAACTTACCATGTTCCTTTCCTTCCTCTGAAATCTCCTTATTTAACTCTTTGCAGCTACTTACCCACTTTTGCAGCTGGAATCCTCCCTTGGTAAGTATATCAGACATTTCCTTATATACATTTATTCCTTCTTGTACTGTTTGACAACCAGTCATTAGATCGTCCACGTAAAAATCCTTCTTTATTTTTTCAGATACGTCGGGACTCCGTGCTCCTTCATCTACTGCTGCCTGCTGTAAGGTCTTCACTGCAAGGTAAGGTGCTGACGCTGTACCAAAAGTCACTCTTAGTAACTTGTATTCTTTAATTTCAGATTCGGGATTGTCACGCCACACTACTCTCTGAAAATCAACGTGTTCAGAAGAGACTTTCACCTGCCTGTACATCTTTACAATGTCAGCGCAGAGACTTATAGGATGAGTTCTCCACCTCATAATGATGTGACGTAACGGCAACTGCAACGTGGGCCCCACCAAGAGATCGTCGTTAAGAGACCTTCCATTCAACCCTTTCATCGAAGCGTCGAAGACTATCCTGACTTTGGTGGTGGATTTATCTTCTCGAACGACTGCGTGATGTGGTAAGTACACAGCGGTCTTCCTTTTAAACTCTTCAGGCAGTACGCGTTCAACATGACCGAGATCTATGTATTCGTGGAATACATCTGCGTATCGCTTCGCCATATCTGGATTCTTCTTAAATTTACTTTCCAGATGCAGAAATCTTTTTGTAGCCAGATCTCTGGAGCTTCCATATTGGCACTGAGGATCATCATTTTGGAATGGAAGATTTACGATGTAACGACCCTTCTCATCTCTGCGTGTCGTTTGAGCGTAAATCTTTTCGCACTGCAACTCCTCTTCAGACAAAATCTTCCTTTGAGTTCCAGGAATGACTGTTTCGATTTCCCAGAACTGTTTTAGCAGTGCGTTTTCATCAACCTGATCCGAATGGCTTATAACAACATGGTGACAACTAATAGTATCACTGGTCGACGAAACCTTTCCAGATAGGATCCAACCTAATGCCGTATTTTGGGCTACCGGTAAGCCCGGTGGACCTTGAATCAACCCTTCTCTGAGCACTTGGCTGTAAGCTTCCGCACCGAGTAGGATGTCAATCTTATTCGGAATGTGGAAAGCTGGATCAGCTAAATTAATAGCTTCTAGCTCTGCCCAAGTGCTCGGTACAACTTGCACCGACGGCAGTAAAGACGTAATGTTACTAAGAACATACGCGTTGATTTGGAGACTGAATTGCGGGTCTAGGTGCGAGTGAATAGTCACGTTAACTGTATGCTTGGAGGCTAATGAGCTTCTCTCACCACCTATTCCTGAAATGGTTGATTTGACTGGCGTCTTTTTAAGTCCTAGGAGCTGCACTGCTGATTCCGTTATAAACGACGCCTGGGATCCTTGATCCATAAGCACCCTCAGCAGTTGTGATGACCCCATTCTTGTCTGTGCTTTGACAAGAGCTGTGGCCAACAAAACATGTGTCGACGACACTGACTCTCTAGAATGATGTGAAACTACATTTGACGTAGGTTCAACCTCTGATGACGCCGCCTGATTCTCAGATATAGCTGAATGGACATTGACAGTGGCATTACCACTGGTGGTTGAGCTCGACATGACCTTAGGGTGCAGCAACGAATGGTGCTTTCGTTTGCATATACGACATGTTGTATTAAGTCGGCAAAACTTAACTGAGTGATTAATACCAAGACAGTTGAAACATAATCCGTTGCGTTGAACGAAACCTTGGCGCACTTCGTAACTCTCACTTGCAAATGACTTACAGTTAGCTATTTTATGTTGTTCTTTGCAGAAGGCACAAGGATTGCTAACTTTACTTGCATTGGGTTCCGAACTGACAACATGATGGACCTTTGGTTTATTAGCAGCACTAACATTTGCTTTAGGTTTGGCCGTCGATACATCTAGAAATTCCAGTGCCCTAAACCTGGCTTCCAGAAAATCCCTAAATTGCGTGAACTTGGGCAATTCATTCAAAGAACTAATCTGTGTTTCCCATAGTTTGCGTGATTCGGGATCTAATTTAGCGCTAACTATATAAATTACCAGAATATCCCAAGAACTCACGTCAATTCCAAGATTTTTTAAGCCGTTCAAACATTCAATTGTTGTATCTAATAAGCTCTTTATGGCACTGGAGCTCTCTGACACCGTCTTTTGACTCATAAAACGTTGCAACATGCAATTGGATAAAAATCTTTTATTATCATACCTTCCCTTTAGAAGGGACCAGCATTCCTGATAATTAGACGCGGTGACTGGAATATGTCTAAGAAGTTGATCGGCCTCGCCTGTCAATAAACCTTTCAAGTAATGCATGCGTTGTACATCATCAAGACTATCGTTTTTATGAATAAGAGATACAAACAAATCTTTGAACGTCGGCCATTCTGCATAGTGCCCTGAAAATTTAGGGATAGTAATTTTCGGCAGTTTGAGATTATCGCTTTGAACACACTTGGCACTTGAAACAGATTTCGCACTACTACCCTGTTTTTCTAACAATTCTTTCAACTCGCTCTTATACGTAATGTATAACTCCTCGGTGGATTCATACATTTCGTCGGTAAAGTAGGAAACTGCTTCGTCTGTACATTTTTCTATTATTACATTATGTGTGGTTAAGAAACCATTCCAAGTTTGTTCAAGTGATTCTAATCTTGTAGTCACATATGCATGTGTAATTCTATCTTTGGGCGATTTCTTAAAGTTAACCTGGGCCCGTTGTATCACTGATTTTTTATTAGTTTGTAGTTTATACAAAGCTTCCATCTCGATATCCGATGACAAACAAGTTAAAAATAAAGGTTACAAATTTTTGCTCTAAGGATTCTATGTTAATAATACTAAAATTGTCTCTTGGTTTTTTCCTCTTGAATGGACTGTATTGTGCTTACAAACTTTATAACGATAAAGTACTTACGGAAATTTCCGAACACTTCACTCACTGGTTTCAAATTCCAAAGAATTCCCAACTCGCAACGCCCTCTGGCGCCGTTCACCTTTTTTTTTTTTTTTTTTTTTTTTTTTTTTTTTTTTTTTTTTATGTAATTAAATGACGTGACGAGCTAGTCGTTCACCTGATGTTAAGTGACACGGCCGCCCATAACAGTTGCAGTGTCACCCGGAACTTTAAAACAATAAAGTTTCGCGTGACACTGCACTGCGCACATCATCCTGAGACATCACCCAGTCCAGTAATCAGATTACAAGACTGAGTGATCAGATCATAAAGTCTCATTTGCCCAGTAATTTCACTAGCTACAATGCCCTTCAAACCGGAACACAGTAGTGCTTGCACACTACTGCTTGGCGGCAGAATAACTGGCAAAGCGGTGGTACCTACCTAGACGAACTTTGCAGAAAAGTCCTACCACCTAGTAAATACCTGTACTGCGCTTCCAACTGTGACCGCGACTGTGACAGCCACCTGTCACACTTCCGTCAGCGGCCTTTGGTGACACCTGTCAAAGTTGTCACCCTCAGCTGTCACACTTGACAGCTCGTCGGATGCTACTCACATACCGGAGTGATGACGCTTCAGACTTCAGCGAAGCCCTATCGCTGGTTTCCACGTCTTGGAATTCTCAGACTCACCATACACGGATTCTTGGGATCCGGCTTCTGAGGACCATGAACAGTTCGTTCTGGCCTAAGGTGATGCTGTGAGGAGCTCTTTCAAATAAAATACTGTTTTTACTTGTGCAGTCTATATTTGGTCGCTGCCAAAGCCATACTAAAATCAAAATAATCCTAAATGGTCGCTAAACGTTTGTAACCAAATGCTTGCGTGTTCTAACTTGCATGCTAGCGCCATCTAACGAGAAACGACAGAACTACTATGCCGCAGATTAATCTTTTGACTGGACACCTAGGATGTACCAACGAAAACATTCTAGGTCTGTGGCCGTGACCCTATTATTCCTCTAAAGAGGAAGAAAAATAAAGAAACCTTTTTTTTTTTTTACATACCTACTATACTAATTTCTGATTATACAAAAAAACCTAGTTTTGATGTGTTCTGTACATTTGCGTTAACATCCCGATATTTTATGCAACCGTTCATTAGCAGTACTAATGACTGCTAAACACCCCCGCCGCCCTCGCCAGCTACCCTCTATTCCCATGACATTGCTTTGTTCGTGAAATCTATTTATTCGTGTCGCGCTGGACGTAGACCTAGAGCTGGCGGTCATTTAAACCACGGATGGTTAATAGTGAAAAAATAATGACACAAGGCTAGCTGTACCACAGAATATAATAATAGTACTATGTAGCTGTTAAGATATCTCCTTGATAGTCATTTACTTGCTAAGACAACTTTTTTGATGATATCACACTATTTAAAATGCAAGTAGCAATTTTTTTTATTTTCCTTATATTTTAAATCAATTTCACTCTATATGACAAATTTATTTTTTAGTAACTAACCGTTTTGAAAAATATTTCTTATGTGTTATTTATCCGGAAATAAAATCGAGATAACTCGTAACAATGAGATGTGACAGGTGCAAATAACGAACCACAAAAAAACCAATGATGGGGTTTGCGATAACTTAGATTAAATAAAATAGGCACTAAACAAAAACTTGATTAATGACAATAAATACTTATAACAATATTTTGGTTTTTGATCATCATCCTAGTGAAGTTGACCGGCAGCTCTTTCTCCACAATATATATTTTATTCACATTGTAGAGGTTGAAATCTATTTATTCATATCGTATTGCTAATTTGGGGATTAGGTGGTACGTTCCGTCGGTTATTGAATTATCCATTCCGTTTGCGGGGACGCGGTCCCGGGGGATCTGTTGCCATGGAGTTGGTACTTCCCCGGCTTTACTGGCTGGCACTGCGGAGTTTTGTAGGAACGGGACTTGAGGCTTGAGGTTTTTTTTTTTGGTTCAATCGCTACAGTAGAAAGTAGAATACACATTTTCTTGCATATTAAAATGAGTGCATATTTTAATAAATATTTGATATAAAAATGTATAATTTCTAAAAATCATTAAGTAACATATTCCTCTGCCTACGACGTATCTTTTTCGTCTGAATTTGATTCTACCAATTTCATGTGAAATACTTTTTAAATATTTTATATTCATGCCGTTTTTATATTGTTTTAGAATTATTTACGTGACAAAGCTAAAATGAAAACTTGTAAACCAAATCAAGCATTCAATATCCCCGTGGTAGGGGAAAGAGGAGTAAACTTGACGCGTCGCAAAACGGGTGCGCTCGCTGAATACATTATTACGTCGCGTTTACGAATAAATGTTTAGAGCGCGGAGCGCCCAATTACTGCGGTAACCTGACGGTAAGTTTGTAAACTGGCGTAATTACAATGCTACAAACTCTGACAACTGTGCGCGGGGGTTGACATTTAAGATCATGAATGAGAACTAGCGTGTATATTCAAGGGTTTTAATCCCAACAAAGTAAATTATAGAATCATTTCGTCAATTTTGATTTATGTACATTTTAAACTCCAATTTAATTAACAATAATATTTATATCTTGCTTATTCATGTAACATTGTGGGAATACCTACCGAAAATATCATCAACAGCCTGAAGACGTCCTTTGCTGAACATAAACCTCCCGCAGAGAGCGCCACTTTGTGCAGTTGCTCGCCTCTTGCATCCATCGGCTCCACTCGGTTTTCACCAGACCGTCGGTCCACCTATAGTATACGCTGCGTCTTCCAGTTTGTGGTCGCCTTCCCCATCGGTTGTCAGTTCTACAAGCAATGTGGCCTGCCCATTGCCACTTCAACATGCTAATTCTAAGAGCTATATCGGTCACGTTAGTTATTCTGCGGATCTCCTCATTGCGGATCCTATCCCGCAGGGAAACACCGAGCATAGCTCTCTTCATAGCTCGTTGCGTGACTTTGAGCTTACTATATTGAGACCAACAGTAAGAGACCACGTCTCAGTTCCAAAGTCATCACTGGCAACACACACTGATTGAAAACCTTTTTTTTTTCAGACTCTGCGGTGTTTTGGACGAAAAGATAGGTCGAAGCTTCTGCAAATATAAATAATCGAAATAACCAACCAATCGTTAGGTCTGTTCCAGCTGCCGACGGCGCGCCGCCACGACGTCTATTGACTTTAAACCAACTTCCTACCCTCGCAGAAACGACGCGCTCACGCGTAAAAACATCCATAAAACCATCATTAATTTTGCACATTTAAGTCATAATTATTTTAATGGCGTCGACAATGGAGCACAAGGAGCCACTCAATTACGCGGCATTCAGAACCGCGGTGTTTGCTCAGTGCTCGCCGCCGAGTGGGCGAGGTCTCTCATTGGCTGCCGCTTGAGGGGCGCTCCCTACGGTGACTGAAGAGGCGCTTTGGAGACAAAGTTTTATTGATATTTGCTCTTCTTTGTCTGCTTTGGGAATGCGATTTATTAGTATTACTGTGTGACTTTTGGAAATACCGGTTAATCGGTTGTTAACACCTAACTGATAACCACCATTTGTCAATTATTAAACCAAACGTTCGAGGACTACCACATACGTTCATGGCGTGCCCTGCAACAGTACAATGAGTTGGTAATTCACTTTTATTAATTTACGACCACCAACTTTAACTTAAGCTACTCGTTACTAGATTGCCTCGACCGTGCACGCATGCACCACCCTTATCTACAATACTGTTTTAATATGGCAAGAGTTTCGATAATTTTTTTTATTGTATGATCTCACTTTAATTTACCGCAGTAATGTGAGAGCATTACAGGTTCTAAATTCATTCTACCCATTATGTTATCACTCCTATCCACGATCACTCCAAGAGCGAACAATAAGTGAATGCCAGCTCTCATCTCCCCGCAGTAATGTTATTATTTGGCAACATTTACTAAATAATTTGCTCGTTAAACGTCTGCTGATCCCCCTATCCTAACTACCGCATTGTGCCTCACCCGCGCCTCCCCTGGGACTAACGACTGATTCAACCAATGCGACTCAACGTAATTACTCGGAGCTCTTTGTCAAGATATTTGTAGCAACATGCTATTTTGTCCACGATATGAAATTAATAACCAGTGTTGCCACTTTGAGTTTCTTTTAATCTTGCAATGGTTTACTTTGGGGTTACTTTGTTTTGTAAAATTTCGTGAACTTGATGAATATATAGGTACTAGGTACTTTATATAGGTAACTTATAGACGAAAAACAAGTGAAATAGGTATTTAGTCTATCGCATGTCACCTCATTAATTTCCACCTAGGTAGGTAGGTAGGTACCTACTAATATAAAGTTGACCAAGCGTTTGTCACCACTCTTCGTAATTTTTACACACAAACCTTCACCAGTATGTAAATACACATATAGTGAAACGGGACCCTCTTCATTCAGGTAGCCGGTAGGTAGGCTAAATTCAGGCTAATTTTAATTTTACTTGTTTTATTCCTATTCTGCGGGGTTCCTTGTAATTTTCAAATAAATAATAGGCAACACTCATTCCTTTTATCTGCGGATAACGTCGAGGGGAGATTATTAGAAAACTATCACGCGCATTCAACGAACTCGTATAGGTGCGACTTGATGAGTTTTCGCGATGATAAGCTGCGGATTAACTACTGCTAAAATGGTATAGAGGTACTTAGGTATAACCGTTCTTCTGTGAAACAGGAGTTGATTAATGAAGCATTAGTAATATTATCCGATATATTCTTTACAAAGATTTAAAAGCTTGTGACAGATTTGCACATAATCGATAAAAATCTAAAATTTAAGACGACTAGAAGAAATAACGCAGTACGTATATGTTTAGTTTTTAAACTCAACCACCCTAATCTTGCATCAGACTGCTCAGTCCAGTCTTCTGTCGAAAGTGCACTAACAGCAAAAACGCACTATATGTTGATTTAAAAATTTACATATTTTTAAAGGATTAAAATTAAGCGCCAATAACTAGGGATAAGTTTGGAATACTGATTAGTATGTATTTTTGTAAACATGGCTACCGTCAACGTGAACTTTGTTTGTTTCATTCCAAAAGGCGTCCGACAAGCACCACTTCATGCCATTCAAGGTGTTCCACCATAACCTGAAGTTCTTCTTAGTGGGTGCTGACTTAGATTTGTTACTGTTCAACGCCTTGCAAAGCTCACATAAAGGGTGGAAAACCGTTGCATTGGAATCTATCGTGTATGAGTGTCTCCACTGGAAATAGGCTTCATATTCTTTGGCATCATTTATAGCTAAACTTATGGCGTGTGCCAAATTATACGGATGGATCTCACGGGCGTTCAAATAGGACCCTGGCGGCAGAAACCTGCGAACAATCGGTCAAATATTTACTGGAATGACTCAATAGAACGTATGTGCGTGGGAACCTTCTAGTTGGGGATATCTTTACCTGCTATAATTAGCTCCACCATACACAATAGGCACCGCGTAATTATGATATCCATGTAGAACCTTTTCTGTAACGTAGTCGTCAGCAAATGAGTTCTCAAAAGCCATGTAAAAATAGTATTTCTTCTTAATCATTTCCTTGCAATCATTCTTATCACATTTCCTTTTAGTGCACCTACCATATACGTCTATTTGTAGGGAATATTGGAAAAGATATTCCTGGAGCTTTGTTAGATATTCGTGTCGCAAACTAACAGCTGCGCAGTTGCTGACGATCCAAGCTGCAGCTCTCGTTTTTCCTTTCAAAATAGACTTTACTTCATCAGTAATAGGATTCTTGGTGATATTCCATTGAACGGTTTCGCTCGGGGCGACAACGCTTCCGTTCATGTTCCGCACCACAAAGTTGTTCCAGACTACATCAGAATCCAGTCTGTATGTAAAGGTCCAATTGAAGAAATCGTCCAGATAAAGTTCACAAGCTGGAAAATTAGACGATGACTCCTCGGAGTTAAAGATGTATAGCTGTGAGCTCGCCCGCCGAGTTGGATTTTCCTTTGCCTGGCGGTTTAGATCAAGTACATCGAAAACAATAGCATCGAAGAGCGTGTGGTCACCATTCAATAGCCCTCTGTGCTCAGTGAAAATACAATTCGACACTGGGCACTTACATTTACCTAATCCATTTACTTGCGTGATGCCGTCGCGCCAGAATAAAATGTATTTCATATTTGGTAATTTAGGTATCGTCCTGCGATGTTGTCTGGCTTTCGACGCGATATTGGTCATGTTGCTCAGGAACGTGGCGATGTCGGTCAATAAATATAAATGTAAAGATGCGCATATGGATACCGATATTATTACGCATACTAAGTTTTTCGCAGATAATTTTTGTGATGATTGGAAGCAAACCATTTTTATTGTATCAACAAATACTGACTTAATTTTGATCAAAGAGTATATAATTTACTACGTAATGATGACAATATTATGACGTATGTACCTACAGATTAGACAGTTGGAGACAGCGTATACGCTGTCTCCAACTGTCTAATATACCAAAAGTTTGGTATACCAAAGAGGATATAATTATAGCTGGCCTGCGTAGTCCATAGACTAGTATTGGGTATAAGGCGTAGCCTGCTAGCTTAGATGAAGTTGTGTTCCCATGCCTCATGCAAGCCTGCGTTTATATCCACTTACCTTTACACCATTTTTTCGCCATTGACCGGATATAGAACGAGAAGAATATTTCAATAATCACTAATTCTGCGCGTGGGAGTAATCTTGACCGTTCATCCAGTCCATTGTGCCTCATAGGTGGCAAAACGATCACTTAGCGGATAAAGCGAAACATTTAGACAACCTGACAATGGTTTTTAACACCTCACTAATCCCAGATTAAGATCGTATCTGGATGAAGACACTCCACATGTAAATAGGGTGAACAGTTAGTCGAATAAAAACATTCATGAAAAAAATACATAAATACTGACCATGATGGGCTTTCATACATCCGAGTCATTGTAGAACGCCAAACTACAGTTATTGTTGGCAAAATAAATCTATTGTTGTAGTTTAAAGCTTTCGAGAGCAAAAACTTGGTTCACAAAGGTGTTGTAATTGAATTAAGTCCACTTGGAGGCGTCTATGTCCGTTCTAGGAATGTAAGGCGAAAGCAGCGAACTCTACATTATTGACAATGAGCACTGGTCAAAGATTTTGCAGCTGGTCACTTTTCATCACCCTGAGAAGTACAGGAACGCTAGTATGACAATATTACATGACATGAAAATATGTTTATAAAATTAGAAGAGTAAAACTACGTAAATACCACAACCACTTTAGCCACATACATAAGTAAGCAAGTCTTTTTTAAAGTAACATGCATTTGTAATTTAGGAGCGATGGTGGCCGAGCGGTAGCATGTCCGCTTCGCAATCTTATGACACTGGGTTTCATCCTCGGCCCTGCATCAATGACTTATCTAGTAAGTTATGCGCAGTTTTCGATGCCATCGCTCCGTGCCTCGGAGAGCACGCGGCCCCGGTTGTCGTAAGAACATCTATGGTAATCGTTACGGGTAGTCAGGAGCGTAAATTGGGAACCGACCCCAATAACAAATGGGAAAAGGCAAAGAGGATGATGATGATGATGATGATGTATTTGGAATTTAAATACTTTTCACTCCTTTATCTAAAAAAATTGTACCTTGTTATGTCAAACTTTCTATTCATTTTTAAAATATTGGTTTCGTCCAGCCATTAGCTCTCGTCGACTTCTCTCTAAGATTTATGTACACATTTCTCAAGTAGGTAGAGATACCTAATTAAGTAAAAATTAAAACAAAAAGAACTTTAATAGTTTCCCAAGCTATGATCATGTGTCTACCCGTAGGTATCTAATTCTACTAAATGAATAGAACCATCAGGCCACCATCAGGGACATTCCATCAGGTGAGACAGTGGTCAAATGCTTTGCATATCACCAATTAAAAAAAACATTCTTTTAAAAAACATTTGTTTATAAATTGGACAAAGAAATCAATATATTATGCGAAAACAAAATCTACCTATAAAACCTTACAAACTCTTTTCCAAGGGTTAAACATTAAGCTGTTTAAATATTTATGGAGTATTTACGTATTGACAAAACAAAATGATCGACAATAGAGCATTGTGCCATTTGTCTCGCTGTGCCGAGGATTTGAGTGGTGAGAGTGGTGGCAACACTCCATTGACCACTCGAGAGCTTCCGCGCTATTGTACTTGGTTGACGGAGAATAAATAGGGATTTTATAGATTTGCCCCTATTTTATTTTACTTGTGCACGAAACAATAATCATAATTGTAACTGTAATTTAATTGAGTGTGGTGTAATTTATTTAAATACAGTTAACAGTTC
The DNA here is from genome assembly GCA_910589525.2 of Ennomos quercinarius. Taxonomy (NCBI): domain Eukaryota; kingdom Metazoa; phylum Arthropoda; class Insecta; order Lepidoptera; family Geometridae; genus Ennomos; species Ennomos quercinarius. The sequence goes on along the minus strand of OU342504.1, from coordinate 11,827,553 downwards.
AAACCACAGGCCTGTGGCTCAAACCCTACTAGGTATTATAACTGCCAATTTTTTACCTGTGATAGGCTTGCATTTGACCTCTCAAGAATTTTAAAACCTTTGAGGATTTCACCTTCTTGGTCTCATATGGTGGTACCTACTTGACGACGTTTGATCGTTTGGTCGTCGACGTTCGTTCGTCTCTGCGAATAGAAATTAATTTCCGTTAGTAGGTACCTATATAGGTAGGTATGATCCTAGACCATTCCCAATAAATACACTACATTTGTATGTGTTTGATTTAAGTAGCGGCCAGCATGTTGGGTACGCTACCTACCGGTAGTGGGCTGGAGCACTTGGACTGTCTATAGGCCATCGCGGCTATTATACAGTCCATAAGTGTTCTTTGTAGTAGGTAGTGTAGCTAGTTTAGTTTAGTTTAGCTTAGTTATGCTTAGTTTAGTTTAGTTTAGTTTTTATTATTGTAGTAGTTAGCTTGAGTAATAAAGGCAATTTAAAAAAAAAAAAAAAAAAAAAAAAAAAGTAGAATTAAACATTGAACGTCACTTTTGGATGTGTGGGGTCGAATACAAGTCAATTTTTTTACATATTATTAATGTAAAGTGAAAAATACCGTCTTACTGTCAGGTTAGGTTAGCCCGGGACCCGGGGCCCGGGACCCGGGACGAGATAGTGAATGCTAGCGCGACCCTGTCTCGCCCCATCCTGGCGGCGGACGGATCACGGGGGGCTTTTAGTGGGTTCAAGTCCCACATACCCCCTGGCATCACCCCCGTGGTAGCAGAGAAGTGCGAGGGCATTTCCCCCTCTCAAAAAAGAGTCTAAAACGTAGGTGTTGTATATTATAATACAGTCATGCAACAAAACTACAATTTTTTGCTACTGAAATTACTGGGCCAATGAGACTTTATGAGCTGATCTCACAGTCTAGAAAACTTTCTAGACTGTGCGATGTCTCGGGATGACGTGCGCAGTGCGCAAGTGCCACGCGAAACTTTAATTTTTTGATTTCCGAGTGACATGCTGTTATGGGCGGCCGTGTCGCTTAACACCAGGTGAACAACTAGCTCGTCACGTCATTCACACAAAAAAACATGTTCTAGCAAGAAACAAAATAAATTTTAATAATGAACTAACTTCAGTTAATTAATTACATTAACCATAGCGCACATACAGTAGTCAATCTCAAGTGGATCCTCAAACCGAAGGGCCACATTCACCACATGCTGTTAATCCACTTATCGTCCGTAAATCCTTGGTTACTCTCCACGGGCTATTGTCACGGGAAGTGCACTGGACTGCGATGATTCAATCACAACTGTTGTCAAATACGACAAATGGTTTTTTGAATGGTGATTTGATTATAATGCGATGGGTGGTTGCGTTTTTATTCTAATCGTGGTGTTAAAGTATATCTATTTTTAAACACCGTGATTTATAGTATTTATTAAGAACAAGTTATTTTTTGAATATGGAGAGATAATATTTTTTTAAGTTAATGAATGACGTGATTAGTTAGTCGTTCGCCTGATGTTAAGCGATACGGCCGTTCATAACAGTAGCAATGTCACACGGAACTATAAAATTTAAAGTTTCGCGTGACACTATGCGCACGTCATCCTGAGACATCAACATATTCTAGTAGTTAATAGACTTTGAGAGGCCATAAAGTCTCATTTGACTAGTAATTTCACGACCGGAACACAGTACTGCACATTCTAACCAATTCTAACAAATTCTAACCAATGGTCAAAGTTTGTTAGAGCTTTTAACCATTGGTTACCTTAACTACGGATGAAAAAAGCCAAATACAGTTGACCTGCCTACTGTTTCATGTTTGATAGAAACTTAACCTACCGTATAATCAAATTACACAATTTCACACGAGCATTATCAGACAAATCGATGACAATATTGCAATTCAATAAATTCCAAGGAAACAACTAAAAAAAAGTTATGACAACCTTTATTATAGTTATATCTTCACTCAAATTACTGTATCCTGCTCACGAACGCAAATTAGAACTTAACATTATCTTACGACTTTATCTGCATATCTCAAATCTACAAGTTCAGATAAAGGGCCTGCCTAAAAAATATTAATTGTGTTTACACAAACGTAGGAGGTAATCCGAGGTACTCACTATTTGGCGTTACGAAGGGAGTCCCATTGTGATCGTAGGTACCAAGTCACCGAAAAACCCTTAATAATATTATTGGGCTCTAATTTCGTTTGTGACTGTTAATCGTGGCCGTATAAAAGTGTCAACCTCATTGAATGGAGGTGCCAATTTGTATAGAGTTACCTCACTTGAATGGGTCGGGTCGACTCGGGTTTCTCGTTACACAATACTTCTTGCGCAAAAAAATCACGAATAATATCTAGTCTTAATAAAATATGATTATTCAAGTGTTGCGTCTTGATACATTTGTGTTTTTTTGGCGCTTCAAGTATGTCTGAATCTATAATAATGTGATTAGTTGGTGAGTGGCTCGAGATGATTTAGTTTGGTTTTGCGTATTATTCTATTTACAGATAGAATGGATCTTTTGAAAAGAAAATAATGTCAGTGTGGTCTAATACTTTTATTATAGGATCTGTGTGTCTAATGCGTCACATAAGTACCTAAACGAATAAGTATGTATTTAGAATACGCATGCTTTGCGCCGAAATGCATTTTTTATATCAAATTGGCTTCAAAATATTCCCTCCTCCCCTTCCCCTTCTTATCCTTTCCCTTCCTTTTTCCTTTATATTTTGTGTTCTATTGTCCACACAACAACATTCACCACACAAACCGTTCAAAAAAGAGCTCTGTCACCTCGGTATAAGGCACATGATGTTTTTACGTAGTAAAATGGTAAATCGTAGTAGACGCCGACGCAAGTTATGTATACTCTAAGATCTGATCAATCTTGTGCAAAAACTATAGTAAATTGTTTTATTCTCTAATCTGTGGCAAAAACACAGCTTTTATTAAGGCTTTTAAGAACGAAATTACCTTCAAAACACCTACTAACACATATACAGATGATACTTAGATACGCTGTGCGACGTGTAGCCAGCCCCTCTCTCTCCACCTCCCTGGGTCTGTAATTAGCCCCTCCTCCTCCCACTCTTGGCTCTCCCCCCTGAAAACAGACGCCACCCGAAAACAACAACCTATTGGTACGTAGAAAAGGCTTTGTGTGCTGCGCTTTGAGTTTACTCGGGTAATTTAGTTCGGTATTTTGTCTTTAGATTTGTTCCCAAAAGTTATTTGTCTTCATCTCATCTTGCTGTCAGAGTTTTATACTTAGGTATTGAGTTTTAAAGGAACGTCTAATTTATAACAATATCACCTGCTCAGCGTAAACGACAGATTAACTTTAATGTAAAATGAAACTTTATGTCAATTTCAATAATTTTGGAAGTGAGACCATTTTTAGTCGTTTCAGCGTATTTTAGGATTAGTTTCTGAGGAACTAAAATGTAAGTTTTAAAGTGACTATACAATATTAATTGAGTACAAATAGGTTTCTGTACCTATTGAATAATTAAATATTTGTTTTTAATGAACAGTCGTATAAACTCCTTATAAAAAAATAGGGCAATTTTAGAATGACTGATAATGGCAGCAGTGGGGCAACGCATACCTCGAGCAGCAAAAATCAATTTTTTAAAATTTATAGACATAGACATAGACGTTATGAATATTATGTTTCCTGTAATACAATTTATATAAATAATCTTACACTCATAAATTATCAAAAATAACCTTGGCGGAGGGGAATGTTCCCAGAACGCTGGCTGCATTGCAACGCTGTATGGCAATGCAATAAATATTATTAATAACATAGCATCCTATCCTATCCTACTAATATCACACTAATATCACACTATCACACTAATATTATAAAGCTGAAAGTTTGTATGTGTGTATGTGTGTTTGTGTGTATGTGTGTATTTTTGTTACTCCTTCACGTTCAAACGGCTGGACGGATTTGGATGAAACTTGGAATATAGATAGCTTATGTACTGGTTTAACACATAGGCTACTTTTTATCCGCGGGTGAAACCGCGGGGCGCAGCTAGTTACTTATAAATGTGAAAATTTGTGTGTGTGAATGTTTGTTACCTCTAAACGCGACAATTGCTGCACGGATTTGGATGAAATTTGGAATACAGATAGCTTATACGCTGGATTCACACATAGGATACTTTTTATCCGCGGGCGAAACCGCGGAGCGTAACTAGTTAGTAATATTTAAGAACTATTTTTTTTTTTTTTTAATGTAGAATGAGCCCGCGTTTGACTACATCTCACCTGATGGTAAGCGACGATGCAGCCGAAGGTGTAGCACGCAGGTTAAAAAACTTCTACTGTACCTACTTTAATGAAAATATATTATACGCTACGGCTGTAGCCATTCTACGCTACCACGAAGTTCTACGAAGTAGTACGATGTGACCTAAGTTGCTAACTATCGACATAGAATAAATAATAGTGCTATCGACATTTGACATTGTGGAATATAAAATATATAACAGAATAAAAGGACACCAAAATATATATAAAAATCGATACCTTGACGATAAGGGACTATAGGTAGGTACACACGTTTAGTTTTTTTGTTTATGAATTCAAAGTAATATAGCACCCATTCACACCAATTCGCTTAGTAAAGTATATTTACTGCGTACCAACCCTATCCAAAGCCTAACATATCGAGAGGTATTCCAGCGAGGGTCCGGGATTATCTTCAAATAACATCGACTCGTGTGCCCGTGCTTTGTAATCCAAATAACTACGGCTTCACCTACACAAAATATTTCTCCAAAGCGAACGCTACCCTTCTGCACCCACAGAGACAGTTTTTGAAGGATAGTTGCTACTCTGTGGTAACGTGTAGTTAGGCTGGTAACAAACGTCTCATCGAGGAACCCTCGGGACCGTCTGGTCTGCAGATAGGGTTTTATTTGCAGATTTAACGAATGGCTAAGGTTTCGCTACACGCTTTTCATCTTTTGAAATATGGCATGTAATTTAGATTTTGGTGAGGGTACGAATACAATTTTTTTAAGAGTTGAAAAATAGGAAATCTTTAACAGTTTTATATCATTATGTAGGTAGTTACCTACTATTTACGCTTTTACGCTTTAAGCTTTTATAGGTTATTTTTTTTGTCAGTTAATACCATACAGTCTAAAAATAAGTACTAAGGTACTATTTATCTAGGTAGGTATATATAATATCTTGTGGTGCTGGAGAAGAATGCTGCGAATACCTTGGACTGCCCATCGGACCAACGCATCCATACTTAAACAGCTTAAGGTCACTACAAGGCTCTCTACCATCTTCCTAAAGCGAATTTTAGAGTACTTTGGTCACATTGCTAGGAAAGACGGTGACAACCTGGAAAAGCTAGTAGTGACCGGCAAAGTAGACGGAAAGCGATCGCGTGGGCGCATTGCAGCCCGATGCGTTGGTCCGACCAAATTCGCACCACTTTGGACACCACTCTGTACGATGCTATACACATCGCTGGAAATAGGATAGGATGGCGTGACATCATAAGGAAGGTCATGGAAGGTGGAGGTCACGACCCTCAGACATGAGGATTACGAATCAAGGAGGAGGATATATAATATCTTACGATGATCTCTGATGTTAAGCGTCACGGCTCATAACATTGCAAGTGTGATTTATAAGTTCTCAAAGGGTATCTGTAGGTATCTAAAAGAGAATCTATAGAAAACTTTTAAGGAGTAGGTAGATATACCTATTTATGTGCGAAACCGGGGCGAGCCAGCAAGTTGTTATGCAATACTAAAACCGAATCTTAATCCTCAATTCATCAGTTTTTGGGCTTCCGTACCCAAAGGGTAAAACGGATCCTATTACTAAGGCTCTGTTTTCTCTCTGTCTGCCTGTCCGTCTGTCACCAGGCTGTATCTTATAACCCGTGATAGTTAGACAGTTGAAATTTTCACAGATGATGTATTTCTGTTGCCGCTATAACGACAAATACTAAAAATAAAATAAAATAAATATTGAAGGGGCTCCCATACAACAAACGTGTTTTTTAGTCATGTACCAGATGAGTCATGGCGCTGCTTTAAATAGTACTGCTACTCAACACTAGATGGCAAGGATAGATAATGGTACGGAACCCTTCCTGCGCGAGTCCGATTCGCACTTGGCCGGTTATATATTTTATATATATAACTTTATTTTCTCTTCTCACTGTCGATGTTTTCGTTCGCAGCCCGACAGCCGCATCGATCGAAACCACGCAAAACACGCTGAAACCGAGGCAGACATAAACAAATTCTGTAACAACCGCGTAACTCAGCCGTCGGCGGCGGGGGTTGATTTACATAAAATTATCGCGAGCTGCCGCCGGCTTCCTACTGAAGCTTCGGAGTTTGGACAAACTTGCGCGACTGGCTCGCCGCAAAGTGTACTGAGAAATAGATTTATACTTACTGTAAATTGTGGTATTAAAACAATGATTTTATATACTCGGCCCCTAGTCGAAGCCCGATTTTCTCTGTTCTTAGAAGTAGTTCTATTCTCTACTCAAAGAGTATTTTAAGTATAATGATACGCTAAACTGATAAGACTAATAACTCCAGCCTTTTTTTGTGTGTGGGAAATGCCCTCGCACTTCCCTGCCACCACGGAGGTGATGTGGGACTCGAAGCCACCACAACCCGGCCGGGGTCCGTCCGCCGCCGGGATGGGGCGAGCCGCGAGACAAGGTCGCGTTAGCATTCAACCAGATGTACGAAAAAACGCCACCGATACATGGTTAACATCCCACAAATGCGGACAAAGCGATTTGCTTCCAGGTTCATCATGCGAACAGCCAAAGAGTGGAACGCTTTGGCTGTTCGCAGTGTTTTCCGAGAACTACAACCTTGGGATCTTCAAATCGAGAGTGAACAGGTATCTTCTAGGCAAGCGTGTTACATCCTAGACCGCGTCGTCACTTCCCATCAGGTGAGATAGTGGTCAAACGCAAGCCTATCAATCAATAATAAAAAAAAAACTATCTCGCCCCGGCGGTAATAACTCCAGCCTGCACCAACTTGATTGCTTCGATTGAAACTATTTATGTGACCTAATATACTGACAACTGATGAGGAAGAAAGGTTCTCGAGTGGCGACTACGAACCGGAAGACGCAGCGTATATAGGCCGGCCCCCCCACTCGGTGGACCGACGATCTGGTGAAAGCCGCGGGTAGCCGATGGATGCAGGAGGCGAGATGCAGCCGCTCAAAGTGGCGCTCTCTGGGAGAGGCCTATGTTCAGTAGAGGACGTCTTCAGGCTGTTGGTTTAACATCAATGTCAAGACACAGTTTATGTGCATAGTTAGTCAGCTAAATTTACACGACTTATGTGACCTAATATAATTATGAGTTTCTTTTGCTGTGCATCAGCAGAGCGTCTGCAAAGCAATATGTAGGTAATAGCAAAATCTAACGACCGCATCCAAATCAGAATTCAAATCACAGCTTGTTCTACTCTTGAACAACTTGAATTAGGTACCTAAGCAAGCATATGTATTCTGTGCTACTAAGTCAAGCGCCTAGGCCTAGTCGTGTTTGCCGCTTAGGTCTGCCTGAGCCTGATACCTCCTTTGTGACGACAAAATATTTTCTGAACAGTTTTCCACACAAAGTCTCTAATTTAATATAACAGCGGCGGCGACGCGAGGAATTGGAGTTTTTGAGGCGGGAGAAGCTGTATATATTAAGGAGTAGGTGCCTACGCTTTACGCCTCCCAGCAAAAATTGGACTGAATTTGTTACTGAAAAAGACCGAATTTTATTAGTAGAGAAGTAAATAAAAGTTTGGACTTTCTCTTCTTTTTTATTTGTACTTATTTCTTTTTTTAAGGAACCAGTGTATAACAATTTTTAAACGAAATCAAATCAAATCAAATATTTATTCGCTAGAACACAATTTACAGAAAAGATGTTAAAATAACATAATAAGGCATTTTGCGTTCAACCTGCATGCAAGCGTGCAAATATTAAATAATGTTTTTGTTACAATACAATTGAAATTCTTTAACACTATAAAATGTGTGTTGTAATAACCAGTCATGCAATGTTTTTTTGAATATATTGCCTGTTAGCATTTTTATATAATCAGGTATCTGTATACCTGATTATATAAAAATATATATAGCAATAGATAACTTATAGATTATAGGCAATATATAACTGTTTATATATTGATATGCACATATTATAGACATTTTTCTTGTATATATCTTTACGACAAGGAGGTTGATGCAGTAGGTTGACAAATTTGGCTCTTTTCTGTCGTTTAATAATTTCGCTGCGTTTATGGAAAAAAAGTGAATTGGCTTTAGTGAAAATACAAATTTCCTTGATGTAGATGCACGGCAGAGGAAGTATGTTACATTTTTTAAATAGTGGTTTGCAGCTATCCAAAAACCAGGCCTTGTTCATCACACGAATACATCGTTTTTGAATTCTAAAAACTCTTTCGATCTCAACTGAGTTTCCCCACATTATAAATCGAAGTTAGCCTTTCTTTCTGGCTAGTAATCAAATGTTACAATGCAATGTTATTTGTTATGTTGTGTATTGTTATTGTTGTTAAATAAGTAATTATAATGATATAAAGTGGCTTTCAATAAAAGTCGCATTTGTTCCTTTACAAGATTTAGAAAAGTTAATGTTTAATGTACAGGAAAAATTTGAACTGTGAACGGGAAAAAAGTTATAAATAAATAAATAACGCCCAACGATCACATAGGTACATAGAACTTGGACCCTAACTAAGATTTCCTGTATCTAGGGACCCAGGAAATACGAGGACCATGGCTTTGCAATACCCTGACACAGAAAAAGTATATGCACATTTTTTCTTGTGCACAAATACAAATACTTGTCTTATCGCAGGAATTGAACCCGCCGCCTCTGGGTTATAAGCCGACCTGCTCAACCACCACACCACAGAGGCTGTCAAAGTTATTTATTCAATCACCATATAATAAAAATACAACCCGTCCACGCCTTACAGTTAAATAAACAATGCAAACATAAAATAAACTGCGGGGCGTTTAGTGCTGTGCTGAGGAAATAAGTGAATTTACACAAGTGGGTACAGTCGAGGACAAAGAGTTTTGGAGCGGTGGGCGGACCGACCCGCCTTCGTCTTTAGACTATGGATTCGGCAATTATAATCACAATGGAAACCAGGTACGAATAAATCATAAATCAATCTACATGATTGTTGGTCTGTGGAGTTTGAAGTTGTAATAACAAAATCAGTTGAGATGGGAAATGTTGAATATTTTAATGTGACATTAAGCTGTTCAAAACAGCAATTAATGTGTTGTCAGCATTTTTTCAAAGTAGAACAACACACAATAGCAAAATAGTCGATTGCTCCCAGAACTAGCCAACTTCGTTAGGCGCCGCGGCACTCTTCATAATTTTCAATAAAAAATGTTTTCATTTGCATTCTTTACTTTTTAATAATCACTAAATGATTTACTATCATGTACTCAATTTATGCTAATGAAATGGCATCCTGTTTAAAAATATATTTATACTTGTATTAAAGATGTAGCTACCGAAAAAAAAATTGAATTGTTTTAGATATCTTGTGTCACGCAAAACTTTATACTTTAGAGTTCCGAGTGACACTGCAATCTGTTATGGGCAGCCGTGGCGCTTAACATCAGGCGAACGACTCGCTCGTCACGTCATTTGTTCACATAAAAAAAAATAGATATATTTATTGTCTATGTCTTTTATTTATTTCTCTTTATTATGTTATCGTAAGTGGTAGGCTTCAGAGTTTATGCTAGGCCAAGCCAAAGCCACAGAATAGATATGTCCAATACTACTATTATTGTAGAACGTATTTATTTTACGCTAGTGCAATAAACACCTTCATTGAGAGAAGACGTCAATTTTATTTATCACCGGCCCATCAGACAAAAATGAACCCTAACGCAATAAACATAAGATTCCATATCGAGACGGATCGATGATGGGTCGGCCGCGTGGACTCGGACAATAGGCAGCCGCATTCCTAAGATAACGCTCGGACGTGTTTACGAAAAGAGTGCAGAGTTACAATTAAAAGTTTACGAAGTGAATATAACGATTGGATTGAAGTGTTTTAGTGAATAAAAAGGACTTTAAATAACTAAAAATGACTGTACCGACTTCGGAACAAAGTGCATATATATCTACGCTAGAAGATACAGCCAGTATGATACAAAGAGCTCAAGCCAACATGAAGAAATGCCCAAAAATAAGACTTACTGAGGGTTATCTTAAAGTAAGATTGAAGACTATTGAAGATTACTGGGAATCTTTTAAACAAGCACATAATGCACTTAACAAATGTACGCCCCGGGAACAAAAGGGAATATTGCCGTATTTTTTAAACGAAGAATATTTCAAATACGAAGAACTGTACCTCTGTTTACAAGGTGATATGAACGATTTGTTATCAAAGATAGTTACACAACAGAGAAGTGCAGAATATGTTTCCAACACGTCAACTGCTTCGCAAGAAGTACAATTATCAAACGCTCGTCTCCCGAGGATACAGTTGCCTACGTACTCAGGCCGCTATGAAGACTGGCCTACCTACCAAGATTTATTCACTGCGCTTGTCCACAATACTACACTAAGTGATGTGCAGAAACTACATTATTTAAAAACAAGTGTCTCTGGGGAAGCTGAAATGTTATTACGTCACATTCAGATAACTGAAAATAATTATACACAAGCATGGGAACTGCTAAAGGGACGCTTCGGGAATAAAAAAATGATTGTGAACTCTCTTCTCAAAAGATTATTCAGCCAGAAGAAGGTGACTACCCAGTCAGCCAGTCAAATTAAATCAATCCTTGATACAACCACAGAATGTATTAATAGTTTGAATAATTTGCAAATAAAAACAGATTCTTGGGATCCAGTAATTGTATTTCTGGTGTCACAGAAGTTGGATACAGAGTCGTTAAAGGACTGGGAAGAGCTCGCGCACAAGGAGAAGAGCGATGACTTGTCAACATGGGAAGAAATGAGAAAATTCCTTGAGTCTAAGTTCCGCACACTCGAACTCATCGCTCCGCTTCCGTCATCTTCGAGAGAGAAGCAACCAATTCCAAAATCTTTCCACTGCAACACACAAGAAGAAGATAGCATATTCCAGTCTGCACACGTAACAAGCGTAAACGCACAACCATCATGCACTTATTGCAAGGGTGGCCACTATATATTCAGCTGCAAAGAGTTTGCAAAACAATCTGTGGAACAGAGGCGAGACTTCGTGAAGAAGAATAATCTATGCTACAACTGCCTAGTACCGAATCACAGCGTATACACATGTAGACAAAAAACAGCGTGCCGAGTCTGCAGAAGAAAACACCATTCTCTCTTACATGAAGTTAGACAACAAACAAATCAGGAGAAAGATGCACCACCACAACAACCAGAACAGAAGATCACAACCGCACACTTTTCTAATGAACAACCTGGCCGCGAAGTTTTATTAGCCACAGCACAAGTAGAGGTGAAGTCAAGTAATGGAGATACACACATGCTTCGTGCTTTAATCGACCAGGGATCCGAGGCTTCATTTGTATCGGCAAGCGTAGTTGAGTTATTGGGCCTGAATAAAACCCATATCAACGGTGTCGTCTCTGGAGTAGGAGAAGGAACTCAAGTACCAATAAAATACCTAGTTGACCTGTCAGTTACATCGCGATTTAAGGAACGGGAATCTATACATGTGAGGGCTTATGTGCTGAAGAAGATTTCTACAAGATTACCGTCAAAACACATTACAATGAACTGGCCGCAGCTCCAAACTTTACAATTGGCTGACCCTACCTATTACACACCGGGCAATATAGACATGTTGCTCGGCGCCGACGTCTTTTGTAAGATTATAGAAGATGGATTGGTTAAAATGCCTGATGGTGTAGTGGCTCAGAAAACAAGTTTTGGATGGATTATTTCCGGTCAACGGGAAGATGCAAAGATAAACAATCACCACAATGTAATCACAATGCATATCACCAGTATGGTTGCAGAAGATAATGACATGTTAAGGAAGTTCTGGGAAATAGAAACAGATTTGTACAAGAAGAAGAAGATACTCACAAAAGAAGAACAAAAATGTGAAGAGATATTTAAAAACACAACTAAAAGGGATGAAAAGGGAAGATACATAGTACACTTACCATTAAAACAAAGCATTGAAGAAACAGTCAATTTGTGTGGAGATACAAAACAACAAGCTATAGTTAGATTTAAACAGTTAGAAAGAAAATTTCAAAGAGATCAGAAATTGAAAGAAGAATATACACGGGTAATTCATGAGTATAAAGAGATGGGTCATATGAAAGGAACGCAGGTTCAGGATGAAAATCTTGCAATTTACTTACCTCATCATGCAGTAGTACGGGAGGACAAAGACACAAGTCAAGTACGAGTTGTCTATGATGCTAGTGCAAAGGGATCAAATGGTCAAAGTTTGAATGATACCATGATGGTCGGACCTGTTTTACAACCTGATCTTAGAAGCCTAATTATAACTTGGCGAACACATAAGGTATGTGTAGTGGGTGATATAGTTAAGATGTATCGAATGATACTGATGACAGAAAAACACACAAATTTACAACGCATTGTCTGGAGAGACACTCCTGAAGAAGAGCTCAAAAGCTACAACTTGAACACAGTGACGTTTGGTACAGCAGCAGCTCCTTACTTAGCTGTACGAACGTTAAACCAATTAGCCGATGATGAAGCACACGAGCACCCAGATACAGCACCTGTAATTAAAAAGTAATTTTACATGGATGATTTGATGACGGGGAATGACAATATTGAACAGACAAAGACAATGTGTGAAGAAATAAGATCTATACTAAAAAGAGGTGGATTTAAGATGCAAAAGTGGTCAAGTAACTCAGAAGAAGTTTTGAAATATTTGCAAGGAGATAACAGCACTATGGATATAAAAGAAATCAAACTTGATAAGGTTATAAGGATTCTAGGATTGACATGGGATAGAAAGGATGATACATTTAAAATCACGGTGAACTTACCTGAAATGAGAAGTCCTGTAACAAAGCGATCCGTTCTGTCTGACGTTGCACGCTTGTTCGACCCGTTCGGATGGGTGTCACCAACAATTATCACGGCTAAAATGTTGATACAAAAACTATGGCTCTGTAAGATTGAATGGGACGATGAATTGCCGGTTGATATAAGAGAAGAATGGACACTATACAGGAAGGAGTTGACACATTTACAAAATGTCAGAATACCACGATGGTTAAAAACTACTACTAATAATCACAAAGACATACAAATACACGGATTCGCAGATGCGTCAACTCTTGGATATGCAGCTGTCACTTACCTTAGAATTGTCGAAGAAGACGCTGTTCATGTCACATTGATTTCTTCTCGAACTAAAGTTGCACCGTTGAAGCAGCTCTCTGTACCTAAATTAGAGCTCTGCGCTGCAGCATTACTAGCAGAGCTGGTCAATGATCTAATGGAACTGCTAGACATTCCTAAGAACAAGGTTTTTGCTTGGACCGATTCCATGGTTGTTCTGTCATGGTTACAATCTCAGCCTAGTCGCTGGCGAACATTTGTTGCCAATAGGGTGGCAGATATAACACGAGTTTTGGGCAGCGACCGGTGGAGACATGTTCAGTCTGCCGATAATCCAGCTGATATCGCCACAAGAAGCGTACAAGCAAGCGATCTAGCTACTCAAGAAATATGGTGGACTGGACCAAGGTGGTTAAGCCAAAAGAATGTCGAATTTGACACTTGTGAAATTCCACAAACAGAACTGGAAATGAAAGGTTCATTTCACGCAACCCTAGAAGAAAAGCCAATTTGGGAAAGATTCTCAACCATGTCAAGAATGAAGAGAGTTCTAGCTTACTGTCGAAGATTTCTAAAAAAAGAGATTACAGAAGAAAGAGAAAGATATCTTACATCAAATGAAATGGAAAGGATACTAGAAGATTGCATAAGATATTATCAACATTTAATTTATGGCAGAGAAATAGAAGAGTTAAAGAAAGACGGGAAGGTCAAGAAAAGAAGTACACTAATCACAATGTCACCATACTTAGATGAAAAAGGATTGATACGAATGAGAGGTCGCCTACAGAATGCTTCAATAGCTGAAACGACTAAACATCCTCTAATAATTCCTGGCAATCAGCACATTACTAAATTGATAGTAAATGAAGCTCATACGAAGACTCTTCATGGTGGTATACAGATAATGATGGCCTATGTGAGAACTAAGTACTGGGTGATCGGACTGAAATCCGCAGTACGGAAATGTATTCATCAATGTAAGACATGTGTGGTGGACAAGCCTAAGGGAAAGAACCAGTTTATGGGTCAGCTGCCAGCAGTAAGAGTCAACCAACATCGAGCATTTATTAATAGTGGAGTCGATTTTGCTGGCCCTATATCAATAAGATCTTCTAAGGGCCGTGGACACCATGCCACCAAAGGATACATTTGCTTGTTCGTATGTATGGCTACTCGTGCCATTCATCTAGAGGCAGTCACAGATCTAACTTCACAAGCATTTATTGCTGCATTTCGGAGATTTGTGTCACGCAGAGGTCGTTGTTTACACGTATGGAGCGACAACGGTACCAATTTCGTTGGTGCTGCCAAAGAATTGAAGGAGATGTTCCAAAGAGGCAAGAATAATGTGGCCAAAGAAGTAGCAGAACTACTAGCAAATGACGGAACCACCTGGCATTTTATTCCACCAAGAATGCCCACATGTGGAGGACTATGGGAAGCAGGAGTTCAGTCTGCCAAACGGCACTTGACAAGAGTGAATAAGGATACCAAGTTTACCTATGAAGAGCTAACCACACAGCTTGCACAGGTTGAAGCGTGTCTCAACTCTCGCCCTCTCTGCCAGATAGACAATACCACAGACACCCCCCTCACTCCAGGACATTTTCTAGTGGGCGAGTCCCTAATCAGTGTCCCTGATCTAGACTATGAAAATAAGAAGGTCAGTGTCTTAACTAGATGGCAACATATTCAAAAGACAACACAAGATTTCTGGCATCGATGGCAAACTGAATATCTGAATACGCTACAACAGAGATATAAATGGCAAGTTCCAGTTCCATCGCCTGCTGTTGGAGACATTGTTGTAATAAAAACCGAAGACATGCCTCCAACAAAGTGGTTACTAGGCAGAATAAAATTCCTACATCCTGGAGCAGATAATTTGGTCAGAGTAGTAACAGTTCAGTGCAAGGGGAATCATGAATTAAAAAGACCATTATCGAAGCTAATACCACTGCCAAAGATACCAGAATATGATTAACTAGTGGTTGTCTAATGGCTATACAAAATGAATAGTGTTGTGATTGTAATGTGATAATATTGTGCAAGTGGAAGTGACAATTTATTATTTATGCATGAGAAACTTATGTGAAACGATATTTTGTAGTGAACTATGAAGTGTTTATCTATACTTACCTGAAACCTTAATATTTACAGTCCACTGGTTTAACTTAAAGTTGTTCTTAACTAAAATATACAATACCTAATTTATTGTTAACAGTTCATACATAAAATTGTACAAATGATAATATAACATTTGAATTTAATTAAAATTGTTCAGTATAATTAACTTGTTCATACATACTAAATATTGTTTACTATACAGAAATTGTTCATTATATAAAAAAAAAATGTTTAAAATTATTCAAACTTGTTAAAATGGTTAAAAATACTTAAAATTGTTCAAAATGTTTAAAAACAGTAGTTTTTGGTGGGCGGTATGTCCAATACTACTATTATTGTAGAACGTATTTATTTTACGCTAGTGCAATAAACACCTTCATTGAGAGAAGACGTCAATTTTATTTATCACCGGCCCATCAGACAAAAATGAACCCTAACGCAATAAACAAGATATATAGTACTAGGGCAAAGCGAAGGGATGAGTCGGGGGGCCGAGCGGCAGGGGCGGTCTCAGTTAGAATGGTTCCAACGCGCAATAATTTAGGTAATTTATTATTACACTGAATATAATGGATACTTTGTAAAAAACTACTATACATAAACCTCTATTATATTTAGTTCAACTGCTTCACAAAGTTTCATGACCTTATTTAAAGTATTCATTGAATAATCGCGGTTTAGGTATTTGTACGGTTTGGAGGTAACGTTGTAATTTTTTTCTATCGAGATATAATTCGTGTTTTCACTATACATTTGCAGTAGCATTAGTCCTGAACTTTACCATATAGGTATTAATTTTAAAGTCATTGTTGCAATATTGTTGACAAGACACGGCCTCATGCTAAGCCATTTTAAGCAGTTTAGCGTTGTATAGGCTCTTAAATTAGGTGAAACGTACACAATTTGCTCTACGAAAGAATGAGATAGCAATATACGTCTTGAGCAACCAGCAGAGCGAGACGCAGAAGCAGCAGTTCTAGACAAGTCAAGATGTAAGTAGGTACGTCATTTCCCTTGCGTGAAATGAAATGTGAAATTCTCTCTCTCTATTCCTGCACATCGGAAAACAGTTAAAATCAATTTTGGGCATAAAAACAACGAATTCCATATGTAAAATGGTACAAAAGCTTGTTAAATATGCACGCGGGCGCGCTGTAGTGATTAAAATGCGTGTTTGTGGATAGCCGTGATGCCGCTGCCGCGTCGATTGTTTTCCGGCGACCAATGGCTAGTGTCAAACCGCGCGACGACGTGATACGGTTACGAACTTCATACACTTTTGTGTGCGAGTACCTATGCCTACTGGATTATAAAGGATTTATTTTAGACAAGATTATAATATGTAATACACATGTGATATATTAATTATATGTATTAATTTAACAAATCTTTGTTTTATTGACAGTGTTGAGTCGCGACTGACTTAACTGTTATGCATAACAATAACAATGTGTCTTAATTAAGTAAAACCGAATAAAAGTACAATAAGTATTTCCACACACATACAAATACCACACACCTATCCTCCTACCCTCCTTCCTACCTCACGGGCACTCATTCGCGAGAAAGACTATACACGGTGGAATTTAATGGTTCTTTTCCTTAAATGTATGTACTCAGCCCATGCTATAGAATAATTGTACAAGGTGCAATTAAAAAAAAATTAAAAAATTAATGCCTCTTTACATAACTGGATAACAGCCGAAATGTCTATTTAACGCTACACACAGCACGGGCACCGGCTGAGCGCTTTGTAAATGTTTCGTAGGTAGGTAATAAAACAAAAACACCTGCGCTACCCGTCCCGCTCTCACACAGGCAAAAAACAACGCGAGTGCGGCTTATCTCTTATCTTTGCTAATAAAGACTCCCAATTTTCCCTTCACACTTTATCGAGCTTAGAACCGCCAGAATTACTTACCTACTAAGAAAATCAGCTACGAACAAAAGGGCACGACAGGAACTTGTGGATCCCTGATGCCATGTGCTCGTAAAGTGTCCAAGTGCTGTGGCTGTGCGTACATCCGCCTAGCCTCTGCTAAGTTGTACCTTGACAGCGTATAAAAACGCACCATGTCCAACCACTCACCATTTGAATAATTGTAATGTCGATCCGTTCTCCAAAATCGCGATGCGCGCGCGTAAACGGGACACAAGTTTGTGCCCCTAGAAGTTTTTGACCGACTGACCTATTTTCTGGTAGACTGGTACTTGTTTTCGGAAGCGGCCCGCGCGCATATCCGCTGCACAAAAGAAAGGGGTGGGGTATTCTTTTTGTGCTATTGATCACCGCGGGCGGCGCCGGCGCGGCGGTCACTGTTTGAACCAGTATTCGGTCGGGCGTTTTATTACGTTGTACTATTATCTATTCCGTGCTTTTGTTCAATGTCGCAGGGCTTTTCTTTAGAATTTGAGTTCGCAGTAATTTGATAATACCTAGTTTTAAATCCATAGTTTTAGTTATATAGGAGCGTTCTATAGCATGGACTGAGTATGTACATTGAAGGAAAAGAACCAATTAAATTCCACCGTGTATAATTAAAAAAAAACCAAAACAAAAAAAAATTAGGAAGTTCAATTAATTGCCCATTTTTGGAGATGTAAACTTATTTAATAATGGCTGTATATTAATTTTGCTCATTAAAATGATTTTTGCTGATTAAAATGGCTGTTATCGGGTCCAAATTACAGCGACTTCAAAGATTTGTAGTCTCAAATTCGGTATGTCGAAAAACGGGAGCGAAACCGCGGCGCTCAGCTAGTATTATTTCATAAATAGGTACCTATAACCTAAATAAAAATAAATCAATAAGGACCAACTTATAAAGATTCTTGCTTCAACATTTTCATGTGATTTCCTTCGAATAACAAATCGTAGTACACAGTACTACAATTCACTACGTGTGCTACGCAATGAAATGGCTACAAAATAACACGCAAGCTGAACTCATCGTCGTGCAAACAATGCGTAAAGAGATAAGCTGCAAAAAACAACACTCAATCATTTTAGTCCATAAAATAAAAAGAAATGATTAAGAAAGCTGCTTTACTGACTCAACACAACCCAAAACTTGAACCTATATCAACAAAAAAGACGCGAGTACGTTGATATAAATAAGTCCATACACAGCCATAGCGAATGTTGTCAAGTAAAATCAAATCGTGTAAACATACTGGTGGTACTCTAGCATGCTCATTGTCTCCAGTAAATATTTCCTGCAATTTACTTAATCCACAAAACACTGCTTTCTGTATAAAACACAAAGACCGTGCAGACAGTAAACAAAATGGCGTATTTAAATGGGCGGGATGCATTGTCGGCGCTCGCGTTACACCAGTGCCGCTCGCTGCCTTGCTCGCACTCGAGCCTCGTACTCGAAGCCTCTTTATTTCCATTCCTACCCACGACTATACAAACGAAACAACCGCTACCAACTACACTGCTAATAGCAACCTTGCTATGAAACATATACGACTCATTTCAGCATTCTTGGTAACGGAATCGCGCGAAAACGTATCTACGAAGCGATATGTGGAACTGCTACGCGATCTTGCATCCTTGTCTGTTGGTGAAGGGAGGAGTATTTTTGTAGCTGCGTCCCTTTCCCGCTTGCCTCCTGAGGAGTAATGTGTTGTTGCGTGTTGTGATATCTCTGAAATAACAGGGAAGCACTCGCTACGAAGTTGTCATTTGTAACGGTTTTGCAAAGTACGGTCAGAAAATGCATTTAAATTTCTAATACGATTTTCTATAAAATAGCTATAGTGTAGTTTAAATGACGAGCTAGCTTACTTGCTTAGAGTGCAATGAAATTTTCCGAGTAAGTGATCACGCAATAACATTAACCCCGGCACCCATATTATGTAAAAATAACAACAGCAAAGCAACGGCAGTAGCAAAGCGACAGCAAACACTTAGCAGTCGGTCACTGTCGCCTGCCTGTTGCTCGCCTGTCGCTAAATTCACTTTGGCCTTTGATACTACCTAACATAACAGACCAAATATATACTATAAGCTCATTGGTTGACGACAGCCGATGATCAACAGGCAACCAATGAGCGTTCAGTATTTTTAAATTGACATGAGTTTAACTTTAGCAAACGTACGAGAAACCGGGGTTAAATAGGTTAAAAACTATTAATTTTTAATTAATTACTTATTTGCTTTTTTGGCATTTTTTATTAAACGGAATATTTTTGAGTTGCCTCTTTTCTCATAGATGTAACAATACATGGTAGGTGATGTTAAAATCTTCATCAACGAGCAGAGCAGTCGTAGCCTAATAGAAAAATGTTTACTTTTTACATAACTTTAATTTAAATTGCTTTATTTTAGTAATTCCATCTCAAACCTACTTGGTGGTTCACATGACAAAGTTTGTAGCGATCCCCATAACAACTGTGATTTACTGCAACCAACTTCTATTTTGGCACACTGTACAAATTGAGACAGGATAATTTATTAGAATTTTGTTGCAATCGGTACTTTAACTTTGCCTAAGGTAGGGCGCGTGGAGTCGCAAAGCCACCGGAGTGGGGCGTCGCTAAACAAAAACACGTATACAAGTAGCGAGCGGGCGCTGATTGGCCGGCGCGGGGTGGCTCGCCGCCCCCGGACGCAGCGGTCCCGCCGCGCCGCTCCGCCGGCTGCCGGCAGACCGCGCCGCGCTCGCAGCCCGACAACATGTGCAGCGGCACCGAGGGAGGCCCCTGGCCGCTCGGCAAAGACGCGCCGACCGTTACCGCCGCCGCGATCGACCACTACCGCCTGCAACTCTACAACTATGCCGTGGCCGAACGTCTCCGCCTGTACCCACCGACCGTTGCACCCTGCTACGGGCCCTACGGACCCCGGCTTGCACTCTCCATGTCACTGCTGCAGCAGCGTGTCCTACAACCAGAAGAACCCAAGCCGCAGCACAGCTACATAGGCCTCATTGCCATGGCCATCCTCAGCTCCCCGGACCGAAAGCTAGTGCTCTCCGACATCTATCAGCACATCCTGGACAACTACCCGTACTTCCGCTCACGCGGCCCCGGTTGGCGGAATTCAATCCGACACAATCTCTCCCTGAACGACTGCTTTGTGAAAGCCGGGAGATCGGCGAACGGGAAGGGTCATTACTGGGCGATACACCCAGCGAACGTCGAAGACTTCCGGAAGGGTGATTTTAGAAGACGCAAAGCTCAGCGGAAAGTGAGAAAACATATGGGATTAGCCGTGGATGATGACGGAGAAGATTCCTCGTCACCACCGCCGCAGTCACCACCGCCGACGGTGCTCCCGATACAGTACTGGGGTGCGGGTAGGCTTCCGCAGGCGCGAAAGAGGCAGTTCGATGTAGCGTCCCTGCTGGCACCAGATGATGTACCTATTAAAAAGGCGCGGCGTGACAGCAGCTGTGAGGAGGAGCCAGAAGAGGATATAGACGTGGTCGCCAGTGATCAGGATGAGCGGTCGGTAGAGGAGGATGTGCGCGTGCCGCTCGCGCCACCGGCGCAGTACCCGCTGCTAGGAGGGTGGTGGCCGGCCCTCGACCCGGCGCTGCTGCAGCAGCTGCGACGGCACTCTTCGCCGCCCAGTCCTACCGACCAGCAGCGTCCACCAGACACGTAGGCGCCGCGGCCCTTGCATCCCAGTGTGTGGAAACTGTACATATCTGTGAATACTCAGTATTATCGTGATTCCCGACGGAAGATTATTATTATGCTTAGTGATGTACTTTAAGATTAACCTTTTTCCGACTTTTTCTTTTATTCTTTTTTATATGTACTACTACTTAACCTTTAAATTTTTTTTAAATGTTCTATTCGTACTCTATTGTACTTTTTAGTGAAACTCGTTGAAGTCTTTTCAACGGGTGAAGTGCTGCTGTGTTGTGTGTTATTATTTTAAGTTCGTTTTCGCCTGAAATATTTTAAATGTGTAAATTATTGTAAATTTTACGTACCTGTAGATATTACTCCTACTTATATACTACTTGCATCAGTAGAACCATGTTTATAGCCAGTATATTAAATCTAATGTTAAAGTCTGAGAACGACCAAGCTACTGTAGATATTCTTTTAGAATTTACGTGTAAATAAAACTTGTAACGGTGTCTATTCTTCGTTGTTAATATCATGTAAACGAAAATACTGTTGATCATGAACTAGAATTATCAATAATGAAATAATTATAAATTACAAATCTATGAAATATCTGAATAAATAGAAGTATCGTCATACCAATTTTTATCTTTTATTATAATCCCGAATACATTGCGTGGTAGTGAACATTAGATATTTGAACCTATTTGAGATTTATTTAAAAGTATTAGGTTATATCTACTACATAAGTAAATGTTTTGTTGTTTTTGTTTTGTTTTACAATGTCAAGACATTTATCTATCTACCTAATATTTTAGATGGGGTCTTTGAAGAAAATCCGACAATGGCGGTTGTAAATTTTGAATTTTTTACCAAAGCCTGTGTATTTTAATGTGTAATAAGGGTGGATTATTATTCGTTAAGTGTTCGTGAACGTGCACGAGTGTTGGCAAATGGTTCCAAGTTTATATAACTATGCATTTTGGTTTTCTCTTCAACGGCTTTTTAGAGTCTTCAGTAAAACATCCACCATCTTACTGTTGGCATTTTGACTGACAAAATAGGACTTTGACGTGACATAACCGTACAAATTTTTACTTACTTGACATTGGCAGAATTATCGCTAAAAAGCGATAGAAAGCCATAAACGAAGAAGAAGAAGAAGAAGAATATTTTAGATATTAGGTACCTACCATATGTCGCACGATAAATAAATACCACAAAAACAACTTTACAAGAATCGTAAATAGGTATGGTAATGGAAAAGTTTATAAGTGACATAGTGAGCGTTAGTAATTGGCTTATACCATAAATTATAAAACAGTGCCTTAAGGCTGGCTCCAAGCTTTCCAAACTTATTTTGACTGTGACACCCTTGGGAGTTTGCCGTTTTTTTGCTCCTAGTTTTAGCCAAAAAGTAGGTTCGTACCAGTGTGTTGTTCTTGCCTAATTTTCTACTACTCATAAAAAACTCCAGTTTTATTATCTCCAATCTAATTTTTATTACAAACTAAGATCAAAAATAGACATTTATTTTACTTTCCTGATTGGAATCTTGCAATGAAAAGGTTGTGCTTACTTTTCTGAGCATACCTTCTCAAAGAGAAGCTCAAATTTTGAAATTGCCACTCTCATCTCTCGCATTAGCTCTTCTTTATAGCTGCAACTGCAGAAAAATCTGTTTCGCACAAATACGATGTCGTAAATTATAATAGAACCGTCAATGCTGCAGTTCCGATGGCATGATATTCGTGAGAAACTGAGCTCCGAAATTCAAGAATTCAGTGTTGATGGTGAACTAGAATTAGTCAGAATGAGCGCAGCGCTTACTCGACTCGGTGGCGTCGACACAGGAAGGAAATGTAGATCGCTTCGTGACGCCCCTGATGTGATAATATCGCGGCGTCCTAGGGCGTCTTGACGCACAGTTAGGGAAGCCCTATATACATTTTCGGTGAGTATGTAATCAGTACTAATAGAATGGGACAATAAATATAAGTAAAAGTCTTAGAAGAATTACGACATCTCTTATGTTTGCATTTATTCACATCCGCGAGTGCATTGCAGTAGGTAGGTATCCTTAGAGGGATACGTACCTATGTAGTAGGTACAGACTGGCATTATACTGTAAAAGGATTGTACTTACTTTTCATGTCATCAAATCATGTAGGTATTCTTTACCTAAAGTTAACAAGTTCAAGTTGGTTCCACAAAATGAACAAGTTTTCGGTACCTATAGGTACTTAACCGGACAATTAAAACCATATAAAAGCTTGTGAAAACAGTGCTATTGTTGTGATATGTATTTAAATACCTGCCTTGCCTTATAATATATGTATAGGGGTATAGGTATTCATAAAACATGTAGGTACCTATCTATCGTCCAATTTTCAAAAGCGTTAACAAAATGTAAACAGACGGTAATGCGGCAGTTTTTCCCACACTCGTCCTATCATAGCTCCATTGTTAGTTGCTTAAGCGCTTAGTTGGTATTAGTAATTACTTTACTGCGAATAATTTAGATACTAGTAAATACTTGGAAGGTGATTCAAGAGAAGCTGCTTTATAGAAAACTTTGGGAAAGGTCAGACTTACTTGGTTTTGTTTGTTACTAGTTCTATTTGTCTTTAAAAATAAAGACTATTGTAAAATAAATCCTTTCTTCTTAATTTACTCAGGCCAGCGCAGACCAAGCAAACCTCTTTTCTACAGCGGCAATCATGAGATTAGAACGTTTGCTGAAAGCGTAATAGTATTAATTATATTTATTTATATTAATATTATATTAGGTACCACAGAGCACGAAAAAAAATACGCTTCGCCCACCCCGAAGTGGCATATTTTTTATTGCTCTGTGGTAGGTACCTATACAGGTACAAACTTACAAAATTATGTGGTTAGGTATTTGTTTGCCGTGTGGTCCGGGCAGTGTGCGAATAGGACCACCCCAACTCTTCCCGCGGGTGCCGTAAAGGCCGGCTAAGAGAACATCCAAGGAATGGACAGCAGCCTCTTCTTATTTGCGTCCACGAATCAGCATTGCAATTCAACGAATCAATGCTGCCAGCATGTTGGGTACGCTACCTACCGGTAGTGGGCTCATGGGCTGGAGCATTTGGACTGTCTACAGAATAGGTAGGCCATCGCGGCTAGTATAGGTATACCTACCTACATTGCAGTCCTATAATGCTCTTTATAGTAGATAGTGTAGCTAGTAGTTTTTAGTATAAGTATATGGTTTTAATTATTGTAGTAGTTAGTTTAAAGAATCAAACCAGCACATTGCCCGTTGAAAAAATGAAATACGTAAAGGGTTTTATTAAATGTACCTACATACTTAATATTATTCTTCATCTTCTTCTTCTCGTTTAGGCAAGTGGTCAGCCCAGGATGCCAGAATGTATTATAAAATAAAATAAATAAATAGATAAATATGTGTGGACATTTCACACAGCACCACCTAGCTCCAAACTAAGCATATCTTGTACTATGGGAACCAGATAATTGATAGAATACTTAAATACTTTTTGTTTGTAAATACATACATAGAATCACACTTCACACTAATATTATAAAGGCGAAAGTTTGTATGTGTGTATGTGTGTTTGTGTGTATGTGTGTATGTTTGTTACTTCTTCACGCTCAAACGGCTGGATGGATTTGGATGAAATTTGGAATATAGATAGCTTATATACTGGATTAACACATAGGCTACTTTTTATCCGCGAGTGAAACCGCGGGGCGCAGCTAGTACAATATAACAGCCAGACGCAGAACAAAGATCGCTGGTCGTCACACAAACGCATGTCCCGGGTGGGAATCAAACCCACAACCAGTAGTTCAGAAGGCAGTTATACTACCAACTGAGCTATCAGGCCAGTTAATATGAATATAATTACTTTATTTTTAATAGAAGAGAGAGCTGAAAGAGCTGTCCAGACGCCTATAAAAGAAATTACAGGTGACCAAAGAGCTGGCTCTCACCTCAGCCAAAGACAGAGTATGGCCATCCCTTAGTAGTCTGTGGTATGGCCATTCAGCTAGGTAATGTCGCCAGCTTTTTGGGCATCACCTTACCCGCAAACAGCGACTTAAACATGGTTTTTTAAATTATAAGTTTAGATGTTTGTAGTTTTAGATAAGTACTGAGTTTAGATTTAATTTAGTTTTAGTAATTATATATTGTTTTTTTTTAATAAATCACATGGACTGTTTTATATAATAATTGGCCATATCATATTAGTATCTACTACATACCTACATACATACTCAAGCTGCCTCAAGTCAAAGGTATTGACTTGATTCCATGTCAATCAAGACGGACATGCAAACCGAGGCCTATAATTTGCGGGGCGTCTTACAATCTGCGGTGTGCCCATTGTGATATGGGAATTGCAAAGTACGTGGATTCAATCATTTAACAAACATCGCATGTAGAATCATTCATACGAAATACAATGGCGATCAACATTGACGTATCGTATTTAGTTACTTAGACTGAAAATAAAAATTGCTTACTTTACTTTTTTTGCTTTTAACCGATTGTTTAAAATTTGTTAGTATTTTTAACCATTGGTTACTCTTAACTATGGATCAAAAGCCCACCGTCTGGCCTGCGATGAAATATAAGGTAGATCCACGATCGCCGCCTCGAAAACGGCACCGTCAAAACAAGGCATTTGCCTTGTTTTTTCCTCTCAGTTGCGTGTGACCACGCCTAATGAAAGTGATGTAACTTACATATTATTGTTTTACAACGTTATTGCAGGGTGCTATGGTTCATTATTAAAATGAAACAACTACTTGTGAACTATTTTATATTAGCTGGAGAGGTATATATCTGTTTAAGTAAGCGTTGTCACGAGGACACTTGAAGTTTGATTTTCATAGAGTCTGTGTATCTTAGAGTATAGACTAAAGTATAGAGAGAACTTGACTATGTGTCAAGCGTAACACTTCTTTGGACACTTTTTATATGATGTGGACACTTTGATGTTAATGAGTCTGACAGATTTGTAGGTATAGAAAAAACAGTTGACTCGAGTCGAAAAAAATGTTACGGTGACTTTTCGCAAGCGTAGCTAAGTACTATATGTTTGTTTCTATCCTTCGCCACTGACGTAGCGATACGTATGAGCAGACAAATATAATATCGTTTTGATGATCTCTCTGTGCTTTAGTCTATACTCTAAGGTAGTACCTATATTTGATTTAAGCGTCTGACAGGTATGGTTTATTTGTTAATAGGTTGAGTCTTCGTGCATTGTCGTCTGCATTTCGCATCTGCGTCTCGTGCATTTGTTTATACATATTCTAAGTAACACCATAGAAAGTTGGTTACCTCAATTAGTAGGTAATTCGTTCACAGTAGGTAAGCATGCAAAACATAGCCCATAGCTAAAGCTTATCGAAACAGGCGAGCCAAAAGTTTATAATTTACACTTAAAACAAACTGTTCCTATTTCGTCCGACACGAGCAAAACTTTACCACGTGTTATCACTATTATCAGTTAAACAATACAATTTAACGATAATCCGCAAAAACCAAAACGGGTTGTTCTCGTTCAAAGGAAGGGACCAATGCGTCAACTTCCTGACTATTTCTCATAAATAAACCTTTTGTTACAAAATACTTGTGGCTTAAGCTTAGATTAGTTGCAGATAAACGTAGGTAGATTTAAATCGTTGTAGTAGGGATATAGGTATTTTGTTTTTTTTTTAGATATCTGTATCTAGTGGCAAAAGCTTTGAAGATTTGAATGGTATCCTATCAGTTTATTGAGTCATCATCATCATCATCACACAGGCTGATACACAATGTAACATAACTTGCTTACGTGCACTAGTTAAGAGTGAGTACAATGGGGCTGACATAGTCGTTGGACGACTCAAAGTCCCTAAAAAATTAAAGATTAAAAAAAAAAATCATCATCATCAGCCTCATCAGCCTGAAGACGTCCACTGCTGAACATAGGCCTCTACTTTGAGCGGCTGTTCGCCTCCTGCATCTATCGGCTCCCCGCGGTTCTGACCAGATCGTCGGTCCACCTAGTGGGGGACCGGCTTACGCTGCGTCTTCCGGTTCGTGGTCACCACTCGAGAACCTTTCTTCCCCATCGGTTTATTGAGTACCGCGGTGAATTTCGGTCGTAACACAATTGAATTCTTGGAAATCTAAAACTACCAGCTCAGTACTGCTAATCACAAGTATCGTGAGAACCAGCAGGAATGAGCCTTTGACTCATGAAAACCTGGCCAGTGCTGGGAAGTTTAAGGGTGATTAACATGGCATAGTATAAATGTCGTGTTACGAAGGATTAGACATATACGTAGGTACTCGTACCTATTATTTATTCAAGAACAAAGTGAAGCGTGAATTGTAATGAGCGTAAATGGTAAAAATATAAGGAAAGTGTAAAAGTATGCATAGAGTAAATGATTTGTGAAAGTAGGTACAATTGTAATAAAAACGTAGCTGACAGCTGAGAGGGAACAAAAGGCATCGTCATCATCAACAGCTGAAGACGTCCACTGCTGAACATAGGACATTTGGACATAGGTTTTTGAGTTTATTCATTACAAACATACACACAAAAATACAAATCTTTCCTCTTTATAATAGTGGTGTATGGTGTAGAAAAGGCCAGGATAAGCTAGGTATGATTAAACACCTAATTAAAAAATATTATCCAATAGGAAAAATATATTATTATAGTGTATGAGGATATAGATTATAGTAATTATGACGTCAATCAATTTGTTTATTATGCTAAACAGATTCATTATTAGGATTTTTAATTAAATTATTAATTTTTAAGATTATAATTTGGTTCAAATAAAATACAAAATACAATTACAAAAACTAAATTAAATCTAAACTTAGTATTTATCTAAAACTAAAACTAAACTTATAAATAAAAAACCGCGTTTAAGTCGCTGTCTGCGGGTAAGGTGCCCAAAAAGCTGGCGACATTACCTCGTTGAATGGCCATACTTAGTCTTGACGTCAATTACTCGCGATTTGTGTCATACAACCACTACTAAAAATTAGAAATGTACAAAAATCGGCGAAAATAGGTATATGGGCTATTTTCAAGTGGGTACTCCCGGGGCTAAGGAATTTGTTTTTTCCTTATAGATATCACATGTTCGGTCCACCTTGTATAATAAGTTCGGTAAAGTGTTTGTTGGTTGGTTCTTCTTTCGGAGAACCAACCAACGGAGTAACGGATTGATTGGATTTCTATAGGGTTCACTCTTCCAGTGGACCTAGTCTCCTCGATCCTCTTCTCCAAGCTGAGACTCGGACTCTGGGCGCCCTGATCTAGTGATATATTCCCGTCTGCCCCAACGCACGTCCCCCACGCAGTGGCAGACGGTCTCATTTATGGCTATCCGCCCGCGCGGGGGTGGTTGATCATAGGGATCTGGAATATATTACCGTCTGCCCCAAACATCAACTTAAACGGGAAATCTAGGGAAAAGTTATAAATAGGCGCGGTGACGAGCGAAGCGAGGAGGAGCGTTAGGTTAACAGTGACCACACAATGCACGAGCCGAGCGAGCGAAGCTAAGCGTGCCGCCGCAGCGGCCGGCGAGTCCCTGAAGTCACTTATGCGTATATAAAAAATTAGCGGCAGATTATAAATGCATTAGTAGTAGATGGTAATAACATATTCCCGTCTGCCCCCATTTTTAATATGTGGGGTTCGATAGCCATAAGTGTGACCATCTCCCACCGCGTGAGGGACGTTCGTGGGGGCAGAGGGGAATAATCCGATCTAGTTGCCTCCCACTTTTGACGCATGCATATTTGAGATGATCACCCGGTGTAATATGAGGCTAATTTTAGCACTTAGAAGGTAATGGAGAAAAGGTGGAGAATGATGGAAAAGTGTAGAAAAAGAACGAATTGAGTGGGATGGAAGAGACAGCAGAACAGAAGTATGTGCCCGTGCGGAGCCAGCTTGGTTCAGCTAGTTAATATTTGTTTCTGTATATAATTATACTTATTATAGGTATCTATATTCAAGCCAAAATACTGAGTGGTACAAAATAGTTCTACCGGGGGAAATAAAGACTAATTTCTCTAGGGATTTCAATAATAGTATACTTAAGACTACACTAGGTACTAAAGTACATAAGTATGGATAATAATATAACTAATAGATAGATATTTACTTCGCGGCGAGAATCGGTTTATATTAAGTTAATTCATACATAGTAAAGCTATTCAACCGCCTACTAGTGGGAAATACTGATATAGGTAGGTAATACCAAAACAATAAAATTATACTATATATACTTCTATTAAATTGCCATTTCCGTTTCCCTTTTATTTGAAACATAATTTTATAAATTAACAACTAATTAGGTAGGTACTTGCCTAGTTATTAATTAAAACGATTACGACCAAATGCCTATAGGTAGATATTTACCTTATAATAATTATTTTGTAATATCAAAGAGTCACTGGAAACACCACCACCATTCACTATTCATTTATTCATTAATTTTTAAGGATAAGCGACTTTTCTGTGTTTTACCTCATATAACTTGCAGCCTAATTCACTATTTATTGGAAAGGGTCCAATTTTAAAGTCTACTTTTCCGTCTTCTTCTTCTACATTAAGGATGAAAGAGAGAGTGCAGACTTTAAACCGGAACGATGCCGATGAATTTTGAATCGGGGTACTAAATTAGAACTACCCATAAGATAAGAACGATTAAAAACTTGTCTATTCTGTGGTAAAAATAATGATGATGATGTTAAGTAAAATTGCGATTAAGTATATCTTAGATCTACTGGTGTGAAGTTGGCAGCTAAAATTTAGCAGCCTGTAAACCGACCAAATTAAGATGGTAATTTTATCACGGTAGATAGAAGCCACAAATTTCATGCATGTGTGATAAATGCAGCAAAACAATTAGGGCCTGTACCCACATTTTCTAGGATATAATAATAATTACTAATAACATCAAAAAACCTGGGACTCTTCAAGTCAAGAGTGAACAGGTATCTTCTAGGCAAGCATGCACTACCGAAGGCCGCGTCATCACTTACCATCAGGTGAGACAGTGGTCAAATGATAATTATTAAAAAAAAACCTGCGCATGACAGATCTCACATAGGTCCCTATATCTACTCACGCAGTGTAGAGTGAGCTTATCTAGCTAGTTCATTAGTAAAGTCAGTTTGCGACGGGCAGCCCATGTGGTAATGCAATAACGCCCGGGCTTCGGAGTTCGGGCGCGCGGGCGCTCCGGGCCAGCATGTAAATGCGCCTTAATATCCCTGGCAGTGCATTGTCTGCAGGCCGCCTAATCAACATATAGGGTACTTCCTATATACCTTGAATCTTGAAAGGCATAAGTTAAGGTTTTGTATCATAATCAAAATCCAATTAATTTCTATTCTTTAGTGCAGGTACCTAACAGATGACAAAAATAAATGAGAGTCGTTCTGACACATCTTATACCTACTGGGTGTAATTGAATAGGGTACCTACTCCTGACACCGGTCACGTGTGGACCAAAATTAATCAAACCTAACGTATTGAATTTGGAATTGATTAATGACTCAAAAAATGGTATAACTTACTTAAACAACTGCTACAGCACAAAACTAAATTAAAACAAGGAATTAAGATACCCACTGTTTTTGACTGGCAACACCAACACCATTCACTATTCATTTATTCATTCATTTTTAAGGATAAGCGACTCATACAAACTATGTACTTAACCAAAACTTTAAAATGTATCAACATCGTTCGTGCCAACTATACGTAAGGTGCCAACAATTTTCATAAAATTTAATAAGAAAGTATTTTCATTTGCGCTCTTTAGGTACTTTTTAATAATCATCAATAAATGATGTAGGTACCTACTATTATGTAGTCAACTTGTGCTAATGAATTTAATTGTAAAATATGTAAAACTTTTTTTTTCATTGGAACTAGTTACTCCCCCCCCCGATTCACTCCTTTCATAATATAATCATTTTTTGTGCGTACCTACCTTGTTGAACTATCATTATCTCATCTGAGACCCAAGAAGTGCGCACGCTAATTTCACCTTTTTTCAGCAGCCTAGAAATTCGTTTGAGGAAATATATGAGGAAATTGACCGTTTAATGTTATTTAATAAATTAATTATAATGTATGACGTAAGTAGAATTACTTACATACATGTTGTACATATATCGGAAATATTTAATTAATTATTAATAGCTATACTTACCGCAATAATCATTTCCGGCTTTTTCATACCTATATACCTACTACAATATCCAAATACGATGTTTTGAACGCATTCCCCACACGCAGCCTACCTACTATTTGAAGTTTAAATGTTAACCTACAGCCTACTACAGGCTATGTATGTGGTCTGATGAGTTTTATTTTTATTATTTTACTTTAACTGTTTGTTTTTAGGTATAACTACCTGACCCGCCCCGGCTTCGCACGGGTTTATTAGTTTTACGCCTTATCCCATGTTGTCCAAAAGAAGAGAGAAGGAAGAGGAAAAGAGATAAAGGAAAAGGATTAATGGATGATGGTGAAAGGAGGTAGGTGCGCCAGCACAGGTGTTTTCCCTTATCTATTCTCCCCTCCCTTCTCTCTTTCCCATAGTACAGGATAGGAGTGGCTTTGAACCTAATACTGAAGATTGGATGTCTGTAATTTCTGAACCACTAAACGGACGACCTTGAAACGGTCACGGGTTATTATAAAGTATCCCCTTTATAACAAAAAAATAATTAATGAAATCGGCCCACGCGTTAATGAATTACAACTTAGTACATATATTTACTTTCATCCTACTCCCCCCCCCCACTCTCGAGGGAACCATGCTTCGGGATCAAAAGTATCCTAAAGCCTACCTCGTAATATGAAATCAAATTATGGCAAGTTTCATTTGAATCCATTCAGTAGTTTCGGCGTGATGCCAAGATACAGACAGACAGACCGACAGACAAAAATGAAAAAAATTATAGTTTTGGCGTCAGCATCAAAATAGGAAACAGGAAATAGGGAACCCACCAAAAAAAAAATTTAAAACATTTTCAATTGGATCTGTTACAGTTTTATCATAAGTATAGATTATATTTGTTTCGTTTTTAGGTTTAGTTTAGTATAATTTTCTGTTATGTAATATTGTAATGGTGGTAAATAAGTAATAATTACATACATATTAAAGTGTCAAAGAAAGCCTAAGCCCAGTTTCGATGATTACCAAAGAAAATTAGAACGCTTCTTGATGTGTCTCTAAAACTGCAGTCTAACCTAACAATGTTTCAAACATCCACTGAAAGAGTCCATTAGGCCTCCATTGAGGTGTAAAGGTCGATTCGGGACCGTCGATAAAACGCGTCCACTCCGCGAATTGCCCACTCGGATCTAAACGCTCCCAATTCCACCAAGTGACGACAAAAGCCGACTTTTAGCGGCAACAATGAACGAATGAAGCAAATTACCGCTTTTCGGGTCTTGAAAGCATCTATCGAGGCGCACCGACGCGCGTATTGTCGCCGGGCGGGAAACAAACGATAACAATAAACAGTAAAAAGGAAAGTGTAGTATTCTGCGTGTGCTTGCTCCGAATAGGTGTTAATGTGTTGGATTCGCTGGGCAGGATGAATGGGACGCCCGCGGCCGCCGTCGCCGCCCGCCGCGCGACCCCTGCCTTCCCGCTGTATTTTTATAACAAATCGACGGATCGCTGATTGACAACATTGTGTTTTTTCATGTTGAATTTATAATGATTTAATTTGATAGAAGAGGAATGACTTTTTTTGAGGTCATATTTTTTCACCTCATGTAATCGGCTTGTTTTTATCAATGTTAAGTGTGATTTTGTGTAGAAAATTCAGAGAATCATTAGCGTTTTTATTATATTTTATATTAGTACCACTCACTTCTATTTAGGTATAGTATTTGTAAAATACCTAAATACTAATTGTGTGACACTTAGTTTTAAGTTTGTGTGATTATCAATATTGTTCCTGTAATGTAGTGTTTCAATAAAGAGTTTTTTATCTATCTATGAATTCGATGAAGAGCAAACAAATAAGTCTATCTATTGCCAATAGCGTTTGTCTAATATCATAAAACTGATTGTATGATAAGTGTAAATATCGGCTCGTATCGTGTCTTTCAATAGGATCCAATACTAGGTAAATGCGAAGCTCATCAATTCAAACATGAAGACCTTAATTATAAGTAAGCTATCATTACATTCATTCCAATCATACCCAATAATAGTCAGCATCATCGACAGTCAACATCCTTGATCAAACATCTAGCTGAACGCCATTCCCATCTATCCAAACACCGGCAAAACAAACACTTGGCGACCGCCCGCGGATTCGCACTTCAAGGAACGAGTGCGATACAAGTAGCTGGAGCATTCTGGAAGAAAATAAATTAAGGTAGCAAGTTTGTATAGGGATAATAAAATGAAGGCAGGAAATCTTTCGCGTACTACTGATTAATAAAGGAAATTTGCAAAACGTAGGTAATTGCGTAATGAGTAGCGTAAGCTAAGTAATAATTAAGTGTTAACAAAATGAATTAGTTAGAAAATGTCTAATCAAGTAGTAAAAGATTTAAAAAAATTGCATAAGTATGGCATTTTAATTAACAAGTAAAGGCGTAGCACTTCACGTATAAGTAAGTTGTTTTAGCTCCCATGGCAATAATATTAGATTAGGTAAAAGAAGAAACTACACTAACGACACTATACCGAAGATATCCCGGACGTCAGCCTGTACGAGATTAGAATGGCCCTCAAACAGCTTAAAAACAACAAGGCACCAGGTGAAGATGGAATTACGACCGAACTTCTGAGAGCGGGTGGTAGACCGGTACTTTTAGTCCTCCAGAAGTTATTTAATTCTGTCATCCTTGAAGGTATAACGCCAGAGGCATGGCACAAGAGCGTGGTGGTGCTCTTCTTCAAAAAAGGCGATAACACCTTATTGAAGAACTATAGGCCCATCTCGCTCTTGAGTCATGTGTATAAGCTGTTTTCGAGAGTCATTACGAATCGTCTCGCACGCAGGTTTGATGAATTCCAGCCTCCCGAACAAGCCGGTTTCCGAAAAGGCTTTAGCACCATAGACCACATCCATACGCTGCGCCAGATTATACAGAAGACCGAAGAGTATAATCGGCCGTTATGCCTAGCGTTTGTGGACTATGAGAAAGCCTTCGATTCAATCGAGACTTGGGCGGTGCTGCAGTCCTTGCAGCGATGCCAAATTGACTATAGGTATATCGAAGTTTTGAAGTGTTTGTACAGTAAGGCCACTATGTCAGTCCGACTACAGGACCAGAGTACGGAACAAATTCCATTGCAAAGAGGCGTGAGACAGGGAGACGTTATTTCTCCGAAACTGTTCACAAACGCATTGGAGGATGTTTTCAAGCTCTTGGAGTGGAAAAGATCTGGCATCAACATAAATGGCGAGTACATCACTAACCTTCGTTTTGCCGATGATATAGTCATAATGGCGGAATCGCTCGAGGACCTTAGCACCATGCTCAACGACCTCAGTAGAGTCTCCCAGCAGGTTGGTCTTAAGATGAATATGGACAAGACAAAGATCATGTCTAATGCTCATGTTCCACCTATACCGGTAATTGTTGGGAACGATACTCTCGAAGTTGTCGACAAGTATGTCTACCTAGGACAGATTGTCCAATTAGGTAGGTCCAACTTCGACAAAGAGGTGGCGCGAAGAATCCAACTCGGCTGGGCAGCGTTCGGGAAGCTTCGTCCTATCTTTTCGTCCAAAATACCGCAGAGCCTGAAAACGAAAGTTTTCAATCAGTGTGTGTTGCCAGTGATGACTTATGGAACTGAGACATGGTCTCTTACTGTTGGCCTCATTAGTAAGCTCAAAGTCGCGCAGCGAGCTATGGAGCGAGCTATGCTCGGTGTTTCCCTGCGAGATAAGCTCCGGAACGAGGAGATCCGCAGGAGAACTAAAGTGACCGATATAGCTCTTAGAGTTAGTAAGTTGAAGTGGCAATGGGCAGGCCACATCGCTCGTAGAACTGACAACCGATGGGGAAGAAAGGTTCTCGAGTGGCGACCACGAACCGGAAGACGCAGCGTAGGCCGGCCCCCCACTCGGTGGACCGACGACCTGGTGAAAGCCGCGGGGAGCCGATGGATGCAGGAGGCGAGCAGCCGCTCAAGGTGGCGTGCTCTGGGGGAGGCCTATGTTCAGCAGTGGACGTCTTCAGGCTGTTGATGATGATGATGATGATGAAAAGAAGAAAAAAACTCACTGCACACTCCGATTAAGATTGCTCCGCTGTTAAGGTGACGAGTACAGCAGGTCCTACTCCGTTCAAAGAAACATCAACCTTAACGTCGTAGTCTTATATATCAATTCAGTCTGCACTTCAGCGCGGCGCTTACGACAAAGACAACGCACGAAATGACTGATTTTGACGGTTTTTAATGAATATCTACTGGGTGGCGCAAAAGTAAAGACCCTATTTGGTTCAGCTATAACATTTTTTCTAAATTAGAAAACTAGATTTAGGTTTTTTTAAATGTATATTTGTGCCATTAAATTTCGTACCATTAGGATTTAAAGATGATGTCTTTTAAATGGTGACCTCCAGAGTTGATACACATTTGAGCCCTATTTATGACATTTTGCATAACTTGCCGTAACACTTCTCAGGGCATGTCAATAAGCAGAATACTCGGTTCTGGGGCACTGATAATCCGCGCATTATTCAAGAAACACCTCTACACCCACTAAAAGTTACTGTATGGTGTGGCATCTGTGTTGACAGAGTGATCGGACCCTATTTTTTCGAAGACGCTGGAGGCAATGCGATAACTGTCACTGGAGAACGCTACAGAACCATGTTACGTGAGTTTTTGATACCCAGTTTGGACGAATTGGGGCTGGAGCACATCTGGTTTCAA
Organism: Ennomos quercinarius; assembly: GCA_910589525.2. Taxonomy (NCBI): domain Eukaryota; kingdom Metazoa; phylum Arthropoda; class Insecta; order Lepidoptera; family Geometridae; genus Ennomos; species Ennomos quercinarius. The sequence goes on along the minus strand of OU342504.1, from coordinate 11,791,478 downwards.
CAAGACGGCGCTACGGCACACACAGCGCGCGACACTATGGACTTAGTGAGGGACGCTTTTCCAAGCCGAGTTATCTCTCGTTTTGGCGATTTGCCTTGGCCTGCAAGATCACCCGATCTGACCAGTCCAGACTTCTTTCTTTGGGGTTTTTTGAAATCTCGGGTGTATGTGAACAAGCCACAGACTCTCGCAGCTCTAAAAGAAAACATTCGTCAAGAAATAACGAACATATCGCAGGAAGTGTTACGGCAAGTTATGCAAAATGTCATAAATAGGGCTCAAATGTGTATCAACTCTGGAGGTCACCATTTAAAAGACATCATCTTTAAATCCTAATGGTACGAAATTTAATGGCACAAATATACATTTAAAAAAACCTAAATCTAGTTTTCTAATTTAGAAAAAATGTTATAGCTGAACCAAATAGGGTCTTTACTTTTGCGCCACCCAGTATTTGTATATAGTATCTATCAAAGTTATTAAGTCAACACGACATCTGATTGTTTGTTACAAATACAGTAATTTATTTTTTGTAAAAATATATTCGGTAGAAGCTCAGCAAAATGGGAACGTTCAAATTTTTCGAGGGAGTTTTGCGATTTTTTTCTAGAGAGCTATATTTATTAATCTTGTATTTGCGGTCATCACAAACGAGTTAATGAAATGAATTACATGATATATTAAATTCAAAGCTCCACGTGTTGTAATTACGCCAGGAAACGTCCCAAAAAATACCTTGTTTGGTCTACCCGCCGCCTTAAGTAACGCATCTGTCCTTCATGGTCGTTTCAGCTGCATTAATTGGAATATCATTGGCTGCATTTGTTAGCTTTTTTTAGAAATATCTAATCACGTCGTCATTTGTTTATCTGTTAACGTTAAGTTTTCGCAGCAATAACAATTTTATTCGAACCCTGTGCCAGTTCAAACACCAGCAACCCAAACACTCGAAGACCGCCCGCGGTCGCCTGCGCAAGGGTTCAAGGAATAGGAGCATTCGACACCGTGCAGCTGTAGAGGCATCTTTGCTTGGTAAACAGAAAATTGCAGCACTGTTTAACTTGTTAGTGACACCATAGAATTTGAGGATTTTAAATCGCGTAAATTGTAATGGTTTGTTGGAACTCAGAATTAATAAATCTTAAATAGGGATTTTTAGTACTAACTCCTAAGTCTAAATTAGGTTAGGTTAGGTTAGGACTTTTCTGCAAAATTCGTCAAGGTAGGTGCCACCGCTTTGCCAGTTATTCTTCCGCCAAGCAGTAGTGTGCAAGCAGTACTGTGTTCCGGTTTGAAGGGCACCGTGGCATGGTGAAATTACTGGGCAAATGAGGCTTCATAACCTGACCTCTATAGTCTTAGTAATCTTACTAGTCTCAGGATGATGTGTACAGTGCAGTGTCACGCGAAACATTATATTTTAAGGTTCCGAGTGACATTGCAACTGTTATGGGCCGCTGTGACGCTTAATATCAGGCAAACGACTAGCTCATCATATAAACTAGACTTACGTTTCTCATTAAATAAGGTCAAAATGTCAACAATCCTAACAATCAAGTAACGATTAGTCGCACCAACAAGGGACGACAAATGAAAGCTTGCAAAACAGCCCCCAGAATAAAATGCGCACAAAATAGCGATTGTACCGAATGCAGTGATGTGTGTTGTACCATTGAGAGTCGACGTTGTGGACACATTTAATTGTGGCACGGCACGGACGGGACGCCGCGGGAAGTACGCAACAGATGCTGATTGCAACGACGGGAAATTGGACCGTCTTGGGTGAGTTTTGGACCATTTGGGGTGGGGTTTCTTCGTTTTAAATTGGATGGGGGTAGAATAGAATAGAAAAACTCTTTATTGCACATACCAACATAGGATAAAAACAAAAAAAAGCAGCAAAAAACTAAACCCAAAAAAACTAGGTGGTGTTGTACTAGGTGGAAGGACTTTTCTGCAAAGTTCGTCTAGGTAGGTACCACCGCTTTGCCAGTTATTCTGCCGCCAAGCAGTAGTGTGCAAGCAGTATTGTGTTCCGGTTTGAAGAGCATTGTAGCTAGTGAAATTACTGGGCAAATGAGACTTTACGAACTGATCTCACAGTCTAGAAAACTTTTTTAGACTGTGTGATGTCTCATGATGACGTACGCAGTGCGCAGTGTCACGCGAAACTTTAATTTAGAGTTCCGAGTGACACTGCAATCTGTTATGGGCGGCCGTGTCGCTTAACACCAGGCGAACGACTAGCTCGTCACGTCGTTCGAATGCAGAAAAAAAAGGGCTGGTGGGTAAAGCCTCATGAGAGTTGACCAAGTAATGTTACATTTTCTTCATGAATTAGGCATGGAAAGCCGATTTGTGTAACGCGTTGTGTAACTTATTTCTGTGTTCACATATTCCATACAAAAGTGGGGGTAAATTACATAGAGGTAATAGTTATTTATGATATTAGGGGGGTAAGTTGGTTTTTACAAACGAGTAGAAATGTAAAGAGTACAAATGTAAGCCCGAGACGAAGTCGAGGGCTTACCATAGTCACGAGTTTGTAGAAACCAATTTCCGCACGTGTATCATACAACGTTTTTCAACACATTTGCGAAAAAACAGTACAATAGGTAATAAAACAAACTTTTGTTTATTAGTGGGAAAGTCGCAAAAAACAATCTTTGACATTTCTAATCTAATATGAATGGGCTAAAATGGCGCGCATTTACAATTCAAATGGCGCCACGTGCATGTGGTGAAAATTAGAACTACATCTTTAGTTTCCTTTTCTCTTTATTATTAAAGTGAGACAAACGTATTGAACAAGAACGCTTCAAAGGAGTTTCGATCATACAGCTTATTTATTCTCGTTATGTGAAACTCTTTGGTGGAATTCTCACATATTTTTTATGGAATTTAAGAAAAAACCGTAAAGGTTACGCACGGCGCTATACAAAAAAGGATGCGGTAAAATAGGTACTTAGGTGTACTCCCACCTAAGTACCTATTTTACCGCACGCTTCGTTGTATGGTGCGTAATGTTTAACTTTCGAACAATGTATACAGGCTTTGTAAATGCATTTTTTGAGCAAATGTGTTGAAAAAATATTGTCCTACTTTAGTTATTGTAGCTCTGAGGTAAATTATGAAGCAATATAAAACATAGGACATTATTGACACATTTTGTATTTTTTCAGTGTTTGTATACATTCTGTCAGTGAAGTCGTCTGGAATATCGCATGAAAATATCGCAAGATACAAACTGCTGTGACAAATGGACGCGCTGGTGCCGGACATTAGGATCTTATTGTAAGGTTTTGTTAGAATCTTTTGACACGGTACTTAGTTCTAAGTTCACTATGGATAGTTGAAATAGAGTACGTAGGTACTTGCCTACTCATCTCTGATTAAACTCACGCTCACTAAGTGTTTATTGACAACAGCGGACCACCGCGACTGGAATGCGAGGTGGGTGAGTTTTTAAAAGAAACTGAACTATCTATGGTCATAAAACGATTCGAAGACACACTCGAATTGGTATTTACACCTTCATAATGTGAGCGGCTTAGCCAATAGACTCTGGAAGTTTTCATGAGGAGATTTAGCAGCTTCCTTCTAGCCGAGCGGGCTACATCGTCGTACCATATGTCGTACTAAGAGTGGTGTAGGGGTAGTCCGGGAGAGTATACTCGCCCTCCACTAAAATGCTCATAAAATTTTCTATAACTCATCATCCTTCTCCCATTTATTATTGGGGTCAGCTCCCAGTCTAACCTGTAGCGGCGAGCTACCAAAATTACACGAGCGACCGCCATCTGACCTCGCAACTCATAAAGAACCAGTAACAGCGATGGTTAGACCAGGTGTCAGATTCTATCGGGTTTCTGACCCGTAATGATTACCATAGATGTTGTTATGAAAACCGAGACCCACGGTTTAACTATATAACTACCTACATTTTTAGTTTGACATTAAAATATTTTTGTATTAAAATATTTAATCCAACATAAGTATAACTTTTATACCTGCAACTTTTACTGTTTAATAACTGTTTTATCCTTACTTATGCTTCAAGCAAGTAAATTAAAGCATATCAACGAACATTTCAATTTTTTGTGCGTCGTGTTGTCTTCGCTCGCCTCATCCACATAAGCCGTGAAGTTTTGAAACGTAGACGTGTCACAAAAGCCTTCGAAGAAAGCCTTCTTGAAGTGTTGACTCGGGATCGATCACAATGGCCGCAAACTCTTACCTCTCTGTATCACAGATTTGGGCCAAAAGTTTGTACAGATGACTTTTATAAAATTTGAATATCAACAAAAGATTGTGATCCCCAATTTTATTAGTGTTTTTGTTCGTATTCGGCTGTTTATTTTGGGTTAATACGGCCACAAATAGTTACGTGTGAGCCTGCGTTAAGTAGGAATTAACTTTATCAATAAAAAGTATACCATCAACTTGTGTGGTATAAGCTAAGGTATATAGGTAAGTACCTAATCATTGTTCATTTTAGTTCACAGATAAATGCAAATGATAACCGAATCTGCAAGTTTAGCCATGCTACCTCTTTAATCTATTTTAAATTGATTATTAGTACACTTACGTATAACGCAAAAAGTGTTCTTCCAATAATTTATTCCAAACTTATTGACTATCTTGATTTGCAAAAATCACAAACGCCGATATTTAGCAACTAGCGAGTCCACAATGTCTCGAAAATATTTGATTTAAATATTTGTTCAAGTTTACTGTTAAATTAGAAGAACACTTATATACATACTACAACGTATGAATACGCTTATTTGCTTTCCCAGCGGTGTTATTGTTAGTGAATTCTCATAAATTCCGGGTAAATCCACATTCTGTCCGGGCAGCAATAACAAACACTATTTCTAAATATGACAGAGGCAAATAACGCAAACACATTAAACTCAGTATAGAGGCTTCTTTTCTTAATTTGCTTTGGGGACACGTTTTTCCATCGGGCTATTACGTAAAGATAAACAGAGTTGAATAAACCGTGCGGTGTACATTATTGGTAGCTCATTAATGGAGGAAAGTTTTGGGCAAATATTTGACCGTTCCGGCACAATCGTAATTAGGGAGTTGTGGCCGTCGCGAGTACAAAGACTGGTAGTTGATATAACAGGGCATTTATTTATCGAGTGCGCAGAGTCGGGAGCTCGTTAGAAACACATCGGGCAACATGTGTAAATAAATACCTACGCAGTGAGACGCGACCAAACATCTCCAGCGGTCGATGCTGCCTCTTCACGGTGACGATTGTGAGATGATAAACATTTCAACGGTCGTATTAGTAATGTATACTAACGTTATAAAGGAATAAAAATACTTATATTTGTTTCAAGTTGTTGAAAAAACTTGTTCGCCAATTTGTGGAGCCTGGGAAAAATATAAAATCAGATGAGGAAGATTTAAGGTTCCCTACTCGAATTCGATGCGATGACACCATAACGAAGTTTAAAAAATAAAGCTAAGCTAAGCAGTCAGAATTAAATCACCACAAAAGTGGTTGAAGCTAAAGAAAAAACACCAAAGCATCAACAAACAGTAATTCTCACTGCTACCTGTCCAACCAAACGTTTAATTTTCACATTTTGTTAAAATTATATACACACACTCAATACACTAGATATAAGACACCACTTCGAAAACCTTCTCCACCTCCGAAACTAAAGGCCTACCATCAAAACACAAAGGCAGTGTTTGTTTGTAATATTTTCTATTTCATAATGTGGGTGTAGTGCGGGCGAGGAGAGCAGTGCCAACAGCGCTCGGCTGGTATCAGGTTCCATAGGTACCTACTTCCTACGGCCGCGCAAACAGGCCCTTGTTGATGATACCCAGTATGTGTTACGTCAGTTTGGATATGCTTCAGGCGTAATGAGGAGTTAATAGGGATTGTGCTTAGCTTTTATTTTTGTAAAACAAAATCATGAGAAAGTCAATCGTTCGCTGGAACGGCTGGTGTTACTGTCATACATGCTTTGCCACTTTCAACTTTTCTAAAGAGACCTATGAAGAGAGATGAATCGAGTACAATTCATCTGAGGCCTATGAATTCCTGTTACACTGTTAACTGCTGCACTGTTTTTTGTTTCAATAAGCACACAGGTTGAATAATATGATCTATTGGACCTTATCATATGAGCATATGAACAACACCCTTGTGGAGTCATTTGCCTAACTATGGCTAAACCTATAAACACCTAAATTAGTTTCCTTTCCTTGACTTATTTCTTTTGTATTTGTTGTCAAAAAGTGCATATGTGCAGCAGTGTTTATTCTACACAAGACTTCTGCTTTCTAAACAAGACGTTTTTCTATCACAGAACGTTGTATGAGTGCAATTGTCAACTGCTTCGCAAACCCCTCATGCATCAACCAACATTTTTTAAAAGGAATAAAACTTTTTTTTTTAACGGGCAAATTGCCTTTATTACTCAAGCTAACTACTACAATAATAAAAACTAAACTAAACTAAACTAAACTAAGCTAAACTAAACTAAACTAGCTACACTACCTAGAACAAGCTACAAAGAACACTTATGGACTGTATAATAGCCGCGATGGCCTATAGACAGTCCAAGTGCTCCAGCCCACTACCGGTAGGTAGCGTACCCAACATGCTGGCCGCATTGCCACGTTGAATTGCAATGCTGATGCGTTGGGCCAAATAAGTGCCAGCATTTTGGTCACGCGTCGCAATTGTATATATCAATCAAATAAAACTTGTATTACTAACTATAATTTTGACTCCAACTGATTTGTCTGTAAGTACGTAAGTGATTTTTTAATTTTTTTTTATAGTCAAAGCATTTCACCATACTGTCTCACCTGATGGAAAGTGACGACGTAGTCTATGATGCTTGCCTAGAGGAATACCGGTTCACTCTTGATTTGAAGACTCCTAGATTGTAGTTAGCTGGGAACGAGGACACCGGTGAGTTGTTCTTTATATTGGCAATCGCTTCTTTTTTCTACTTAGGTAGATATAATAGGAACCCGATCCAGGTTCCTATGATCCCATGTTCCCAGGTTCTAATGAGTGTAGGTACATGCCAGCCCCAATGTGCTTATATTGCAATTAATTTTATTAATATAAGAAAATTAGGTAATTATATTAGGACAGTTTAATTTTCAATTTTATTTATTTTATACACTTAATCACACGCAGTTGATTTGTAGGTCACATAAGATGGCAATGTTTGCTTTCCTATAAAATATTTAATAGGTTTATTTGGTAGGTATAGGTGAATAGGATTCTATTCCCGGATTTTATAATACGCATGTAGGTTTTTGTAAATAAAATCAGAAACACCTTTAAAATTCGATTTATTCTTCATTCTTTAATATACTTATACATGCATCGTAGTTTTTTACTAGCAAAGCTAATAAACTGAAGATTGGTCGTTTTTCCATCAATTTTTCAGTCAATGGTTCGACTCATTCTCGTCCAATCAGCGCAAGCCAATGCTGCCAACCAGAAAAGTCAATTAACCTAACTTAAGCTTCATAATGTTATTCGTACGACAGTTGTGCACCTTTAATTATAGTTCATTTGTTATGGTAATTTGTTATGCAAAGTAATGGAATCCGACGGGTTCAAAATCTAGGAACTAAAAATTATAAATTGACGACACATATTAACAATTTGTGCATAGTAATCATAGACATTGCCAAAGCCACAGACTACACCTAGCTTTCCAGGGCCGCCAGTCTAACATCATGACTGTTTATCTGCCCCTTGACACACGCTGCGCTGTTTGCATTCACATTCTATAACCTAACCGTTAGTGGGGCGACCGGCGAGAGCCCGAGGGTCACTCAGGTCGCCCACGACCCACGAGGAGGATGGAGGCTGCTAGAGTGGTAGAATGCAACGTGTCATTGTTGTTTGTGTTATCGAGACCACCGCGCTGTTTGTTGATGTTTTATGTCGTGAGCGTGAGGCGCCATGTTGTGCAACATATTTGTACACTTATGGGCCGATTGAAAAATAACCTTAGAATAAGAACATACAATAAAACCAACCAACCATATTGGACACAATGAGCCTGAATTTTTTGAATCTGTACTGTTGTTGGTATACCTACATACAAGTAATTGTCTATTTATAGATACTGCAGTATTGAGAAAATCAAAGAGTTGATTGGATAGACAGGGACTGAAACCCATCAATAACGTTGTGATTATGCACGTTTTTGTATCAGAACGATAGTTACAACCTTCCGGAAAAAAAAATCTTGTGGAAATTGAGGGAGAAATGTTCTCAAAACTCCATTTATCAATACCACTAGCATACACTAGCTTAGAGTATATATAAGCAAGCTATCATTTATTCTAAGCACGGTAGCGAACTGTAAATACGACTTTTTGTAGCAGTCACAAAGTAGTGACCGCAGCGAACGTTGCTTAACTTTACCGATTGGCTAGTCGTGCTTTGTTATCCGCTTGTAATAATCAGCCTTCAATGTGTACCTAACAAGTAACACAAATCGCAAAATATATTCACCCCTAGTCGGGGGTACCTACAGTCGCGAGCACGTAGAGTTATGTAAAACGCGCACACGGTACATAGCAAACATTACGCTCGCCGCACAAACACCTCCCGTGCAGCATTGGGAGATAAGGATTGGTATGGTCACCATTCAAAATTGTTATTTTGTTCTGAGATGGGCTTCAGCACTATACAAGACATATCTATAAAACAACATTACCTACTGACATGGCTGATAAACACAAATGCCTTAGCTATAGATTAAGTATAGATAATAGTTTCTGTAGCCCTAGAAAATTTACCATCTGAAGATGTCATCATCATCTTCAACAACCTGAAGACGTCCACTGCTGTTGCCCTATATAAAGCACCACTTTGAGCGGCTGCTTGCTTATTGCATCGGCTCTCGTAGTTTTGATCAGATCGTCAGTCCACCTAGTGGGGGGCCGGCCTGAAAATGTAAGTCTACCAAAAATTCACCATAAAAATGGTTGTACACAAATGTTCTCAGTTCAAAGTGAAAAAAAAAATTAAATCATTATCATCATCAGCTGGTATAGATATACGGATGCTACTAAACGCAGGCCTCCTACCAACCACAGTGTCTGATTGCTTAGCTAGTTAGCTACCAACCTCACAAAGATTATTACTGAAATTACACATTTACTTCGCCTTGAATTAGAGGTTATTTAGCGGATAGTGTTTTGTTTTTAATTTTTTTTTTTTTCTCTTATATTTTTGCTCCACACATAGTGTATTTAGCCAGTGTCAAGTATTGTAATTTTCATAGTGATAGAATATTTCACGTAAAGTCAAGTCTTAGTCACAGTCTGGGTAGTCGTAGTCCAGTCTAAGTCAGGTAGTCTCAGTCCAGTCTAAGTCATGCCCTAGTAAAGTGGTGGCAACTTTACTAGAAGCTTCTATGGAATTTTGGAAGCAACACGAAAACCACGAAAAGTCATGCTCGTAATTCAGCACTTAATGCGTAAAACGCCACCGATTTTAAACATTAACACTGGAAAAAGCACGAGTTTTGAAAAATAATACAATGCAACGACGTGAACTTTTCCGCGTTCCCGCCAAAACTCTGTTTTTAATTTAATACATTATGGTGGAACTATCGCGGCAAATTCAAATTTTCTTGTGTTCTTTTGGCAAAAATAGCTTCATTACTCAACGTGATTACATGAAAACTAATTTTGCGGAAATAAATAAAATATATCAACAAATTACGATTAAAAGTATCTCCTAGATATCATTGGTTTAGAAAAAAATGACAATAAACAATTTTCTCAGTTTTTCAGTCTATTGCCATTTTTCTGTAAACCAATGATAAGTAGGTGATACTCTTAATTGTAATTTATTGATACATTATATTTATTTGCGCAAAATTTGTTTTCATGTAATCACGTTGAGTAATTAAGCTACTATTGGTAAAAGAACGCAAGAAAATTTGAATTTGCCGCGCTAGTGTAACGTTCCAGATGAATGAGTAAACAAGTAGTGATAGGATTCTGTATCGCCTCGTCTATACAAGCGAGGCGAGGCACGCTGCCCGAGGCGCACATTTGCATCCCTCCACTCGAGGATAACCTAATACGACGTATGTCGGTTGTGGACGCCCGAACGTGCTCCCAGCGCGAGCGTGAAGCTAACCTACCTCTAGCATTGTTACGTCATATCTTCATGAGCCTCACCGTATTATATGGTTAGCAAGAAAAGATGTTAAGCCAACTCTTCAAAATTCAACTGTTCATTGTCATTATTGTCTATTACAGCCTACTACTACATTTCTTTGGTGTTTATTGTACTGTCATTGGATTTCCCGAAGAGAAAGAATGTTTCGTAGTAGCGCGTCTCCATGAAATGAGCATACGACATAATATGTATCTCCACGCATATAAGTACCTCGCATTGTTTTGAAAGTTTATGAAGATTAACACTACTGTTTTGGCTTAGCTGCCTAACTGAAGATGTGCATTTAAATGGAGTGAATCATACTGATGAATCATCATGAGTGAATGTTGATATTTGACTGCAATAAAAAAAAGAATAAAGGTCGTACTCTTCCGAATCTTCTGATCATACATAGGTATTACATAAATTTGATAATCATGTTTTTTTATAAACGCAATTCTGATTTTGTTTAGCAACTTCTTTCTGACAGTACTTATCACGATTTGGTTTTGATATCTGAAATGGGTTGATTTTCGTGGAAACACTTCTATGACAAATATGACCCATTGATTACTTATTTTAAATATAATCAAAGTACTCAACTATATCCAATGGAATATAGTTGAATTGAATACAATATGTATGGTTCCCATTCAACTATGTATAACAAAAACCAAGTACAATACTTATCATAAAGTTATCACAAAATCCCAACAGAAATAACTACCAAACTTATTCCTTTGCGAAGACAATTCATTGCCTTATATTAGCGCAACTCTTTTGTTTCCACAACATGGCTGCCACGCCCGCAATGTCGAATAAACCATTGCTTTATTTACGCATATTGTTACTCACGCATCCAATATAATTGATCTTTGATAGTAGGCGGTTAACATCGACACGTGGGTCTTTTTAAGTCGGTTACGTGTCTTGTTTTTGAGAGGCATTGTTAATGATTCGAGTGTAAGAAAGCGATACGAAGGCATTGTTTGGCCGATTTTACATAACGAGGCGGCAAACGCGGCCGCTTTGTGCCTGGCCGTTGTGGGGGAGGTTCCAAACGCTTGAGATGTGAATTGAAAGGCGCCGCGTGATGACGAGGCGCGAGCCGGCATGTGGCACAAGACATGGGAGGTACCAAAAATAACAAAATCTAAAGTATATATTACACGATAATAAAGTATATATTACACTCAAATTAAGAGGTTACATAATTAAGGTTGTCACAACCATTGCTGTTATTATTAGTGTACAAAGGTTATAGTTTTGTGTTAGTAGGTTAGTACCTATAGTTTTTAGGTATTTGTGCAATTTTATTTTTCGTAATTATTTATCCAACGATTGACAATAACAGGTTGCTTTTAAGCACACAGGGGGCGTACCGTGAGCTCTGAGCGCGATTCAAAACAGAGCTTATATTGGACCGTTTTTTTTTGTTTGTGGATTTTGACAAGCGATCCAGTATAGGCTCTGTTTTGAATCGCGCTAAGAGCTCATGGTACGCCCAGGTCTTTTAAGCAATAAGTTCCATCGCACTATGCCATAGCTACACTTAGCTCACTTAAGCTATATAGCCATAGTGACTATGGTTATATAGCTGTAAGTTGTCATCTGTATTCCTTTTTATGTCCAGCGTGCGATAAAGAATGAATGAAGGGATTTCTGTTAAAAGGTATATCGTGGTACCTACACCTAGTTATCTGCAGGTAAGAAAAAATTGCCCGTGGTTCAGCCAGGTGAGCTATGTAGGTGGAGAGCAATGACCGATACATACATACCTACTTAATTAAGTTTTAATTTATTTGGTATTGTCGTGTGTAAATACTAAACTCTGCGAAGCACATTCAGTAATCAAAACCAAACAAACATATATATCTTCCATATCTTAGTAAATCTAGTCCAACTTAAGTGATAAATCCATGTACCCTGTGCTAGTATAAACTGTGTTACAGGGTACAGGAAAAAACAAGGTAAATAAAACCCAATAATAAAACCTACAATAATAAAACCAACAAAAAACCCCACAAAAATATATAAAATCTACGGTTAAGTTTCCCATATCGACAAGCCAGTAACTTGGGACACACACCAACATTGCGTTACCTCGCACCGCTCTTTGAACTGTCCAAATGATTGTTTTATATTTGTAAAGCGACGAACAGTGCCCCTATTCGAAACGTCGGCCGCTGACGTAATATAGCATTTCAATTAGTCTCAATGGGGTTTTATTTTACAACAAAGGTTTGTGTCGAATAATGCTACGCAGTGATTTTTGATTGCTACAAATAAAGAAAGGGATAACAAAATATTTTATTGAAATAAAGGCACCATAAAATGTATGGATGTGATTGAGATGTGATCCCGTTTTTGTGAATGTCTTTTGTATGGGAGCTTAGCCGTAGGCGCGTAGCGCGTAGCCCGTAGCACGCCTACGTTATGTGACGTACTAAAACGTGTTATGGACAATCTGTTTATTTATCAAAATATCAATTATTTAACGTGTAATTATGACATGTTTACAGCTTAAAACGCTTATTGAACTGTTGATTCGTTTTTTATAGAAACCGGATCGGAGTATTCTTTTCTGTTTTATACCGGATCGCTTTGCAGTAAAAAGAGTACATTTTCATTGATTTTTTTTTATTTGCGTAAAGTATTTTATAGAATTCTAGTTTATTGGAAACAGGCTTTTAGTCTCTGACTGTAACAGTACTAAAATAACCTATTTACAACAAATAATTTTAGTTTGTCTTTGCTCCAAAATTATGGACGTTTAATAGTTTCACGGTGCTGTGCAGTATTCCTATTTCTATCATTTTATGAGTAAAAACATTTTATATAATTTCATGGGCAAAACGATACAAATACCTGAGCTCGTTAAAATAAAGAAAAACAAAGAAAAACAATCAGAAACGCTCTTAGCTGAACCTCCAGTCAAGTTCTAGTTTCCTGCAAGTCCGAATAACTCTGGTGCTCATGCATAGGTGTGCAAAACTCAAAAAACTTAACTCAAAATTTTTACTGCAAATAGGCTATTTTTAGTACTTTTACAAATCAAAACTAAATAATGTATTTAAAAATAATGAAATTAAATTACCTACATACTAAGCAAGCATAACTAAGCAAAATTACATAGTGCTTAATGTCAAAATATTTAATTATAACAAGCCTATTACAATATGAGTTTGAAAAAAAAGTTCTCTTCCCCATATTAGGTGCAAGCAAACCGGCACAATGTAGAATAGAAAACCCCGAACCGTAGCTTCAAAACCGAAAGGTGGCTAAAGCTGGCTGCCTTCAGCGTTGAATGTCCCCACATGCAAAATGATGATAAGGATAATGGTTTAGGTTAGGGTACTTTATAGGACAGTAATGGTCAAATGGACAGTTTATAATGTTTCATTTCTTTGTGGGGTAGCGTTTGAACATATGCAGAAGTCCAGTAGTTTATGGCTCGTATTACATACGGTACGAAGCTCAGTCGCTGATTGATGCTCAAGTATTTCATTCACAAAACCTGCGTTCGGATAGCCTACTGGTGGCAAAATTAACAGTTAAAAACGACAAAAATGATCACATGGAGCGATCGTTTTGGGAATGTGTGAGCAAAAGTTACGTTTTTAACCGTTTTCGTTCACCGTACGGGTACTTAGCTCAAAAACAGTTAAAAATGCCATCGTGACCCACCTGCGGAGGTGGGTTAAAAGTGATCGTTTTCTGACATTAAAAATTGACGTAGAATTTTTGCACGGTTATGTAAAATTACTGATTTTTATTGTGAAAATTGAAGTTGTCTTAATGACGTTATCGTATAGCACGGAGAAGTGAGAAGTAAGACGTAAGTTTACGTATGTAATAAAATTCCGCCAATTTGTTTTTTTGACATTTGAGATAACAAACCGCATTTGGTTATTTTGCGTTCGTTTTGGGTAGTGAGTAAAAGTGGCATCATTGGCGAAATTCTCAAACCAAACGCATTTTGCAAATGCCAAAAACGATACTGATCCCAATTCGAACGCCCCTAAATTGATCATTTAGCGAATGAAGTCTCGTCTTGAGTAGGACTTTTCTGCAAAGTTCGTCTAGGTAGGTACCACCACGAAAAAATTTGAGTTCTGTGATACCACCCCTTTGCAGTTTTTCTGCCGCCAAGCAGTAGTGCAAGCACTACTGTGTTCCGGTTTGAAGAGCACTGTGTCTACTAAAATTACTGGGCAAATGAGACTTTACAGCCTGATCTTACAGTCTAGTAATCTTACTCCTAGACTAGGTGCTGATGTCTCTTAGGATGACGTGCGCAGTGCAGTGTCAGACGATACTTTACGATACTTTATATTTTAGAGTTCCGAGTGACACTAAAACTGTTATGGGAAGCCGTGTCGCTTAACATCAGGCGAGCGACTAGTTCGTCACGTCATTCATTAACGTAAAAAAGGGATTCACGACTGAGGCTTGATATTTAATACAAACTTTAATGTAGTAACAGCGTAACAAGGTTTTGCTAGGTTTTTTAAGAAATGTATGGTCGTTTAATGCATAAAATTTACTATTTAGTAAATAATTGCCCACTAATTACGACACGTAAAGGCAAATGCTGTCAATAACATACAGCTAGCTAGTAAAATGTCCTATAGATATTTATTTTGGCTACGTTCACAGATATAAGTAGGCACAGATTAATTAAAGCCTAATTTATCTATCACGCTGGGATCTAAATGCGGCTGCATGGTGGACGCTCTGTGCATTAGTCGGCCTTTAAATTAGAGGCTGGAATCATGCGGCACTTGCCTCTAATCACGGCCGAGAGAGGCTGTTTGGGTTCCATCCACTTAGCTCTCAGATGGCTCTCGTTTCCGGAAACATACCGATGCTCTTTTGGTATTTGTTGTGAGAAAAATGTTAGTTTTAAACGAATCATTTTTATGTGTTAAGGTGGATGGCTTCTCTGAAGCGTTACCTATATTTATATTTATTAATAGTGCGAAATATGCAACGGATTACACACATCGTCCTTCCATTTAGCTAAACATTTAAAAATAATGTAATGATCTTCATTTTACTACCAAGATTAGCTACAAAACTAAAACGAATTACTATCATAAGAGGCTCGGGTCTAAGCTGTTTGAGTATTGAAAATTATGAAATTACCCCTTCATAGTCACCGTGAAACTTAAAAACAAAACCCAGTCACTATATAGGTAGGTACAGCATATGTACCTATGTTGAGCAAAACGTGAGCAAGTGTTCAACTTGTATTAATTGAAAATTGTAACGAAACAACATAAAGATGCGAAGATATAATATGATCCAACCCAACACCTACAGATAACTGATGAAAGAATTGATACTTCATCCGCACTATAAAAAGGTGGGCAAAAACTCCAAGTGGTTCTGTTTTAAGTTTGAAAATTAACACTTTGATTGAGCTGTTTCTTTTGCGACGACAAAAAACATTTTTCTCACGTGAGGCTCGAAAGATGACTATGTATAAATAAAACCTTAAGTAGATACTTATAGTTGTATTGAATAAGTAAACCTAAATTATAATAAAAAGGCATTTTCTGAAGTCATTAAATCCGAGTTCTATTTAAATTTTATTTGTTGGGTACGCTACCTACCGGTAGTGGGCTGCAGCACTTGGACTGTCTATAGGCCATCGCGGCTATTATACAGTCCATTAGTGTTCTTTGTAGTAGGTAGTGTAGCTAGTTTAGTTTAGTTTTTATTATTGTAGTAGTTAGCTTGAGTAATAAAGGCAATTTGCCCGTTATAAAAAAAGTTAATTTTATTTACATTTTAAATGTACCTAAGTACCTAAACCTAAAGGGAAATTAAAATAAATAAAAACCCAGGTTGTGCTTGTTAGTTTTATGTCAAAATTAAATGCTTCCAAGATCACCAAATATTTTTACTTGAATTAGTCCGAAATCTTAGTAGGACTGTTTATTATTTAATGAAATCCATCGCTTTGATAAAATGTTTTACAAATTATAGTAATCTTATCTTTTTTGTGACGAACTGTGCACTTTTAATGCAGCTTATTTCCTTTCACCCTAATTGGGAAACAAAATTATAACCGTGCTCAATATTCGTGTGTTATTTCTAGAAAGTGTGTAAATCAAACGGTTTTTTCTCAATTATCTAATATCGGGGACAGATGTATTAGCCGGTTGGATAACAGAGCGCCGCGTCGCTCACATAAAACATATTTTGTACTTACAAGAAAGTGTCAAATCATGCATTCCATTTGCGCCTTTTAAGTCCTGGGTGAAGAACATTTTATTTGTAAAAATGTGTAACTAAACTATAGGTTTTATAATATAGTAAACTGACTAATAAGCATATAAATCTTTATAATACTGAATCAGCTTATTTTAACTTTTTTAATTTTTTTTTAGCATTCTACTATAGGTATATATAACGTTTTTTTTTAAAGATAGGCATAGACTTAGCTTATCTCAAATTATGGGCCTTGGCCGGTGAAGATTATTATCTACAGCTGGAGTCTGGATATTGTCAATCATGGTCGTGGTTTTTAAGACAAACTTTCATAGTGAAAGAAGGTAGTTAATCACTACATTTCGTTAAATGTTTGGTCAGCATGGCAGCCAGTGACAATGCACCACCTAGCGGGATTTATCTGAACTGTGGCTTCCTTAATTTAATCTTCTGACCAAAATGTTGTCGACAACTGGGCGTACGGTAGCACCCCGTAATGTTTGGTTGTTTACGCCACTCGGCGGAACACGCACAAGCGATAATATCTCATCACTATACCGGCAACAAAACATTTTTATCGAGCTTTATAAATAATTTTATCATGCTTTTCACTTGGGAAAACAAAGTTATAAATAACTTTTCAATTTTGTGGTAAATATTTTGGGGAAACGCTATTTATTGAAAGTGGCTTTTACAAGTCGCGAGTCAGGAACACCGATTACGACCTAAGTACCTATTGAATAGTTTTACTGAATAATTCACTTTCAAATCAAGCTCTAAATTCTAACTCTTGTGTTGACGCGTAGGTATACCAGTTACCTATTGCATTGCTACATAAACAGATACTTATCTGTGCGAGTACCGTACCTACTTACCTGCCTACAACATAAGCAAACAGCAAACACGATCATTGACTTTGCAACTTAAATTCAGCTAATACATGAATATGCATATTTTGTAAAACGTATGCGAACTTTGACCGTTAAAAAATCCATACGTGTTCCACTAATGCACATGTAATTTGCAATTATAGCCCGATAGTGTGTTATTAGGTTTTTTCACTTTCTTCTTGAATATTTATAGGGCAATTTTACTAAAAGCAACGCGATTATGGGCTAAGATTAGGGTGCTGTTACTCCATGATTTTTTCCGTAGAGGACTATTTATGTAGGTACCTATAAGTGCTGAACTTTTTATTAGATTGAGGAAGACGTTTGTCACAGTAACATTTTCTTTCCGGATTCCTGCATCCTAGTATTCAGTTATGTTTGTTATGCCGACTCTCATCTACCTACATTTAATACGGATTTCTCTGCTCAGTCTTTTAATTTGGAACAGTTTTAATTTGCGCACTAAAAATACTAGAATACCTAACCAGGGCAGCATAATCGCATCAGCGACAAAGATATTAAAATATGATTAAAAAAACAACACTAGAAACCAACTAGAAACACATGTAGGTATATCTAAATAGGTATAGGTATGTATATAGGGTGCCCATTGCTAATACACGGTAGGTATATAGCTAGTTATATTTCTGCAACTTTCAACAACCCTATAAAGCCATGTAGGTAATGTAGGTAACAGCGTAAGCACATTACCAACTATGCATCTGTTTCTCTTGTACATAATAAGCTAATGTGATGTGTGAAGCCAGTGTAGATTTAAGTGGCACGTAAGGAAGAAACGGCGGGCTTCACTCGGCCCCTCTAATTATATCCGAGATCCCGCACCGATAGCGCGGGCTTTTATCTCAGACACTTTTCCATTAAGCAAATATACAGCTTCGTAGCCCGCTAACCACACATCACAATATTCCAAAACCAATTAAAAACATTTTGATAGACAAAAATAAATTGTAATTACACCTTACGCGCGCCTACCGCCATTTTGTTTTGCTGTTGTGGGTAGGTAGGTACTTCTCATTCTCAGGGGCTAATGGATGGTTTGTCTAATGGGCAAACATTTTCACTTCCGCGGCAAACGCGTTTTATCTGTTTTTAACTGTTTTAATCGATTTGAGGTGCTATTGTTTTGTTAATAAAAAGGAAACAAGAAAAAATATTTGGAACACAATTAACTAAGTTGGAACGATACAAATCTTCAGAGGTAGAGGTGAACGTGAAAATATAATCAAGTTTCGTACATAGACTATATTTTAATGTACTTAAATGAAAAATTTGAATATGAGGTAGGTACCTACTTCGATAGGTACCTAGCTACTAAGCTTACTATAGGTACTAAGCTGTGACATGACATAAGCATGCTTATGTCTACTCTAAGGCCACAGCTTACGTAGGGTTTTTTTTTATTTTATTTTTTTTACAATTTATAGGCATAGCATTTGACCACTGTCTCACCTGATGGTAAGTAATGACGCGGCCTGCGATGGTGCATGCTTGCCTAGAAGATGTATGTATTATTTTCCTTATCTGTATCGTACCTACTACCTAATATAATCTACTAATCCAATATTCATAGCCATTACCTAAATAGCTTCTAATTAAACACTGGTATCAAAGCCTAATATTCGAAATGAGGTGAAAATGAGAGGCGATGCTGACGCGCGTAAAGTACAGGACATACCTGCACAACTAGGCCGTCGAACAGATAAACATACATCCACAATAACAGCAATCGCGCGACAAGCGCCATCGTTTGATTTTTATTACACTTTCCACAGGGCTCTTCCAGGGGTTTGCTTTCAGTCAACGTAATCTTCTCGATCCTCTTGTCCCGCCGGCAATAATGGCCGAAGCCGAGGCTCGCACCAGTTGCCTCCCACTTTTAACGACCCGGCGCCTTATGTGTTGGTGACCTTTACAGCCTGTAAAGGTCGGTAGAGACCAACAATATCAGACAGTTACAAAAAATGCTTTTTATAATTATTATTACACTGTGATCCCGCTTGAAGTTAAGCAACATATTCTCCATCGCGTTAGTCGATTAGGTGTGTCCGGAGCTTAAAGCTCTTTGTCGCTAATTTGCGAACATTGGTGTACTTTGCGAATTAGCGCGCTGCAATGAGTGCCCGACCACTCAAGCGCAGCTGAATTTAATTAACCTTTGTCACGTCGTGAACACCCGCCCCCTTATTACCTAAGTCGCAACAGGTTTGCGACAGGCGTAAATCTCGCGGTGATTGCTGTCATACATCATTAGTGGTGTCGAGCATGTATGCTACGCTACTGCTGTTGCTTTGCTACCGCTGTCGCATTGCTGTTGCAAATTTTACGTAATTACCCCGCCGGAGCTTTGTACCAACCGAGATCACAGAACAAATAATAGTATACAGGTTCCGGGATAAAGCTTATAGCGTGTGACCTTTGTATCAATCCTAACATCTAACATGTTGATAAATTGTGGAATAGTCATCTGAGAACCAAACTAACTATTCCTGTAAGTAAACAATATGTCACCATATGTCAGTAACAGAAAAGATCTCGTACCTAAATATTTTAAAAAGCACAAGGAGAAACTGCTATAGACATGGAGCAAGCAAGGAGCTAGTAGCAGTAATTATTGACAGTCAAAACGTTATGCCTAGTAAACAAAAGTCACAAGGGGTTGTATTGCTAATATGGCTCTGTTTGATACAAAACGTAATGAAACCATCACATAAAATATTGTCAAGATATATTGGTTAAACTAATCTATAAAATACCTACCCTGGAACCTCAACCCAATTGCTCCCATTATGTAGGTACATATAGGCACTCTATTGTGATCTGACATAGATAGGTCAGGTCAACTTCCCCTTCCGAGTATCTGTAACCTAATCAAAATAACATCACTATCTCGCAACACCTATACCGCCTATACACTTCGCGTCACACTAAGGTAACTTTATTTGGCCGCTATAATGGAGTAAGTGCTTTGCCAAATGGTCCGCGCCGCGAGCTTTTAATGCAATTTCGCGCCCTTTGTGCTGGAAATTGACGCAATCAATCCATTTACACTTTGTTTCGCCAACTATAGAGACTTGCGCTACTGGAGTGTTCCTGTATTGCATGCAGGGACGCTTTTAGTGGAAGCAAATTGTTTCCGTACATATTGTGGAAGGCTTTTTATGGGTATCTTGATGTGTGTTCACCGAAAACTTTTCAGAAAGGTGATTTTGAATATATTTTATTTGAGAACGAAGCTGACTGACACTGTTTGGAAGGTAGGTATACTTGGAAACAATTTAGACTATCTACTTTTACTTCATTTTATCATAGATGACTTAATTAGATTAGGGGTAGGTAGGTACCCCCTAGTCATCATCATCAACAGCCTGAAGACGTCCACTGCTGAACATACGCCTCCCCCAGAGAGCGCCACTTGAGCGGTTGCTTGCTTGCCTCGTAGATCCACCAGCTCCCCGCGGTTTCTTCCAGTACCTACGCGTTTATCCTAATGTGCAATATCTATGAAGGTAGGTAAGTAATCGCGGTAATCGTGGTGGTAGGTAGGTAATCGCTATCGAGTACCTTCGTAACGTAAAGTATGAAAACCATAGTTGCCGCCGATGCGCTGTGCTAGATTTCATGTAGGTATAAATAATCTACTATACTCCAAAGCGACTGTACCTTACATTCGAATAAACTCACATATGTACAAGAAAGATTTTGACTACCAGTCTAAAATAAGTTAAAATAAACAAAATTATTTTAAATAGTTTTACACTAAACTATTTCCTAAACTTCATAGTAAAATTAATAGAAAAATAAAAAGACAAAATGATAGACATGACACTAAATTGACGCGATCTGTCATTATATGCATGCCAATGTTGCATGTTATGACTGTTTGTTTATTTGTTTACTTAACAAATCCTGAAAACTGTGCAGTCATAGAATAACTACAGTGGAATATGAATAGAAATATAAACAGCTCGAATAAAGCTATCTACAACCGTAAGTTTTTTTGGCATTTCTATATTCGGATTAATCAAATTCAAATCCCAGAGGACAACATGTTCAAACGCGCAAATGGGTAACTATTTGGGACCTTACATTATATTTCTATGTTTGGGAGTATTCAGCACACCCTCAGATCTGTAGGAATAGGTACACAATGGTATAACGTATAACTATGATTTTCTGTGCACTCGGGCTTAGGTGTACTTATGTACCTATCTACTACTTTAATGGTATTTTTTACAGATATGACTAACAATAAACCACGAAACAATCTAGTAACTCCAGAAATCCTTGTCAATCAAATATGGATGCAAGAAGAGTTAAGAATCGACAAGGGTACCCAAGAAGAGTCACTTATGTCAAGCGGCGTTAAAATAATAGAACTGAATACTTCATCCGACTCCTCTAAAGAATCGCCTGTAAACTACAGCCATGCTTGGAGTTACGTGAACAACGACCGATTTAGAGAAGTCGAACGGAACGAGTACAGAGTTAATGAGGAAGCTAGACGCAGAAGGAGAATGAACCTCTGCGAAGACGATTTCTCAACTATATACGAAAATCAGTGTTATTACGATCGAGATGTGCAATCGAATAGCAACGTATTCTACGATAATTACGACTCAGCAGATACCAATTGCACACCTAGGAACCATCAAATGAACTGTTTCACTATACTGAACAACCAACACACTAAATCAGACAGTTCAACGGATAACGAAAACTACGAGGCTGTTGAAATAGTAGAAATAGATAACATAGAGAAGAAATACTGGGATCATGTGTACAACGAAGAAGTGGTCACGTACGACCCAAGCACACAAGCAGAGAAACGCACTATGTGGATTTACTCATATAAAAATAGGCATCTCCTATCAGATAATGAGTTTGAGCTTGTGAACATACCCAGCAAAGACACGTCTAGTACTTCTACATCAATATCAGACGAAGAGAAAAAGGTAGACAAAAGCACAAACGTGAGCAGAATTGGTTCACCAATTCCAGCTACATACATACCTAGACTAGACTTGTCGTTGGTGCAAACTTTGTCTACCGTAACAGAAGTATCTGAACCAAACAAACAATCAAAAGAATCTTCACACGAAACTGTTAATTTAAAACCTAGAAACAATTGGTTATCCGAAAGAAATGAAAAAGACAAGAAGATGGAAAAATCGAATGTCGTGATTTGGATGGCGCTATCGCCAAGAGAAAGGAGGCGACGTTCCATCAATACTAACTTAGAAATTACAAGCAAAGAAAATGTCAAGGAAACTGAAACCTCACACGTAGAAGGATCTACGCAGTTAGATCTGGTAAGTCTTAAATCGAACAAAGTTGAATCGTCGGCAGTAGAGGTTCAAGTTGATATCCATACAAACGGACATGATGAAACTTATACAGACGCTGACTCTTTTACATCGTCGAACGAAGAAACTGAACCGGTTAAAACTCAAAAAATAGCAAACATATTTCCAATGAAAATATCCTTCGCGGATGCAGATATCGATATCGATGATAAGAGTACAGAGTTTGATTTCTCTAATAAGCCCAATATAAAAATAGACACTATAGTAAACAAAAATAAAATAACAGATCCCATTGATAATCTTGAATGCAGCAACTGGATATCTGAAGAAAGAGAGGAGAAAGAGACGTCGATTTATGATTACGATTCAGAGTTTATAGCAGATGTGGACACATTAGATTCTGGGTCTGGAAACGTTGATTTTGACACTGCAAGTAAAAGATTGTGGAGGAAAAATATGCAGTTGATGAAGCCACCGCAATGGGCGGAATACTTACCGATTACGTGCAGCCCACCATCACTACATTTATCAATTTCACTCAATTCTATAAACGAAAAAAAATCATGGTTGAGGCGTTTGATAAAATGTGTTAGATGCTGTAAATAAACGTTATATTTTTAAACTTTAGATCTTTTTAATCAGGACAAAGGATAATTAGAGTTAAATGCACAATACTTACATTGAAGCGGCGGTGTCGATGCTCGCGTAACATTTTTGATTTTTCCAAGTAATTTGTTTCATAAACTTCCTTTGCACTTTTACAACACTGTGAAATCAAGACACTTTTTTATCTCTGTTCAGGATCTACATGCATTAGTTTACATATGTCACTAAGTACCTAATGGACTAGACATTATAATTGTAAAATAAAACAAGTTATACATGTTGGCGAATTTATTAAATTCAATCACTATAACTTCCAGTAATTGAAGTACTTATACAAATGAACTTGCTATCAAATAAGGTACTTTGCGAAAAGAGAGTTGACACAGTAAATTCAGCAGTTATTTACAGTATCTCATCACAGCATCGACTCGCACACAAACTGTTACGAGCACAAAATATGAAAGAGAAGGATACAAAAAGAATACGCAAACTTAATCACGGGAATGTAAATAAAATATACAGGAGCTGTTCTCGCGTATAAATAGTACAAAGATCTCAAACAACATAATTTAAAAAAAAAAACTTCACATCAGTGAAATGCTAATATGGCATGATAAAGGAGAACGGGCACTGTTCAGCGTTAAACGCACAAGACGCAACGATTTAAAAAATACTTTAAAGATAACTTGAATTTATTAGTGTATAGGGTGCAATCATTGACTATAAATCCAGTTGACCAATGATACAATTTCCCCTCATACGATAATTAGTTGTGTATTTCAACCACTAATTTCTAATAAATCACCCGTTGATGTCTTTTGTTCCATCCTGCTTTGATCTTTGTAATTTCGTATGACTTTGTCTCGTTTGTTACCTCGCCCCCTGCCCGCGCAGGTGAATCGTGTTTGTATGAGAAATTATGTTCACGAGCTATCAACGGGCTTTATAATCTTTGGGTGCAATCTTAGAACCACAGTTTTACTTCATATATACAAATAACGCGTTTCATTTTAAAGAAATTATTCGGAAAACCAAGAAGATATTGTTTCGCCGTTATGTCTAAGTGCAGTGCAAGTGAGACAGCAATAGAAATTTCTACTGTTTACAGGTATTTACTGAAACGCGTTTGTGCGGTGCGAAAGACGACGCTGACAAATGCACGTCCACATCCATATTGTATCATAACTTTACGGGATTCAAATGACATTCTAAATACATTTTATATTTATGATGCTCAAAATGCTTTAGATATCAAAAAATGGTGTTAAACTAGTATGAGTATTTAATGTTAATTACTGCTATGTGGATCATTATGAACAAATTTATTTGTAGGTTTAAAATCATCAAATCATTTTCAGAACTTAAGTTTTAATTTAGGTTTTTAAGTGTTGATTGCTCTGTCGTAATTTCAACTTATTTCTTATATTGCTTATATTATAGAATACGTATCTAACCATTGATTTCTATGGATCTAGCATAGAACACTGAAGTATTGAGCCTTGCTCAATTAAAGCACACGAGGCAATAATTCCAATAAATGATTGTTTAAATTTTGTTTAGTTAGGTATACTCACAGATAACCCCCAATGGATACCGCATTACGGGATTTTTGTTCGGATCCTAGCTCACCGAAACTGGTGGAAGGCGCGGGCTGCGGGGACTGGAGCCAATGCGCTATTATTGGCTGTTTCGAGTGACGCCCTAATAATGAACTCTAATAATTGGACGAAACTAAGGCCGTGCTGCGAAGCGGCGATTTATATAGAACCATTTACGCCAATGCGTGGTGCGCGGGCGTCGTATTTCATGCGGTATCTATTGGGGGTTATCTGTGGTTATACTTCATATAATAATGCCCAAATATTTAAATGTATTATACAAATCGTTACTTTTATTTTACTATTTGAAAAATTGAATATACATTTTTAATACGACGTAGAATCTATTTTGTAAGATTCGTTGCTTCTAATTACTTCATATAAATCATGGTATAAATACAGTCCTGAAAAATACGGCATTTTATACTATTTTCTCAACACATTTTAATGTATGTAATATCATGGAACAAGGAGGAGAAAAATGCCAATACACCAAGAAAACAGCGTAGATTTTATAGTAGTATAAATATACCTAAAACTAGATGTCGTTGCAAAATGAGCGGGTTACAAGTTGGGCGCAGATCAGAAATATGCCAAAAACCCGTTTTAAACTTGGATGGCACTGTAAAATGAGCGGGCTATACGAGTAGCTACGGCGGGCGGTTTTTTCATATTTCTGATCTGCGCTCAACTTATAAACCCGCTCATTTTGCAACGCCATCTAGTTTTAGGCATATTTTTGATTTAAGCTGTTTTCCTGGTGTATTGGCATTCCTTTCCTCCTTGTTCCATGGTAATATTAAAGTATTCAATATTAAACATTAAATATACTTTGGAATCACTACAACTATCATAAGAGTGGATATGAGATTGTGGTTACCATTTCAAAGCAGTTTATGCTTTAACATTCACAGTTAATTCATTTGAGTTTTGTCCCGGGGAATAAAACAAGGTTGTGTCAAACAGACCATAAGCAAAAAAAGTTCATAGATAAATTAACGTATACCACATAAACAAAATGGCTGCTCCTATAAGCCATTATGAAATGTATAGCACAAACTAACTTCAACTTCAACTCTTGGTTAATGGCCTCTATGGTGTTGCCATTCCACCACAATTCTGCCAAATTGTTCTTTACATAGCGCCTTACGTAAGAAGGATGACATTTGCTTACTATATCAAAGTCTAGTGCTTTCAACGTCACTGGATTTACACTTGAACCCTTTTAAACATTGCGTAGCGGAGGAATAGTTATGTTGTTTCGTCTCTCTCTATTGAGTTTGAAATGGGCAAAGATAAAACGAGAGAAAACACTGAGTTGCTATTCCACTGTTTATGAGTAAAGGTTTACAAAATATAATGAAACGTCGAGATTGTTTAATGCACAAATGCAGTTTGAGTTGTAAGTTGTTTAATCTTAGGGTGAATTTCACCAGAATGGAACGGCCATCATGGAACAAGTAGGAGAGGAATGCCAATACACCAAGAAAACAGCGTAGATCAGAAATATGCCTAAAACTAGATGGCATTGCAAAATGAGCGGGTTATAAGATGAGCAGAGATCAGAAATATGCCATAAAACCGTTTTAAACCTGGCTGGCGCTGCAAAATGAGCGGGCTACACGGGTAGCTACGGCGGGCTAGGTTTAAAACGGGTTTTTGGCATATTTCTGATCTACGCTCAACTTATAACCCGCGGGGTAATTACGCATAATTTGCAACAGCAGTAGCAAAGCAACAGCAGTAGCGAGGCATACATGCTTGACACCATTAATGATGTATGACAGCAATCATCGCGAAATTTACGCCTGTTGCAAACCTGTTGCGAGTTAGGTAATAAACTCGCCGCTCATTTTGCAACGCCATCTAGTTTTAGGCATATTTTTGATCTACGCTGTTTTCTTGGTGTATCGGCATTCCTCTTCTACTTGTTCCAAGATGGCAATACAACGAGATTTTTCCCATCCCAAGCTTTATTAGGCAGAAATACTAAATTAGATGTATTGATTGTTCGATATCATATAAAATAGCAATGCAGTGTCACGCGAAACTTTATTGACCGAGCGAACGACGTGAGAATTGGGTACTCGATTCTAAACAAGTATTTCAAATATGAGCGAAATCGGTCAAGTGGTTGTCGAGATATAAGGCCGTAAGCTCTGGAGGTCGGGACATCACCTACTACATACATACAGCACGTTTCAAATACAACTATATATAATAACACTGTAGGTAGTGGTATAATAAAAAAGTTTAGTTTTATGATACTTCAATTAAGTTAATTAACAGCTTAAGTTGGAACGTTGCACTAGCGCGGAAAATTCAAATATTTCTTGCGTTCTTTTGCCAATAATAGCTTAATTACTCAACGTGATTACATGTAAACTAATTTTGCGCAAATAAATATAGCAATAAATTACAATAATTAATTGTAATTTATTGATACATTTTAGTGATTAATTAATTTAGTAATCACGTTGAGTAATTGAGCTATTATTGGCAAAAGAACACGAGAAATTTGAATTTGCCGCGCTAGTGCAACGTTCCACCTTAACTTGATTTTAGTTGTAATTGATTGAAACTCAAAGAATGACTAATAGCTTCAATTTCGCCATGTGCTATGAAAACTCTTAGGGACCTTGCCGACAGAGAGCGGTCACGCATTCGCGCGTTCCTACGTAATCGAGTTATGCGTAGTAGTTGAGTTGTATTATTACATAGGAAAGCGCGAACGCGTGACCGCTTTCTGTCTGAAAGGTCCCTAGATTGACTCTGCATTTACTGATTCAAACTCAAACAATTTTCCAGTTACATACGCAATCTATGTTGTCATGTATCGGCTCCGCCCATGGTACTAGAATGCCTGACTAGGTCCTGATCCTACCTAACCAGATCTTGGAGGGAGACGGCGACATGAAAGAAAGATGAATAGGGCTGGAAGGGAATAAGATACCTTGTATTTAATACTCCGTCTTTTATTGTTTTTTACCTATTATATCAATTATAAACTAACGTATCTTTCCCTTCCATCCCTATTCTTCTCTTCTCTCTTTCATGTCGCCGTCTCCCTCCAGGGTCTGATTAGGTAGGATCAGGACTTAGGCATCCTAGGACCCAGGGCGGAGCCGATACGTGACAATGTGCTATCAAAACTCTTAAATTAATATTTCACTGTGGATTTATCGATTGAAACTCAAATAATGAGTTTGCCAGTTTCAATACTCAACTATGGAAAAACACCCTCTTAAATTAGGAAGATTTGATTCCGCATTCCTATCAAGTTTGATCGCCTCAGAGATCATCGCATGGAGTCCACAATGGAGTCCACGAGCCGTGGCGGCAGTCGGGGTCATGAGACACAGGCGCGGCCGCGACCGCGGTCACGAGGCGGCGGGTAGCGTGGGCTCGCGCCGGATGTAGAACAGTATGTAGGGCTTGCATCCCGCGACCGAGCCCGCGTCGCTCGCTCGCACCGTTTGGTCGTTGAAGTGGAACCATTGAGACTCGTTTATAGCGAACGCTGTGTAATGCCCGGAGCCCGCCCTGTAATGGAAGAAAAACATTAATCAATTTAAAAAAAAAACATTTTATATATTATTTGCTGCTTGTTTACGTTCTTTTACTAAATTTATATATTGATCAATCAAATGTTAATTATTTTGCGTGTTTGCTATCTGTTTACATTTTACTTAAATTATTTTTTATCAATTAAATGTTGAATTATTTTGCGTATTTATTGCTTGTTTGTTTTAAGTTAATTTTTAAAACATTGTATATTTGACTAGGCTAGTGTAACGCGTTTGTTATAAGGCCAATAAAATTATTCTACCCTATTTTATTCATTTCATAATCAAACCAACAAATGAATTTTTGACTGGCCTGATAGTTGGTAGTGGCCCTGCCTTCTGAACTGTAGGTTGTGGGTTCGATTCCTACCCAGGTCAAACATTTGTGTAATGAACATAGGTTCTGCGTCTGGGTGTCTATTGTATTCTATGTATGTATTTACGAACAAAAAGTATACAAGTATTGTATCAGTTATCTGGTTCCCATAGTACCAGCTATGCTTAGTTTGGAGCTAGATGACACTTTTAAATGTCCATAAATATTTATTTCTTTCTTTAATTTTTAATGTAAAGAAAAAAATTAATCAGTTGATTGCGCTAAGGCGATGCTGGTATGAATCATAAATCCCTAATAAACAGTGAGCGAGCTATGGAGGGAGCTATGCTCGGCGTTTCCCTGCGAGATAGCTCCGGAACGAGGAGATCCGCAGGAGAACTAAAGTGATCGATATAGCTCTTAGAATTAGCAAGTTGAAATGGCAATGGGCAGGCCGCATCGCTCGTAGAACTGACAGCCGATGGGGAAGAAAGGTTCTCGAGTGGCGACCACGAACCGGAAGACGCAGCGTAGGCCGGCCCCCCACTCGGTGGACCGACTACCTGGTGAAAGCCGCGGGGAGCCGATGGATGCGGGAGGCGAGCAGCCGCTCAAGGTGGCGCGCTGGGGTGGAGGCCTATGTTCAGCAGTGGACGTCTTCAGGCTGTTGATGATGATGATGATGATGATGATGATGATCATGATGAATAAATAGTGCTTGAGGGGTGAGTTTTTGTTGACGCGAGACTTCAGTCTGGCGACTCATGCAATATTAATATTAAACAACATTCAATAGATAAACTAATAAGAGTGGTTTGTGAACAAAGTTATTATTAAAAAAGTGTCCGACCCAGATCCATGGTGCACTATGACGGCGGCCAGGTCGTACAAGTAGCCCCCGCGGCCGGAGCGGCGCGTGTCCGGCACGTTGCTCAGCACGAACTGCGACATGTCCAGCGAGTTCAGCGGGAACGATATGCTTGTGTCTACTTTTGTTCTGAAAATATACAACAACAATGACAATAGGCTGTTTGACTGCTGATTAGCAAGTTGAAAAGGCGATGGGCAGGCCACATCGCTCGTAGAACTGACAACCGATGGGGAAGAAAGGTTCTCGAGTGGCGACCACGAACCAGGATACGCAGCGTAGGCCGGTCCGACTCGGTGGACCGACGATCTGGTGAAAGCCGCAGGGAGCCGATGGATGCAGGAGGCAAGCAGCCGCTCAAAGTGGCGCTCTCTGGGGGAGGCCTATGTTCAGGAGTGGACGTCTTCGGGCTGTTGATGATGATGATAATTGTATATTTTTATAGCTATATGAGAAATGAGTTTCAAAAAAAGTTCTCTCTCCCTCCACAGGTGCAAGCAATCCGGCACAATGCAAACAGAAACTCCGATCCGAAGCTTCGATTACACCTGTAAAGAAGAAAACTCAAAAATTTCATAAAACAAAATATCTCACCTAAAATAATTGTGCCACCGGAACCTCTTGAGATGTAAACAAAGCACGTTGGGCAGCCTCCGTATCCAGAACTGCTTGGTCGACTTCTGCTTGCACTTGCAGCTGCTGCAGAAGTACCGCTCCGTGTCCGCTAGCTCTTCCACCTGGGAAAACAATCAAAATATATTTCGTTTCAAAATATACAATTGAATTCATTAGCATCCTTTGTCCAGTCGTCGATAGATGCTTAAGGAGAGATTTAAATAAATTAATATGTTTATTTACCAAAAACAGTTAATACAAAGGTACACAAAGTTAACATTTCATTAAGTAACTCGTTCACGTATTTCATTCACTAATTGAACGTTTTGTGAATGAAATCTCGTCTTCACGACTGAGCGTAGTTCTGTAATGCGGGCATAAATTTGCTTATAATTTGAACCCAACTTGAATGGTTTTTTTTCTTCTAAAAAGTGATAATTAATCTGTGGCGTCATTTTCCAAGACACATACCAGCTAAATTAATGGTCCTAGAGAAAAGTTATGAGATAGTAACTTGTAGTGAATTTCATTAGGTTCAGTTTATTAGCCAATAGCTAAAATGGTGCCCTCTAGGCTTCACTACAGTGTATACATAGCTATGTACGCAGTAACATTTACCTGGAGTTTTGGCGGGAACTCGAAAAAGTTCACGTCGTTTCATTGTATTATTTTTCTAAACTTGTGCTTTTTCCAGTGTTAATGGTTAAAATTGGTGGTGTTTTACGCATTAAGTGCTGAATTACGAGCATGAGTGTGGGCAAGTGATATAATGTAGTGAAACGTGGTTTTTCGTGTTGCTTCCAAAATTCCATAGAAGCTTCTAGTAAAGTCGCCACCACTTTACTAGGGTATGACTTAGACTGGACTATGATTACCTGACTTAGACTGGACTGTGACTAAGACTTGAAGACTTGACTTTACACGTGAAATATTCCATAACTCGATGAATAATTACAGTACTTGACACTGGCTAAATACACTATGTGTGGAGCCAAAATATAAGAAAAAAAAAACATTTACCTGAACAAAGCTAGCGAGGCAGTCTGTCAGCTCGACGGGCGAGTCGTGGCGGCCACAGTCCGGCAATTCCAACGACAGATCCAGGAATGGGTCGAATTTCTTACTCTGTGTGCCGCACGCTAGACATTTCACCTGGAAACATGGCCAGAGAATACTACTATTTTAAATAATGACAAATAAATATGTGTGGCAAAATCATCTAGCCCCAAACTAAACTAATCTTGTGTAGAAACTACTTGTGTGGTAGTGGCAGGCCTGGCGCATGCGCTTTAGGTACGAAGTTATAAGTACATGGGACCGGGCGTCTAGACGGGTCGGTCCGTTACCTGTAACGCGTGAGAAGAGCGGCGCTATAGCGATAGAACGAGAGGAAACTGTTTAAGGAAGGCTTGTAGCGCTGTACCACATAATAGAAAAGTACAGAAATCAATCAACATAGTAAGTGCACTCGAGCAACGCACACATAGACACCGCTCACCGATGTCTCGGAGTATTTCGGAGTAGTGCAAGCGCGAGCGCCACCCGCTTGAGACACGCGTCTGTGAACTTTCTTGTGAAAAAATGGAGCAACTAAAAATAGTTATTTTAACTGTAACAGTGGACGGTTGTTTAAATTCAACATTAAACGGTGAATTGTCGTTTTTTAAGCTACCAGTTGTTTCAGAGGTAAGTAGGTAGGGTTTGCTTGTTTTTCAATAATCTAACGAGGAAGATGTAATAAATTTAACATAACCGCATTTTTTTAGCCTTCAAAAAACCCATTATTTAATTATATTAATAACTGCGAAAAAATTATTTCGATATCAAAGGAAGGGTTATGGTTTTAGCAGTCTATGTATGTTTGTTTGTATTTACGTATGGATGTTTAAAAAATACGGTCATCTTCCGCATTATGGTTATGATGAGTGGGTATCTACTGCTCGGCGGCCGCCCGCGCAGCCGCCGCCATCCCAACCGCGAGCGCCGAGCGTAGGTATGAAAAGTGAAGTACATACATGTGATTGACTTCTGTACTATTATGTGGCTGTACTCAGCTTCCTCGAAAAAAGGGATATATCAATTTTTATTTCTCATGCTAGCTCTGCAGTGATCATACTGAACGCTCATTGGTTGAAGACAGCCGATGATCAACAGGTAATGCGCGTTCCGCATTATGAATTTGACATGAGTTTAACTTTAACAAACGTACCGGCAACCGGGGGTTAATATATGAACTTTTTATTTATTTTAAAAGTGTTTATAAGTTGCCGGAACCCTCATGGCACTAGTTTCCCTCACTGCCTGACCACTTGTTTCAGTAAATAAAAGATCAAATAGGTCTTTTTGGCGGGAACGCGAAAAAGTTCACGTCGTTGCTTTGTATTATTTTTCAAAAGTCGTGCTTTTTCCAGTGTTAATGTTTAAAATCGGTGGCGTTTTACGCATTAAGCTGAATTACGAGCATGAGTGTGGGCAAGTGATATAATGTGGTGAAACGTGGTTTTTCGTGTTGCTCCTAAATTCCATAGAAGCTTCTAGTAAAGTTGCCACCACTTTACTAGGGCATGACTTAGACTAGACTGAGACTACCTGACTTAGACTGGACTATGACTACCCCAGACTGTGACTAAGACTTGACTTTACGAGAAATATTCCATCACTATAAAAAATTACAATACTTGACACCGGCTAAATACACTATGTGTGGAGCCAAAATACAAGAGAAAAAAAAGATCAAATAAGTACTTCACTCTGAAGCGTGCCCCCAAAGACCGCAGTGACGATAGAAGCGGAGGGCGCCCGCGACACGAACCCAGCATCCGCCTTCTCCGGAGGCAATAGTTGCTGCAGCTCCGTATGTAATCTGGAATAAGACAATAATAATAAGGACAAACTTAGCAAGTACCTTGACTTGGCTCACGAAGTGACCGCGAATGTTGATTCAACAAGCATTGTCCCGATAGTCGATTCGGCGAACGGCCTTATAGCGAAGAGCCTCGACCAACACCTCGAGAGGCTCTCGCTAGACGGTTGGATCAAGGGTCAGATTCAGAAGGCAGTACTCCTTGACACGGCACGTATTGTCAGGAGGTTCCTCACTCTGCAGCCCTGACCACCGGTAGCTTGGGCCTTGCCCCGCTGCCGGCGGCACTCTAGGTTTAGGTTTTTTTATAATATTTATCTAATTTATTTTTATAGGAATATTGTAAAAAAACTTAAATTTAAGAAAATGAAATAAATGAGGTGAATAATAATAATAAATACGTATGGGCATATTTCACAGCGCCATCTATACCTAAACTAACCATAGCTTGTACTATGGGAACCAGATAACTGATAGAATACTTACATACTTTTTGTTTGTATACACATACATAGAATACAATATAACACCCAGACACAGAACAAACACCTATGTTCATCACACAAATGTTTGTCCCGGATGGGAATCGAACGCACAACCAGAAGACAGAGCAGCTACCAACTGAGCTAACTGGCCAGTCAATAAAATATTTTTTACAAGCTTTTATTATCACCATCATCATCATCAACAGCCTGAAGACGTCCACTGCTGAACATAGGCCTACCCCAGAGAGCACTACTTTGAGCGGCTGCTCGCCTCCTGCATCTATCGGCTCCCCGAAGCTTTCACCAGATCGTCGGCCAACCTAATGGGGGCCGGCCTACGCTGCGTCTTCCGGTTCGTGGTCGCCACTCCAGAACCTTTCTTCCCCATCGGTTGTCAGTTCTACGAGCGATGTGGCCTGCCCATTGCCATTTCAACTTGTTAATTCTAAGAGCTATATCAGTCACTATAGTTCTCCTGCAAATCTTCTCATTACGGAACTTATCTCACAGAGAAACGCCGACCGTTCTCTCCATAGCTCGTTGCGCGACTAGAGCTTACTAATGAGGCTTTTATTATACCTACACACGACAATTTTATTTATTTATTTGTTTTACGGTACAAATCTTGGAAACGATTTTAGGACCACTTCTCGCGGTCCGATTGCGCTGAGATTTAGCATGAAGCTCCGATGACATGCGCATGTCTATTGTGTTTTGAAACTGCAGGGCTACTGTCTAAGCCAATCTCAATCGATGAATGGGCTTCATTTCGTCATTTCCGGCAAGTTGGCATTGTGTGAGTTGTAACATCTCCATCCATTAGTATTTTCTCACTATTTCTCATTATCATAGTTAATCAATGTTTTGTCTATTCAGTTCTCCGGCTAAGGAACCGTAATACCGATGGATGAGGCTTTTACACAACCGGAAATTACCAAATGAAGCCCATTCATCGATTTCGAGTTACACAATACGGGGGTCTGAAGATGACCATCAAAGTTGGAGCCCCGATTTAATTAACAATCCATTGTTTTAGAGTTCTTTCAAACGCAAAAATTACTTCTATTTCTACACAATAGAGGCTACTGGGGGGTGTATATTGTCAAGTTCACTGACCGAACAGGGCGAGGGTTCACAAACTCCATTTTAAATATAAAAAACTTCTATTTATTTTATTAGTATAAACTGTAAACTTTTTACTGCAAATTGAACAATATAAAATGAATTCCATTGTTACCTGTCGAGCATGTACCGCAGGAACTCGTGCGCATCTTGCTGCTGGTACCCTCGGAACCGCGGCACCACCTTCCATATCACGAGGAACAGGCACTCCGGAGATATCGCGCCCTTACCGCCGCAACCGCCCGTGTTCAGATTTATCAGCACCTATGACAAGTTTAACGAGTGGTGGCTAAAGTACTCCACTCACAACGCAATCGGGCTCATAAGAAAACTAGCGAGGGCGACTCTTGGCCCAACATTAAAAAAACCGGGCAATAGCTACAACAGAAATACATCATCTGTGAAAATTTTAACTGTCTAACTATCACGGTTCATGAGCTATAGCCAAGTGACAGCCAGACAGACAGACAGACAGGTCTTAGTAATAGGGTCTGTTTTACCATTTGAGTACGGAACCCTAAAAACTGGCGAGGGAGACTCTTGGACCAACGTTAAAGAAACGCTCTTCATGAATGCAATAAGTGTCTTTTAATATTATATCGAATAGAATAGAAGATCATTTATTCAACTTTACAATGCTTACACAATACACAATAAAAAAAACAAAGTATAATCTAGTTTAATTCTGCAAAATTAAGGTTGGATATCAAAAACCTGCCAATACGGCGAGTCAAAATCACGCGCCGCTTTCGATTTAGAAATCACAGGTTTAACAAAAAATAAATACACGGTGATGTTTCGAGATATTTTTTTGAACGCCAGCCTACACTCTCTCTGTCTTAGTATCATACAATATGCTCTCGAACTTGGCGAACGAACATGCGGTTTTCCCCACGATGTTTTGCTTTTCCATTGATGAAGCAAATACAAGTTCCGTACTATACTGAGAGAGCCATTTGCGGAACGGGATTCAAACCAATCGCGCGTACGATTCAAAGTCCACTGAGCCACGCGAGCAGCTTGCTTTTGACGTAAATAATTCTCTGGCAGTGAGAATTCCTCGTGATAAATATCGTGGACGGAGTGTCTAATGAAGAGGTTCTGAGCAGCCTGAACAAAAAGATGGAGATTTTAAATACTGTTAAAACTCGTAAACTGCAATACTTTTGTCAGGTTATGCGAAATGACAAATACCACCTACTCCAGCTTATAATGCAAGGTAAAATCCAAGGAAACAGAAGACCTAAAAGAAGACGTGTCTCGTGGCTCAAAAATCTTCGCACGTAATTTAAAATCAGCATAAGATCCCTGTTCCGAGCAGCAGCATCCAAAATAAGGATTGCCCTAATGATAGCCGACCTCTGGTAGGAGATGAGACCATAAGAAGAAGGGAAAATAGGCTAGTTGCCTGCTATTAAAAATTAACAAGTTAATATTATTTTCATAAAGTAGGTTAAAATTAATGCAATAATTGAAAATATAAGTAAAATCGGTAAATAAATCAAGGAGTAATAAGCTTTTAACGTTTCTGGAGGGAGCATCGCCTATCCCTTTCTCGCAAAACAGGAGATTGATTCCCCACAGTTACTATGAAAATGCACGTTGTGAAGTCAAATGCCAAAGAGACTGTATGTAAAGCTACCACAGCTTAGTAATGAGGTACTATGAAGGAGCAAGAGTGACGTTACTGCATGTTTGCGCTGTCTCTTTCTATTCCTGTATTTTAAAATACTTGTAACATTGTAATTTTTTGTGATATTTAATTTTTGTTTTCACAACTGTTTATTTTTTGAGAAATATTATTAATTTATGCATTAAAAAAATAGCAGGAGCTAGTGTCCTGCTATTTTTTTCTATTCTATTCCATAACAAACAATACACGCAGAATAAATAATAGTATTAGTACCTACACGAATACGATAAGAATAATCAGCAAACAAATCAGGAAAGTCTTATTCA
Source organism: Ennomos quercinarius (assembly GCA_910589525.2). Taxonomy (NCBI): domain Eukaryota; kingdom Metazoa; phylum Arthropoda; class Insecta; order Lepidoptera; family Geometridae; genus Ennomos; species Ennomos quercinarius. The sequence goes on along the minus strand of OU342504.1, from coordinate 11,754,864 downwards.
CTGTCTTATCAGGAAATCCCCCAGCAATGATGTCGGTCATTTTGAGTCATGCTCGGAACGGCACGTGCACGTGAATTGCAGAGTGTTAATCTTATTAGGGGGCAATTAAAAATAATTCACCCATTTGACGTGTGCACTGACTCATAATCACTAAATTGACCTTCACTTCATAATTACGACAATTACATCGTTATTATTTTATTGCTTAACAACTGTAGATTATATCTAGACATCTTTTTTTATTTATTTATATTACACTTATCAAAAAACATTTGCGATAAAATTTTGCTGACCAAATCCCGCAGTATAATGTACTAATCTCGCGAGAAAACAGGCCCAAAAACCTAACAAGGGAGTCGACTATTTTGTGTAAAGTCCGAAACAAAATTTAGTTGACAGTTCTACAGTTCTTTGCCCTTTCATATAATGTTCAAATGACAAGGACCGCTATATAACAGTTATACGACTTTCAAATTAAGTTTACGTTTTTTGCACAACATAATTGACGCCTATACCTGCTTATACTTATAATGTGCTTATGCCTGTCGGCACTAAAGATTGACAGCTTCTAAGTTTGAACTTATCCCTTTAATCCCCCATACCTACTGCAACGCATTCAGGTACATCCTAGAGAGATTAGTGAAAACATCAGCTCTCGGGCCACCAAGATACAAGCACTGCCGAGTTTGGAGCCCACCTTCAACCAGGTACACCCAGTAAAAGTATACACTATATATCAGGTATATATTGCGTATATATTGATTTAAGGGGCCCACTGAGAAATGTATACTTGCATTGCATCATGTCGCCCTATATTCGTAACTAAGTAAGTCTTGTTTTCTTTATTCAGTTTTGTAATTTGCTATGGCCCAAATTAGTTTGGGATAGCAAGGATGCGTTATGTGCCCTAAGGCTTTATGGCGTTAATTTTATAAGAGAGTGGACTGTATTTTTTATCGTTAGGCGACTGGTTACAACAAATGGTATCACAACTACGACGAGCAAATGCTTAGGACTAGGATAAAGGAATTCCACGCACCTTCGCTCCACATAGGTACTCCTGGGAAGGTCCAGAGCGTCCTGGATTGTCCAGTATCACCGGTCGATCGCCGATGAGGTCCGATTGCTAACCACTGTCCAGAATTGTCTATATTTTGGTGCACCAACACTAATCAACTTGTTATAGTACTTTAACACGTACTTAGAATTGCGGTAATGTTCACACAGGGCGCGTGCGCATATATTATCGTGCGCAGATCCTTCCCTTGCGACGGTTCAAGGGTGACAGTTGACACCGAGCGCATCAGCTAGGTGTCGCGCGTGGTTGGCGAATTTGGAGGGAGGGAAAAGGACGCAATATACTCATCAAGCTAATGATACCATGTCAATGTAATTTGAATGAGAAATATATGCCTATACGGCGCCAACATCCCCCCGGCCTTAAAGGGTTGCCTTTAAGAAACCAAAATGCGTATAAAATATCGTATGTTACTATATCAAATAGTATGCGGTGCGGTGTAAAGTATAAAAGTTATGTAGAATAGTATGCGGTGCGGTGTAGACTATATAATCTATATAAAATAGTATGCGGTTAAATATAAGCGGGAAAATATTTTGCGGGTGAATATGTGTGTGCGGTACTTAATATTATGCGGTTCAATATAATTATAATACGCGGTAATTTATTTAATTTAACTTAAATTAAAATATAAGCTAGGAAATTATGCTATAAGAAATTATTGATTAGGTAAGGGACATAACTTAACTACCGGGCGAAGGTAGCTTCCCTTTGAAGTCTTTATCGCGCAAACTCGAGTAGTGCCATCCTTAGACGGAAATACCTCTTTCACAATGCCCAAAGGCCAAGCAAAGGGGGGAGCATTGTCAGTCTTGACAATGACAACCGTTCCCTCTTGTATGGGAACAGAAGGAACATTCCACTTAGCTCGCGATTGCAGCTGGTGCAAATATTCAGCGCGCCAGCGCTTCCAGAAGGACTGTACCATTCCATCAAGCAGGCTATGTCTTTGAGGTAAGTCTATCGAGCTAACCTCGGGCGCGGGAACTGAAGAAAGCGGCATATTTCGCAAAAAATGCGCAGGCGTAAGAGCAGAGGGCTCTGCGGGGTCACTACTCATGGCGACAAGCGGGCGTGAATTTATAAGTGCTTCTATCTGTGTGAGAACAGTGAGAAGCTCCTCGTACGAAACGATTTGTTGACCTATGACCTTAAAAAGTATGGTTTTAATAATCTTCACCATACTCTCCCAACAACCACCCCAGTGTGGTGAAACAGGAGGAATGAACTTCCAATCTATGCGATTCTCGGAAAATTCAAGCTCTAGTTGAGGCCGTAGTTCGTCCAAAAATGTATAGAGGTCGCGGAGATACGAACGTGCTCCAACGAAGCAAGTGCCGTTATCAGAGTACATACATTTTATAGGGCCACGTCGTGACAGAAAGCGTTTAAACGCATTGATGAAGCTGACTGTACTCAGGTCTGTAGCTATCTCAATGTGAGTGGCGCGGGTTGTAAGACACGTGAAGATGCATAGCCAAGCTTTACGGCTCTTCACCCCCCGACCACGAACGGGTGTGCACAACAATGGGCCAGCATAGTCGCACCCTACGTGTGTAAAAGCTTTATCTACCTGATTGACGCGGTGACTAGGTAGATCAGCCATAAGCGGAAATAACGGAGTCGGTCTCGATCGGAAACAAACGTTACATTTATGAATGCGGTTGCGTATAATGCGCCTTGCAGCTAAGATCCAAAATCTTTGTCTTAATAAAGACATCAGAAGCTCTGGTCCAGCATGCAAGTGCTTGCGGTGATAGTAGTCTACTACCAAGTCAACTACATGGTCGTGGCGTGGTAGAAGGCACGGATGCTTATGCGTATATTCCTCGGCGGAATTCGACAAGCGACCTCCAACGCGAATAAGACCATTACTATCAATAAACGGCCGAAGTTTATTTAAAGCGGGTGAACAAGGTTTATTTTTTAAAAGATTAGATTTATCGTGCGAGAAATAAATATTTTGCACGGCGCGAATTAACTCAATTTCTGCATAATCTAAGTCTGCGGCGGATACAGAACTACCACGAGGTAATTTTTTCATAAAGCGGTAAACATAAACAATGGCACGTAACAATTTAGAATACGACGAGTGTCGTTGCGCGAGCGCGTAAAGCGGGGAGTCCTCAGGACTAGTCGTGAGGACATGTACCTGAGACCGTTGTTCAGGCACATCTGCGTAATCATTATTATCGATTTTAACTATAGGCCATTCACTAGGATCGCGCGTGATCCAGGAAGGTCCAGTATACCATAACGGATGGTCAACTAACTTGTCCGGGGTGAGACCACGTGACAAGCAGTCCGCGGGATTATTTGAGCCAGAAACATGAAAGTATCGACTCGCGGGAATATTATCTGTTAATTTTACAACTCGATTGGCGACAAAGGTCTGCCAACGATGCGGAGACGCTTTTATCCAACAAAGAACGACTTTGGAATCGCTGAAGGCGTAGACATCCCTGACGGGATAACGCGGTTTAACAATGTCTATAACCTTGCGAAGTAACTGTGACAACATTACCGCAGCGCAGAGTTCCAATCGTGCAACAGAAACTACGTTTACTGGTGACACTTTAGACTTCGCGCATACGAGTTGTACAGTATACTCGGAACCTACGCGGATTTGCATGTATACAACGGCACCGTAGGCTCGCTCGCTCGCGTCAGCAAAGCCGATAACATTAACATCACAATCCTGCACAATACCCAGATGTCGTGGGATGCGCAGTTGGTTGAGCGCGGGCAGCTCAGCACAAAACTGCACCCAGCAGTTGACAATATGTTGAGGAGGCTCAGCATCCCAGTCGCACTTTGACAACCAAAGCTCTTTGATAAGAAGCTTGGCGTACAAAATGACGGGAGCTGCAAAACCCATGATGTCCCACAGACGTGCTATCGCGGACAACATCGTGCGTTTAGTGCACTTGTCGTCTGGTGCGGCGACAACAAAGCGGAAACAATCACCAGATCTATCCCAAAATAGACCTAAGATTTTATGCGGAACAGACTCCTCGAACTCTTTGTCACGAGGTTCTTTGTGTGTATCTGGTATGTGGGCTAGTACAGCATCAGAATTGCTTGTCCACTTGACGAGGTCGAATTGACCCAATTTGAAAAGTTGGATTAGCTCATCACTCAATGTGATAGCTCGCGTCGTCGTCATAACAGATAAAACAATGTCATCCATGTACAGGGATGAAACAATGGCGTCTTTCGCGGCGGGAAATTTATCTCCTTCATCAAGGACCAGTTGACGCACAACGCGTAATGCGTGAAAAGGACTGGACTTTAGTCCGAAACAGACGCGGTTAAATTGATAAACAGCAACAGGATCATCAGTACTAAACCGATATAAAATCCGTTGAAACCTGCGGTCAGGCTCGCGTACTACTATTTGAAGGAACATTTGACGGCAATCGGCAGAAAGCGTAACTTCAAATAGGCGGAAATTTATAAGAATGCTAAACAAGTCGCCTTGTAAATTAGCACCTGCATGGAGAAGTTCATTTAGGCTGGGACCAGACGGCACAGTTTTACAACTCGCGTCCAGCACGCAGCGAAGACGAGTCGAAGATTTATCTTCCCTCACTACTCCATGATGCGGGATCGTATATGAAGGTCGAGTAACGTCATCATTATTTATATCGATAGGACTTAGGTAGCCCTTATCTATATAATCGCGTATAACATCATTATACGCGGCGCGGATTTTGAGCGAAGCATCTAACTTACGCTCTAAACACTTGAGACGTCTAAGCGCGGCGGCATAAGAATCGCCTAACAAACATGCGTCATCACGAAACGGTAAGGCGACGACGTACCTACCACTGTCATCACGAACGGTGGTAGCGCGGAAAATTTCTTCACACTCAATGTCATCGGGACATTGAGCGGGCGGCGCGGTGGTTATCTCTTCAAGCTCCCAAAAGCGTTTGAAGAGCGTGTCCATAGAGTCATGAACAACGGAACAACAAGTTGAGACATTACTGTGAACGATCTGTGACGTAGGCGCGGAGCCCATAATCACGAAACCCAAAACAGTTTGAATCGCAGGCGGTACATTAGTATATTGACTATGAACTACTCCAGGTAGCATCAAATGCGCGAAGGTTGATGCCCCGACTAGGCAGTCGACCGGTCCTGGAATTGCGTAATCCTTATCAGCGAGCGGAAGTGACTCGAGATGCGTAAACGCGGCTGCATCGACGGGCGCGGACGGCAGCGTGTCGCTTATACGATCGATCACGAGCGACGTAAGATCGAAATTAATATTCGTATTAAATCTCGAGTGTATTTTAAAGTTAACTGAACCCTTAACCTGTTTAACGGAACCCCCAATACCCCTGACTACCGTATGTGACGGCGTTATATTATTTAGCAACCCAATGCGCTCGCAACATTCGTAAGTTATGAAATTACTCTGCGATGCACTATCTAACAGACATCGAATTATTAGCGGCCGGTTATAAGCATCGTACACTACCACTTGAGCTGTAGCAAGCAATATAGTAGAACAGTTAGCTAACCGTTGCTGCATATCAGTCGGTGTATTAATACGCGGACGAACTGAAGCGGCAATGGATGTCGTACATAGCGATAGATCGCTGCGTTGCGTTATCAGCGCAGGCGCTTGACACGGGACAGGCGCGTGCGCGGCGGCGGGGACGGGCGCCCGTGGCGTAGCGCTCGTAGGTGCTACAACCTTTGGCGTAGCGGGTTCGAATCGCGGGCGCGGGTTATTATTAAAATGTAGCATGGAATGGTGTCGCTGACTACAAGTGCGGCATTTTAATTTAGAAGTACAATTAACTGCTTTATGAGTACGACTTAGGCAATTTACACACGCGGTATTATTTTTAATAAACTTAAATCGCTCAGAGGGCGAAAGTTTGTCAAACGCGGTACATTTATAATAATGATCATGAGCGGCGTAATTACACAGGGAGCATTTATCAGAAGTCGAGCATGTTACGTATGACTGTGGATTCGGCGGGGTATTATTATAATTCTTAGCGCGGGGTTTCGAGCTAGACTTCACAGTATAATTACTGTCAGCAGCTGTAGGCATAGTGCTCCCGTAGATTCGACCTTGACTTTTAATAAATTTAATAAAGTCGTCGAGCGTGTTTACTTTCTTATCACGGGAGTACATTTGAAACGCACGTATAGTTTCCGTATCAAACTTCTGCATAGCTATGTGCAGTAATACAAAATCCAACAGATTATCGATTTTTAATGCTTTAAGCGAGTTAACAGCGACTACAAACTTATCAATAAACAATTGAAAATAAGCTGCAGACGGAGAACCATTTAATTTTAGGTTAAGCGCTTGTTCTAAGTAATTAGTACCTAACAGCTTGACGTCTTGATATTTATCGATAAGCGTCTGATAAATTACCTCATAATTTTCTGGGGACGGTACAATGCCCGAGAACGTACTCTGAGCGGCGGGAGATAGTTTACCTATCAAATAATAAAGTTTGTCTGCGTTTGTCAACGAGGGGTTGTTGTGCACTGTGGCATTAAAGCTAGCGTAAAATAATGGCCAGTTACACATATTATTATCAAAAGACATAAGCTCAATCGGTGGTAGCCGCGGTAAAATTCTGTGCGCTGCCGAACTTGGCGGAGGCTCAGACGCGGGCGCGGGTTTAGTAAACATTGACTTAACCTTCTTGATGTAACAGTACAGGTCCTCAAAGGAGGAGTAACACTGATAAGAGAGAGTGGCTTTGGGATCACTTTCAATGAGTAATTCATTATGTTCGTCAAGGACCTTGTGAAAACTCGCTCTTATATCATCTATTGTTACACAAGAATTCAGAAATACCTCGCGGTATATATCTGATTTATTAGCTGATGTAGCCTGCTTATAAACCACATTAATTCGTTCATAAAGAGCATTTCGCTTTGCTTCTAGAACGGCTAAGCGCGGACTACACGGAGGAGCTGCCTTATCTTCTTCGTGAGACATAATCGAAATTAATTATCGCGGAAGAACCAACAAAACAACAGAAACAATACGTAAATATGCGGAACAATAAATATAGGCAACTATCAATATAGCATTAAACAATACATATACATGATAGCATCAAGTTGAGCGGTTATTTTATTTTATTACGGCGAGTAAAACTATCTCGACCGTGCGCGGGTAATGCGTTAACAAATTGATGCTACCCTCAGACTTCGAGTAAACACTGCGTAATATTAAGTAGGCGCGGTTTTAATTTATGTTATGTTATGTTATGTTATCAGTACGTGTTAATAAATACCTAATTATAAAACATATAAATGTATATGCCTGAAGGGCGGGAATGTATATACGATTTATAAATCTCTAAAGGCAAACACTTATATGGGCGCGGTGCGGGGATGCGTTGAAGTTCGGTGAATGTCAACCAAAGCATCAACGGCTTTATGTTGATGATGTAAGGTACACAATAGCGTACTATCGTACTAACCACGTTGTGTTACGAAGAAATTGCAACAAAATGGTGGAATTAAAATATGACAAAATGGACAAAAATCAATTGAATACAATTATGCTGGATCCAAATTGATCGAATCCTGTGAGAAGGACCAAATATGCTATGGCCCAAATTAGTTTGGGATAGCAAGGATGCGTTATGTGCCCTAAGGCTTTATGGCGTTAATTTTATAAGAGAGTGGACTGTATTTTTTATCGTTAGGCGACTGGTTACAACAAATGGTATCACAACTACGACGAGCAAATGCTTAGGACTAGGATAAAGGAATTCCACGCACCTTCGCTCCACATAGGTACTCCTGGGAAGGTCCAGAGCGTCCTGGATTGTCCAGTATCACCGGTCGATCGCCGATGAGGTCCGATTGCTAACCACTGTCCAGAATTGTCTATATTTTGGTGCACCAACACTAATCAACTTGTTATAGTACTTTAACACGTACTTAGAATTGCGGTAATGTTCACACAGGGCGCGTGCGCATATATTATCGTGCGCAGATCCTTCCCTTGCGACGGTTCAAGGGTGACAGTTGACACCGAGCGCATCAGCTAGGTGTCGCGCGTGGTTGGCGAATTTGGAGGGAGGGAAAAGGACGCAATATACTCATCAAGCTAATGATACCATGTCAATGTAATTTGAATGAGAAATATATGCCTATACGGCGCCAACATAATTATTATTAACTTACCTTTCATAATTTTATTGTACTAGCTATTAACAGGAATGCATGTAATGTTTCTATGGTTAAATAAACATTTACTTACCTTACTTACTTACTCTCTGGGACATTAGTGTAGACGGGCATTAATCTTCTAGAACATTTCTAGAGAAATAACTAACACTAACCTTTCTCAACTCCTCAGCCATCACAACATCATGCATCTCCTGCCTCGTATAACTCCTAGAATGGTACACCTTCCTCCCATTAGTCTTCATCTCTAAAGACGGCAACTGACTGAAGTAACAGCTAAACTCCTGTATATTATTCAAGCTCTGAAGCACAGCATTCATAAAACACGTGTTCCCTAAGTTTTTCAATCCAACAATTTTCTTTTCTCGCAACGTCTTCCCGTTGCATGGGGAAGGTTTTTTTTCTTTTCTACTGGTCTGGGGGTTTTCGGTAGAACTGCTGTCGCCAGAGTGGGTCCGTTTTCTGGAGCGAGGACGGAGGCTGCGCACTGGTTCTTCGGTGGCCTGTAAATTGTAATGTACTTATGTGTATGTGCTATCTGGGGGTGTACCGTGAGCTCTTAGCGCGATTCAAAACTGAGCCTATATTGGATCGCTTTGTTTTTTTTGTATGGGGATTTTGACAAGCGAGCCAGTATAGGCTCTGTTTTGAATCGCGCTAAGAGCTCACGGTACGGCCCCAGGTCCCAGCATAAGAATAGGAATACCCTATCTCTTCAAGTAAGAGGTCATCTACAAAACAAATATCCAGAAAAAGGGCAGCACCAATTTCCTCGCATTATAATCAACAGTGATCACCAAGATTATGGTAAACCTTGCTCTTAATAGTGGAGGCCTATGTTCAGCAGTGGATATCTTCCGGCTGATGATGACATAATAGTATTGCAGGCTGCCTTTATTCTGTCTATAAACAACCATTATTAACTACTCATGCAAAACAAACTTGAATTCAGACTAAAACAGTTATACAATCTGGCAATCTGATAAGGGTAGATGTGACGCTTAATTTATCATTTAAAGAAAAGAGCCCAATCGGTCTTTTATTGTATACTTAATACTTATGTGATGCTTATGTGCTTTATTTGTTTGATTGTAATTATTTTCCTTTATCTACATTAAAAATTAATCTGTCTAAACAGTTCCACCATATCTTAATCTGATGCGCTGGAGTAAATCACAAATTCCCCCCTGGAGCTTCCCTACTAAGTATAATGATTTGTTATTACATGCGTATCTCAAGATATTTTATTGCACCCCCTAAGAAATTTCTGTATCCGCGCCTGCATTTGTTTACATAAAAAAACGTACCATAATACTTTTAGAAGATGTACTTTCACTGGTACCAGGATTAGTACTGGGTGTATCACAGGATGAGCCACTCGCTGTAACATCAGGTATTGGTTCAACCTCAAGAGTGTCATTAGAAGTCTCCGGTTTCTCTTCACAATTCGAAACATGATCCTCTTCACTGCCATCTTTGCTTACATCTTCAGAATGTTCTAGATTACGTTCTTCAGAATTTTCTATGCTTTCTTCATCATCATTTTTCCTAGTTTGCATAATACCTTGTCTTATTTTATCTATTCTGTTATCTAAGTCGTTTGAAATATAATCATCGCATTTGTAGCTGTGGGAATAATTATTATTAATTAGCACACAATAACAGGTTTACACAATAATGAATGAGATGTAAAAGGTGATAATAAGTGTCTCTGTCCTCTCTTTGCGTTTTTCCCATTTGTTATTGGGGTTGGCTCCCAATAATAATAATAAGTGTCTATAATTATTATTTATAAACCTTTGTTGGAAACCATAAATAATATAGTAGATACTACAAGTAATGCACTGGCAACTAGTTAGATTTAGTCTGTGGTCACTTCTAACTTTGACATTCGATCTACAATGATCTACATCCATGTAAGTTGCACATTGCTTGCAGTTTGCATTCTAATAAATAATTAACTAAATTAAAGTGGTTTTATTAGTAACCCCTTACAAAGTGTGTGTGTGTGGGGGTGTGTGTGTGTGTGTAGTGTGTGTTTCAAAGTGTGTTAACCTCTGTAATTTAGTTACCTATTTATTGGAATGCAAGGCAATGAGAAAATTACATTCCAACAACCTTTGTCTAATAAACGTTGTACATAATAGAGGAGTGTGTAGTTACACAAAACCTCTGTTATGTGGTAGTTATTTTGAGTTAATATTGTCTCATATCTATTGAGTTGAAATGGGCAAGATAAATCAAGAGAAACATACTGAGTAGCTATTTGACTGTTATGTAGTGTTTATTAATAAAAAAGTTGCTGATCACTGCATGATTAACAAACTAGAAACATCACTTCAAAAGTTTAACATAACAAGTATGTTTCTGAACAGTGCTCTAATCTCTGGTACATTTTCCATCATTTAGGTATTAGTATCATGTCACCTGTGACTTTGAATTATTCTTACCAATAAACAGAATATACATCACAGCTAATGCACAACTGGTGATCGGCAGTCTCAGCATGGTTCTTTGCATGGCCATTGACATAACGGCCACAGTTCACCACACCACAATGCAGACATAACCAGTTGTGGTCGGTTACCGAGCATTCTGGAAATAACAAATTGATCAATAAGACGTTTTCATGGGTGACTGCAAGCAGATTTTTACAAATTAACACTTATCATTTGGATTTTTTTCTATATTACATACCTATCATTAACAATACCTATAGGTAGTAGAGTTAATCAAAATTATGCACACAAATTGCTTGCACTAAAAATACCATCATAGGTAAATAGATAGGTGTTTAGGTGTTGCCCCAGTTTGAATCCTACCTCGACATTAGATATGGCATATCAATATGAACTACATAGCCCAGATTGGTGTTGATAATATTTGTTTCGCTTGCGCCTACACATCTCTCTAGCCTACTGCAATCTGTTTAGGCCTAAATAAACCAAATGTGCATAAGCAAATGCTAACGTGATTCACTTAGTGACTCATTTTCTGTTATAATTAAACATAAGGTTTGTTTGAGGACTTGACGCCGAAGCGCCGCGCGCCGGCACCGCCGCGCCGCCGGCTCGCTAGCCCAGGCAGGCAGCCGGAGAGGAAATTAAATAATTATTAGGCGATGTAGATTGCAGTTATAGGTATATTTAGCTTCCAGTCGGAAATAGACCAGCATTGGCTTGGTGAATTGGAGAGCAACATTTTAACGCATCGCGTCAGAACGCAGGTTCGTCAGTCACGGTCACCCATGCCGCGCCCCCTTCCCTCCCGCAACCCTCGAACAGCTGATTATAAAGTTCACTGTACGTATTGATTTTTTTTTATCTAACCTCCCGATATGAATGCAATGAAGCATCTTCTCAGTAAATTTCACTTCGTTAAAACAAGTGATGTGCAGCCAATACTAGAAAATCTAACAATTTACCTGAACAACTGTAGTTCTTTGTGATCACAAAGTCATCAACTTTGAGATCGTCCACCTTGATGTTATCTAACAAATGTGAACATTCCATTCTTCATAATATTCTATCAATGTTTTACTAAACAATTATGATCATGAAAGATACAAGCATTAATTTGATTTTCAGCACGGCTATTTGCAAAAAAAAGAAACGACTCGCAAGTCGCACGCAAACGCAACTTCGATTAGGGATGTTCCAGGATGTTCCGATAGCGATAGTAAATAAGAGTAAACTGTACTCTATACTTTTCTTTCGATACGAAGCACTTTTTAGCATCAAATCTTTCTTTCGATACTTACTTGGTATCGGAAAGAAAGCATATATCGAATCGAATCAATGCTGCTATAAACAGGATAGAATCGCCAAAACTTCAATGCCAAGCAGCTTTATTTCGCCATAATATATTTTTGTATCGGAAAGAACATACAGCAAGAGGCGAAGCGTATTTTTTTCTGTGCTCTGTGGGTGGAGATATCCGATAGATATATCTAGGGACGTTAAAAAAAATCGATTATCATGACTACTGTCAAAGCTAACAAATATGTATCTGTGCCAACGAATGCCAAAAGCGATAATTTTCACCCATCGCCTTGGGTTGGTAAAATGTAGCAAAATTCGGTATCGTTCTAAGCATTTTTACTTCAAGTGGAACAGGGGAGAATACTGCCAAAAACGATCACAGTGATCACTTTTACTCCAAGTAGAACGCCCGTTGTGATCGACAGTAACGAAAAAAACGATAATTCAGTCCAAATGGAACGCAGTCTACGAAACAAACGTAATGCTAAGCAAAGAGTATATAATACTTAGTGGTTAGCGTAGCGTTATATACTCTTTGGTCTTTGACGTAGTGGTCATAATTATATGCTCTCTGATTTAGTTTGCTTCGAGAAAGCACCGAGCTAAAATTTCGTTACCGAGAAAAAGTTTGGACTTTGGATCGCTGTGAAACTTTATATTTTAGAGTTCCAAGTGGCACTACAAACTGCAGCTGTTATTGGTGGCCGTGGTTTGACTTATAAAAGTGCTAAAAATAGCCCATTTGCAATATTTTTTTTGAGTTTTGAGTTATGATGCTTAAAATCAGGCGAAGGATTAGATTGCACGTCACTCATTGACGTTTCAAACAAATAATTACTATGAATAAAGTTGATTTAACCTTGTTTTTTTGTTATTATTCTATGAAATACGGCAAAAATCGATTATTTGTCCAAAAAATAATCGATTATTAAAAAACGATTTTTCACCTCTTAGGTCACATCCCTAGATCGGCAGGTGTATAGTCATTTGTTTTTTTCTCTAATCTGTGGGCAGGTGTCGGGAAGCTTTTCGTCAGTGTTGCCGGTTTAATATGACATTTGCTAATTTAGCATATTTTCTCTTGGCTTAGCATAATGAAACTAACGCTGGCTTACATTTCTTTCATACCATGGAACAAGGAGAGGAATGCCAATACACCAAGAAAACAGCGTAGATCAGAAATATGCCAAAAAACGGTTTCCCGCTTCTTTGCTGTGACTTAGCTCATGATGGCTATGACACAGTTTAGCATCTCGTATGTACTTTGAGCCTATGCTCAAAAGGTAGAGCATGAGAATAGGCTCTTCTATCTACACAGTGGCATGGCACTGGCACCCCTTGCATTATTACTTTGTGTACTTTCTACCCTTCTTTACTTTGTATGACCTCTATTTAATCTTTCACCTAGATAATATTTTATTGCTTTTTTCCAGAGAGGTATACATTATAAAATAGTAATACATGTTTGAACAGAGAGAAAACCACAAACTTTTTAGATTATTTTATTATCCTTAATTACGTCTGCCACCATAGCCACCCTGAGTAGCAGGTTGTGTGAGCTGCAGACCATTGATATTGTTGAAGTCAAGCATTTTCAACATGTCCTTGGTGTCAGGGTCAACCTCAATGATGTCATGCTCCAGGGCAGACACCTCAGGGACATAGTTGTCACGCCTTTCACGCTCCTCTTCTTGCAGTTTGATGGAGATACCACGAACTTGAGAGTGTCTTAAGCGCCTCATCAAGTGTGTGGCAAACCTGTAACACATATGTTTTCATAAAAAATATGAAGTTGATTGTCAGTTAACAGAGGTAAGGATTACCATCTATTTCAATAACCTAGCTAGATGTTTCCCATTGTGTTCTTAGAATAGGTTTTTTTATCAATGCAGCTTTCAAGGAAACTTAATTGTAAGTATTTATAGTTTTCACATTTTAGGCAGACTGCTTCTGCTACCTTGCAAATTGTATAAAAATCAATGAAATAAAAAGTTCAATCTGCACGAGTTTCACTAAAGTTTAGTTTCAGCAGTATTGAATCGATAAAAACCTTTCTGAATGCATAGGGTGAATAAATAATAATCCTATGTCACTTGTTTGGGTAGTATACATTTAATGACTATAAATAGAAAGCATTAGCATCAATATCAACAAGTTTTAGGTTATGAAATAAACAATGTTAGCTAATCATGACGTTCATCAATATAAATATATTTCTCCACTTTGATTTACTTTTAATTATTTGCAAACACTGCGACCAATCTAAGTCCGTTTATTACAAAAATAAGATACCACCTCCTTTCTTGTCAATAACTTTTAGTGCAAATAATACTCACCCAGCGATTTTGTTCCGAAGGGGCTTAGTGGGAATGATAGCGATCTCTTCGCATATTCTCTTGTTGGTATCAAAGTCAAGAGTTAATCTTGTATAATATTTCTCGATGATAATCTTAGCCGCTTTCTTGACGGTCTTAGTTCTGACACGACCCTGAAACATATATGTTTCCGATAAATAACCTTACAAGACTTAGTGATATCATTCCAAAAGATCATGGGTAGATTGGCGCAACACATTTTCGTATGATTATTAAGATATTTCATGATTAAACACTAAAATCTTTTATTTACCATGGTTGAAGCACTGCTGCAGTATTTTTTGACAAATACAAAAAGATAGAAAGAAAAAGAAAATGGAATAATATGATGTCAATGTCATTGTCAGATTGTCAGTCTGTCACACTATCAGTGTCATTTATAACACAGACTAACGAAGGAAAGGTTTTCCCTTTGAATATCTACGAGTAGAACCGTAGTATATGACGTCATTCATGGACAACAAGGAGAGCGCTATACATTCGGTACTAAGCAAAAAAAGACGAACGTAATATCTTTGGTCCTTGTCACCGTTACCGGGTTTTTTTATTTGGCTTCGTTTGATCTAAGCCAAACAGGTTAACCATTTTTTGAAATTGTTGTTTTTTTTTAAATAATCCTATTTAAATGGTGATCTAGGCAATAAATATTTGAGAAATAATGTGTGTACAGTGGGTGGTTGCAGCATTTTAAGCAACAGAAGTCGCACTGAGGCGTAAATATGAAGGAATAACATTTCACAAGTAAGTAGCCATTATTTTGTCTATTTTCCCTTTTTAGAAGTGTTAATTGTGAAAAATATAAATACAGCGTTACATTTCATGTAATAACAAGTCCTCAGCTAAACAGAAAACAGCTAAATGATTAATTAATGGATAAAATAACCATACCTAACCAAAAAATTTCATTGTCAAGGTACTGCCAGTTTATGATTTTTAATTTCCCATAAAACTAACTAGGTACCATGTTAATTTGCAAATAGTTTATAAGTCGGAAAAAACCTGTTGTAGGTATTGTAGTTAATTATTTGCTTGATTTCACTTAGTAAAATATATCATTTTATATATAGGGTCAGAGGGGGTAAATGAAACATACTTGCACATCTGTCCACTTTGTGAATTCTGCTAGGACGCTAATATTTTTTAAACATAGAAAATCTAAATCTGAAATGGCAAATGACGGCAATAAATACTTTTCAAGAAAATAATTTTTGAAAATTCAATTTGCATGAATGAAACATCACTTCAAAAATGGTTCACGATTATTACAGAAACGTTCCGATTCAATATTCTGACGGTAGGTTGACAATGGCGTTTGATTATTTTGTAGTTGACTATTATTGACAGTTTTGTTTTTATTATCTGTTATCCACAATAATTATAGGTACCTACTTATATAATAATAGCTGCCTAGTATCTTTATAGCACTTTATAAGCGCAGAATCTCTATCTCTTTCTGTGGGTGCCGTTAAGAGAGCGCGAGTTGAGAGCTAAGGAGCTATCCAGAGGATGGGCAGTAGCATTCTCCTTGGAACATTATAATCTTCTGCGATGACAAGCCACTTGTCAAGCAAGGTGATTATGCCAAAACCTCTCTATAATCAGCGTCTAAAATGGCGTTTTATGGGCACGCCTGTGTTCAGCACTAGACGTCTTCCAGCTGTTGATGTGAAATACGTGATTTTCGCCCATCGGACATTTACAATGACATTTGTAATGTAGTAGGTATTTGATTGATTTTATTACCTGTGTCGTCTGTGACTGCAAATACTAACCCCACATTAAGCGCCGTTTCATGCATTACTTTCGTGTAAAAATGTACATAAACACTATTAAATTGCTTCATGGCATCAGCCGACTTGTGTTTTGTAAACTTAAAGATTTCTTTTTATTTTATGACCTAGCAGAACGATTGTGTGACGCGTGTGAGCATTGAAACCATTTCGCCACATAGCATAGAGCTAATCTGCGTGATTTATTGATTACGATAGGGTTTCACTAAGGTACTCCTTCGTTTCACTTACCCCACCTGACCTTAAATTTTAGTTTTTACAATAAATTTGAAACAATGAACACTGGTAAAACATAATTTCTAGGTATCAAGGTTCAAGGTAAATTACTCTATAGATAGAGCTAACGAAATCGCTCATTATTTACTCAAAATTTTGGGAGACGTTCTTATTCAGGCAGCACCTCGTGTGGGAGCAAGAAACAACTAGGCGGGCACGCGCTGTAGAGTTCTACTAGTGGGAATTCTGTGTAGAAATATGATTGTACGAAAAAGATGGTATGATACGCTCACAGATTAGAGAAAAAAACAATGATACGCTATTGCTTTTTTCACAGTAGTGGTTGTGTACTCTATGTTTCACACAGACACAGACTAAAGTTTTTATCACAGACTATTTATTAGAAGATGTTTATATACTCTTTGGTTTTACCGACCGCGACCGCGTAACCGCGTAATATATACTCTTTGGCGACCGCGTCTCGTTTTTTGGTGCTCGATGCTCGTTTGATTTGGTTATTTAAAATTGGCGATTTGAAACGGCAAAACAAGAAAATTATTGAAAATTTAGCAGCCAGAAGTCTGCTTGATTAAGGATATCAACTTGTGTATTAGTGAACCAAGAAACATCAAAATGTTTTGGGGTAAGTTAAAAACTGCCGGTGAGATGGTGCTCGATCACCACGTGTTGGTAATTTATCGAGCATTGCTGTTCACATTAAACTCCATTGGCGCTATC
Organism: Ennomos quercinarius; assembly: GCA_910589525.2. Lineage (NCBI taxonomy): Eukaryota > Metazoa > Arthropoda > Insecta > Lepidoptera > Geometridae > Ennomos > Ennomos quercinarius. The sequence goes on along the minus strand of OU342504.1, from coordinate 11,737,724 downwards.
ATTATCAAGCTCGTTCATACGTTTATATGTACTAAGTCCGGTTACCATTAGCTTTTGTTGCACCGTAAGATGTATATATCGAGTGCAATGGCAAGATAGCTACAAGTTACCAATTTTGAAGCGATTTCAGCCAAAGAATTTGTTAGAAACTATCCCTATGTAAAGTCATTCAGGTTATAACTTACAAATAAAATGCTTTTTAAGTTAGAAATACAATGACACTTTCATTTTTCACCATGAATTCACCTAAATGTAATTGTATCTTGATCTTGTTTTATCATGAAAATGGCGCAACTATTTCATATTACATGAACTATCATACTGACTTTAGAAAAACTACAAATTCCCACGCCTTTTGGGGAGGTAAGTAGGTGAGTTGAAATTTTTATGCGCAATCAGCTATTATTGGACTAAAGATAAGTAAAAAAATTTAGGAATCCATGCAATATCCTAAATTATTTATATAACAATTTTATATGTTGACACATTTACTTGTTAGCAAAACTTATAAATATCTAATGTAATCATTTTAATCCTTCAACAGGATTGATAATGGAGCCAAACAAGCGGTACACCCAGGTGGTGGAGAAGCCGTTCCACATTTCACAGGCAGCCATGGACACATCTACTGGTGACAATGACCCGTGCCAGGTTATGGTGGTGGTAGACGGCAAGAACTTCCTCATTTGCACTCTCCAGAAGAACAAAAACATTCAGGTGCCATTGGATTTGTACTTCAAGACTGGGGACTCTATTTCATTTTTGACCAACGGTTTGTATTTTCTGCTACCATAACTGTAAATTTTACCTTATTAAATAGTATTATTAATGACTAAATTCAATGTGGTGTCACAATGTGTTTTGAGAATATTGGCAGTAAGAATCTTGATATTTTTCAGCAATTACAAAACTTTTACATAATAGCTATGTTAGATATTCACATTTAGGCAACATTATTAACAAAGAATCTATTTCCAGGTAAGTGTAATGTTCATCTCACCGGATACCTTGATCCTGAGTTTGAAGATGAAGAAGATGAGGGAGAAGAAGAAGAAGACGATGAGGAAGAGACAGTTCCAGCTCTTGTCCCTGCCAAGAACAAGAGAAAACTGGAAAACAGCAATGAGACTTCTGCTAGTAAGAAACCTAAGGTAACCTATTTACATGTACATACTAACTTTACCTTAAATGTATGCAATCGGAGTGATATTGGCTATCAATTATTTATGTACCTATAATGTAATCCCTATATAAATCTTAACTTGTTTTTGTAGCCAGAAAAAAAAGCAGCAAAAAAGGCAGCAGCAGAAGAAAGCTCAGACTCTGATGAAGATGAGGACCAGCTACAGAAGTTTTTAGATGGAGAAGAAGTTGACACAGATGACAATGATGATTCCTTCAAGGTGAATACTTCAGAGGAGGCTGACAGGTTAGAATATATTATTTAGATTTTAGTGTATTTGGTAATTTTAAGGTTGTAAATATTTGAAATGTGTTTTCCAAAGTTGGTAATAATGTTTTTTGATTTTAAGTTATTAGTCACTTTCCAATGTTATGTTTTATATAATAATATTATGATCTTTATCTTTATCCTTAATGTTTTTTCCTAACCTTTAACACCTTACTTATAAAAAGTATTAAAAAACCCATCTTAAACTTAAATGAGATTTTAGTTAAAATTGCACACTGTATATATTTATTTATTTATTTATTGAAGAGAAGATCAACAGCTAATACAGTTGATATTATATGTAAATTAAATTACAAAAAAAGACCAATAACAGAACTTCCTTATTACTTATACAATGTACATGTTATAAATTAGGTTCATCTCTTTAGCAAATGAGTGATTGTGAAGTGTGAAGTGTAGGGGTGAGTGTATGTATGTGGTGTGTGTGATATACGTTCAAAATATTTGTTTTCCACAGAACTTAATTATTTTAAGCAAAGTTTATAAGTAAGACTGTAATATTCTGGCAGCAGAAAAAAAGCATATCTTACACATTTATTTATTTCCTCCAAAATGTCTGGCTCAAATATAGTATACATTATTTGTGTTTTCCTACAGTGATGAGGAAGATTCTGATGATGATGAAGAAGAGGTAGAAGAAGGTGGAGAGGAAGATGGTGCAGAACAGGAGTCTTCAGAAGAAGCTGACACCACCCTCGATACAAGTAAAGAAGACTCTAAAGTGGACATAACCAAGCTCAGTAAGAACCAGAAAAGAAGGCTCAAGAAAAAACTTGCTCAGCAAGCCAAGGAACAACCTCAAGTGAATGGAGTTGACAAAGCTAAGGTTTGTGGAAATTAATATAAGCCATCTGGATTTATAGTCAATGGTTTCCAGAGATGACCATAACATGTTATTGTCATCTGGGATGAACACTAAATAGTCCTTAATCTTGTGGTATTAAATAAATTGATATAGATTTTTGGTTTATAGAAAGTCAACCCTGAACCCAAGGCAGAAAAAAAGAAGCCAGAGGCCAAAAAAGCTGATGCACCAGAATCTGCTGAGAAAAAGGAGAAGAAGTCTCTCACTGGAGGAGTTTCCATTGAGGATACAAAAGTAGGCAGTGGGCCTGCAGCTAAACCTGGCAAAGTTGTGATGGTAAGTTGTGGTGGTAACTTAATGTTTTTTAAATTAAAAATAGTAAAAGTAGTAGTAGTATTTTGTTTAAAAATAGTAAATATGCGAGAATACAACATAGTACACATATAATTTTTTGTAGTTTTAATTTAAAATGGATATATTGTTAAAATAAATGTATGAATGATAGTGTATAGTTGTATACTGATTAGTAAATAAGTAACTGCTTCCACTTTTGTTTTAGTCAGTTCATTGAATGAATATGAAAGGTAAATATTAATATATCCACAGGTGTATTATGAAGGTCGTCTGAAATCCAACAACAAGATGTTTGACAACTGCCTGAAAGGCCCCGGCTTCAAGTTCCGTCTTGGTGCCAAGGAGGTAATCAGTGGATGGGATGTCGGCATCAATGGCATGAAAGTTGGAGGCAAGAGGAAGATTGTGTGCCCTCCAGCTATGGCGTAAGTACTCTTTACAATTTTAAGTAAGTCAACTCTCTTAGTATTGTTACTTTACTTTAGTACCTATATATCTTTTTGTATGGCTGACCAATATAAAAAAAAGTGTGTGCCTTTCTTCCATGCAACTGTTTTTCAGTGATCATCTCATCAATATATCTGGCTGATAGTCTGCTTCTTGGTGTCATCTACATCAAGTAAAATTTGCCAAGATATCTTACAAAATAATCAGTTCTGTCAAATATGCATATGGCTAAGAGATATTGCTTCATCACAATCTTTTGTTTTATAGGTACGGAGCTAAGGGATCCCCACCAGTTATCCCCCCGAACTCAACCTTAGTGTTTGATGTAGAGCTCAAACAAGTTAAGTGAACAGTCAAGACATGGGTTTGATAAGTGTGATACGGACTATGTAGTTTTGGTTATTGTATGTAAATGAATTTTGCCATTGCATGAAAGGATTGCTGGTCAGCATGTCTGTTTTGATAAGTGTGTAATATGCATCTGTAATTCTGATTACTAGAAGTTTCTAACATGTTTATGAATAGTGATTTTAAAATATGTGAATGATTTAAAATGGTTTGAATGGATAACTTTTTTTTATAGAATTACTTTATTGTAAACTTGTTAGAAAGAAGGTTTAATGCTGTATTAATTACTTTTTTAATGTTTAAGAAATTGTAGATGCATTTTATTCACTGCCTGCATTAAGTTCTAAGTGTAAGTTACCTAGTTTGTAAGAATTTAACTGGACAATCAAAAAATAGCTAATTTTAATATGAATGTTATTGATATAAACTCCTACGGTTTATAGGTGATATTCAAGTTACAATAAACTTTATAGATGTTAGTTATTCATGTTGGATTACTTCATAATTGAGGTTTAAATACCTACTGGTCTTTCAATCAATCAATAATGGTGTAAGTTCTCATCAAATCAAACATTTTATCTGAAGAAGTAGGGATGCTATTTGGCAACTATAAAAAAAGTTATTATAAGAAGATAATAACCCTGAATTATCTAGCTAGACCAGCAACCGTATTGCATAACTGTTCTGGACATGGGCTTCGCTTGCCATCCTACACGCGCCAATCTACAAGTCCATGGGTGCGAGCAAGAGAGCACACAATTACCATCTCCATCAAACTTACGCGATAAGGCCCCAGGTCATAGATAGGCAATATATAATTCAGTATAAATGTCCACTTTTTTTGTTCAGTCTTGATTCCGACTATTAATATTAAGATAAATACATATTATTTTCTTATGCTTGTTTAATAGGATTAATGTTGATCTAGACTGCTGTACTGTATTAGCCTAGGTTTTATACCAATAGTGAAAGTAACCTTTGTTTACACATACCAAATACCTACCTACATACTCCCCTATAGTAACAGATTATTGACATAATGCAACCAAGTGTATCAGTGGGATAAATAAAGATCGAAAACTTTAAAATATTGTTTTATTTCATAGATTAATAATTATTTATACCAGCGTATAATTTTACTCTATCACATTATAATGACAATAAGATCACCAGAAAGTTTGGTAGTGCAGAAATTGATACCACTACTATAGTGTCACTGAACAGCGTTTTCAAATGCTTTGGAATGCCCATGTTTTCTACCTTTACTATGAAGGTAGCTTTCCACTTATTTGAAAGAAATCTATAAATTATATTCTTGGTAGTAATTTGATTATTCTGCCTTTAATCTTTCTGGACATGATGGTGTGTCGTTTTGGATTTTCGGTTCAATATCGCTGGATGATTCTTTCTGGTCAATCTGATTGCCTTGATTCTTGAAAGTACAAACACCCCCTTGACAAGCAAACGGGAACTCAGTTTTGATGACGTTGCCCTCGGCATCTTTCACAGCCCACGGGTTCCAGAAACGTAAAACGTAGGGCTGGATAAACCTGTGCCATAAAAACAACAGCGCAGGGATTATGAAGCAAGGAACACATACCATGCTGAATAGTGTTCAGTTTCCTTTCAAGGTTGAAGTGTCGGATGTTTCCGCGTGAATTACTTGATAGAATTTTGTTGGTTTTTCCCTAGTGAAGTCTTATCTATCACACAAATACACGTAGTGTCCCTTACTTTACTTAGTCTGTGTTAGTTTTAGTTTATTACAAAGATTTTCTGGAATTTTTCATTAATTTTTCTTCAACTTCAACTTTTTTTTGTGGTTTCGCGGAATTGACATTGACAATGACAATTGACATTGACAGTTATTGTTATACTTCACACTATGGAAGCGTTCCTTTTTACGTAAATACCTTAGAGTCACAGAATTCCCACTAGTAGAAATCTATTTCGCGTGGCCGCCTAGTTGTTTCTTGCTCCCACACGAGGTGCTGCCTGAACAAGAACGTCTCCCAAAATGTTGGGTAGATAATGGGCGATTTCGTTAGCTCTTTCTATAGAGTAATTTACCTTGATACCTAGAATTTATGTTTTACCAGTGTTCACTGCTTCTTTATTGTAAAAACTAAAATGTAAGGTCAGGTGGGGTAAGTGAAACGAAGGAGTACCTAAGTGAAACCCTATCGTAATCAATAAATCACGCAGTTTAGCTCTATGCTATGTGGTGAAATGGTTTCAATGCCCTAGCACACGCGTCACACAATCTTTCTGCTAGGTCATAAAATAAAAAGAAATCAGCTATCTTTGAGTTTACAAAACACAAGTCGGCTGATGCCATGAAGCAATTTAATAGTGTTTATGTACATTTTTACATATAATGCATGAAACGGCGCGTAGTGTGGTTAGTATTTGCAGTCACAGACGAAAAAGGTAATAAAATCAATCAAATACCCACTACATTACAAATGTCATTGTAAATGTCCCATGGGAGGTTTGCCATAATCACCTCGCTTAGCAAGTAGCTTGTCATCGCAGAAAATTATAATGTACCAAGGAGAATGCTACTGCCCATTCTCTGGATAGTCCCATAGTCTGCTCTTATACGGTACCCAAAGAAAGAGATGGAGATTCTGCGTGATACCTGGCAGCTATTATTATATAAGTGGGTACCTAATATAATGACTGCGGATAACAGATACTAAAAACAAAACTGTCAATATAGTCAACTGCAAAATAGTCAAACGCCAATGTCAACCTACCGTCAGAATATTGAATCGGAACGTTTTTGTCAAAACCGTGAACCATTTTTGAAGTGATGTTTCGTTCACGCAAATTGAATTTTCAAAAATTATTTTCTCGAGAAGTATTTATTGCCGTCATTTGCCATTTCAGATTTAGGCTTTCTATGTGTAAAAAAAATTAGCATCTTAGCAGAATTCACAAAGTGGATAGATGTGCAAGTATGTTTCACTTACCCCACCTGACCTTAAATATAAAATGATATATTTTACTAAGTTAAATCAAGCAAATAATTAGCTAATATACGTACAAAAGGATTTTTTCCGACTTATAAACATTTGCAAGTCAACATGGTACCTAGCTGGTTTTTTGGGAAATTAAAAATCATAAACTGGCAGTACCTTGACAATGAAATTTTTTGGTTAAGTATGGTTATTTTATCCATTAATTAATCATTTAGCTGTTTTTCTGTTTAGCTGAGGACTTGTTATTACATGAAATGTAACGCTGTATTTATATTTTTCACAATAAACACTTCTAAAAAGGGGAAATAAACAAAATAATGGCTACTTGCTTGTGTGTAAATGTTATTCCTTCATATTTACGCCCCAGTGCGACTTCTGTTGCTTAAAATGCTGCAACCACCCACTGCACACACATTATTTCTCAAATATTTATTGCCTAGATCACCATTTAAATAGGATTATTTCAAAAAAAGAACAACAATTTCATAAAATGGTTAACCTGTTTGGCTTAGATCAAACGAAGCCAAATAAAAAAACCCGGTAACGGTGACAAGGACCAAAGATATTGCGTTCGTCTTTTTTTTGCTTAGTACTGAATGTATAGCGCTCTCCTTGTTGTCCATGAATGACGTCATATAATACGGTTCTACTCGTAGATATTCAAAGCTTAGAGTATACATAAGCTAGGTTGCTAAGTTATATATTATTTTTATTAGTTAGTGCACAGCGTAACCTCCATGCCTCCTCAGCCACGATGAGCGTTTTCCCTAGCTCCCTACTGCTCCATAGCTTTGGCCTGTGATTATATTAGTCTGTCTGTACAGATCTGTGCTTCTAGTGCACAGAAACTTCCCAGGTGGTCCCATTGGCACCAAGTTAGGATCTGATGATGACATCCCAAAAAAAAATTAAGGGAAGGATGCTTAATGTGTATTAGTGTGTGTTACCTATTTTCTAAAACTATTCAATTTTTTTTTTAAATTCTAACTATTCATTTATTGTTGTCAGAGCATTTTGGGTACGCTACCTACTGTGGGCTAGAGCATTTGGACTGCGCGGCTAGTAGGTATACAGTTCAAATGATCTTTGTAGTAGGTAGTGTAGCTAGTGGCTTTTAGTATAATGAATAGTAGTTTTTATTATTGTAGTCATCATCATCAACAGCCTGAAGACGTCCACTGCTGAACATAGGCCTCCCCCAGAGAGCGCCACTTTGAGCGGCTGCTCGACTCCTGCATGCATCGGCTTCCCGCGGCTTTCACCAAATCGTCGGTCCACCTAGTGGGGGGCCGGCCTACGCTGCGTCTTCCGGTTCGTGGTCGCCACTCGAGAACCTTATTATTGTAGTAAATAAATAGTAAGAAGCTAGTTTAAAGAATAAAGCTCTATGCCCGTTAAAAAAAATATGTGCGTCTGGTAGGAAAATATAACACTGGAAATAATACATTATCTAAGTATTCTATCAGTTACATTTAAAGAATAAATTTTATTCATTGTAAATACGAGTACAGGTCTGTGGTAAATACATAGGTACATAGAATACAATATAACACCCAGACAGACATAGAACAAACATCGATGTGCATCACACAAATGCGTTTGTCCCGGATGGGAATCGAGCCCACAACCTATAGAGGCAGAAGGCAGAGATACTACCCAATTGAGCTATCAGGCCAGTCAATACGAAATTAATGCGATTGAGGGTAAATAATGTACCTACCTATAGGTACCTACTCTAAATAATTATCATTAAAATAAGAAACAATAAGAGAAAAATCAACAACATTTTAATTATGTAACAAAGTAAGCTTTTACGCACAACAGGTACTAAACTTATAGTACCTGCCTGATCTACTGTTTTTAGGTATTGATTTACTTCTATATATACTATACATGTAATTAGTTAGCAATTAGGTAGGTAACTGCTTACGTAGGTAGGTAGGTAATCACCTATACTAAAAAGTAGTAAGTCTAGTTATATTAAAATTAAAGTTCTTTTATTTTGGAATAATCACTAACTAATCATTATATACCTGGTATAACTCTAATACCCTGTTTCTTTATGTAGGTACCTATACACTTATCTATGTTTGCGCTAATCTATAGGTACGTACTTTACTAGATAAAAGTACAGGATTATCTACGTACATGTATGTTTGTAAATAATATGTACAATATTTTATAATGATTACATTACTTGAAGTAGTACCTATTATATTATAAAATCAATAAATTATCCCTTAGCTTTCACAACCCAAAAGATTAACAATAACATAGTTTTATGGTGTTGTTCTAAGTTACGATAACAATAAAGGATATATAATTTGTATAATATTAATAAGAAAATATCATATTGTTTACCTTATACAATTATTACCTTTGTGGACCACGAGCAGTGGCCGAATATTATCTATGTACCTACCTATACTAGGTAGGTACTAACACAAAAATATATAACTCTTAGCCTTGAATAGAGACCACTTCTACAATAAATGAGATCTTTTCTCACAGCGCACGTACTTATCTATCGTATCGATAACGTTTAAACATATATTATTTACCTACCTATAAATAGACTATTAGAATATGACTATAATTTGAACAACTGAGTAAATAAGTACCTGTAAAGGTTTTATAAAACACACAGCGTAGTCTCCTAGACAGTAGAAAACATTGCATCCAATGTAAATCTCACTTGGCACCGTGTTTAGGTAATATCAGAAATCACAACAGTTAATGGAAGGAAGACACGACACAGCCATTCGCAGGCAGCAGGATAAAAGAGGCACATTCAATCAACATTCTCAATCAATACAGCCTCAAGGAATGCTCATATTAGCATTGGAAAGTCACCGTGTGACGCCTTCAGCGCCTCTTTTAAAGACGCGGGTGTTTCCGGAATCTTGTAAATAGGATCCGAAAGCGGCGGCAGCACCAGCGCGTCAATAGACTTCTCGTAGCTCGTATACGCGAGGTACAGTTGCGAGACTCTGTTGATTTCGTCGTCTTTCATGTCCACAGCTCGTAGTTGCTTCCTGAGGTCGGCGGTGGAGGACTCCCCGCACTTGGGGCAGATGTCATCGAGGGCGAACGACTTGGGGCGCTTCCTCGGCGCGTGCTTGCACTGCATCGGCTCGATGAATTTGTATTTCTTCGGTTTGATTTTGGCGGGCCGCTCGTCGTCGGAGAGCAGGACGACGAGCCGCTTCCCCGCGCGGGAGACCACCTCCCCTCCGCTGCTCATGAGTGCGCTGCACAGCTCCTGAGGAGGGTTCCGCAAGTCGTAATACACGCACCGCGACTCCGAGCTAGTCTTCGTATTGTTCTCTATCTGGAGACTGTATCTGAGGCGAATCTTCTTCGGTCTGCTAGTGTATTTCAGATACACGTGAATAGGAATGTCTATCGATGCGCAACCGGACTCTTGGATTTCGTACGGCGGCTCTTGGAGAACTGAAAACAATAAACAGTATTTATTACATAAAAAATAGATACGTTAATTAATAATAGCACGCGGAGCAAAGTCAAGACATCGAGATAAAGTTGTTTGAGTCTGCGCACACGCGGTCCGGGGTTGAGTGTGAGCTATCAGTCGGAAAGATAATGGCGAAGAGCATAAACATGTCGATAATACTACTGTGGATGGCGAAAACCAACTGCATAGTTACGTAATTTCTATAAAAGTACAATGTCACGTTTTAATACAAATATGAACAAGAACTACTATTGTAGGTACGTAGGTATAGTACAATTATTTTATTCTGTGAAATTACGCCTATCCGTTTGGTTGTCGGTCTAATGAAGATAAATAATTAAGTGATTTGCAATTCGACTACCCGCATTTTTGATTGAAGTTTGAAAAAAATTATATCGTAGTTTACAAAGTGTTGTTACCATCTAGCATTCATTGTATTGACGTAATCTATCGGTTAACTTTCAATATACTCAAGGCTATATAAAATGTGTGACAAACTATTGGTGGTCGGGGCTAGAGAATAGATAACATGTTTTAATACTTGTTGTTGATTGTTGCTACTTATTCCTTTTGTTTTTAGGTGCCTAGGTGCTAGGTATTTATTTATTTATTTTATTTAATCCTACCCTACATACAAATAAACAAAACATAGAAATTAGCCAAAACCACGCAACAACTGTAAAATGGTAGTTATTGTTTAACACAGAACTTTTTTTTTTCTTATATTTTGGCTCCACACATAGTGTATTTAGCCAGTGTCAAGTATTGTAGTTTTTCATCGTATTATGAAATATTTCATGTAAAGTCAAGTCTTAGTCACAGTCAGTCAGGGTAGTCATAGTCCAGTCTAAGTCAGGTAGTCATAATCCAGTCTAAGTCATGCCCTAGTAAAGTAGTGGCAACTTTACTAGAGGCTTCTATGGAATTTTGGAAGCAACACGAAAAACCACGTTTCACTACATTATATCACATGCCCACACTTATACTCGTAATTCAGCACTTAATGCGTAAAATGCCACTAATTTTAAACATTAACACTAGAAAAAGCATAAGTTTTGTGAAAAAATACAATGCAACGACGTGAACTTTTTCACGTTCCCGCCAAAACTCCCAACACAGAACTTAATCACGCTAAAAACATTATTTAACACTAACACTTTTATTACTATGTGTTTAATCGCGAGAATTTAAAAAATACTATTGTAAAATGGTAGTCAAAAAAGAATGATCAAACGCCAATTAAAATTCGCCTCGAACTGGGACTTCACGAGAGCCTAACACGATCTTTTACAAAATGATGAGCCACGCATTTGTTTTCGATTTATTTTATACTTAGTTCAAAAACATGAAAACATAAAAAGAAAAAAGTATTGTAATGCACGTAGTAATATACTATATATATATTTTCATATAGAAAAGAGCACAAATTGGTCTTGTATCGTATACTTATGTGTTTTACCACTATATCCCCAAATTCCCCTCTTGGACTCCCCTACCATAATGATTCGTGCCTTGCGAAAATTCTGTATCCACGCCTGACTCACGCAAGAACTTAAAATCTACCTTCTAATGTAATGCTTTGCCTATAAACAATAAAAAACAATAAAAAAAAAACAAAAAAAGTTCTATCGTTTTATGTAGAAAAATGCAAACGTTTTTTTTTGCCAAGCCCTTCGATAAAAAATGTTTTGACCGTCATTTTGTTACCTCGTTTAGGATAGACGAAGGCGGCCGAGGGTCGCAGGTAGAACACCACTTTGTGCACGAAGGTAGAGATGTCGCGGCCGCTGACTCCTCGCACCCACACGCGCCAGTCGAGGGCTAGGGCTCTCCCGAGGGCGGAGCGCCGTGGTTCGCACGCGTGCCCCACCTCTAGCCATATGCGTACGCACATCTGGAAAATATGAAATATTATTTTAAAAAAGGGGTTACATGAAAAATAAAAAAATAAGTGTTTCCAGTTATTTTGATTTAGAAACCAAACGAACATACTGAACCGATTTTGGTAAAACTTTCGTGATACCAATCTGAAAGTAATATTCTCTCAAATAAGAAAAATGCCAACCGGTATAAAAATGACGGCGATCTGACTTAGCAAATATAAAAAAAAAACGTACAACCACTTGAGAACTATCTAATTTATTGAAGTAGGTTAAAATATGATATTTTTAAGTTTCCATGTTTTCACGAAGTGTCTATAGCAGATTCACCTTCGCTCGTTACGTGGACTTTTACGGAAATTATTGATTTGTTTCCCTAAACATTACAACTATATATCCATTCATATCTTAAAAACACCTAATAAATACTTATAAGTCTTTGTGCGACGTACATGAATGAATAGACAAGACATCTGGTGCAAAACAAAAAAAAGGAAAGATAAAATCATCATAAGTAATAAGTGTTGGCAAGTGATATAATGTAGTGAAACGTGGTTTTTCGTGTTGCTTCCAAAATTCCATAGAAGCCTCTAGTAAAGTTGCCACTACTTTACTAGGACATGACTTAAACTGGATTGTGACTACCTGACTTAGACTGGACTATGACTACCCTGACTGACTGTGACTAAAACTTGACTTTGCATGAAATATTTGATAATACGATGAAAAACTACAATACTTGACACTGGCTAAATACACTATGTGTGGAGCCAAAATATATGAAAAAAAAAAAGTAATTATTATCGCTATTATCATTGGCAGTTGGTATCCTAGATCAACAATTAATGTGAAGGTTGTTGCTACATTATGAATTTCATAATTGATATATAAACACTAGCCATTTTTATTTTTTACAGCGTTATATTATGTCTACGTTTGGCATACGTTGGTTACCAACTCGCCTGCTTAGTAAGCAATGGTGTGGCGATATAGCTCGCAAACATAGAAAGAATTAAATTTTATATGAATTTGTACAGCCTTACTTTAAATAATACTTTAGTCAAAATTGCGCACTGTATTTTTCTATTGCGATAAACTTAATTGACATTAGTTCATTTTGCAAGAGTTCATAAGTGGTTCATAAGTAAAGCCGCTAAGTAGGTATACGTAAACGCAAGTGGTCCATTTATGATTTTTCACAAAACACAAAATAAAATGCAAAGGAGAATGAACAGATGAGAAGGTCTACGTGGGTCTACGCGGCGTAGACCGTAAGCTCCAAACGAAAATTGCTATAGAATTCTTTAGTTTCAGTTTCAAAAGCTTGTGGTCAAAGTAGGTCAATGTCGGCGCCGGTGTCGTCAATAACATAAAAAAACGTGTGTCCCTACAGTAGTATAATTTATAAATTCTTCGTGTGTGTGTTTCTTCGTGTTCTTCGTGTTCGTGTGATCATGAAGTGTAAGAATGGTATCACTTTTTATAGTATACGCAGGTGAAATTTACGATCTAAGGTGTAAAATAATCAAAGAGGGATAAGTTACATAGAAGTCTTTGAAAATTATGCCCGTTAGATGAACCTAATGATAATACTATCATACCATACCATTCCGGGGCAAAGACATAGGTAGGTATAGGTAGATAAATAAATAGGCTTCAGTCGTGTTTTTATTGCACAATTTAATAATATTCCTGAAAAAACAAACAGTCGTGAAAACAAAAATTAAAAATCTCTAAAAATTACAAAGTTACAAGCATTTTAAAATACAGGAATAGAAAGAGTCAGTTCTAACGTGCAGTGACGTCAGTGACGGCCGTACCGAGGAAGAAAGTCTTTGGTGAGCAGGATTCAAGCCAGGGAACAGAATAAATACCAGACCAGGGTGCGGCAGCTTCAAAATCGCGCTTGAGCAATCGCCGTGCTACACACGCTCTAAATTTAAATAACAAGTTTTAAACAACAAAGGTGATTAGAATACGCTACGTATGATTTAAATGATAAAGTGGTACCTAATATCCGCATACGGTGGCGTTTTGTGTATTGCCAAAAACAACAGAACTGGTATTGCGTCACGGAGACGTCGACACGGCCTTGGCAATGGATAGCGAAAACAACTCGTGCGGAACACGACAGTAGTGACTATCATTTAAAAACTTTACGCGTATTTAGCAATGACAGCCGTGCACGAGACATGATAAAAAGACGCTCATAATTTTGTATTGTATAAAAGTGCTTTATACATAGATGCCAACTCGTAGCTAGGTGGGTTCTAACATCTAAATGAGTTATCTATTTTTCCGGGAAATCCACAAAGTAAAGCAAACAAACAAACAAAATTTTGTACTTTTATGTACTTACAGGACAGAATGGGGTAGATCAACTATTAGCGTTAGGTATTCGTCGTTATAGCGGTTTTGTTCTTAGTAAACATTTACACGTCTCGAAGAAAAACAGTATATTTACTGCTTTTTTGACTAAGTATATATATTATTGTATAAGGATATGTATCTTGACCATTTTATTAATGGTTTTTTGACAGCTCGATGAGTGACAGGTTAGGGATGTTTTAAACATTCTCGAATGTGATACCATTCCGCTTGTACTATTATCATTGATCCAATTAGGTTCGTAAACGTAATAATCGATATGATAAATGTACATTTTGAAATAGTTTTGATGAATTCCATGAAGTACAATATTATTTGTACGAAATTTTAACGTACTTAAACAATACGAAACTTCATGGGCGTGAGCTGTCAAAAATCATTCATAAATTGACAAGGTATAAGTATTATCAGGGGTTTTGGCGGGAACTCGAAAAAGTTCACGTCGTTTCATTGTATTATTTTTCTAAACTTGTGCTTTTTCCAGTGTTAATGGTTAAAATTGGTGGTGTTTTACGCATTAAGTGCTGAATTACGAGCATGAGTGTGGGCAAGTGATATAATGTAGTGAAACGTGGTTTTTCGTGTTGCTTCCAAAATTCCATAGAAGCTTCTAGTAAAGTCGCCACCACTTTACTAGGGTATGACTTAGACTGGACTATGATTACCTGACTTAGACTGGACTGTGACTAAGACTTGAAGACTTGACTTTACACGTGAAATATTCCATAACTTGATGATTAATTGCAATACTTGACACTGGCTAAATACACTATGTGTGGAGCCAAAATATAAAAAAAAAAAAAAAAAAAAAAAAAAAGTATTATCAGTTGATACTATTTTACGTACAGTTATATAACGTACTTATTAATTATTTGGATTATTGAAACAAGTTGGTTTGCCTCATTCGACTAATATATTCTCCTAGGAAAACATTTCCGAAATAATTACGAGGGAATCACCATCTTTATCATCATCAACAGCTGAAAGACGTCCACTGCTGAACAGGCCTCCCTCATAAAATGCCACTTTGGACGCTTATCGTAATCACCACGCTTGGCAGGTGGCTTGGTGATCGCACAAGATTTTAATGTACCTAGGAAAATGCTGCTGCCCATTCCCTGGATAATCTCTTTAGTCGGCTCTTAGGGCACCCACGGGAAGAGATGGGGTGGTCTTATTCGCAAACCACACGGCGGAATATCCGTACTTTCCTTTAATGGTACTAATAATACAAAGTTGTGTCGCTTGTACCATCAATGGTACAAGTCATTGGTAGTGGTACTACTGACGCAACGGCAAAATATTAGTCTTCAAGTCATGAGTGAATGATGTCAGCGTATCTTTCCGAATTATTAATTTTCCACATTCTAGTATTATCCACATTATTATTTTTCCAAAATCTGCTTTTTTCATATTCTGAATTTTCTACATTACTAAATTTACACATTCTTAATTTTACAAATTCGTAAAATTCCATATTCTGAATTTTCCATATGGAAGTACAATCGTGATAAAATTGTTATCAATATTTTTTTTCGAACATGCTTGGAAATATGAGTATTATTTTGACAACCCTCTTCGGGATAAATCGAAATCGCTGTACTGGCGAGCAGCGGCCGGCAAAAGTTGTATGAAAATCCATATCTGTCGTGGTTTAGCGGCCAAATAAATTACATACAAAACTCGTATCAGTCGTGTAATTTAAAAATTGAAAAACAATCTTGCTAGCTGCCTTGCAAATAGAACAGATGAGAATTGAGGATAATAGATGAGAATTGATGATAATAGATGAGAATTGATGATAATAGATGAAAACTGATGCGAATTGACGAGAATTGGTGATAAAGAACGATAATTGATGAGAAACGAAGAAAATTGATGGGAATTGATGTGAACTGATGAGAATCAATGATAATTGATAAGTATTGATGGCAATTGATGAGAATAGATGAGAATTGGTGAGAATAGATGGAAATAGGTGATAGTTTTAATTTCTGCGCATTATTTGAGAAAAGTACTATACAAGCCTTGGCCACAACTAGCCATTGATGGACTTACGTATGTGTGTACCCACATTTACACGTTCGTCCATCAATGCCTCTGTTGCCAGCCGCTGCAGTAATGTACTATTGACTGCGGCTGGTATGGCCTACCTCAAAAGTGCTCGTGGTTTAACCAGGTGAACTGAGCAGGTGGACCACGTGCTCATACTGGGGCATTATATATTACAAAACAGGTTTTCCATCTGTAGATATACATACATTTCTGCATGTTGACTTATGTACAACAGGTTTATTATAATTATGTAAATAGTAGGTGAAAATAGGTACGTTAGGTACCTATAATCATAGACTTCCTATGTAAATATGGCGAATTCTGTGCCTATAGTAGATTATTACAGGAATATATGTTAATGTTCCATTAATTTTGCTTTGTGTATGAAACTGTACTTGTTAGGAAAATTAAGAATTTGTCCAATTTCTAATTAGGAAAACAAAGAATGCGGAAAATTCAGAATTTGTAATTTTAAGAATTTGGACTAATAAGATTGCGTATTATTAAGAAATCGGAAAATATAGAATGTGAAAAATCCCGAATATGGAATTTATCGCTGACACCGCGAATATGGAATTTATCGCTGACACCGAGTGAATTGATATTTTCTAGGCAAGTATAATACCCATCTTAGACCACGTACTCACATTCCAGCAGATGAGACTGCGGTGAAAAGGCATATTCAAGAATAATAAATTACATATCAAAAGATATGAAAAAATGTTGGTGTCCCAACAAAAAAGAATCCATGGTAATCCTAAGCACGCCTAAAACAAGTAGATACTACTAAATTATTCTGTGCCTCAAACGAGTTTAACGTGGTGCCATACTTTTACTGTATCTAAGCCAGATATTTAAATATAAATAATGAGTTTTATTCAGTTGTGTTACGGATTAAAATCATGTTGGCAGTAAATGAACACAGATGAAGGTTGTCTTAGGCTGCAAGCTGCAACTGACAGGTTGTATAACATTTAATAAAATTTAAAAGCCTTAATTGGTTGGAGAGGTACGAATGTTTGATTACAAAGCTTCGAAGAACCACTAGCATTCATCAACAGCCTGAAGACGTCCGATGCTGGACATAGGTCTCCCCCACTGAGCGCCACTTTGAGTGGCTGCTAGCCTCCTGCATCCATCGGCTCCCGTGGTGGAACGTTTCACTAGCGCGGCAAATTCAAATTTTCTTGCGTCCTTTTGCCAATAATAGCTTAATTACTCAACGTGATTACATGAAAACTAATTTAGCGCAAATAAATAGAATGTATCAATAAATTACAATTAAAAGTATTACCTACATATCATAGGTTTAGCAGCAAATCACAATAGACTTAAAAACTAAGACGAAATTTGTTTATTGCCATTTGTCGCATGATATCTAGGAGATACTTTTAATCGTAATCTGTTGATACATTCTCTGTCTTTACGTTAAATCAGTTTTAATGTAATCATGCTTAGTAATTAAGCTATAATTGGCAAAAGAACGCAAGAAAATTTGAATTTGCCGCGCTAGTGAAACGTTCCACCTTAACTAGATCGTCGGTCCACCTAGTGGGGGTGCTACCACTAGCATTATAAGAAAAATACGCAAATGACTGGAAAGGAATCCTCGATAATTCACATGAGTCAAAGCTTATCTACGTACCTAGTGCGTGCCTAATGGTGCATGGTCTGTGGTACTCATTACAGATTAGTAGGTAGATGATAATAATCATACATATTAATGATTGTTTGAAGTTTTACTATATAGTACCTATGGGGATTACTAAAATACTAAATAACGTAAGTATATTATGTATATACATTACCTTCTGGTTGTTTTTATTTTTGTAAGCCCAAAGTTTCACTTTTTGTCACTTTGTCTTTTGTAAATTTTATTTTTTTAATAAAATTGCCAGCATTATCTAGAATTTGTCCCAGACAGCATACAAGTATTCACTAAAAAGGTTAGTATACAACTTAGTTTATAACTTCTTAGTTTTTAGGAAACAGATTTAACTATTCATGGATCGTAACCGTATCGTAATCGATTCAATTTGAATTTGTAATAAATGTTTTATGTTACTGGGATATAAAATTACACGAGGTAGTAGGTATACAGGTAGGTATTTATATGTACATACAGTCAGCTACAGAACTATATGACCACCCCCGAAATAGTAGGTAGGTACTTACTATCTAAGGTTTCAGTTTTATTACCAAGGGTTCCGCCCATTAACTATAGGTGCCTATATAACAAGGTTAAGTAATAAAATAAATACATCATCATCATTCTCTTTGCCTTTTCGCATTTGTTATTGGGGTCGGCTCCCAATCTAACCTGTAGCGACAAGCTACCAGAATTACACGAGCCATCTGACCTCGCAACCCATAAAGAACCAGTAACAGAAATGGTTAGACCTGGATTCTATAAGGGGTCTGACTACCCGAAACTATTGCTATTTGCCATAGACGTTTTTATAACAACCGACGGCACCGTGCCTCGGAGGGCACGTTAGCTCTCCGAGGCACGGAGCGATGGCATCTAGAGCCGTCTTTAACCTGGTGGAGGCCCTGGGCACATTAGGATAATGGGACCCTCACATAGGCGTAGCCGTTTAAACACAGTTTTGTTAGCCCTCCCTACCCCAACAACTTCCTCAATCCCGGCTATGTTCAGCAGTGGACGTCTTCAGGCTGTTGATGATGATGATGACGTTCAAATACGCCAATAATTATTAAAAAGCGATGGAACCGAACTCGAAAATGTCAGTAAATCATAAATTAAATTCGATTACAACGAAAGGGACAGGGGAATGTAAAGCGCGAGCGAAGCGAGCGCAGAAAAGTTTTCATTGTATAAATATATAGGCAAAACACGTTCAAAATTTTCATCTACTTACTCTCAAAGTTAGAGCTCCCAATCTTAATAAAACAACCGATAGAAAACTGTTTGTTTCGTCTTTGACGGAGAAAATGTTGAGACTGACGCTCTTTCGCTTGCGACTGCTCACTCACATTAGTGTGGAATGTCAAATAGTCCACTGCTGCTTTTGTTCGGGAGTAAGTACCTAATTATTTTAGTCAGTCATTATCGTTTAACTTTTTCGATATAATGATGGTTTTAGATAATAAATATCGGTTATCATTTAGTGATTTAGCAGGAGCTATAGGGAGCCCTATCGATCGCGGGGCCCTGGGCAAGTGCCAGAGTGCCCAGTAGGAAAGAGGGGAAAACTGCACAATCTTACTAGATAAGTCGTTGGCGCAGCGCAGGGCTGAGGATCGACCCGGAGCCGTAAGATTGCGATGCGCACATGCTACCGCTCGGCCACCATTGCACTAGTAATATAATACATATGTCCGAAATGAATGATTAGGTACTTGGAAGATCGTAACAAGCAACTGTAGACTTTTGTTTAATATGTAGTGCTTAGGTATCGAATTTTGAAATTGTTTTATTATGCTATCTATTACTCTATTATATGATTATGATTTAACTTATTTTTATGTGTTATTATGTATGTATATGATATTTCGACACAACTAATGAACTAAATTAAATGAAAAATACTAAATGTATAGGAGTTAAACGGCCGCGAGGCCGGCCTAGGCGCCAGTGGAGGCACGAGTTGGACGCGTATGCGAAGGATTGGCCCACACAAGCATTAGATCGTAAAAATTAGAAAGAGGGAAGGGAGGCCTTTGCCCAGCAGTGGGACAATATGGGCTAATATAAATAAATAAAAAAAATTAAATGAATACAAAACCTCGATATAAGTAGGACTAGGGAACTAGAAATAACCACGCTTTATAATGATGAGCTAAAATATAAAGGAATTGATAAATCGTCCACTCGTGTGGATTGTCTTTGAATGGGGCTATCTATTGAAATGATAATGCACGTGGTTTTTTTTGACACTTTATGTTGACAGACTTTAGTTTACTGTAACTAACACTCTGAAAATTCGATCTTGTGATGTGATGCGTATGATACTCATTATCTTTCCGAGTAGTAGGCGAGAAAACTGCAAAATATAATCGTAGTTCAAATGTCATTGAAGTGAATTTATTTTTTTCTTTGTAGTAACAATTTAACAACAATATGGTTTTCCAACCCTAACCCTAGGCACTACACTATCGGGCTTCAGCGTATATTCGGGTTATCGCGACAAACGTAACGCGAATATTCGCGTGATAGTGTAGCCGCACCATTAAGGCTGCTATACCTATGTATACGCGGATCCACCATCTCGCTCGCGCATTGCTACATTTTTAAACATATTAAATAATTGAATTTACTTGCGAAAAATCTGGCTAAACTATGTTCTCATGAATAACATTATATATATTTAACAAAAATATCATATTAATCCAAACAAGATTTCATAAATACAACGGTATCAAAGTTTTTTTTCATTCATAACCGTTTTTATGTATGATATTTTTGTTGTACATTTGTGATGTTAAGAGAAAATGAATATAGTTAAGCCAGATTTTGCGTAAGTAAATTCAGTTATTTAATATCTTCAAAACAGTCGCAATGCGCCAGTGAGATAGTGGATCTGCGTACACATCACGCCACATAGGGTCTCAATAAAATATTATGGCCTATGGGCCATTTTTGTTAAGATTTTGCAGCTGCCTGTACATTATTGTATTTCGCAGTGACGACACGAAGTGCAGAGTGATGATCACAGCAATAAAGTTCGTTGCCCTGAATAAGGTTACCTGAGTAAGAAAGCAAGTAGGTAAATATGCATATTGTAACCGTTGTAATGTAACTGTTATATAAGCAAAATACAAATACTTATCACGCTCACACGACGTGTCATTTTGTTTTAAGTCTTATTAAAATGTACCATGAATCATCATCATCATCAGCCTGAAGACGTCCACTACTGAATATATACCTCAGATAGGCCTCCCCCGCGGTTTAATTGACTAGATCAGTCCACCTATACCTATAGTGGGGTGCTGGCTTACGCTGCATCTTCCAGTACGCGGTCACCACTTGAACCCTTCTTCAGTTGTCGCTCGCAGAACTGACATGGCATGGGCATGGGCCCATTGCCATTTTAACTTGCCAATATAACCTAAGAGCTATATCGGTGACTTTTACTTCTGCGGATCTCCTCGTTTCGATCTTAGGTAGGTATCTAGCAAGGAAAACCCTAGCATAGCTCTTTCCATAGCTTGTTGGTGACTTTGAGGTTTGAGGCCAATATTAGTATTATTATTTATTGTGAATGAGACTTTTTTTTTGTTATTTTTATAGGTATGGAATAGTTTAAATAATTTGATTTTATTATGTTTATTATATGTATAGTATGTACATTTATGAACAGCTTTTTTGGGGAAACCACCGTCCATATATTTTTGCATTATTCCTTTCCGTGCAAGGTTGTCTGGAAGAGACCGCTTTAAGCGATAAGACCACGGCGGTCTTATCGCTAACTACAGACCCGACTCTACAAATGATTTTACCGATGGGAAGTTATCCCTAATTAATTTCCCATATATTATAGGCCATGTTTTACAGTAATACGTGGTGATACTAGCTTCCGTCCCGGGCTACGCTAGCGTTAATTGCCACTCCAGTATAGGTACCTACTCGGTGCATCAGCACTGCTTATTATACAGAAACCACAAAGCAAAGCCACCAGGCAGAAGCTAGTTCTAAAATTATGGCATAGCCGCTATCCGCAAGCTATGTTTTTCTAATATTACGTAGGTAAATTACTATAACTTTGTACATAATTATTTATTATGTAATTGTAGGTAGGCTTGTCAGTATTTAGATTTGTTTAGACTTGAAATTAGGAAGGAATGTTATGGTATTTTTTCGCACCACTAACTTATCTAATGTTTCATTCATCCATGCTCCGGTGGCTCGCTCGGACGTGTCGAGGAATGTGAAAAGTAAGATTAAATTAACATTTTACACAATAATATCATGTTCATGATACGTCAAAAAGTTAGTTTCGTTTATCTGAGGAAACTTTAACTTTTTAATAAACTTCTACTTAGCACTTTGGATAAAAGAAACATTATACAACTTTAATACATCTATGCAAACATACCTAAATAAGAAACGTAACGACACATTGAAAATTAGCAAGTTGTAATGGCAGTGGGCAGGCCACAGTGCTCGTAGAACTGACAACCGATGGGGAAGAAAGGTTCTCGAGTGGGGACCACGAACCGAGACGCAGCGTAGGCCAGCCCCCCACTCGGCGGACTGCCACGTTAGAACCGCGGGGAGCCGATGGATACAGGAGGCAAGCAGCCGCTCAAAGTGGCGCTCTTTGGGGGAGGCCTATGTTCAGCAGTGAACGTCTTCAGGCTGATGATGAAGATGACATTGAACATCTATAACATCGCGAAATTTTTTAGTTCTAGTTTTTTCTTTGTCTTGTATTCCAAATTTTTCTGCAAGCTCAATGACCCAAACAGCCACAATATATTTGTTCTTATATTTTTCTCCAGAAATATTCTA
Organism: Ennomos quercinarius; assembly: GCA_910589525.2. Classification (NCBI taxonomy): domain Eukaryota; kingdom Metazoa; phylum Arthropoda; class Insecta; order Lepidoptera; family Geometridae; genus Ennomos; species Ennomos quercinarius. Next base: position 11,715,039 of record OU342504.1, on the reverse strand, counting down.
GTAATCTCAGATCCTTCCTCATCCAAATTTACAAAAAGTTGCAAACAAACCTGGATGGTGTCGCGCTCGTGCCCCCTACGAGATAATGTAGGTACAACCTGAACTGCCTCATAACATGATGTCCACTTTAAGAACCAGTTTTCAATATTTGGCATTCGATGAACCTGGTGGCACTGGTTTTCGATAAAATATTAATGTCGCGGTCGTGTAAAGAGTGACGGATAAATGAACGATAAAGGTGCCTTTAATTTTATTTTATTGAAAAGAATATCAACTGCTTAAACAGTTATTATTAAGTAAGTTAACTAATCTAAACATAGGTCAATAAATAAACTTCCTAATTACTTAGTATTTTAAAAGTATAATCGACTCTAGCGACAGGATTGACGTGAGGTGTAGTGCCTGCGTAGTATAGCGTTTTTTTTATTTTTTTTTAATGCTAAAATGGGCATACGTTTGTCAACAACTCACCTGATGGTATGGTAAGTGACGAAGTTGTCTAAGGTGGAGTGGAGCACGTTTGCCCACGTTATTTTTGTTTCTCAGTGATTGGCATTTCATGAAGAATGTGTGCTGGGCAGCTATTGTACTATTATTTATATTGTGGTAGAACTTTTAATAATTGTTAATTAAAAACTTCAGCATAAGACTGGCTAAAAAGTAATGAGTAAGTAGGCATAAAAGCCCTATAATAAAAAAAAACCATCCACAAAAATCTTATTATTACAATATATGTAATAATGCATAGATTGATCCTTATCAGCAACAGAATTCATTGGTTACAAAGAGATGACTATTTAAAAAAAAACATTAGTGTCAATCTCCGTCAAAAGTTTAAGATTGCAAAAAATGCGGTTATTGTTTTCTTATAAATCGAGGGCATGATGATGACTCCTTTCACGATTTTTCTCCAACTCTCGTGGTTTCGGACATGGTCATCTTCTCAAAAAACCAACCTGTGGGTATTTTAGTCCTAATTTAGGTGCCATATTTTTAAATTAACGAATGACGTGATATGTTTATATTTTATACGTAGGTAGGTAAGTATATTTTCCTAGTGGCTATGTTTATATTTTAAACTTATGTATTTATTCCTCGAGGCGATTTAATGGAATTTTTAAAGCGTAAACAATCACCTAATTAGCATCACAGTTAATATGACCACATGTTTCTGGTTTATTTACCTACATTACTGGGACTGATAACTCGCGATTTAATTTAATGTATTTGAGCATTAAGATACTTGTAGATAAGAATATAGGTACCTACCTACGCCGCCGATAATATATCAGGCGCGGATACAGACCGGCGGGGTAATTACGTAAAATTTGCAACAGCAATGCGACAGCAATAGCAATGCGACAGCAGTAGCGAAGCATACATTCTCGACACCACTAATGATGTATGACAGCAATCACCGCGAGATTTACGCCTGTCGCAAACCTGTTGCGAGTTAGGTAATTAGGGGGCGGGTGCGCAGGGCGCGCGCGCCCCCCTTGGCGCAGGCAGTCCAGCACCAAGCGCGGTAATTAGCCAATTTTTAATTAATTTACCAGGAAGATACGCGTGGTAGGTGCATGAAATTCATAATTTGAAGAAAAGAGCACAAATTGGTCTTACGTATACTTATGTGTTTTACCCCAAATTTCCCTCTTGGACTTTAATGATTTGTGCGCTACGTGAGCAGTTTTTCTTATCTCTAAAATCGATGACTATGGTTCTTATTCATAGGAACATATTTTTGTATAGTTTTGGAGGTCTCCGTAGGTGACCCATCGACCCGTATTACACAACTACACTCACATCGTCGAGTTGTCGAGCGGTGCTCAGATTGAGATGTCACAAATTGTATGAAATCTCATCTTGAGCACCGATTGACGCATGAGCATCGTTGTAATATGGATCTAAAATAATATAGATTGTACAAAAACTTAATACTTATGTTATAAAAATATTATTTTCATAATATGTCAACCTTAGGGTGGGTTTTTTGATCCGTAGTTAAGGTAACCAATGGTTAAAAACTCTAACTAATTTTAACCATTGGTTAAAAACTAAGTTAGAGTTTTTAAAAATGGCTAAAATAGTTAAAAACTCTAACTAACTTTAATCATTGGTTAAAAATTAGTTAGAGTTTTTAACCATTGGTTACCTTAACTACGGATCAAAAACCCACCCTAAGACACACAAATGCTACTTACTTATATTTTATTCTGTGACAGCTCTTGAGGAAAGAGAACAATAAAATTAAATGTTGAAAAACCAGTATAAATACAAACATCCACATACGAGTGAGTCACTTATTATCGTATGGGACCGCCTAATTACTGTTTATAGCCCTAATTACCGATTGAGCTAATGGCATGAGAGGCTTTCAAGATAAGCAAACTGCCATTACCGATAAGTTAGAGCAAATAGCTACTCTAACGAATTTAAATTAACAGCGAGTGAATGCTCTACCAATCACACCACCTGTTTAAGATCGAACGTGCGATTACCAACTATCTTTACATAACTTTACGGTTCACAATCGCATGCACATTTATGACAGCTGCCTATACACATATGAAATGAGATGTTCACGTCCATTCACACGTACGTCGCTGCACTCACCGGCTTGTCATGATGTAATAGGGGACCTTCAGTCATTTTCCAAAATATGATAGAACCGCCGTAGAGTGTGCGGCGGCGGCTGACATCTGCAACAAGAAACCACCGAGGTCATGCTAGAGCTTGCTGAAATGGTCAGGAAGTAACGGAACGGGGCTCACTTGTGCTGCGTCAGTGAACACGGCATGAAGACAGCTCTTGGTTTCCGGGCGCGGAGTCAAGCGTGTGGCATGTCGTACGCGGAGCCACCGGCGAGGTTTGTTTATCACTGAGTGGTGCGGCGTGGGGCGGCCGGCGACGGCGGCGCGATGACGCGAGTGTGCTGCCAGCCGCCAGCCGCCTGCCGAGTACTGACGTCAACCAGCTGAGCCGTTCACCTGACGTGCGGCCTGGCTCGTTACGTTTCTTGTCACGCAGCAGCTGTGCAAACGGCCTCGTTGAATGTTAAAGGAGCACAATAGTACAATTTTTTATGTTTGAAGAGTGCTGCGCGTCTGAAGATAAGTATTTAGGGTCTAAATGAAACACTAGCACAGTTATAAGGCTAGCAAACCATGTGAAAAGGCGCATACCTATGTAAATTATAAATTTAAAAAATACCGCAGTCACTTTTGAGATTGTTCGATGGTTTTTTTTTTTATTATTGTTTATAGGCAAAGCATTTGACCACTGTCTCACCTGGTGGAAAGCGATGACGCAGTCTACGATGGAACATGCTAGCCTAGAAGATACCTGTTCACTCTCGTTTTGAAGACACCCAGATCATAGTTAGCTGGAAACAAGGACGCCGGCAAGGTGTTCCACTCATTAGCTGTTCGCACTATAAAGTGCATAGCAAATCGCTTAGTGCGGGTTGATGGAATTTCAACCATATATGGGTGCCGTGTTTTTGTGCGCCTTGATGTCCGGTGAAAGAAAGGAGATGGAGGAATAAGATCGTGTAATTCCTTCGCACACTCTCCAAAATGCAGTCTATAAAAAACCGATAAACTGGCAACTTTACGCCGGTGCTCTAAACTGTGGAGCTTAGCTTCCACCAACGCATCATTACCAATGAGTCTTTTGGCTCGTCTCTGAATGGAGTCCAAGGCTTCGAGCTGGTATTTAGCCGAACCGTCCCAGAGATGGCTACAGTATTCAATACAGGAACGGACTTGCGCTACATAAAGGTTTAGGAGCTGTCCCGATGTGAAATACTGCCGCACTTTCCCTAGGATTCCAAGCTTTTTCGCAGCTAATTTAGCCTTGGACTTAATTAATTAGATTAAGTAATTAATTAAGTAAGATTAATTAATGAATCTTCACCTAAGTCGGAGTAGGTATCTAATTTCAAAGGATGCTAATGAATTCAATTATACATTACACCCAGTATAGGTTGCAGCTTTGATAAAATTACCCTCGTTACTGCGTGGCACTGGCAGCCGATGAAGTATTAGTACTACCTACAGTAATATCATTAAATAATTTTATTCAGTGCTTTAACAATTTATTTGCATTATATTCTCTCAGTGGCCGGACTGAAGTACCTAGGTATTAACAGTTGGTATTCGTGCATGGATTTGCTTTATTTGGTACATGTTACTTTAGTTTATTTATTTATTTATTTCATTTTCATTTAGATGACTTTAGGATTCTAGTTCTACTACGTAGTACTATTTATATCTATTCTGTGGTTCTTCGCGCAGTCTACCGTGTTCTGTGGGACAGTCTTCCAGTCTCAGGGAACTTAGGGCTACACAGATATCTCGTAGCACACTTCACAACACAACCAAACTTAGACATAACATTACGTCGTATTTTGTTAAGGTGGAACGTTACACTAGCGCGGCAAATTCAAATTTTCTTGCGTTCTTTTGCCAATAATAGCTTAAATACTCAACGTGATTACATGAAAACTAATTTTGCGGAAATAAATAGAATGTATCAACAGATTACGATTAAAAGTATCTCCTAGATATCATTGGATTAGCGACAAATGGCAATAAACAATTTTCTTCTTAGTTTTTCAGTCTATTGCCATTTGTCGCTAATCCAATGACAAGTAGGTGATACTTTTAATTGTAATTTATTGATACATTCTATTTATTTGCGCAAAATTAGTTTTCATGTAATCACGTTGAGTAATTAAGCTATTATTGGCAAAAGAACGCAAGAAAATTTGAATTTGCCGCGCGAGTGTAACGTTCCCCCTTAAGCTTGCTCATCGGTTCCCGTAATTTGTAATAGGTACCATATCTTGATATTCATATTAAGTACTGAGCCGTTTGAGTAATTTTTTTAAAAGTTCCATGTGCCTGCGCATAGTTTATATTTTATATTATTATTGTTGATTGCAGTCACTAGATTTCTGTCAGGCGTTTTAAAATCTGCATGCGAAGGGCTATGATATCTACTTCACTATCACTTTAACGCCTCACGAAGATTATGAACTTGATCAAAGGAATTTACGTTCTGAATTGGTCGTAAATTGCACATTTTTTGTATTGCGCAGAACTTAATTAACATTAATTTTAACGTAAAAGATATTTGTATTGCAAACGCAATTTGAACCCGCATCATGCTTTTCTTGACAGGGCACGTCATCTTCTATTCTTCATCTTTTAGAACCAACTAAGGGGACAAACTGTACCTACCTAGTTAATTCATGCAGAGTTTAGCTATAAGTAATAGGTGAGGCGCTTAGTGCCTACGTTTGTAGCATTACTTAGATTAGACGACAGTGACAACATGTTCAATGGATATATTGAAGAATCTTATTATTATATCTATGGGGGACTATTAAGGAAGTACTGTGCTGATGTCTCATGATGACGTGGGCGTGCAGTGTCATGCGAAACAGAGTCACGTAATATTTTAGAGTTCGTAGTAGCACTGCAACTGTGGTCTATTCTATTATGATCACCTGGGAATCATAGGCGACTCTTAGGTGTCCTTTGGTCAGGGGGTCTAGCAAAGATACCTTTCTATTAACTTTAACGCCAAACGATAACTCATAATGTATGGGAATGACATTGCCTGCGGAAAACTTTTCCGCAGGTAATGTCATAGCGTTCCTACGCTAGTGCGACGAACTGAGGTACGAATCATCAAAACACGACAACACTGAGTTCCGAAATCACGCTACTACGACACACGCTAGTTCGACACCGTCACTACGGCTCATAGTCTGGCATTACAGTTCAATTAATACCTCGGTATAGATTATCTTCACCGGTGAATGTAATCTCGTAGGGGATCAATACTTCTCTCCATTTAAATTATCAATTCGGTACTTAAGTCACCCAGTAAAAGTAAATATAATAATATGGGCGGCTGTGACACTTAACATGTGGTGAACGACTAGCTCGTCACGTCATCATTAATATAAAACAAATTGCTTGCGAGAACATGGCGTGTCATCCACTAACCCGCACTTGACTAGAGTGAAATATTCAATAATCTGTAACCTCTACTCTCTCTGTGAGAGAAGGCCCGTGCTCCAGCAGTATGGGAACGAATCGCTACCACATTACAACAATGAGCAATTATTTTATTAGCTTTAATTAGTAGGTAAATAAAACATGCAACATTATTTACCTACCGATTAATCTGTAAAGGAACAATTTGTATCACGAACGGGATTTGAACCCATCAACATCATGATAAAAGGTGAAGAATATTTCACTATAAGGGCACGAGATCATTTGTCACGGTAGCTTAAGCAAAGTATGTCCCGGCTAAAGGGACGGATGGATACGGGTTCACGACCCGTTCGTGAGGCGGGTCCAGACAGAGCGAGCAGCCTCGCGAGGCATTTGCCGCGCGAGCGTAACTGTCCGTGAGCGAGCGCGGCAGCCTCGCAATCATCGCGAGGCCGCTGCGCGTGGCCAACCCGAGCCATTTTGTTCATTCGTTCAGTTGAGAGCATAAAGTAGTATAAGTATTGGGGAATGAGAGATAAGACATCATGGCACCACACGTACGTGTTGCGGTGCATTCACTTGCTCCGTAGTTTGAGTCTGCCTAGTGGAGCCCTCTCTCTACTTTTTACGTTTAAAACCCAGACTACGATAACTCAGAGCGTTTGCGCCGAACGAGGCACGAAACAAATCTTGAGTGCGTCCAGAGTGCACGCGGCAAACACCGACGCGCATTTGAGCAAAACAAAAAATGGACACTCGGTGGCTCGCCCGCGCCAGCGAGCGCGCCTTTCTCGGGCGAGGCTTGTCCACACAGACCGAGCTCGGCGAGCTGCGTCGCGCGGCAAATGCCTCGCGAGGCTGCTCGCTCTGTCTGGACCCGCCTATTCAAATTTTTCCATTACAAATTAATCTGTAGATTACGCTAAGCAGGCGATAATGCTTTAAAAAACATAAATATTATGCACCTACTTTTCTGGCTCTTTTATAGTTTTCTTTTGTAATGTGAATGTTAGTTTATCGAAGTTATTATAAAATAAGTAATCAACGAGCGCACAGTACGATAATTCTAGATTCTAGGATAAAGAATATAATATTTCGACTTTGACACAAAGTAATAAAATACTAAAGTGCGAAGTACGAAGTTGGAAGTACAGTACCTTCGTACTTATCTCTACTTATCAGAAGAAAATATCTTTAGAGGCAAGGAAATGTTACCTTCGACTCCTATTGGGGCATCATTATCATTATCGATAAAAATGTTTATGTTTATCGAGAACTAGGTACATACCTACGTAAATGCACAAAATATTTTATCAAAAGATTCAATTTCACGATTGGTTGCACCTAAAAATAAATAAGCATGCCACCTGGCGTCCTACCTGAGAGTTCTTATTATTTTTTAGCACCTCCTCTGTCTCTATACTTATAGCCTTAGGTCTAGAGAAAAAAACAGAGAAGAAAGAAAGTATTTTAATTTTACTAATTTTATAGAAATATATTAAGTACTTAGCTATAAATATAATCCTAAAACGTTCACTAAAATAACTATGCCGATCTGGCTTCACTATCAACTCGACGGCTTAAACACTGCAGTTGAATTTTGGCGGGAACGTGAAAAAGTTCACGTCGTTGCATATTATTTCACAAAACTTATGCTTTTTCTAGTGTTAATGTTTAAAATTAATGGCATTTTACGCATTAAGTGCTGAATTACGAGTATAAGTGTTGGCAAGTGATATAATGTAGTGAAACGTGGTTTTTCGTGTTGCTTCCAAAATTCCATAGAAGCCTCTATTAAAGTTGCCACTACTTTACTAGGACATGACTTAAACTGGATTATGACTACCTGACTTAGACTGGACTATGACTACCCTGACTGACTGTGACTAAGACTTGACTTTACATGAAATATTTCATAATACGATGTAAAACTACAATACTTGACACTGGCTAAATACACTATGTGTGGAGCCAAAATATATGAAAAAAAAAAAACACTGCAGTTTTAGTTTTCATCAAAATCGGACCCGAGACTCCTTTGAATAGGTACTTTTCGCTATACCTTATAGTTTCGGATTTGGCCTACCACGCCCACTTGCAAAATTCACCCTGTGTACCTATTAGACGTGAATATTTAATATCAATTTAAATTTAACCTTCAGCCATCCCTGAAAAAGGTCATGATAACAGACCGACAGACACAGAAAATAATTCTAACAATAAACGTTGCGCATTTTTTAACAAGGTAAATATGTTCTAGAAAGTTATAATCAACCTCACTACATCTAATCAAGTTATGTATAGAATAGAATAGAATAGAAAAACTCTTTATTGCACATACCAACATAGGATAATGACTAAAACATTAGAATATATAAAGTAGGTTGGGGTACATTGGGCGGCCTTATCACTAAAAATGATCTATCCAGGCAACCTTTGGATGGATAGTATCACAGGCATAAGGAGTAGTCAGCGGTGCGCAATATAAACAAAAAGACTTAAACATTTAACTAAAATTAAACAAACTAGCTCTCTGTAGACAATAGTTTTTACAGATAAGTAGTAGGTATGATATTATAATATACATACACATACACATTAATAAATAAATAAATAGGTAGGTATTATAAATACAATAAAAACCTTACTTATATAATATTATAAGCTTATAAGAATTCGAGAATATATAGCACATAAATACATACATTTAGGCATATTAATAAATATTTATAAAGCAACGTTAAGTACAATTGGACAGGTAATGTTGTTTTATCATGTTTTTGAAAATTGGCAAGGACTTGGCACGTCTTATATCTTCTGGAAGAGCATTCCAGTCGAGTAGCTTCCACAGTGAATGATTTGTCATAAAATCGAGAGGTGTGGACAGGCATCCAAAGTTGCAAAGTTTCCGAGGTATAATATTATACATCATTGTTAATTGCTTTTTATAATTTGAGGTCTTTATAATAACTATTTACGAATAAAGCTAGCAAGCTATAGTTAAGAAAAACGGTTATGTAACCATTTCCATACCAAGGGTCTCAGATTTGCTTCATATTATTATTAATTTATATGCGGTCCACCGAGGATGATACGTCCATGGCTCCACCTCACCTCATTATAGGTTTTTTTAATATGCGTAGATATCACTGAAGTAGTTATTTAGAGTTTTAGACCTTGGTGGCTTCTGTTTTGTAGTACATCATTCGTTAAAAACACTTTGCCCAGTAAAATAATAGTACATTATGATACAAGTGTGCAAAGTTGATCATTGCACACGCATGTCATACGGCGTTTTTCATCACAGTTGCGAGGAAAAAAACAGAGGTGTACTGTTAATTGACTTTGTGAAAAATGTCGTGCAGGCTTCTTATTTTTACGCGCCGCCACGCCGTCAGAGAAAAAAACGTATTTATGGCGCGAACAAAATCGACATCGACCAAAACGAAACGAAACGAAACGAAACGAAAACTGGAACTGAAACTGGAACTAGAACAAAATGTAACTAAACGAAACGATGAAAATGTACCTATGTATAACTTGCAGTGAGATACAAACTTAACTGAATCAGGTTATCATATTATAACGTGTGTGGTAATTTAGAGTAAAAAGCACGCGTTTGAAATTTGTTGGGTTTTGGTTCTAAAAGCGGTAGCAGAAGAGCCACTTGACGAGCAACTGTGATGAAAAAGTATTTATACTTACTTATTTGTTTAATTTTGATCCTGCAGTCCCGGTTTGCTAATATGACGACATTTATTCGGGACATCACACAACATTACATTACAATACAATAGAGACATACAGTATAATTTAATGTAAGGAAAAAAAAATCAATAAAACGTTGTATGATGTCATGACCAGGTCCCGACTCAGCATGTGATTAAGGTCAGCACGTGACCTTAAATACTGATTTTCAGGCGGAACCCATAGCCATGACATCGCAACTTCAGAGTAGGTATCAACATTACACAGAAATTAGAACAAAACAAATAAAAAACAAATTATAACAAAATATACGGTCGTATTCTATCACGGATCTGACATGATCTGACTGTAGAAAGTAGAAAGTCAGTTGTTATAAGGGTGGTTATTTATAAATAATTTTGTTCATAATGGATACTTTTTATATTGATCTTTTCTTATACAATTTATTAGAATAATGGATAAATTTATAAAATTTTATGTTATAATGTTAATGTCAAGATTATTTTTTTTTACATATTTTTTTATTAATAAGAATAAGAATAAGAACAAGTTTATTTCTCAACAGAAATGAGTTACAAAACGGTTATATTATTATACTATACGGTAGATATCTTATCGAGTTAACAATGTTTGATTAAATATAGTGTGTAGCTTATATGTAACTCTTTGCAATAAAATGTAAGATGTAATTAAAAATGTACCTATCTAAAAAACCCAATGTAACATCTCATGGTCACGTTGAGAACCAAGCTAGGAAAACCCTGTGTTATGGCCTACAACGCTTCCCCTCGAGTTTCACTAAGTCTAATATCATGGTATACATACAGCATACCTACGGTAACATTGGCATACGTGTAAATATAAATATAAGTAATTATAATTAAAATTAAAGCGAAAGTGAATTTATTTAAACTATTTTTGAACTATTTTTGAGGGTAGTTGTTTAAAAATGTGTGATTTCTTTAAGACAGTCGACCGTACAATCAGCTATTTTGCAAGTGTGTGTAAAAAAATTAGTTACGTTTGTGTGTGATAGTCAGGTACGTTACTTTATGCATGTAGTGTGTGACAGAATATTGGTAGAATGTGTTGTGGACTTGTGGGTGTATAGCAATGATGTGTTTGCTATGATTACCTGTATGTAGGTAATCATAGTGTGATTGTTTCTGCCATCAATTATACAATGATGTTGATAAATAAGTAATAGCTATTTGCTTTCTTAATTTAGTTACTATTTTTAGACATAAGCAGGGGTAGAAAAATTAAATTTATCAGCTAAATTTACACATAACATAAGTACTATACTAGGTTGAAGATAATCTAAATAGGTGTGATTTAGGCTTGAACTCCAATAACCTAACAATCTCATTACTAAAACTAATTACAAAATCACAAAATTACCCGTGATAGTGGTTATCTTTTCTGAGCATTATAGGGTTACTCAAAGATATAATAATTAAATATACACTAAACACACTTCTCTTCTTCTCTTCTCTTTTCTTCTTATTCACTAAAGAAGTACATCAATTTATGGTCATGATATGCATATAGGTAGGTAGTTGCAATCGTAAGTAGTTCTACCATTCCTCATCCACACGCTCACAACAATAATATTAACATAAGGGACATACCCACACAGCCGCAGGCTATACTGTCTGAAATGCGTACTCCTCACTCATACATACATGCAAATTACTTAGAACCAATAAGATTTCATAACACAGGTTCGTAATTGTGTTGTTCGTAATATTATAATAAATACAACCTGATGCCTAACTAAGGGGAGTAAATCAAAGCACCAGATAGTTACGATGGTTTGTTTTATATTCACAATAAATTTAGCTATGCAATGACCTACGACTATCTAACGTGCCGGGGGGGTGACGACTGATGTGCTCCACTCGCATCATGCATTACGTTCGCTAGGGTCAGCAGAACTCAATGCATGTGCAATATGTGTCGCTACAGCCTTAAAGTCACGTTTTCAGGCTGAGTGAATAATTATCCAACTCTATTTACGTACCGTAAGATTAGAGTAATTTAAGCAATTATTATCTGCTACTTTTGTTTGTGTTATAATATCACCTGATAATTACTGGAATTCTAGATACAAATAATAATACCATCAATCACGTTTTTTTATCACATCTATGTTTAAAGTTCTGCTCTGATTGTAGGTAGGTAAATATGTAATGGTATTAGATAATTAGCTAATGAATATTGTATGACTTGAATCATCATACATTAGGACTAGCTACTAGTTTTTGTGGTAAAAAGTATCCTATGATGTCCTACCTCAAGGTTTAAATTCATGCCAAATACCAAGATGCGATTGGTTCAGCCGAAAAGAAAAGCTAAAAAAGGACAGTGTTAATTTTGAATTTATAATAGATGTACCTCCTTGAGTTGTGATATGTAGTCCTGGCGTAAGATTAACTAGGACCAACCTATCTCTTTCCGTGCTATGCTTGAAGTTTCCTTGCGAGATAAGATCCGAAATTTAGAGATCCCCAAGAGCACAAAACCGACACAGCTTTTAAAATTAGCAAGTTAAAGTGGCAAGGTGGGCAGGCCACATCGCTCGTAGAACTGACAAGTTGTCAGTTCTACGTGCAATTCTCCATCGGGTGTCAGCGACAACCGATAGGGTAGAAAGGTTCTCGAGTGGCGACTACGAACCGGAAAATGCAGCGTAGGCCAGCCCCTCACTAGGTGGACTGACGACCTGGTGAAAACCGCGAGGAGCCGATGGATGCAGGAGGCTAGCAGCCGCTCAAGGTGGCGCTCTGTGGGGGAGTCCTTTGTTCAGCAATGGACGTCTTAAGGCTGATGATGCTGATGAAAAAAGAAAAGTAAAATGGATATAAAGCCAATGTAGCACTATCGCGAACTTTCTGGCCAAGCACGGGTGGTGGAGTCTTTCCCCGTTTTACTCCTTATGTACTTCACCACTTCTGCATTTGTGCAAGGGGGGCAGGAAGGACAGAAGAAGCAAATTGATGAAGATGTGATGACGCTCTGCACATGAGGCTCTGAGGTGATGGATGTAGGAAATCCTCTTTCTAATAAAAAGAAAAGTTCAACTCGCATCTAGTGTTCCTAAAAACTTGTATCCCGGAAAATTTCCATAGTGTGTAGGTACCTAGTTACTTTTTATCTTTAGATGGTTATCTTTTCCTACATTGCTAAAACAGTGATGTAATCAATAAAAAACAGTATTACAAAATCTAGCTTTGATCAAAAGTAGATTTTGCGATTTGATAAGTAATCGCCATAGCACGTCGCGTTAGTGAAAATCCAGAATCTGCGCTAAGCCGAACAATCGTAAAATTATACGGGATTATCGTAAAATGCTTCTGTTACATCACGGAGAAATAGTTAAATGTTACCCTATTACGTAGTATTAGACTCTGTGCCTGGTAGTTTTAATGATGTAACTAATATGCGCACATTAGCTAGGTTTATTATAAATTGACCGACTACCTCCAAAACCGCGAGATCCTGGTGGAAGGGCGCGACGTTTTAAAGCACCATCGCGTCTCCTGCGGGGTTCCACAGGGGTCGGTCCTGGGACCGCTCCTGTGAAACATTGGCTATGACTGGACTGGGTGCTGCGTGGCACGCTTCCTGCAAATATGCAGGTTGTGTGCTACGCGGACGACACCCTAGTCGTCAAGGGGAGGAGACGGTGCGGCTGGCCACGGTGAGAACAACCCTCGCGGTCGACCGCATTCGTTCCCTGGGGCTGGAGGTCGCCCACTCCAAGACCGAGGCCCTGTTGTTCCACGGGCCTCGGAGGGAACCCTTTCCAGGAACGCGAGTACTTCTGGACGGGGTCCTGGTCCCAGTTGGGACCCACATGAAATATTTGGGTCTCATCCTGGACGGGAGGTGGACTTTTGGAGCCCATTTTACCCATCTGGCGCCAAGAGTCCTGGGAGTGGCTGCCGCCCTAGGGAAGCTCCTGCCCAATGTGGATTGCCCGAACGCCACGTGCCGTCGGCTATACTTCAGAGTGATCCGGAGTATGGCCATGTACGGGGCACCAGTCTGGGTGGACGCCCTTGGTCTTAATAACTAGGCCCTGCTGCAACGTCCGCAGCGGGTCATTGCGACGAGGGCGATCCGCGGATACTGGGCGGTGTTCCGGACAGCGGTATGCGTGCTGGCCGGTGATCCCCCCTGGGAACTCGAAGCGGAGACCCGCAAAGTTTACGCCCTCGTGGCGCCGAGGAGGTCCCGTAGAGAGCCCCCAGCGTGAGAGGAGGTCCGGCGCCTGTGGATGCAGGCGCGGGCCGCCCTGTTGCGGTGGTGGACAGAGGACCTGGCTCCACCGGTACCTGGGCAGAGGATGGTGGAGGCTATCCAGATCCACCCGGTGCTCCGGGAGTGGGTGTGGCAGCCGTTTGGGTTGCTGTCCTTCCACTTGGTGCAGATGCTTTCTGGGCACGGATGCTTTGGAAAGTACCTGCACCAAATCGCAAGACGAGAGGTGACCCCGGCTTGCCACGAATGTGGCGTGCCGGAGGATACGGCGCCCGACACGCTGGAGGTGTCGGCAGCGAGAGAGCGTGGCAGGTAACAGTCTCCTTCTGTGAGACGGTGATGTCGCAGAAGGAGACTGCGGAGCAAGTCAGGGAGGATGATGCCAACTCTGACCCGACCGGGGGACGGAGGAGGCGTTTCACGTGCCTTCTCCATCCTCCGTAGTGGTGTCGGCGGCGGAGAGTCGGGGGACTCTCCGCCGTGCTCACACGGCCCCACACGTCTGGTGGGTAACCGATGTGTAAGTTTACCCACCCACTGGTGCAGAGGCCCGAAAGGGAACCGAACATACACCGTTGTTCTATTTGTTTTCTTTGGAACTATACTAAACAATGCGGTATAGCGATATACACCTAAACTTACTGTCTTTTTGAATACTTTTGATACGACAAACTGTCTTATACAGCTGTTCGTGCCACTTTCACGCGTGTCACTTCTCCACAGCGAGAAGATTCTTTCTGGCTTGCTGTCTTGCTGGCTTCACTATCTAACTGACGTACTGACTCACTGATTTACTGACTTACTGACTTTCTGATTTACTGACTTTCTGACTTACTGACTTACTCACTGACTGACAACTACAGCCCAAACCACTCCACCTGCCAGGCTAGCATGCGCACCGCGACAAAATTTTCTCGACACTTTATCTCGTGAGAGACCGTGACAAGATATGGTAGCGCTAGGTGCGTATCACTCTAACAACGACGACAAGTTTTCTCGCGGTGCGCATGCTAGGAGGTCTAGAGGCTTGAAATTTGAAGGGTATGTCAAAGGAATTTATACAATTGTATAAATTGCTAGCGGTCCGCCCCGGCTTCGCACGGGGTAATCTGTGGCACGGCTATAATAGTTTGCGCAGCGCACGCGATGTAAATAATATTTTAGGTAACTTTTTTACACCTTGGGTCACATTATTGGAGTTATAGTAAGGATCCCTAATTTGTATGAAAATATAATATAGCCTATGTCACCCGGGGATATTGTAGCTTCCCAACAGAGAAAGAATTTTTCAAATCGGTTCTGTAGTTTCGGAGCCTATTCAATGCAAACAAACAAACAATCAAATCTTTCCTCTTTATAATATTGGTATAGATTATAAAAACCATTTCACTAGGCGGTCCCAACGAAGACCAGCGCCGGTTCGTAAGAACTAGCACCATGCTGAGTTGGGGCCGATTTGTAACAGTATAAATCGTATGTCTACTGTAAATCTATATTATTATTTTTATGTCTGTTGCAAATAAATACTTTCTTCTTTCTTTTTTTCTTTCTTTCTTTCATTTAATATTCTATCATTAATAGGTTCAAAATTATACGAAGAACCAGGCCGCAACCTCTGATTTATTCGTGTTTATGAATATCAGGCTCAAAGTGTCTATACATATAATAAAACTGTAGAGATAAAAAAGTCTGTAATTGCAAGATATCAACAAAAAAATTACACAGGTTGGCTTAAAATTAGCCGCTGATCACGTTAAGCCACTTTTTAAACACTTTGTCTGTTTGTTTGTTTGTTCGTTTCTTTATTTGTTTGTTTGTTTGTTATGACTGAACTCCTAAAATACTGAATGGATTTTCATGCGGATTTACTAATATGCTTAGAAATAACCGGCGCTTAACATAGGATATATTAAAATTGCAATATCGTTAAAAAAAATTGATGACAATTATTAAGATTTCATTACGGAACGAATCTGAGTTTTAAACAACATGGCCGATTGATGGTTTTTTTTTTGGTTACTTATAGTAAGCAAAGAGAAAATAACCGCTTACGCTGAAGAGATGGGACGACTCCCATAGAGAAAAGAGTTAGTTGTATGAAAGGTGCGCTACATGTATAAGTGTAGCACATGTTTCATACAACTAACTCTTCTCTGTCTATCAATATTTTTAAATGCGTTATTGTATGAATGGGAAGGTTTTAGGTACGTTACTAAGTTAGGTTTTTAGGTAAAGGTTTTAGCTAAGTTTTTTTTAAAGATGGCTACTGTTTCGGCCATAACGGTAAGTTGTAAGCTGTGGTTGTAAGTTACCACATATTGTCACAGATTAGAAAAAAAACAATCGACTACACTCTGTGCCACATGTTTATCTGGAGGCAAAGATTAAATAAAAAGACTGTGAATGTATATGACCAAAGAGTAATATTAGTACCGCTACTCTAAGAGAATCAAAACATTTTATAGGTTTCCTATTTATATTTTTACAGGTTGTTTAGCATTTTAGAAGTTAATTAAATAGATACATATACCAACAAATATTAATAGTGTGAAAGTAGATGTTTTTTTTATTTTGGCATTAGACGACATTTGTACTTAGCCAATGATACGAAATATTTTATGAAAAATGTTTTAAAAGGGTACTTACTTAGAGTATAGACTAAAAGCATAGAGATATCCATCAAAACGATATTATATTTGTACTGCTCACACGTATCGCTACGTCAGTGGCGAAGGAAATTATGCTTACGCTGCTCAATTCTCACGATTAATTTTAACTTGTAGTACTGTTCGTATTTCCCGGCCATTACAGATATTTTAAAGACAATTAGTACCTAATCTGAAAAGTAAAAGAATGTTTTTTGACTTTTCCCCCCACTCCGGCCAAGTACGGCCCTGCGTTCGCGCGCCATTTTTCCATCATTATCTGTTCTCGTGCAGTACCGGCCGTTACTCTTCGCAACGTTTCTATAAAATTGACGTAATTATAATATCCTACCTTTTAGCTTTACAATTAGTGTTTTCAGTGATTAATTTATATAGCGTGAAAAATGAACTTGAACATGGGAAGAAAGCGGAGACACAGAGATGGAGACAGTAGCGAACGTTTATTGAAAAAACTGCGACATGAACTACGAAAAAGACGTCAAAGGTCATATTCTTCTAGCTTCACAAATACCGAGAAAAGTTCGGGTAAGTGCTTACTCGTTATTCTTTTCAGCGTTTGAATCATAGAAAAGATTTCATTTGCATGTAGGTATAGCTAATTATTACCTACCAACTATGAAAATTACATGTTTATGTTGATAAAAATGTATATACTGATATGAGATCCTGCTACCCACATATTGTTATATTTTGTTTAAAAATACTATAAGCAACTAAGTAAATGAAAGATTTGAAAAGTACTCAATGTTGAGCTGTTACCTTCATGTAAATTACTTATAAAACAGTATACCTACGATAATAGACACTATGCAATACTTTTTCTTTTATCTATACTGATGCGTACAGTACATATTGGGACTGTTACCGTCACATATCTATATCATAGGTAGTGTACAACATTCGACACTACGTGATGTTTATATAATTAATGTTTGTACTTATTGTGCTGTTTAATTTATCAACATGAAACATTTGTTGTTTTTTAAACTTGGGAATACTTCAGCCCCAAGCTAGTGATGCGAACAGTACGAATCGGGACTGTTACCTTCACAGATAAATAATAGGTAGTATACAACTTTCGATACTACAAAATACCAGTGGTTTGTGTACCTAACTTTATTAGTGATGCGTATGATTTTCGGGATCATTACCTTCACGGTTTTATTCTTACCATAGAATATTATGGCCCTTCAAAGCTCTGGCCACTCTGAAGCTTATGTGCCTTATCACCCATGGTCAGATGATGAAGATGTTGAGACATGTCCACCCGCAACTTTGGTGTTGGATGAGCTTACGCCACCAGCACTACCAACATCAACACCCGTGACTGCTGGGGCAGATGGTGAACAAAATAAAGCCCCTGTGGTTTTGCATTTGTATTATGACATACTCACACTTCCAAACCAAACGCCGAAGGAAGAAGTTCCCATAGGAAAAAATGTTCATTATGATATAGCGACGAGATCACAAGATGTCCTAGAAAAGGGTTTAAATGTTTAAGATACCAATTTTAAATGCTGAAATCAAAGCTGCTGTGTCAGAAATCCTGCAAAAAAGATGCTTCTGTGGCTGCACGGCAAGGTCAAGTAGGCACTGCCTTATCTGCTTTAACCAGAGCGATGAACATTTTAGTAACTAAAAAATCCGAAAATTACCAAGATGTATTAAAACACGTGAGTAACGCCTGTCGATTGCTGTGCGACTCTCATTATATAGACAAAACTTAGAAGAAATTTCTTGATTTCCACTCTCAATAACAACACACACATTAAAACACAACAACAACAAACATTAAAACACACACATACATTAAAAGACTCAAAGCGAGATAAACATCTTTTCGGAGAATCACTGCCTGGAAGTTTGAAAGCTCCTAAAGTAATTAACATATCTAGCCAAGATTTAAAATCTTACGCAACTAAACCAAAGCCTGTTACAAAAAATAGTTATAGAACTGCGCATAATGCGACGAACCATTTGAGCTGGAAGCACCCGCAGCCCAATCCTCAGAACACCAATCGGAAAACAAAGACATCGATGGTTCATCGGACTGCGGGCTCGTCGTCGACTGCTCATCAGAACGAGACAACGCGGAAACCAGCGCCACCACATGTCAATCGTAACAGTGCCTACTACAAGAACCAGAAGCAGCACTAGACACCCAGGTAACTAAACTAGCAGGTAGACTGCAAAAGTTTTTTAGGTATGGCAAAAGCTTACAAATGATCCTGTTATACTTTCTTGGATCCAAGGTTATGAAATACCTTTTACAGCAATGCCTGTGCAGACTGACTTTCCCAAAAAACAAGCCTAATAATAAGTGATTTAGCATCATTTCAGACTGAAATTAATAATTTACTGTATAAACTGCTATCTCTCAGTTCCAAAGAATTAATGGTGGTTTTTCATCTAGTATATTCCTTGTGGACAAACAAACGATTAATTCTAAATATAATATTTAAAAAAAAAAAAAAAAAAAAAAGTATATATATATACAACCGCCTCACTTTAAAATGGAAGATCTGAGAAAAATTGTTTCCTAGCTTCGGTATCCAGAACATAGAAAATACCTGCGGTTCGAATTTCATCAAAATTGTTAAGAATTTAACTGTTTACCATTTGGTTTGAACACTTGTCCACTGGTGTTCACAAAAATCATAAATAAAACCAGTCATGGAACATCTACGTCTGCATGGATGGGTATCTACTTTTATTTAGATGATATATACTATACGTATATTAGAAAATTTAGGGTTTATCATAAATTAAGAAAAAAGTTCGTAAGAACAAAGACTAACTGTAAATTTCTAGGTTTTGAATTGGATATGGCTAAGTTTTGTGTAAAACTTTCACAACAAAAATGAAATAGAGTCAAGACCGAGTTAGAGAGATTCAAAACCAATATCTAAGTGAAAAATTCATGACTTTGCGAAATTCATTGGTTTACTAATTTTATATGCCCAGGCGTTGAATATGGTTGGTTACACACCAAACTATTCGAAAGACAAAAGTTATTGCATTTAGGCTACAGTCAAAATTATGAAAAAGTTATGAATATTGATCATAGTTTACTAAAATATGATGATTTTGACTGGTGGTGTAGCAATATCAGCAATTGATCGTGTCTATTCATCCTCTTAACTATACTTTTGAGATCTTTTCAGATGAAAGTCTGACAGGTTGCTTGAATAAAAAGGCAAGTGGTTTTTGGACCAACAAAGAAAAAAAAAAAAAAAAAAAAAAAAAAAAGGAATTATTAGCAGTATTTTTAGCTTTAAAGATTTTTGCTAAATATGTTTTTAATACACAAATTTTGCTTAGAGTAGACAACACAACTGCAATATCATGTGTTAACCGTATGAGCAGTGTACAGTTTTCCCATTTAAATAAAATTGCTAGAAAGATTTTGAACTTTTGCGAACTAAGGAAGGTGTTTATCTATGCTTCCCATATTAAATCAGCTGAAAATACTATTGCAGATTTTGAGTCACGCAAAATGCAAACCGAAACAGAATGGGAATTAGCGCCTTATGCGTTTTCAAAGATTGCTTATTTACTTGGGGCTCCCGAAATAGATCTATTCGCAAGTATATCTAACACAAAATGTAAAAAATATGTTTCATGGAAAGCTGACCCATGTGCGTTTTGTATTGACTAACTATTTCTTTTATGCATTTCCTCATATTGCAATAATATTGAAAACTTTAGATAAAATTATCACAGACAAGGCTGTAGGTATAGTCGTCGTGCCTAATTGGCCCACCCAGCCTAGGTACCCTTTATTTATAAAAAAAAAAGGCTGTGTCTGATATTGTATATTTAGAGCCCAGTGATGATTTGCTACTTTCTGGAAATTTCAGATTACAGCACAGCCTTCACAAAAGCCTTACCCTGGCAGCAGCAGTATTATCAGGGAAGTCCTCTTAAAAAGAAGTGTACCTTCTTCTTCCATTGATAGTATGATAAACTCATTAGCTCCTAACACCCAAAAGCAATATGATTGTTACTATAAAGAGTGGTTTAAATTTTGTGAAAACCACAATGTTGATTATTTAGCTCAGTCCCAAATATTCTTTATTTTTTTTACTTAACTTTATAATTCAGGTTATCAATATGGAAGTCTAAATTGTTGTAAATCTGCCTTAGGCTGCGTTTTGGGTAAACCCATCATAAACGACGACAGAATTGTGCGATTTATGAAAGATGTATTTACATCTCGCCCACCACAACCAAATTATGAATTTACATGGGATGTTGACATTGTAGAGAGTATTGAATAGTTTATCACAACTGTACCCAAATGAAAGTTTGAGTCTTGAACTGTTATCTAAAAAACTAATTACATTGCTTGCTATTGTCGCAGGTCATAGAGTTCAGACTCTGTCGAAGATTAAAATTAAAAACATAATTTTTTGATTCTAACTGTATATCAATAATAATTTCTGAATTAGTTAAGACTTCGAGACCAAACGCTCAATAACCATTATTAAAATTACCATATTATAATAAAAAGCCTCAAATTTGTCCAGCACGGACCTTGTTGTGTTATAAAGATAATACTGAATCTTTAAGAGTTAATAAAAACCAATTATTTATTAGTTTAGAAAGCCTCACGCAAAAGTGACTAGTCAAACTCTTAGTCACTGGATATAAGATATGCTCAACAAAAGCGGTATCAACACAAGCATATTATATAGCTCTCATAGCTCGCGACATGCCGTGACGTCTAAAGCTTAAGCTCTTGGCGATAGCGGACACAATTAAAAAAAAAAAAAAAAAAAAAAAAAACCCGCAGGATGGAGCTCATCTTCTGCCGTTCTTGCGAGGTTTTACAACCGAGATATCATATCCCAAGATGATTCTTTTGCACAGTCAGTTCTTCAATCACAGAGTTTCCAGAGTTTTTACAAGTAAACCAGTCATGTTATTTCTAAGAACGACAAAGGGTAACATTCTGATTTTGTTGATCTTTAAACATCTACAAGTTAAAATTAATCGTGAGAATTGAGCAGCGTAAGCATAATTAATGATAAAACGAACTTACCCTGTACGTGAAGTTCTATCATAATTATGCGAGCTGCTCAATTCGAAACGATTAATATAATAACCCTCCCAGATAATAAATACCCTCCCGATTCATCAAAAAATCAGTACTACCCGATATAGTAGTCGTTATTAGAAATATTAACCTACCTAGGTACCTAATCTATTTATGTTTCAGAAAAGCTTTAAACTTAATGATGGAAAAATGGCGCGCGAACGCAGGGCCGTACTTGGCCGGAGTGGGGGGAAAAGTCAAAAAACATTCTTTTACTTTTCAGATTAGGTACTAATTGTCTTTAAAATATCTGTAATGGCCGGGAAATACGAACAGTACTACAAGTTAAAATTAATCGTTTCGAATTGAGCAGCTCGCATAATTATGATAGAACTTCACGTACAGGGTAAGTTCGTTTTATCATTAAGAAACAAACATAAAGTAACTAGCTACGCTTGCGAAAAGTCAAACAGAAAAAACAGTTGACTCGAGTCGAAAAAATGGTACGGTGAAATTTCGCAAGTGTAGCTAATATCGTATGTTTGTTTTTTTCCTTCGCCACTGACGTAGCGATACGTGTGAGCAGTACAGATATACTATCGTTTTGATGATCCCTCTTTGCTTTTAGTCTATACTCTAAGGTTTTTCTATACAAATCTGTCAGACTCATTCACATCAAAGTGTCCACTTCTTACAAAAAAGTGTCCAAAAAAGTGGTACGCTTGACAGATAATGAAGTTCTCTCTATGCTTTTAGTCTATACTCTAAGGGTACTTAGATATAGGTAAGTATAATTATACTTTATGGTAAGATCCTCGAATTAGCAACATGGCCGTGTAACGTTCGATTTTGATTTCTTCTTCTTCTTTCACGTAAGTAAATGAGTTTTAATAGTTAAAATATTTTAGGTCTGTGGGCTTTTCAATTAACAAACTAAGCAGTTATATTCTATTTGGGACAAACCACAGGTTAGAGTAAAAATTATTGGTTACTCGGTTGCTCCAAGAAGGTTAATTATATCTTTGGGTGTATATATGCAATCAGAAATTAAACTTCTTTTTTCTTTTTTGGTGGTAATTGCTTGGCTCTACGGGCAAGTTGTAAAGTTTATTAGAATTTGGCAAGAAGAAGAAAGGTCTTTGAAAGTGGACGTCTTCAGGATGTTGTTGTTGATGATGATGATTATGATGATGATGATGATGATGATAGCCGTATTTGAATGAATTGATCATAGATATCAATTTCAGACGGACAACAAAGTGATCTTACCTCAAATTCAAATTCAATTTATTTCACAGTTTGTAACATAACAGTACAAAAAAGCGTCTAAGGCGTTACAAATAAAATATTTAAAAAAAAAGTCATCATCATCTTATTATTGACACTGGCTAAATACTCAATTCGTATGGAGTCAAACTTATGAAAGTAAAAAAAATATGTGGTAAATAAATGGTAATAAAAAGCGCGCGGATGTGAAAAACTGACCAATGTGTGTTTGTTTTGTATTTTTCTAAACTGCCTAAATAATAGGTAAGTACTTAAGTAGGTATACCTACTACCTAAACAAAATTTACTGGAACCTCTTATCAAGACTTGAACGGATTTTATGGTGAAAACACAAGAACAATCTGTTGAAGTGAAAATGACAAGGAAAAGATCGAACGTATCACTGGTATGTAGGTATACCCTAGAACTTTTATTCGTTAGATGCCTAGATCTACCGTATATTTAAAAAACTAACGGCTAAGTGTAAGGTAGGTCTAAGTAGGTACATACATATGATTTGCAGTTTCTAACCCACTATTTTATCAATGTGTAGGTGATCTGATGACACGTGAAAAGCCATACCTACCTACAACCTAAACAACATTTTTACACGTGTGCTACCTAATCTGCTAATACGTGCTGAGCTTCGAATTTTTTTTGTGGATTTTGTGATTTGGTATAGAGGAAATGCATGAACTAAGCTATTATTAGACTACCTAAACGTAGAAATAACATAATACATGCGTGCGAAGCCGCGGGCAAAAGCTAGTACTTAATATAATACAATGAAAAAAAAACATGACTATATTCTTAGATAATTTAATTCACGCAGTAAATGTTATCTAATCTATAATTTAGCTAAGTACTTTGTTTTGTTTATAAATTCATATCAAATAAACGATTAAAGCATCAAATGACGCGCAGTTGCCTACCTATACCTTATCTAGTATTTCTGTTATAAATAACGAATAGGGGAAAAATACCATATTGTAGCAATAAATGTAAATATATATTAGTAAAAACAGCTAATCTTAGAAAGATAAAAATACATGGAAATTTAATTAGTAAAAACGTATGCTACACTATTATTTCCGGTGCATTATCTAATTATGAAGCCTACTTCTTCATCAGACACCATCATATAATTAAATTACGATAAGCCAGATTTATAACTTAGTAACAATACAAACAGGTTCAATAGATTAGTTATACAGGCTGTTCAGGAATTAGTGTCAAGCGGAAGTCCAGAATCATGCATCCTCATATAAGTTCCGAATTTATCAAATTAAGTATATATTACCGCAGTTCGTTAAGCAATAAACAAAGACATATAACAAAATACTGGGTATTTTTGGATAATGTAGGGACATTATCTAAATAGAAACACGAACAATTAACACCAATCTTGATTGGTCATCATAGCAGAAGTTTGATTTTTTAAATTAATGCTTCTTAAATTACGTCAGCTAGGCGATCATTTTTAACTCGATTGCGACCGATAGAAACATAATTTTTTATGGATTTGATGGCATTTGTGTGGATTTGACAGTTCAATACGCAGATTACGCTTCGGCCGTCGTTCCGTCGTTACGAAACCGGAGCTTTGTAACCAGTTACGAACGAAGACTTTTTCGTCCTTGTACGTAACCAGTTTCGATCAAAGACTTTAATTCGTGTACGAAACCAGTTGCGATCAAACACTTTTTGGTCCTTATACGAAACCAGTTCAACAATATTAAATCTTCAGAGTTTTCTTATCAAAATTCTTTAGAAATAGTTACTTTGGAAAAAAATTAAAATAAAAATGAAATTTCACTTGTTGCGTTGCAATCAAAATTACGTGATCACCCCACAGATTTCTAAAAGTATCATTGTCATTCTGAGTCAGTGTGGTAGTAACACTTGATATATTTTTCTTTTTTGTACGAGATAGGCTTGCGTTTGGCCACATTGAAATAAAACATCAATTATGCCAGGTATCACCCGCAGCGATTATGTTTAGGAACAAAACGGGGGTTTCTAAAGTGAATGAAAACGCCAGTAGCTCCTAAACTATTAAAATCGCGTACTATATACATACCTATACCCTATGTTCAGCAGTGGACGTCTTCAGGCTGTCAATGACTATATACATGGGGGTAATTCGGGTATCTCAGAGAGTATCGTACATATCTGGATATTCTGAGTGGGGGCGATAAAGGCCTGCACTGACGTCCCGCTTGGGGTGTATTGTGCATATATCTGGCCATATTATGATCAATCTAGCAGCACTGCTGACGTGCGTCTGCCCCTCATCTACTGCCAAAATCGTATGAACTTTGACAGCAGTTGAGCGTCAACTTGCGTCAAACGGAAGTGCTGCTAGGTATCGTAATCACGCCGCTGAACTTCCGCTTGATGTTACTTCCTAGAACAAATGCATAAATTATGCAAATCAATTACTATTTCTGTGGTTAAATTGTTTCTCTAGAAATCGTTAACGGATAAGCTTTTCTTGGGCTTGGGATAGCTACTAAATCATAATTTTTGGCAATAGCTAAACTAAGCTAAGCTCCACAGTTTAGAGCACCGACGTAAAGTGGCCAGTTTATCGGTTTTTCATATACTGCATTTTGGAGAGTGTGCGAAGGAATTACACGATCTTATTCCTCCATCTTCCTTCTTTCACCGGACATCAAGGCGCACCCATGGCAAAACACGGTACCCATATATGGTAGAAATTCCATCAACCCGCACTTAGCGTTTTGATATGCACTTTATAGTGCGTACAGCCAATGAGTGGAACACCTTGCCAGCGTCCTTGTTTCCAGCTAACTATGATCTGGGAGTCTTCAAGTCGAGAGTGAACAGGTATGTTCTAGGCAAGCATGCACCATCGTAGACTGCGTCATCACTTCCCATCAGGTGAGACGGTGGTCAAATGCTTTGCCAACAAATAATTAAAAAAAACCTTAAATATTTTATTTTGTTGGTGGACACTGGTTACTATATTAGCAACATTTATGCTATATTTATACTGTTATGGTTATTATTGCTAACGGGACAATGTTGCCATCATGTTGGCCACGCCAAGGTGCGTAATTTTAAAATCGTACATTAAAAAGTTTCAATCAACTTTGGCTTAGGTTTATCATAAAAATACGCATAATTGAATCTCTAATTGTAATCGGTTACGTGATTCCTAATTTTAGAAATTAATTATACGATCGGCGGCTTCAAATAGCTGATCGTTTGTGATTACACAGAAAAATTGATTACAATCAACCAGTGACTATACTTTCTGGCTAAAGATAATGCATGATATTGCATTCTGCCTTTGAACGCACCAAGGACATTTAAATGTAATAAATGTTGGGCGAGCGTTGGGGCACGTTGGGGCGTCGTTCGTTATGTGGAGTGTCAACGCATTGCATGTAGATTAGTTTATTCCCGTTAAAATAAAGTTTGATAACTGGTTATCTAGTGGGAAGAAAAACTCTGGTTATGAAAGAACAATTTTTATATCTTATGAAGTAGGAATCTATTGGTCCCATTAGAATACTAAGCTTGATAATGGGTTTAGAAAGACCTCTACGCGAGTACCAACATCCATACATAAACACTTAATTCGGACAGATGAAAGCATTGCTGAAAAAGTTAGAAGAAAGTAAAGCCATGACTTATCTATGGGATGGCTAGATTGTAATATAAATAGTGTAGTAGTGCTTTATAATAAGGCGCCCTAGGAATAGAAAAAGAAACAAAAATGATTTATTTAGGCTACAGCGGAGGAACGTCGTAACGTAATGAAGATACTATACGGTTCGTAGAGGAATGCTACGTTACGTAGAGTAATGCTACGACTCGTAGCGTTTCTCTACGTTTCGTAGAGGGTCACAATCGAGTCATGGAGTAGTCTACTACTCCATGACTCGATGTCCTTCTAAGGACGCTACGTTAAAACTACAGCTAAAACAAAGTTGTATCGTAGTGGAATTCCATAATCACAATGACAAAAATGTATTATAAAATTGTACACACATAATGACATTCTTCTTATTCTTATTCTTATTCTGAGTGGGGGCGATAAAGGCCTGCACTGACGTCCCGCTTGGGGTGTATTGTGCATTTCCCCCTGCCAGCTCAGTTACCCTAGCCATCCTAACTCCTTGAAATATCGGAGCACAGCCTTGGGTCGCTGACATAACTGTTCCAGTGAAGATGATGGTGGTGATAATGACAAAGCAGTCAATACGGATGAGCCCAAGCATGCCGATGATGATGAACGATTCTTGTGATTGGCGGGTTCCGACATCTCAGCTCGTAGACCCGTTTTAATTCTTGCATCTTCCGTGGCTTCGCAGTGCAGCAGCACGTGCTCCACGGTTTCTTGCTCCTGCATGCAACCACGACACAGAGGGCTGTCCGTGTCTCCGATTTTGTGCAGATGGTAGTTCAGGTCGCAGTGCCCCGTCAAGATACTTACCATAAGGCGGAGGTCCTGCCTAGCTAATTTTAGTAGGTTATTTGTTACATTCTTGTTTAGGGACGGAAACGTCGTTTTTGCATGTCTGCAATCCGTTCTTTTGTCCCAAATCTTCTGTTGTTCTTTTTCCGAATAATGACCAAGTAGATTCCTAACTTCCATCGCAGTTGGTTTACAGAGCTCCATCACATCTTTGCCGATTTGCTTATTGGCTCCTTCCCTAGCCAGAGAGTCTGCTCTGATGTTACCTAAACAATGACCATGGCCCTTTGTCCATTTCACTACGACTTTATGCTTATCGGACAAGTGTTGTAGGCCCGTATGACACTCTGCTACAACCCTAGACCTAGTCATAGGTTTTCTGAGTGCATAGATTATGGCCGCACTGTCTGTGGTAAAGGTAATCAGCAACCCATCTTTGTGATCTAAGCACGATGTCGGTGAGACCCTTGTTAGAACAGTTCTTACCGCCAGCAACAAGCCCATCGCCTCTGCCTGCAAGGCTGTAGTTGTCTTATTCAGAGCAATAGATTCTGTAATCCCCAACTCTGGGGAGTAGAAGCCACATCCAGCTTCCGACTTGTTCTTAGCTCCGTCCGTAAACACGTTGTATACGTCGTTTACTTGCGAGAGGTCCTCTAAAACATCAGATTCTGTAACTAGCTCGTATCTTTTACAGTCAAGGTACACACTAGCTATTTTATCCGTGCCTTGACAAGCGTCTGGTACGATATCCGTAGCTTTGTTTATGATTTTGCAGTAGTTTGTAATGGGCCCGGCCCCCTTCCATTGGTTAGTTGATCTAATCCTCAGGGCTGAAGCCATCGCTTCTTGTTGAATATGGAGGTGCAATGGTGTCAGCCCGAGTATAATTTCTAACGCAGCCGATGGTGTTGACTTTTTACAACCGCTGATTAGTGTACATGCCAGTCTTTGAATTTGTTGCAGTTTGGCAATTGTGGTCACCAGGTTTGTTCTGGGCCACCATACTTCACAGCCGTATGTGAGGACTGGTCGTACAACCACCGTGTATAGCCAACGACAAAATTTTGGTTTGAGCCCCCAGTCCTTACCTACAGCTCGGGAACATTGCCGCAGGGTGTTAGTGGCTTTCGTGGTGATATGATCGAGCTGCTTCCCCCATAGGAGCTTACTGTCCAACCATACTCCCAGATACTTCACCTCCTTGCTAAGGGATAAGTCTGACCCAAACAGCGAGGGAAGTTTTAGGTTGACTATCTTTGTTTTGCGGGTGAATAGTACTATCTCTGTCTTTTGAGGGTTGACCGATAGACTGTTACGTTCACACCATCGTTCCACTATCCGAAGCGCCTTTTGCATTTTTTCGCACAAGGTCGCTTCGAACAGCCCCGAAACCGTGGTCGCCAGGTCATCTGCATACCCTATGGTGACAATACCATCTTTATTTAGGAGTTCGAGAAGCGACAACTACCCACAACAGCGGAGATAACACGCCTCCTTGCGGGCAGCCCCTGGTCACTACACAACGTGACATTCTCGAAGTCTCAATGCTCGCTGCTCTGTTAGACAGCATTGTTGTGATCCATTTATTTACTCTTTCATCCACGGCCTGGTTGCTCAGACCTATTTCTATACTATTAAATGTAGTTTTATCAAAGGCTCCCTCTATGTCGATAAAGGTTGCCAGGCATGATTGCTTGCTCTCCAGCGCAGATTCAATCTTATGGACCACCTGGTGCAGTGCAGTTTCAGTTGATTTACCTGATTGGTAGGCGTGTTGATTCTGGTGAACCGGGTTCTCTTGAAGCGGTTCACTCCGAATGTATTTGTCACATAGTCGTTCCAGCGTTTTCAGGAGGAACGAACTTAGGCTTATTGGTCTAAACGATTTCGGGTTTGTGTAGTCTGACTTGCCTGATTTAGGTAGAAAAACTACTTTCACTTCCCTCCATGCCATTGGAATACATTTCCAGGCTAAACATGCTCTAAAGATAGCAGGAAGGTAGGGTCTAATCTTGCTCAAACTCCAGTGCAGAAGTGCCGGAAAAATCCCATCTCTCCCCGCAGCCTTGAAGGGTTGGAAGGTGCTTACCGCCCACGAAAGGGCCTCCTCCGTGACAATAGATTTGGCAAAGTCCCAGTCGCTTCTGCATGGTTCGTAAGTAGTCTCAGTCTCCCAACCTCCCTCACTTTCCAGTCTACACTCTCGAAAATGGGTTTGCAGGAGGAGCTCAAACTGCTCCTCGTCTGACTTTGTGTACGAGCCATCAGGTTTTATCAGAGTGCCCAGTTTTACCTGAGCATTGCCTGATAAAAATTTCCTGAGTCTTGCCGTCTCACTCTCTGATTGTATTGAGCTACTATATTTATTCCACGACCTGCTTCGGCTCTCGTTTATTACTACCTTGAGGCGGTGTCGTGCCTTTCTATATTTTTGCCAGTCTACGTCTTGATCAGTGTTCATGGCTCTGTTGAAATGATGCCTTGACAGCTTTCTAATCTTGCCTAGCTTTTTGTTCCACCAATTATCTTTCTTATGTAAAATTTTACTGTTCCCAGTCTTTAATGGACACGCTTGCTCATAACTCCCTATTAGAGCACCAGCTATGGCCTTAATGTCGTCTTCTACTTCCACGGGAGTGAGTTCATCCGTCGCTACAACTGACGGTATTTCCGCCATTGCTTTGTCAAGATTAGTTCCAAAAAGAGATTGGTCAGTCTTCTTTGGGTTTCGGTAGGTTCGCTGCTTCTGCTCTCTTACCTCTAAGCTGAACCTGATTCTCCTGTGGTCTGCACAGGATATCTCATCTGTTGCCACCCGCCAATTGCTGATCACTTCAGCTATTTCACTAGTGGCTACAGTAATATCTATTATTGTCCTTGCCCATGACGTTACGAACGTTGGCTCCGCGCCATGATTTAAAATACTAAGGTTGTGTTTCAACGTGAAGTCGAGCAAATCTTTACCTCTCCCATTTGTGTCCGGACACCCCCAGACAGTGCAGTGGGCATTTGCATCATCCCCATGACACACTCCATGTTGTTTGTTAAACAATACCGCATTAACTCTTCAAGTGCCGGAGTTGGCGCTTCCTCAGCAATATACATAATGACATTGTATTAAATTGATTTCTACATCATCATCACACGAACATAAAATACCAATAAGCAATATTCAACGTCATGTTCCATAGAACAAATGAATGGGAACTACCCTCAGAAAGAGTCCTTTCACCGTTACAATTTTGTAACTGTCTGTCTGTCTGTATGTATCTTGGCTGAGCATTACGCCGAAACATTTGAATGGATTCAAATGAAACTTGGCATGATTTGAGTACATATTACGAGGTAGGCCATAGGATACTTTTAATCCCGAAATCCTTCACTGTTCCCTCGGGAGAGGGGGTGAAAGTAAAAATATGTAATACTTAGTTGTAATTCATTAAGGTGTGGTCCGATTACATAAATTTTTTTTGTTGAAAGCGCACACTTTATATAGTGTCCCGAGACCGTTTCAAGGTCGTCGGTTTTGTGGTTCATAAATTACAGACATCCAACTTTCAGTATTAGGTGTAAAGCCACTCCTATTCTGCACTGTGGGAAAGAAAGAAGGGAGGGGGAAAAGATAAGGGATAAGGATGTATGGATGAAGGTGAAAGACATTTGTAAAAAAGTTAAAAATAAACTTGTTTTTAACTAGCTGACCCACCCCTGCTTCGCATGGGTTAATTAGTTTTACGCCTTATCTCTGGCGCTGGAGCACCTGCCTCCATTCTTCGTTTCATCTATTCATCCTTTACCATATCTTTTTCCCTCCTCCCTTCTCTCTTCCTTTAGACTGAGATAAGGCACTAATTAACCCGTACGAAGCAGGGGCGGGTCAGCTAGTTAGAAAGTTTATTTTTAATTAATATTCAGGTGTAATAATTAATATAATAAATTCTGCTAAATTAAGGCGGGCATAATTGTAATCTAATGATTAGTATATATATAGCAACAGTAAACGATGCAATCTTATCAAAAGTATAGGGATTACAGATCGCATTACTTGATGCACGTGCGTTTTGAAAAATGGTCAGAGCACTCAAATAAATAATCAGTTGCAATGTTGGCACTTATTTGGCACAAGCATGGCAAATCAATGAGGCAAATGCAGCTAGCATGTTGCGTATGCTACCTACCGGTGTGCTGGGGCATTTGAACTGGTTGTGGTCATCGTGGTTAGTATAGGTATAGTCCAAAAGTTTTTTAGTGGGTAGTGTAGCTAGTAAAATTTAGTAGTAGTGGTTATATTATTGTAGTAGTTAAGTTAGTTAAAAGAATAATAGCCCTTACCCGTTTAAAAAAAGGTAGAATGGAAATTATAGCATTCAGCAAAATTCAGTTAGTAGACCTATACCTACTTATGCAACGAATAAAAACCTCTAAAAACCTACCTTTTTTTAGAGAGTTTAGGCCACTGCGTACACACAGCATTAAAATACATTTTGGATCCAATATTTCAAATTTTTGGGACTAGAATGGACGACTCTCGTATCATCATCATCATCAGCTTGAAGACGTCCATCGTTGAATATATGTATAGGCCTCCTTACTAGAGTGTCATTTTAAACGGCTGCTTACCTCCTGCATCCATCAGCTTCCCGCGGTTCTGACCGGCGGGACTACCGTCTAAGCAAATCTTAATCGATGAATGAGCTTCATTTCGTCATTTCCGGCAAGTTGGCATTGTGTAACTTCTCCATCCATTAGTATTTTCTGACTATTTCTCATTATTAGATTTAATCAATGTTTAGTCTATTCAGTTCTCCGCCTAAGGGACCATTAGGTCGTCGGTCCACCTACCTAGTGGTAGTAGAGTATGCATCCGGTGTCTGTATCATCCACAGCCTGAAGACGTCCACTGCTGATCATAGGTCTCCCCCAGAGCGTGCTACCTTGCGTGACTGCTCGCCTCCTGCATCCATCGGCTCCCCGCGGCTTTCACCAGATCGTCGGTCCACCGAGTGGGGGGCCAGCCTACGCTGCGTCTTTCGGTTCGTGGTTGCCACTCGAAAACCTTCCTTCCTCATCGGTTGTCAGTTCTACGAGTGATGTGGCCTGCCCATTGCCATTTCAACTTGCTATAAGAACTCCTAAGAGCTATATCGGTCACTTCCGAACACAGGATAAGTATGCTTTATTACGGCACATTACATAACAAATGCGAGTATAGGCATAGAATTAGGATATGAAATATACTTGGCCTGTGAGTGTAGGTAATAAAATAAAACCAGCTAAGTGCAAGTCGGACTCGCGCACTAAGGGTTCCGTACCATTATCGACAAAAAAGAGCAAAAAAATCACGTTTATTGTATGGGAGCCCTCATAAATATTTAATTTATTCGATTTTTTAGTATTCGTTGTTATAGCGGCAACAGAAATACATCATCTGTGAAAATTTCAACTGTCTAACTATCACGGTTCATGACATACAGCCTGGTGACAGACAGACAGACAGAGTGGAGACTTAGTAATAGGGTCCGTGTTACCCTTTGGGTACGGAACCTTAAAAATAAGGGGTGTAACATAGGTACAAGAAACGTGTATTAACAGATTTTTCTTTTTTTAACCTTTTTTAAGTACCTACC
The DNA here is from genome assembly GCA_910589525.2 of Ennomos quercinarius. Lineage (NCBI taxonomy): Eukaryota > Metazoa > Arthropoda > Insecta > Lepidoptera > Geometridae > Ennomos > Ennomos quercinarius. The sequence goes on along the minus strand of OU342504.1, from coordinate 11,682,007 downwards.
TGCATACATGCCTCCAACTTGGTATGATTGTAGTACCTATTCTGTAGTATTAATATTAAAAAAATAATACAAACCGATGAAGGGCGAGTTAGACTTGCGATAAATAATGTCAACCACTATTCAATGTAGGGAGCTATTGTTCGGTTTCCTAGATTTTGTACACAAAGGCACATTTGTGATAAGTCACAAATGTGCCTTTGTGTACAAAATCTAGGAAATCTAGGCATTTATTATCAAAACGTTATAATGATGATAACCTGATTAGGCAGTACCTACATGATGAAGATTTTTGCTTCTTAAAATACGTCATCATGATATATTCACTTACATCTGATTAGATGACTGATTGGTTTAGATGTCAAAATGTTCACATGATTGATAGCCTTGTGTTGATTGTACGGTTAACATGTATACATACATATGCCTCAGTATATCTGTATAGATAGATAGATAGATCTCTTTATTGAAACACCACATTACAGGAACAATATTGACAATCACACAAACTTAACACTAAGTGTCACAATGGGCGGTCCTAGGCTTTCTTGACAAAACTATTACTGTCATGATTTGCGAGATTTTTTATTTCAATAATACTGCAGGGACTGGAAAAATATGATAAATCACAATTAAACTCGTAAATGACTTTAATACATTGTTAATCTATAATATGGATTATAGTATTCTGTGTTTATTAATTTGTTTTGAATGTTTTTGATATGACGTAATGTGTCGTAGTGTGTAAGTAAAGTACCTACTATTATACAGGGAGACAATATAGTCCAGTAACAGTAGGGTGTATTCTAAACATGCACCTTATCATGTGACAAAAAATGAACGACTTTAATTATTTCATAAGGGGGAGAGAAGTGCCCGAAAGAAAACGAGACTGTGGGACACGTGCTGGGGTACTGCACAGCTACCTGCATAGAAAGCCAGGTACACATAAGAAATGTTAACACAAAAAGTCTCACAACATTCTTCCAAAGAATCGAATGTCTCATCATCATTAATCCAACACCCAACATCGGTGCCACTGGAGCAGCTGTGCCAGCGACCTAGGGCCACACTCCAATATTTTAAGGAGCTGGGATGGCTCGGGTAGATGCTGTTGGGGGAAATGCACAATACACCCCAAGCGGGACGTAAGTGCAGGGCTTATCCCCCCATGTAGAATAAGAATAAGAAAGAGTCTGCGGGGGCCGTGTTTTTCTTGATAATGTCACTATGTTGCAAATTTTTGAAGTATCTTTGACATTTTAAATGATCTCTTATGATGGGAAATTTAAATAAACGTAAAGGTTCTCAAAACTTTATGAAACTGTGTCTTGTTTACCTGGAAATCATATTTTTTTGTAATTATTTACTTTGTACAAAGAACCGGGTCTGGAACCGGGTACCAGGTTCTCAAAGTTAAGACCCGTCAAATACCTGGTTCTCAAAAAAGGCCCGGTTCTCATTCCCTAGATGCTATATACTAAATGTTATCAGGTGTAATAAGATGTTATCAGACGTTATCAGATGGTATCAAGTGTAATCAGATGTTATCAGTTAATGAGTAGATGTTAAGAGATATGATGTTAAGATACGATACGATAAATGACAAATAGATATTACGTGATAATTATGATGTTAAGATACGAGATACGATAAATGATAAATGAAATGAATCTGTTCGTTAAAACCTGCTCGGTTAAACCTGTATGGTCGAGACCCGCTCGGCGAGATCGGTTTGGTAAAGACCAGTTCGGTTGAAACCTGTTCTGTCAAGACCTGTGCTTAAACCCTGTTCGGTGAAGGCAACACTGGCTAAAGATAATGCAGTAGTCTGTCAACGGAAGCACTAGCTGTTTTCAGGTAATACGGGGCCGTATTACGAGTTCAGGATGGTCGACTGTAAGCGACATAGCATGAACCGCAAGCGAGACAAGTGGTGCGGCTGCCGGGCGTGGGCGCGGGCAGTGGGCAGCGGCTTCTTCGATCGAGTGGTGCCGGTCTGGCGACCGGCGCGTGAGGGGTACATTCGAGAAGGCAGTGTACCGGCGTACAAGAGTGCGGTGACTTCAATTCGATTAATTTAGTGAAATATATTGTTAAGTTACAACAAATTAAGTTGTCTCATTTCTGAACACCTAGTACGTAGAGTTTATTCTGTAACAAAGTTAATTTTAAGAAAATTATTTATTTTTGCACACAAATATATAGTCAAGACGACCATTCGAGGGCCGTGGGTATTATTATCAAAGTATACGATTCCTTAGTAGGGGGAAGGGGGCACATTGATGCAGGGGGGGGGGGGGTACTTTGATACACTAGGCATATCGCATAATCGATTTAACTAATCCGAACGGTCCCTTCACTAAAAAATGTCTATACATGTGTCAGTGCAACAGCCGTTTTCACGTGTTCGCTCAGATAGCCGTGCCGTTGGCTGTTTATGTGTGAGGACATGCTTTGAGTATCGCTAGCTAAATTATTCCGCGAGATGGAAATTTGTGTTAGCGATCTTCTACGTTGTTGACTGAGGTTTTATATTAATTTAAGGTATGTTTAAACATTCAATTTAATGTTATTTAAGGTTTTTTATTATTACTGAAGTAATTTATTTGGTAACAGTCATTTTTTGAAAATATGGCATTTGGGGCACATAGATACATTAAATAAATGGGCAGATTGATACGTATCAATCTGCCCCATACTTGTATTAAAGTGATTCGATTTAATTTACACTTTTTTCTTAAAGCATTTTTTATGGATTTTAGGTCTAAAATACCGCAAAGCCTGAAAACGAATGTTTTCAACCAGTGTATGTTGCCAGACTTATGGCACTGAGACGTGGTCTCTTACTATTGGCCTTATGAGCAAGCTCAAAGTCATGCAGCGAGCTATGGAGAGAGGTATGCTCAATCTCATTGCTCAGAGTTTCTTTGTGAGATAAGGTCCGAAATGAGGCGATCCGCAAGAAAACAAATGTCACCTGTATAGCTCTTAAAATTAGCAGGTTGAAGTGGCAGTGGGCAGGCCACATCGCTCGTAGAACTGACAACCGATTGGGAAGAAAGGTTCTCCAGTGGGGACAACGAGGCAGAAGACGCAGCGTAGGCTGGACTCAACTAGGTGGACTGACGATCTAGTTAAAACCGCGGGGAGCCGATACATGCAGAAGGCCATCAACCACAATCAATATGTGGTGCCCCATGGCGAGGCCTGTGTTCAGCAGTGGACGTCTTAAGGCTGATGATGATGATGATGAATTTGAATTCGTTATATCTTGCAATAATATCTTTCAGATTGTTGTTTGTTTAAAATTTACCTACAATGATTATTTTGATGTTTTAGTGTAACATGAATGTTGATTAAAGTTAAGTATACCTAATAATAAGTCTGATTCCGATCTCACTGCAATAAAACAGTTATATCATTAAAAACCTTTTCATTTAACACTAATTTCATACAATTTTATCTATGTACCAAAGTGCCCCGAGCTATGCATCAAAGTGCCCCGTACATGGGGCACATAGATACAAACGCCATTTTTTTGTTGAGACCTAACATAGGTTTTATCGTAAAGTTTGAGCAGTTTTAATAATGCACATTTTAATGATCATGAACCTAGCGATGCTTAGCTGAAAACAAAAATAAATTAACATGTTTTATCATATGATAATATGAATTTTTCTGCATCAATCTTCCCCCTTCCCCCTAATCACTGTAAATAAGTGTTTCATCATAATTAAAAAGATAATCACATCTGTCTGTATTCAAAAAGCAGTGCTCAAGGTATAAATAATGAGCAATCAAAAGTTTTTGTATCAGTACTAGTGCAGTTTTACTAGAACACAAACCGAAGTGCCTGATAAATGAAAGGTAAGTTGCGGGAAGTTGTAACGGTCCAAAGGGTCCCGTCATGTCACATATATATAGTAAAGACTTGGTTTTAAATGAAAGTACAAGAATATTTAAATAAAATCATCTGCTAAGGAAAGGCCCAGGGTCTAAAACTCTAGAAATTAATATACATAAATTCACGCCAGTCTAAAAATAAGTTCTAGACACTAAAAATGGATATACAAGTTATGCAATAATACCTATCTCAATCATTAATATTGAAGCTATACTAAAGTTCTAAGAATCTACCGTATGGTAATTAACACATTGAATGAATAAATAAATAAATTATGAATTATGATATAAAAGTAGTTAAATAAACTGCTGGTTGTACACTATACGTATAACAACAAAACATTAACGTAAATAAATCATAATAATAGAAAATAATAAAAATCATTTATTTCAGTTACTACTTATGTATAATTATGATATAAAATATGTGTCATGTGCCTGCAATATAATTAATAAATAAATTTACACAGAACAATAGGATTATTAAAAAAAAAATAAACAGAAAAACAGATAGAATGAATGAATTTAGATAAAAATTACAATTAATTTAAGTAGGTACTTATACATAATAAAAATTACGACGATGGCTACACACTGTCGTGCTGCGTCATTTCTTGTTTTCTTTCATGTGCACAGATATCCAATGTGTAAATATCGGACACTGAACATTGTCAGAGACAGCTTCGAGTACTCTGTTACCAGAGCGGCGCAGTCGGCTCCAGAATGAGGCCACACGCGATCTAATTACCGCGAAAATTCGGAAACCCCCGTTTCAGCAAACATGTTTGACGCACTACAGCATCTCGGCAGCTTCATAAGGACCGTACACATCATTGTACTGGACCCTTATCGTGTTAATGGCTTTCCGAGTGAACGTTATCCATAGCTGACACGTATACATGTACAAACAATACGCTTTGAATAAGGTGGTCTTTACGTCTGTGCTGCAGTTAGCGCATCGGCGCGCAATCATGTTGCTCCTGACCGCGAATGCTCTCCGGTCACACTCAATGTTAATGTGAAACCAAATTGAATATTTATCGCACCTTGGTCCGTCCCTGCATAACATATGCATGTCCAGTTTGGAGTAGCACATGCACCACAAACTTTAATAAACTTCAGGTTGTTCAAAATAAAGCTTTGAAATATTCATATAACACACCAGTGTACACCAATCTTCATAAACTTCATATCGAAATCGGCCTACCAAATTTAACTAATTATATTTACAAGCTTTCTAAAAAATTCTATCTCTACAGTAATCCAAAAAATAAAAACACTATGGTTAAAACTATTTAAAGTCTTGAAAGATAGATCAAAGTTACATCGATAAATACAAACGCTACAAACTGCCCCGTCACTTATTTCTCGACACCGATATAAGTATACGCTAAACCGGGCGAGCGTGAGCGCTTCGCCTGCCGCTGCCACGCGCGCCATACCCGCCCGTATTATCTGGCATAATTAAGAGCCAATACAATGCCAAAATGCTTAAAATGGCTTAGCATGAAGCAGTGCCCTGGCAACAATATTGCAACAATGACTTTGACATGAATGTATGGTAAAGTTCAGGACTAATGCTACTGCAAATGTATAGTGAAAACACGAATTAATAAACTTTTCTCGATAGAAAAAAATTACAAAGTAACCTCCAAACCGTACAAATAAATAGCGATTATTCAATGAGTACCTTAAATAAAGTCATAAAACTTTGTGTAATAGTTGAACTAAATATAATGGAGGGCTTATGTGTAGTGGATTTTTAAAATACCCATTATGTTCAGTGTAATAATAAATTACCTAAACTATTGCGCGTTGGAACCATTTTAACTTAGAGCGCCCCTGCCGCGCGGCCCCTGGCTCATCCCCGCTTTGGCCTAATACTATACATCTATTCTGTGGCTTTGGCTTGAATTCACGCTAGCCTTGCACAAGCCCTTAAGGCCGGTGTGGCGCAGCGCGATATGCCGCGGACCGCATACGCTCGCACGGTAGCTAGTTAGATTTATATTTTACTCGCCAGTTCTTGTTGCTTACTAACCACTGCGTACGAGTTTTATTTGCGACTACCGCCCTAAGCTGCACAAAGCCCTAAAAATTATTCTTATAAATGTAATGTTACACTAAAACTTGCATAACGAAAAAAAATGTAATTCTTGGAAAAAACATATAAAATCATAGTACTTACGTAAGCTATTAATTAAATATTTCATCCATAACTTTTATATAAGCGCTGAAGCTTGCAAAACATGCATAATTAAACTTCTTGTCGCTCCTACGATAATAATGTACACTAGGAATGTGCAACGATGTAATTGTTATTCTTATCAATAAAGACATTTTAAATTGAATTGAATTGAATGTCAATGTCGTCATGCAGCCGCTCTGTTAACATGTTGTAATGTTCACAAATTCAAAGTAACTTCCTTAAACCTTTGATCGAGGGACTGAGCAGTACCATGTCATCCGCATAACTCAGGTTGTTTACACAAACATTTCCCAGATGACAGCCGACCTTGGCACTTCTCAGTTTCCCGATCAATCCATTTACATACAAGTTAAATACATGTAGGTCCGGAGAGGTTAGACGCCCTTGACGAACGCCACATTCTAGTCTATAATTACTAGATGTTATAATTACTTTTTAGTTGCATTCCTAAATTTTACAAAATCCTTTTCCTTCTGTGTAATGCCAAAATATTTATTCTAATGCTTTCTTCATTTCTTTGACACATTTTATTTTTTCATCTCACGCACCTGTGTTGAAGCTGTGGCTATTGATGCATAAGACTGTGAAGAAATATTCCCAGCTCGCTGCTTGGTTCCAATATTCTTGCTAGCATTATTCGAACGTGACGGTAGCACAGCGGCATTCCTAGCATGCTGTTGCAGTTCTTATAAAATAGCTTTAACGTCCTCAAGCTCAGATTTAAGGCCCTCAATCTCCGTGGCCGCGGAGGTATACTCCGCAGTTGTCAGTTTATCGGCTTTCATTTTAACCACGTCATTTCTCAATAAGGTCATTTCTTTCAAAAATGTCGTAACCTCAATGTGGTCAAACGACACGGGAGGTAATCGGTTTAAATCTCTGGCCCCAAAGATAGGTAAGCAATCGGGCTCAAATTCTTTAATCAACTTCATTATATCCTGTAAGCTCTTTTGTTCGGCGCCATCCTTTCTTCTCATCACTTTCTTTGTGGGTGCAAGCAGCTTATACGCGATGGCTCGAGCACATTCGATGTCCTCACTAGAAAACGCACTTTGACATATTTGTATGATCGCAGTTTCCGGCAAAACATTCACTTTATTACTCACAAAAGCTAGTAATTCGTTCATCACCACTTTGCAATCCTTACATTGGTGTTCACTACTAAATTCCGTATTATTAACACGACTTATCGCCTCTTTTGGACTCTTATGCGGAGAATGTACCGTCAGCATCGTGCAGCGCACGCGACGTCAGGCGACGAACTGAAAAGTACAATCCATGATTAAACCTCTAGAAAATGTATCAAAATAGCTTAAATTAGTTTTAAACTAAGGTCATTTAATCGGTGAATTAACGCATTAATAATAAGATTTATAATACTTAACTTTTAGTAACACCGGCAAACATGGAAGGATGATCGCGTAAATTGAGTCTTCCGTGTCACAATAATTATTTGTATGCGCCTAGTACATTCTAAGTAAAACTATGTTCGGTTTACTGTGACAAAGGGATAAATCCGGTAGCAAATGGGGTAGCGGGAAGAAATGCGCGTCGGTGATTGTTTATAAGCGCTTGCGTCGACTGAGGAGGCGTCATTCGTTCTTGGGATTTAGCTTTGAATTTTGGGGTTTTTTTTTTTTTTTTTAATGTGATTGAATGACGTGACGAGCTAGTCGTTCACCTGATGTTAAGTGACACGGCCGCCCATAACAGTTGCAGTGGGTTTCACGGGTATTCATTTTAGAATTTTGTGCATCATTAATGTCGTACTTTTGTTATGGTTTCTTGGTGCTGGTTCATTTTAGATTATTTTATTTACGCGAGTGTTGTTTTATCCGATTATGGACCAGTAATGAGAAATCAAATATGAAATTCGCGTTCGCGTTTTAGTGAGCTAGCTTTCCTCTCAAAAGTTTTTCTTGGCTTGGCTAATACCTTGTGGTTTTATTGAAGTGTAGTATTAGAGTTTGTTTGGGGGGGGGGGGGATAGATATTTCGTATTGACCAAGCACGGAAAAAACTAATAACGCGTGAAGTATGCGGTGTGATTCTGGGCCTGACGGTGTTAACTTGGAATCACATGTCCTCCATGGCTGCAATGTGGTTCTTGAGACGCAGCAGATCGATTATTCCTCCGCGAAAGATCGATCGTCTCCGATCTGGGTTATATTATCTATCTGGACGAGGGGGGGGGGGGGGGACTTGGAAGTGGACCCATGTGTTTGCACGCCTCTTGGTCTGATAGATAAAATTATCCGGGTTGTCTCTATTTATATATTCACATTTATACAGGGGCGGATGCTCTCCCAACCATGGACTCCGGTCCGGGTAGGAGTATCCTTAGGTGGTGTGTAGAAGTTAGGTTTAGCTTTTTAGAGCCTCGCCAGCTCACTTTCTTATATGCTATAGCTTAGATAAGTCTCATTGCACTCTCAAGACCAACACATACGTTTAAAGTTAAATGTGAGATTCTAGCAATCTCTAGATTGTTGGGGAACACTAGATTAGGTTGGTGTGAGCGACACGGAGGTCGGAGTTTAACCTCCTTTATTTTAGTTTTATTTAGTTGTCTACAATTTTTCTATGTAAATTTTTAATTTTTATTATTATTTGGTTTTCGCTTCTTTACAAGCTTCCTTTTAGATCGCACTTTATTTATTTTTTCTACGGAACAACGATTCACCATCATCGTCACCAACAGTTGGTTTTAGCAATAAGTCGAGGTACACACAATTGGGCTAATAAAAGAATAAAATAAATATAAGTCCCGTCTAATTAAAATAAAACTATCTAATTTGGTTAAATGAAACTAAATTTTTATCAAATATAATTCTAGTAAAAGCAAACAATTAAATTAAACAAAGTTAAATGCGAGCTATGGAGAGAGCAAGTGATATCTGCTGGCTGGCTGGCTCTGCAAAAATTTAACAAAACACCTCAAACCTTATATGTAAATAAATAAATAAGATGTAGCTTAAATAGATTTGCCTCAAAACGATATTTTTGTGCTTCTTTTGTCATTGACATCATAATTGTTCAAATTACAGTTACTTAATACTTTTTATTGGCAACATATACAATATGTCCTGCAAGTATGACGAAATACCGAATACAAGAGAGCATTGCAATTATGACGCTTATTTTTTTTTAGCACAGGTGAGCAAAGGCTTTTTTTTCCTTATATTTTGGCTCCACACATAGTGTATTTAGCCAGTGTCAAGTATTGTAATTATTCATCGAGTTATGGAATATTTCACGTGTAAAGTCAAGTCTTCAATTCTTAGTTACAGTCCAGTCTAAGTCAGGTAATCATAGTCCAGTCTAAGTCATACCCTAGTAAAGTGTTGGCGACTTTACTAGAAGCTTCTATGGAATTTTGGAAGCAACACGAAAAACCACGTTTCACTACATTATATCACTTGCCCACACTCATGCTCGTAATTCAGCACTTAATGCGTAAAACACCACCAATTTTAACCATTAACACTGGAAAAAGCACAAGTTTAGAAAAATAATACAATGAAACGACGTGAACTTTTTCGAGTTCCCGCCAAAACTCCAAGGCTTATTTGGCGCAAGGAACTTGGACATTGTTTTTCTAATCTGTGCTCGGCGCGAACGGGCCACAGACCAGAGCCACCGGTGGCTGTCGTGCGCACAGATTAGAGAAAAAAAACAAAGTTACTCTGTGGTCGTGCACACAGATTAGAGAAAAAAACAAATGACTAGTCGTGCGCCACCGCAATACTCTAAGGTCACCGCCATACTCAAAGAGTATAGGATAGGTAGTTAAAGGAGGCCATACTTTCGCAGCAGTAGCGGTAGCGTGCGACAGTCATCGGCGTTTATGTAATCCAACGCGTGGCAACGCCGCGGGCAGCAGCTAGTTTTAAATATAATTCATAATAATGTTTCTAAAAAGTATTCAATAAACTTTATTATATATTAAGATCAAGATTTAAATGGTATGTTGAAATTTTTTCGTCACGTTTTTGGGCTAAGACGATTATATTTTCAACTTTTTATCAGTTTAGCAGCAATGAAAATCAAACCAAACTGTATTTAAATGAAAATATGCTTCATATTTTAACATATTTCCCTAATTAAATCACAATTCTTTAATTGAATTTGCTTGTATTGGACTATTTTACATGATGAAAAAATTTTGACCGTGACATAGTGGGACATGTTATTGAGACTAAATGGAAACAAACCTGTGTTCATAATAGGGATAATGGAATATAAAATACAACATCATAAAACAAACAAAATGGTCCAATAATGAAAATAAAGGCAAATAATTTGATCGCAGATAATCTATTTTTAGCACTTTTACAAGTCAAAATGAGATTACAGATAATTATTTATTGAAGAAGTGGAACTACAATAAAGTTATGACACAATTAGAGTTCCGAGTGAGTACTGCAATCTGTTATGGACAGCCATGATGCTTAACATCTGGCAAACGACTAGCTCGTCACGTCATTCATTTAGATACATAAAAAAATAATTAAACCATAGTCTCATAATAAGTTGGGCTATACGATTATTATTATTTACTAATACTATATTTCTGCTTAATCATACAAAATAACAGAAACAGTAGATAATAAAGACAATACGTACAGAATATATCAAAAAATTTTGGATCATTATTTTTTTTTACTGTCTGCAATTTAGACAAGAAATAAAGGCAGGTACTTAGGAACTACAAATTTTTAATCTCCAATTTTCTTCTGCTATCTCTTCAACCGTTAAAAATTTTTTTTCTTTGGGTCTCATCATTGTTTAGTTTTCGTTTTTCCCGGTACCAAACGATTGGCACGTTCGGCGGCTGTTAGCACCATTTTGCAACTAAAATTAAAATTAAATATTCCATGAATTAAGTACATAACAAATACATACATATGTAAATACTGATACAAATCATAACCCTCCTATTTGCTTCGCCGTAGTCGGGTAATAACAATGTGAACTTAACGTAATGTGTCCATTTCGTCACAAAAATTATTCCCCTAGTATGCCACGTTACGATATGGACGTGAAGATTTCCCACTTTGCCAACCTTAATCACAAAAAATCAACATTGTGTGTGGTTTTATAGGAAAACATTGTTTGAATACCAAGTAAATGAAGTCTTTGTCATTTTATGTATAATAGAAAGATTGAAAAACTTACTGGTTCCACATACAGACGCAACTAAGGTGGACTTTAAAATTGGTTACCTCTCAACCGAACGCATGTCGTCACAGGTTACTCGCATTGAACGGTTTTAAGATGAAATTAAATGCCTGCTGTAGTCTGGTAATGGTGTCAGGAGGATAAAATTAAAATGTTTAGTAGTTTTGAAAAACGAGAAATAGGTAAAAAAGTGGTGACTAAGGTGGACATGTCCATCATGCTTAAAATATGACCTTTAATGTATTAGTTTATTTTTAATTAAAAATAATAGATATTCACCGTATTGCTGTTACTTTGAAGAAACCATACCAAATATTATCGAAAAGACAAAAAACACTGACACGTTCTGAATAAAAAACGCGAACTGTGGGTAGTCAAAGTTGACCAAACCAGATGGGACACGTTAAAATCACCTGTTTTTATTTTGATTTTTATTTATAGTAAATTAAATAAAGCAACAATATTGATTATTAGATATACATTTGAATGCTAATGAAACGCACTATTTATTAAAAAAAAATGCATGGAAATAAAATGTAAGATGTGCTGTAACTACTTATTATATCGGTGGGGACAACGCTTTTTCCTATGTGACATTTTTTCCCGGAATGGCCCACATAATGATTATATTTATAGTATTAAAGAGTATAGATTTAACTAACGAAAACAATTTTTTTTCAGGCACAGCGCTATTACTGCTCTGTGCGGTCACACTAGCTTTGGCTGAACAGTCTCAGCTCCCTGGAGAAGCAAACAACGTATGCTCGCAAAATGGATCTGATGGTGAACTGATTGTGCATGAAAACTGCAACCAGTTTTACAAATGCTTCGATGGGTCAGCGATCCCGTACGTCTGCCCTGCGAATCTTTTATACAACCAGCTAGCTGAAATATGTGACTGGCCTGAAAACGTTGAATGTGGAAATAGACCAATCGTAGAAATTGAGGGCGATGGAGGAAATAACGGCGGTGATGAAGACTGCGATGAAAGCAGCAGTGGAAACGGTGAAAGCGGCAGTGGCAATGGAGATATTACAGGCGGTAACAATGGAGTAAATGACAACGGAGGTGGTTACAATAGTGGCAGCTGCAATTGTGGTTGTGACGATGGTCGTACCTGCAATTGTGGTTGTGACGATGGTCGTACCTGCAGTTGTGGTTGTGACAATGGTCGTACCTGCAATTGTGGTTGTGACAATGGTCGTACCTGCAGTTGTGGTTGTGACAACGGTCGTACCTGCAATTGTGGTTGTGACAATGGTCGTACCTGCAATTGTGGTTGTAACAATGGTAGTACCAGCATTTGCAACCCTGGAGGAAGTGACATCGGAGGCGGTGACAATGGAAACGGAGCGAATGACAACGAAGTTGGTTATAATAGTGGTAGCTGCAATTGTGGTTGTGACGATGGTCGTACCTGCAATTGTGGTTGTGACGATGGTCGTACCTGCAATTGTGGTTGTGACAATGGTCGTACCTGCAATTGTGGTTGTGACAATGGCCGTACCTGCAATTGTGGTTGTGACGATGGTCGTACCTGCAATTGTGGTTGTGACAATGGTCGTACCTGCAATTGTGGTTGTAACAATGGTAGTACCAGCACTTGCAACCCTGGAGGAAGTGACATCGGAGGCGGTGACAATGGAAACGGAGCGAATGACAACGAAGTTGGTTACAATAGTGGTAGCTGCAATTGTGGTTGTGACGATGGTCGTACCTGCAATTGTGGTTGTGACGATGGTAGTACCAGCACTTGCAACCCTGGAGGAAGTGACATCAGAGGCGGTGACAATGGAAACGGAGCGAATGACAACGAAGTTGGTTACAATAGTGGTAGCTGCAATTGTGGTTGTGACAATGGCCGTACCTGCAATTGTGGTTGTGACAATGGTCGTACCTGCAATTGTGGTTGTGACAATGGCCGTACCTGCAATTGTGGTTGTGACAATGGTCGTACCTGCAATTGTGGTTGTGACAATGGCCGTACCTGCAATTGTGGTTGTGACAATGGTCGCACCTGCAATTGTGGTTGTGACAATGGACGCACCTGCAATTGTGGTTGTGACAATGGTGGCACCTGCACTTGCAATCCTGGAGGAAGTGACATTGGAGGCGGTGACAATGATGGTGCGTGCAATTGCAACCCCGGAGGAAATGATAACGAAGTTGGTTATAATAGTGGTAGCTGCAATTGTGGTTGTGACAATGGCCGTACCTGCAACTGTGGTTGTGACAATGGTCGTACCTGCAATTGTGGTTGTGACAATGGCCGTACCTGCAATTGTGGTTGTGACAATGGCCGTACCTGCAATTGTGGTTGTGACAATGGTCGCACCTGCAATTGTGGTTGTGACAATGGCCGTACCTGCAATTGTGGTTGTGACAATGGTGGTACCTGCACTTGCAATCCTGGAGGAAGTGACATTGGAGGCGGTGACAATGATGTTGCATGCAATTGCAACCCCGGAGGAAATGACAACGAAGTTGGTTACAATAGTGGTAGCTGCAATTGTGGTTGTGACAATGGCCGTACCTGCAATTGTGGTTGTGACAATGGTCGTACCTGCAATTGTGGTTGTGACAATGGCCGTACCTGCAATTGTGGTTGTGACAATGGTCGTACCTGCAATTGTGGTTGTGACAATGGCCGTACCTGCAATTGTGGTTGTGACAACAATGGTCGCACCTGCAATTGTGGTTGTGACAATGGCCGTACCTGCAATTGTGGTTGTGACAATGGTCGTACCTGCAATTGTGGTTGTGACAATGGTCGTACCTGCAATTGTGGTTGTGACAATGATCGTACCTGCAATTGTGGTTGTGACAATGGTCGTACCTGCAATTGTGGTTGTGACAATGGTGGTACCTGCACTTGCAACCCTGGAGGAAGTGACATCGGAGGCGGTGACAATGATGGTACATGCAATTGCAACCCCGGAGGAACTGACAACGGAGTTGGTTACAATAGTGGTACCTGCAATTGTGGTTGTGGCAACGACGGTCCCTGTGCTTGCAACTCTAGAGAAGCACCATCCATTTGCGCCAGACGCGAATCGAACGGGAAACTGATAGCCCATGAGAACTGCAACCAGTACTACATTTGTTTCGAAGGCACTCCTGTGTCGCGCATCTGTCCACAGGGTCTGTTCTACGACCCTCATACGGAGCGTTGCCTTTTGCCTGCATCGGTGAACTGTGAGGGTCGAGTTATCTCTTCCAATGCCCTCAACAAGCACTTGCAATCAAGACGAGGATTTTTCTATTTATTAAATAATAAATATGTACCTAGATTATTTAAATTGTGACTGAGTTGCCTATAAATTCTCTCAATTATCTATTCTCATGTTACCTAATTATTGTAGAGGCAAGCCTTACCTATGTTAAATTTTACGAACTTTTTGCTACTATGATAATTATTTATATCGAATTATATTATCTCGGCAATGCCGCCTCTTTTGTTATTTATCATTAATTAAACTATTAAAAATATATACTTAATCAAATATAATTATGCATTTATTTTCTTGTCACCTTGCAAGTTAGCTAGTTTTTATAATAATTAAACAGCTACGGCCAAAATCTTGGGACTGGACGTAGATATCATTTTCCAGGATAACAATATCCTAGCATGCTGGTCCATGCTTAGTACTTAGGGTCCCGTCTGTCTGTCTGTCCCTTTGAACACGCATCATGCTGAAACTACTGGACGGATTTCGATGAAACTTGGAGTAATTGTAGTTATTTTTTTAGAATATCATTTGTAGTACTTTAGTTTTAAAAAACGGCCATGTGCGGGTCGCACGAAGCAAGAGAAATTTTTATGAAAAATTTTTTATTTGTACAAATTATATGATTTATTAAAAGGTAAAAAATAATCAACAATGGTGAAATAATTATTTAAATACCTTGAAAAATGACCAGCCGGCCTCCACAATACAGAGCAAATAGTTACTTAGATAACGTGTTCATAGGCTAAGCACATTATACATATTCTGTCGAAAGGAATATTAAAGGGAGAAGGAAAAGATAAGAGAAAGGATGAATAGATCAGATGGCAAAGGTAGGCAGGTAAAAGGGAGAAAAAAATAGGGGAAATTATGAAGGCCGCATCATCTCCGTTCCATCCATTCACCCTTTTCCTCACTTTTTTCTCACCGTTCCCTCTTCTCTTTGACAGGGTTAGGGTGTAAAACTCATAAACCCGTGCGCAGCCAGGACGGGTCAGTTAGTGTAGATTAGTTGGACGGAAATGTATCTTAAGTGGGTATAATTACCTACCAGGTTTTACTTGTGATTGTTCATGTTAAAAATAAATAGTCCGTTGATTTTTTCTCAAACAAAATGTGTTAAAATGTATCATTGTATCATGTATGTTTATGCCTGTTTTATTATAAAAAGAATACAAAAAAACATATTTAATAGTATATACAAAGTGATTTCTTTTGTAAGGCTACTATCCCACAGTCATCATCATCATTCATCATTAACAGCCTGAAGACGTCCACTGCTGAACATAGGCCTCCCCCAGAGCATGCCACCTTGAGCGGCTGCTCACCTCCTGCATCCATCGGCTCCCCGCGGCTTTCACCAGGTCATCGGTCCACCGAGAGGGGCCGGCCTACGCTGCGTCTTCCGGTTCGTGGTCGCCACTCGAGAACCTTTCTTCCCCATCAGTTGTCAGTTCTACGAGCGATGTGGCCTGCCCATTGCCACTTCAACTTACTAACTCTAAGAGCTATATCGGTCACTTTAGTTCCCACAGTACAGGCACCTATCTTCCTGCTCATTTTCATGGTGGGGCACTTATCCATATAGATAGGCGTCTATCCCCAAAAAAAGGGTCTGGAAAAACTTAAATTCTGCACTATCAGTAATTTATAGGTCACCAAAATTAGATCCTAATCTATTATATAAAAGGCTAGACAAACAGACAACGCACAGCCCAACCCGCTGAACGTATATTAGACTTGAAATTTGAAGGGTAGCTTCTTTTTATAACGTAAGCGCGTGCTAAGAAAGGATTTTTGAAAATTCAACCTCTGAGTGGGCAAAAAGGGTAAAAACTGGTTGTATGAAAAACCTACATTTTATGACGTATCGTTTGAAAATTTAACACATACAAACAAGTATAAAAATAAAAGAAATGGTATCTTTTAGTTTTTCGAAATTCAACATTTAAAGGGGTTATAAAAATTATTGAAACTTGTATGAAAATTAAAAAAAAAAATAACCGTATCATACTGAAATTAAGAATGTGTAAAGAACATATAAAATAAATCGATACGGGTCTTGGGAATTTTTGAATTTCATCCCTTAAGAGGGTAAAAATACAGAAAAAGGCTGGCCGGCTGCCCATTCCCTGGATATTCCTTTTGCCGGCTTTTACGGCACCCACGGGAAGAGATAGTGGTGGTCCTATTAGCAAACCAGGACCACACGGCCAAGGATGATATAGGAAGGGTATTGACACTTTCTGCATAGACGCAGCAGTAGTAGTATGCATATACTTCGTTCGTTGTCTTTGAATTTGTAATTATGAAAATTGGTATTTGTACATCAGTCAATCACATCCAAAAATGGCAAAATAATATTTTTGGCAGGGTTGATTTGAAGGGGTGAAAATGGGGAGCAAGGTTTTAGTTCAAAGTTCTTTATTTTCAAAGTCACGTTTGTTAAACCAGTTATTATTAGGCACCAGCATGATTTAAAATAAAAATAACATTTTGAAAATATTAAGGGGTTAAAAATGTTTTTTTTATTTTTGGAAACTGTTATTGACCATTCACCGTAAGTTGTCCCGGTGTACTTATATTATTTTAAAATATGCAAGTAAAACATATTAATCTGTGGTGGGTACATACAAGTTTAGATAATGCTTACATATTACTTTACATTTACGATAATACTTGCATATTTTTAAATAATATAAATACATCAGGGGAAATGTTATGGTGAACGGTCTGTAGATTTTTACGGGCATTTGAACATTTTTCCGTGTTAATGTCAAACTATACATAAAACATTAGATAAAGTTATTACCAGAGATCTAAAGAAAGCTTATTTCCTTCCTAACTCTTGCTACAATGTCACCATGAGAGGTCACTGCATCAGGCCACTTTAAAAAGATTAAAAAGATGGATAAGTAACCTCTTTATTTAGATGGTTTTTAAACGGCTCTCAAAATAGGAAGCTTAAGTTAATTTTATCCTGAAAAAATAAACGGTTTCTGAGGGGTAGCCCACGCGGGCGAAGCCGCGGGCAGAAGCTAGTGTAAGATAAAAGATTGGACTAGCTATTATCATAGGAATTATTCCTGATAAATTAATAGGTTTAAAGTTACGAGGCCTCTTCAAAAAGTGGGGCATCTATCCCGGTTTTACCCTATACCAATACTATATTCTATTCCTAAATCTTAGATATTTTATATAAACAAAGTAATGTCACGAAAAGTCACTGTCAAAGTGACATGCCAGTTGCTCAAAACATTTTTTACTTGTGAAAAATATTTTTATTAAATGGAGTTAAAGAGTATCAATCTTACTGATTAACAAGCAAAACTTTGCATACACAATATTAGTAGGATATGAAGTAGGATTTTGCAATTCCAAAGTTCTATAGGTAAAATTTTAGAAAGACGTAAATAAAACATTGACATACATTACTTAAGTTTTTTAATCAACCAGAAACCTTATAAATTATTCTGACAATCATTCTATAATGTTAAATCGAGAGATTTATTCATATTTGATCAATATATATTTAGTTTGACCTGTTTTTTCTTTATATTTTACATACTTTTCATCATATCTCGAAAAGTACACGAAAGTAGCACCATGTGTCTTTGAAGAAAATATGGCATATAATGGTATGATACCATCATATAAACCCCAGAACGAAAACGAAAAAATGTTTAGATCCTGTACAGTCTTACCAGTCTATTAAAATATTTTCTTCCAAAAATCAATTTCTTTATCATAAAATTTTATATATCAGATATAACGTTAAAATAGATAGTACAAAACGATTTTTATTTTATAATTAAGCAGATTATGACTAGACAAATAATATTTAATATTTTTTTGGTCAAATATAGTAACCTACCTTTGTAAAAGATATTTTTTGCACTGTTATCCCCTTTGTTTACATAAAATATCTAAGATTCAGGTACAAGATTATAGTCTATGAATGGAACCTATATGTTTAATGATGAGATATAGTTTTATGTCTCTCTTTTGACCGTCGTAGATCACGGAGGAAAGAGAGAGAAAGAGATGATGATAGTTTGCCCAAAGGTATTTGTGGATTTTATTTAATGGATCGGCCGTCTTCACCTAACCTGTTGCTATACCCTAAAGGGGACATGTTTTGCACACACATACATAACACCTGTATCACTAAATATGTACATATGTTGGCAATAAATAATTGAGTATTGAGTAATTGATTGACTCAGGCGTAACTTCGCGGAAGTTCATCTTAATAACAAAATGAAAAAAGTATATCTAGTGTAATTCCGCTAAAAAATCATATAAGATTATCTATATTGGGGAAGCTGCAAATGACTGTTGTAGGCAAATGTATTACAAAAATGATTAGAAAAGTTTATAATGTATAATATTTATTGAAACCAAAACTGGGACGGCTAAATTGGTCCAACATTCGTTGCGCAGGATTAGGAAAAACCCAGTAAAAACCTAATCAGACCAATGGCAAACTAACATAAACGATCAAAATTAATTTTAAACAAATAATTTATAATACTGGTATTTAATTAAACTTAGAATACTTAAATACATTAATTAAATTAAATGTATATAAATAATTCCGAGAAATAATCTAAACGAATATAATAATAAATTTAAATGAATATAACCCAAAATGACATATACCTAAAATATACTACATATACCTAACAACAATCACCTATACACTAACCCAATATAGACAATCTTTACCCAATCAATCAATCAATCAATTTTTCAATCTTTAATCATATATAAGCGCGGCTGGTCGGCGGGCCCAGTCACTTTTGCACGAGCCTTCGTCGAGTCAACATCAGTCCTGAGGATGCCTCGTGGAGAGGCGAAACACGTGTCGGTAAAGATTGTCTATATTGGGTTAGTGTAGGTGATTATGTGAGTATGGTGATATTGTTGTTAGGTATATGTAGTATATTTTAGGTATATGTCATTTTGGGTTATATTCATTTAAATTTATTATTATACTAGCTGCTGCCCGCGGCGTTGCCACGCGTGGACTACATTACCTAAAGTAATAGTTATAGGTACTTAGCCCCGATGCAGACCGGCCACCGTCCACAACCACCGATGGCTGCCACGCACCACCGCCACTTTCGCAGCAGTAGCGGTTACGCGCGACAGCCACCGGTATTTTTGGAAGCTGCCACATTTTATGCTGTGCAGTCTCATGCTTCTGAATAGTTTACGTGTGTCAGTGTAGTATTTGTTCTGCATAGTATATATTTCCTACCTGCATTGCACAGGAATGAAAAAAATGGCTTTATTTTTAAATCCACAAGCCAGAACCTTTTGACTCGAAAGATTTAATAAAAATTTAAATTATGTAAGCTTTAATATCTTTTGGTACGTATCTTTTTTACCCCTAAAACGCCAAACAACCTGTAAAGGCATAAATAGAAAAACTATAAAATAGATAGGTAGCAAAAAAGTTGAATTCTCAATTACTTATTGTATCTAACTACCTCTTAGAGAAGCCTCTTTGGTCATAGCCTACACAGAGATTTTTTTCTTTAATCTGTGCCTCCAGATAAAGTAGGCACCAAAGAGAATATAATCGCTTACGCTGAGTAGGCACCAGCTAGGTGACATAAAGTTACCGTCAGTGGCCATAAAAAACCCACCATCTCACCATGAGCGGCCATGTTGTTTATAATTCAGTTTCGTTTCGTAATGAAAACTTAATAATTATGACCAAAAAAAATTAATGAAATTTCAATTTTAATATATCCTATTTTAAGCACCGGTTATTTCTAAGCATATTAGTGAAACCTGCATGAAAATCAGTTCAGTATTTAAGGAGTTCAGTCATAACAAACAAACAACGACACATCACTGTCCCTAGATGGCGCTGATACAAATAACATTTCATAATGTATGGAAAAAGGGCAAAAAGCCGCGGGCCTGCATCGCGCAAGCGATATTTTTTGGACAATAGAACCTATGGGATAAATTACGTTGGATATAATTATGTGTGTGTTCCGAAGCATTCCAGAACTTCACATTTATTATATTTAGGGATAGGGAAGGGATTCGTTTAGATTATTTCTCGGAATTATTTATATACATTTAATTTAATTAATATATTTAAGTATTCTAAGTTTAGTTAAATACCAGTATTATAATTTATTTGTTTAAAATTAATTTTGATCGTTTATGTTAGTTTGCCATTGGTCTGATTAGGTTTTTACTAGGTTTTTCCTAATCCTGCGCAACGAATGTTGGGCCAATTTAGCCGTCCCAGTTTTGGTTTCAATAAATATTATACATTATAAACTTTTCTAATCATTTTTGTAATACATTTGCCTACAACAGTCATTTGCAGCTTCCCCAATATAGATAATCTTATATGATTTTTTACCGGAATTACACTAGATATACTTTTTTCATTTTGTTATTGAGTATTGAGTAGTTATTGAAGTTAGGCACCGATGAAAAATCGAGCATTTAATCACGAATCGGTATTGTTTTGTGGTTTAGCTTAAGGTGGAACGTTACACTAGCGCGGCAAATTCAAATTTTCTTGCGTTCTTTTGGCAATAATTGCTTATTTACTAAACGTGATTACATTAAAACTAATTTCACGTAAATAAATAGAATGTATCAACAAATTATGATTAAAAGTATCTCCTAGATATCATTGGTTTAGCGACAAATGGCAATAAACAATTTTCTTCTTAGTTTTTCAGTCTATTGCCATTTGTCGCTAAACCAATGATAAGTAGGTGATACTTTTAATGAGGAGTTTTATTTACAAAAAAAACCTAGTTCCGCTTCTTTTCTAGATGGCGCAGTAAGTAATAGTTTAAACCTTTCAAACCACAGAGTAGTTCAAACATAAGAAAATGCCTAGACTATCTACAAGGAAATGTCAAATTCAGTTGAGTGAATCACGAGTACATTGCCTGTAGTATCTCCTAAGTAGTCTGTGGTGCATTCTTATTAAATAAATTGAAGTACAGTAGATCTGCGAGATAGATAAACGTTAATATTATGATCCAAAATAAAGCCAAGCTATCCCACAACAAAACTAAAAAACGAAAGAGTTTAAGAGTTGTCAGTCAGTATCGTGACACATTTCCTCTAACCTGTGGTCTATGCTTGAAACAGTGACAGTGACAGGTTTTGGTAAAACCACCACTGGCGCCATCTATTGGGTCATATATAAAATACAATTTCTTTTTTTTTAATAAAAAGCCTCATTGTAATTTATTGATGCACTATATTTATTTGCGCAAAATTAGTTTTCATGTAATCACGTTGAGTAATTAAGCTATTATTGGCAAAAGAACGGGGTTTTCGGGCACGTGGGACGGTGGAAAGTTAATATTTAATTATTTCTCAAGAATAGTTTATTTTCCCGAGATAAAAGTTCCGTTTTAGGGCATCCGTATATTTTATACACCATGTAATGAATGTATCTCCGAAATGTCAAGATTTTAGCTTCAGTGATTTAGGCTGTGCGGTGCGAGCGTCTTACGATGGAAACTTATCCTGTATTTTTTACCCCTTTAAGGGATGATTTTCAAAAATTGCCAAGACCTGTATGTATTCATTCTGATGTTCTTTACACAGTCATTCCAAATTTCAGTATGATATGATCATTTTTTTTTATATTTCCATAAAAACTTTAAATACTTATTTATCATAAAACTAATTAATATCATTTCATTTATTTTTATACTTTTTTGTATGTTCCAAGTTTCAAAAGGATACGTCACGAAATGTAGGGTTTTCATACAAACGTTTTTTGACCTATTCCACCAACTGAAGGGTTTTTTTTTTAAATCCAATTTATTTTTAAGGACCTTTATAATAAATTACATGTCGGTCCTATCGTATTCGCAGCAAGTATTCACCCATATGGTTAAAGTAGGTTTACATCGACAGTATAACGTTGCAAGTCACACACACTCAAGGGATGAATTTTCAAAAATCCTTTCTAAGCACACGAAAGAAAGCCACATTCCAAATTTCAAGTCTTCGCATTTAGCGGTTTGGGCTGTACGTTTCCTGTCACCCAGTCAGGACAAAACCTTTTATATAATAGAAGATAGAATAATAGCCTCTGTGATGTGGTGGTTAAGGCTAACTCCTAACCTGGAGGCGGCGGGTTTGATTCCCGCGACAGGACGTGATTTGTGCACAGAAAAAAAACACCAGTAGTCTGTGAGTTGTGGTTTTTTTTTGTTTTTTCCATCGTCCTCGTAGTTCCTGGGGTCAACGATTCTATAGATACCTACAGGGAATCCTAATTAGGCTTTAGGATCTATCAAGACTCAAAACTCAATAATTTTATTGCAAGTAGGCTATTAATAGCACTTTTAAAAGTCAAACTTAAGATATTTAAAAATATTAATAAAAATTATTGTACATACTAAGCAAGTAAGCTAATTATAGGCAATATTACATAGTGCTTAATGTCAAAATGTTATTTAGCAAGCCTATTACAATACGAGTTTCGGTCGGTCCACCTAGTGGAGCCTCCCGCCACTAGGTGGACCGACTACCTGGTTAAATTAAAACCATGGGGAGCCGGTGGATGGCAGGAGGCAAGCAGCCGCTCAAAGTGTCGCTCTATGGGGGAGGCCTATGTGCAGCTATGGACGTATGCAGGTGATGACGATGAGGGATCTATTTGTAATGTTTTTTTTTATAATGAATAATTAGGTATTTTGAAGATCAAGAATTTACAGCTCAATAAGTACGTAGAATTTATTTTGTAACAAAGTTAATTCTAAGAAAATTATTTGTTTTTGCACTATTACAAATATATAGTCAAGACGATCATCCGTGGGCCGTGGGCATTATTATCAAGGTATACAATTTCTTAGTAATCACTGTAAATCAGTGTTTCATTATAATCAGAAAGATAATCACATTTGACTGTATTCAAAAAACAGCGCTCAAGGTATAAATAATGTGCAATCAAAAGTTTCCGTATCAGTACTAGTGCAGTTTTACTAGAATACAAACCGAAGTGCCTGATAAATGAAAGGTAAGTTGCGGGACGTGCCAACCGTTTGTTCAGTGTGCAAGTGCTCAGTGATTTTCTTAGAGTTACCATCAGATCAGTGTTTGAAAAAAATACAGTTATAGTTAGTTAAATCAACCTATTTATTTATAAGTACCTATTTATGTATAAGTATTAATTAAGTTTTCGTGACGTATTTCCAGGAAGTGGACGCTCTCTGTCAAAGTTTCTTTTTTTTTTTCTCTTTTATTTTGGCTCCACACATAGTGTATTTAGCCAGTGTCAAGTATTGTAATTTTTCATAGTGATAGAATATTTCACGTAAAGTCAAGTCTTAGTCACAGTCTGGGTAGTCGTAGTCCAGTCTAAGTCAGTTAGTCTCAGTCCAGTCTATGTCATGCCCTAGTAAAGTGGTGGCAACTTTACTAGAAGCTTCTATGGAATTTTGGAAGCAACACGAAAAACCACGTTTCGCCACATTATATCACTTGCCCACACTCATGCTCGTAATTCAGCACTTAATGCGTAAAACGCCACCAATTTTAAACATTAGGTAACACTGGAAAAAGCACGAGTTTTGAAAAATAATACAATGCAACGACGTGAACTTTTTCACGTTCCCGCCAAAACTCCTGTCAAAGTTTATAATTCAAGGCAACATAGAAACGTTTTGACATCTCTAATAATTGGTTTCAATTGTTTTATTTTCAAACTTTTTCTTTATTTATATTGGTCTCTGATATAAATGTTACGTTTCTTGTGTGTTACGCAATATTATCACGTTCAGCCTGTATCAAGTATCAAGAAGGTACTAACTACCCTACTATAGGCCTAATTGCCTACTTAACGAAAAATAAATAGCGAGCACAGAAAAAACTCATACTAAAAATGTAAGATTAACTAATAACTCAAGCATTGCGTCATAGTCCTGTATAAAATAAACTTCTAGCTGCTAACTCAAATATGACAACAAAAATGATTTCTGAACATTTAGTGATTTACCTACGCGTCATTATTGGATAGCACAAGTAAAGGAATAAATCCAAAATCCAAGCATCTAACTATTTCTATTTTTCAAAAAGCAATTTATTTTGGAGGTTGTTCTTTTTTTGCGAGTTCTACAAAAATGGCAAACAAAATCTACAAAGATACTAATAAGCTTTTCGGGTACTGGTTCACTGTATGGGTATTTATTGGGCACGTATAATATTAAAATAATACACGTTAATATTTCAAGACCGATCTAGAATAACGTCTGTCAGTTAATAGTCATACCTACCCAAAGACGTCTATGTATACACCAGACAGGACATCTCTAACTTGCATTGTCAACCACTGCAAATATGCCAATGAGCATCTTCTCGCTCATACGATGCTCAGCTCTCAAAGCGACTGCACGTGCAGCAGTGAATAGCAGTAAAAATTATGATCCGAATGTGCCATTGCACTAGCGCTGCGTGTTGTGATCGTTGGTTAGACGATTTAATCTCGTAAAGCGCTGTAGCAGATTTTAATTTAATTATACAGAAAATGACAACTATTTGTGCTTCGAATAGCTTCTCTAGTACGTAGTACATATGCCTCTTTGTACCTACCCTAGTAAGGAGTATAAAGTATCCATCAATATCTAATAATTTCCATGGAAGGAGGAAGTTGCATTATCAGTACCTAAATCTATACTAGCTACATTAAACTAAACATCATTGCATTAAGTTATATACTTGAAATTCTGACACCAGGGCTGACCACTGGCCTACACGAAAAAAAGAAGAAGAATTGCATTAAGTAAATAATTTTATGCAGTACATAATTATTCACTTCTACATGATAAGTAATCTTTTTTTATCAAATCACATACCAAACGGCACCAAGATAAAGTTTTCATATCCGACTTTGATAAATATGATAAGTAATATCGCAAAGCAGCAAGATACATTTTATTCATTTACATATATGGAAAAGCACTATTATTTCCATACTATGCCGCTACGCAGCCACGAGTAAACGTGGGTACCATGTGGTTGTGGGTACCTACTATAAAATTTTGAGGTACTGCGGCAACTACAATAGTTTTCTAATTAATATGATATAGTCAAAGTCGAAAGATTTTATTGCAAAATATGCTATTTTTAGCACTTTTACAAGTCAAAATGAGATTAGGTACTTAGAATACTTAAATTAAGTTATTGTAATATAGTTGGACGTGTTAGCATAGACATTTGTACGTATGTTTTTTAATGCAGTTTTGTCGTTGAGTCATTTTTCTGATACGGCATAATCCCTTCTTCCTCGTACGAAACAAAAGAAAAATTCTTCGTATCGCAATACTAGTTACTATGGAATGGCATAATTTGTCTCGATTTTTATGAGATGCAAAGTAGGCTGTATAACATTACTATATTACTATATCAAATATATTACTATAGAAAATATGTGGGTTTTTTCAGCACAGGTTGTGAGGAAAAGACTCGCCAAGTAAGGTTAAGGTACCGGAATGTTTTAATGTACCTTTATTTTTACCTTTAGTATGGTGACCAGTTATCGATTACAAAATTCCAACCGCACATGCATAATATTGCAGGAAATATTTTGCACTAATTAGTCGGACGTTCTATTCTTATACATTTAGATTTTCGCGTTATATTAAAAACCAATTAGAGGTGTAATAACGCAAACCTATAAGTATACTATACACTACACTTGCCTGATAGCGCAGTTGATAGTAGCTCTGCCTTCTGAACTGTAGGTTGTGGGTTCGATTCCCATCCAGGACAAACATTTTTGTGATGAACATTGATGTTTGTTATACTAGTTATAAGTATGTATTTAAAAATAAAAATTATATGAGTACTCTATCAGTTAGCTGGTTCCCATAGTAGGTACAAGCTATGCTTAGTTTGGAGCTAGATGATGCTGTGTGAAATGTCTATACATAATTATTATATTTATAGCATTAATTTAATTAACGAAAACAATTTTTTTTCAGGCACAGCGCTATTACTGCTCTGTGCGGTCACACTAGCTTTGGCTGAACAGCCTCAGCTCACCTTAAGCGGAAAGGTGTGTAATTGCAACCCTGGAGAAGCAAACAACGTATGCTCGCAAAATGGATCTGATGGTGAACTGATTGTACATGAAAACTGCAACCAGTTTTACAAATGCTTCGATGGGTCAGCGATCCCGTACGTCTGCCCTGCGAATCTTTTATACAACCAGCTAGCTGAAATATGTGACTGGCCTGAAAACGTTGAATGTGGAAATAGACCAATCGTAGAAATCGAGGGTGGTGGAGGAAATAACGGTGGTGATGAAGACTGCGATGAAAGCAGCGGTGGAAACGGTGAAAGTGGCAGTGGCAATGGAGATGGCGGAAGTGGAGATAACGGAGGTACTTGTAACTGCAACCCCGGTGAAGCGCCTAGCATCTGTGCTGCTAATGGATCTGATGGTATCTTAGTAGCGAATGAAAACTGCAACCAATTCTATAAGTGTGCCAATGGTTTACCCGTAGTCTTGAATTGCCCATCTGGTCTTTTGTATAATCCCCACACAGAACAGTGCGATTGGGCTGATAAAGTAGAATGCGGAGACAGGCCCATTGTTGAAATTGAAGGTGAAGAAAATAACGGCGGCGAAGAAGATTGCGACCTTGGCAATGGTAACGGAGAAAGTGGTGGTGGAAACGGAGAAAGTGGTGGTGGAAACGGGGAAAGTGGCGGCGGAAACGGAGATAATGGTGGAACTTGTAACTGCAACCCAGATGAAGCTCCTGAAATTTGTTCCGCAGATGGTTCAGATGGAACGCTAGTAGCACATGAGAACTGCAATCAATTCTATAAATGCAGCCATGGTGTGCCTGTAACTGTTAACTGCCCACCTGGACTAGTTTATAATCCACAAATTGAATGCTGTGACTGGCCTTACAACGTCGACTGCGGCGATAAACCAATAATTGAAATTGAAGGTGGTGGCAACGGAGATGGAAATGGTGATAATGGAAACGGAGGTAGTGATGGAGACAATGGTACTGGTGGTGGACCCGGTGGAAGTAGCAATGAAGATAACGGAGGTACATGTAATTGTAACCCCGAAGATGCTCCAGGAATTTGCGCCGCGGATGGATCTGATGGTACACTCGTGGCACATGAAAACTGCAACCAGTTTTACAAGTGTACTCATGGTAAACCAGTGACCATTTCATGTCCACCTGGATTAGTCTACAACCCTTACATCGAGTGTTGTGACTGGCCTGCTAACGTAAATTGTGGCGATAAGCCAATCGTAGAAGTTGAGGGTGGTGGTAATGGAGGTGGCGATAATGAAAGTGGAGGAAGTAATGGCGATAATGGAAGTGGAGAAGGTAATGGTGATAATGGGGGTGGAGACAATGGAGGTGGTGATAATGGCGGTGGTGACAATGGTGGTACCTGCAATTGTAACCCAGGAGAAGCCCCAGGAATCTGCGGTGCTGATGGCTCTGAAGGAACTCTAATCGCCCATGAAAACTGCAACCAATTCTACAAGTGCTCTCATGGCCTACCTGTTGCGTTGTTCTGTCCAGACGGGCTACTTTACAACCCTTACATTGAACGTTGTGACTGGCCTGCTCTTGTAGAATGCGGAGATAGACCAATTGTTGAAGGAGGAGGAGGAGGAGGAGGAGGAGGAGGAGGAGGTGACAACGGAGGTGGTGACAATGGCAGTGATGACAATGGCGGTGGCGACAATGGTGGCGGTGACAATGGTGGTGGTGGTGACAATGGTGGTACCTGCAATTGCAACCCCGGAGACGCCCCAGGAATCTGTGGTGCTGATGGCTCTGAAGGAGTTCTAGTTGCCCATGAAAACTGCAACCAGTTCTACAAGTGCTCTCACGGCCTACCTATTGCTCTGTTCTGTCCAAATGGACTACTTTACAACCCTTATATTGAACGTTGTGACTGGCCTGCTCTTGTAGAATGTGGAGATAGACCAATTGTTGAAGGAGGAGGAGGAGGAGGAGGTGACAACGGAGGAGGTGATAACGGAGGTGGTGACAATGGTGGTGGTGACAATGGCGGTGGTGACAATGGCGGTGGTGACAATGGTGGTACCTGCAATTGCAACCCCGGAGAAGCCCCAGGAATCTGTGGTGCTGATGGCTCTGAAGGAGTTCTAGTCGCCCATGAAAACTGCAACCAGTTCTACAAGTGCTCTCATGGCCTACCGGTCGCGTTGTTCTGTCCAGACGGACTACTTTACAACCCTTACATTGAACGTTGTGACTGGCCAGCTCTTGTAGAATGCGGAGATAGACCAATTGTTGAAGGAGGAGGAGGTGATAGCGGTGGCAGTGATAACGGAGGAGATGATAACGGAGGAAGTGATAACGGAGGCGGTGACAATGGTGGTGCCTGCAATTGTGGTTGTGAGAATGGTGGTACCTGCACCTGCAACCCCGGAGGCGGTGATAATGGTGGTACCTGCAATTGTGGTTGTGACAATGGTGGTACCTGCACTTGCAACCCTGGAGGAGGTGACAACGGAGGCGGTGACAATGATGATAGTGACAATGGCGGCACCTGCAATTGTAACCCCGGAGAAGCCCCAGGAATCTGCGGTGCTGATGGCTCTGAAGGAGTTCTAGTCGCCCATGAAAACTGCAACCAGTTCTACAAGTGCTCTCACGGCCTACCTGTTGCGTTGTTCTGTCCAGACGGACTACTTTACAACCCTTACATTGAACGTTGTGACTGGCCTGCACTTGTAGAATGCGGAGATAGACCAATTGTTGAAGGAGGAGGAGGAGGAGGTGACAACGGAGGAGGTGGTGACAATGGCGGTGGTGACAATGGCGGTGGTGACAATGGCGGTGATGACAATGGCGGTGGTGACAATGGTGGTGGTGACAATGGTGGTGGTGGTGACAATGGTGGTACCTGCAATTGCAACCCCGGAGAAGCCCCAGAAATCTGTGGTGCTGATGGCTCTGAAGGAGTCCTAGTTGCCCACGAAAACTGCAACCAGTTCTACAAGTGCTCCCACGGCCTACCTGTTGCTCTGTTCTGTCCAGATGGACTACTTTACAACCCTTATATTGAACGTTGTGACTGGCCTGCTCTTGTAGAATGCGGAGATAGACCAATTGTTGAAGGAGGAGGAGGAGGAGGAGGAGGAGGAGGAGGAGGTGACAACGGAGGAGATGACAACGGAGGTGGTGACAATGGCGGTGGTGACAATGGCGGTGGTGACAACGGTGGTGGTGACAATGGTGGTGGTGGTGATAATGGTGGTACCTGCAATTGCAACCCCGGAGAAGCCCCAGGAATCTGCGGTGCTGATGGCTCTGAAGGAGTTCTAGTTGCCCATGAAAACTGCAACCAGTTCTACAAGTGCTCCCACGGCCTACCTGTTGCTTTGTTCTGTCCAGACGGACTACTTTACAACCCTTATATTGAACGTTGTGACTGGCCTGCTCTTGTAGAATGTGGAGATAGACCAATTGTTGAAGGAGGAGGAGGAGGAGGAGGTGACAACGGAGGAGGTGATAACGGAGGTGGTGACAATGGTGGTGGTGACAATGGCGGTGGTGACAATGGCGATGGTGACAATGGCGGTGGTGACAATGGTGGTACCTGCAATTGCAACCCCGGAGAAGCCCCAGGAATCTGTGGTGCTGATGGCTCTGAAGGAGTTCTAGTCGCCCATGAAAACTGCAACCAGTTCTACAAGTGCTCTCATGGCCTACCGGTCGCGTTGTTCTGTCCAGACGGACTACTTTACAACCCTTACATTGAACGTTGTGACTGGCCCGCTCTTGTAGAATGCGGAAATAGACCCATCGTTGAAGGAGGAGGTGATAACGGCGGCAGTGATAACGGTGGCAGTGATAATGGAGGAAGTGACAACGGTGGTGACAATGGTGGTAATGACAACTATGGCGACACTTGCGATCCTAGTCAAGCTCCGACGATCTGTGCTGCTTCAGGCTCCGATGGTGTGCTTGTGGCTCACGAAAACTGCAACCAGTTCTACAAATGTGCCGAAGGTGCACCAGTAGCACTTGCTTGCCCAGGCAACCTGTTGTACAACTCTGTACTCCAAGTGTGTGACTGGCCAGAAAACGTGGACTGCGCAGATCGAGTTATTCCCGCACCCGAAGAAGACAACAACAGTAGTGAAAACGATGGAGGCGACAGTGGAGGTGACAATGGAGGCGGTGGTGGAAATAGTGACCCTAGTGAAGCTCCAGCAATCTGTGCTAAAGAAGGTTCAAACGGTGTCCTGGTTGCTCACGAAAACTGCAATCAATTTTACGTTTGCTCTTATGGCAAACCAGTAGCATTAAGTTGTCCATCCAACCTTTTGTACCAACCATCTACGGAACAGTGTGACTGGCCCCAAAATGTCGACTGTGGTGATAGGAATGTCCCTGATCCAGAGGACAGTGGCAACGGCGGTCCCTGTGCTTGCAACTCTAGAGAAGCACCATCCATTTGCGGCAGAAGCGAATCGAACGGGAAACTGATAGCCCATGAGAACTGCAACCAGTACTACGTTTGTTTCGAAGGTACTCCTGTGTCGCGCATCTGTCCACAGGGTCTGTTCTATGACCCTCATACGGAGCGTTGCCTTTGGCCTGCATCGGTGAACTGTGAGGGTCGAGTTATCTCTTCCAATGCCCTCAACAAGCACTTCCAATCAAGACGAGGATTTTTCTAGTTATTAAATAGTAAATATGTACCTAGATTATTTAAATTGTGACTGAGTTGCCTATAAATTCTCTCAATTATCTATTCTCATGTTACCTGATTATTGTAGAGGCAAGCCTTACCTATGTTAAATTTTACGAATTTTTTATTACTATGGTAATTATTTATATCGAATTATATTATCTCGGCAATGCCGCCTCTATTGTTATTTATTACTAATTAAACTATTAAAAATATATACTTAATCAAATATAATCATGCATTTATTTTCTTGTCACCTTGCAAGTTAGCTAGTTTTTATAATAATTAAACAGCTACGGCCAAAATCTTGGGACCGGACGTAGATATAATTTTCCAGGATAATAATATCCTAGTATATAAATCGATGTGGGAGGTAGTTAATACTGAACCGGCAGGGCGAGACTGCATCACGATTATTGCGAGGTACTGAGGCGTACCAATGGGACTAAATTTCCCAGCAAGGTGGACGCAGTAAATGGCGTGAACGCGCACTTTGTAAATGCAGCTACGTTGTGTGGTGCACCTGCCGCTGACGTAGCCGCAGCGACCCGAGCGCTGGCTGCGGCCCGACTGCCCACCGACCGCTCGCTTAGGCGTAGGCCATTTACAGCGCACAAAGTCCATCGGATACTCACCATTGGTGTGGCAAATAAAAAGTCTAAGGACGCTTATGATATTTCCGTGTCACTGCTGCGTGATGCTGCTGTATCGTTGTCGCCCATACTTTCATGCCTTTACAATATTTGTAGTAGAGAGGGGCAATACTCCTCAACTGTGAAACAAGTTAAAGTGTCCCCTCTTTACAAAGGGAAAGGAAAGCCAGAAGAGATAAACAGCTATAGACCGGTTTCCATCATACCGGGAATAGCCAAAATATATGAACATGGATTGAGTACTCGACTAACAGAGCACTTAACTGTGTCAGTCCCTAAGCGACAGACAGTATGCCTACCGCAGTGGCCGATCCACTACATCGTTGGTAAGGGAGCTGGTCCGTCGGATCCTCGAGGCTCGTGAAGGACTGCAACAGGTTGCGGTAGTGTTCTGCGATCTGTCCAAAGCCTTTGATGTTGCGGACCATAACGTTCTCGCAGCAAAGATGAGATACTATGGGATTCAGGGTCCTGCACTAAAACTACTGACCGATTTTATGACAGATCGGTGTCAGATAGTGGTAGGGGATGGAGGCATAGTTAAATCGCAGCCTTTAAAGACCGTGATCGGAGTAGCACAAGGCTCATCACTATCTAATGTCATGTTCTCCGTCCTGCTGAATGACCTGCCAGAGAACGTCCATGAGGGCCACGTTCTGATGTATGCCGATGACGTTGCTGCAATTGTGACTGCACCAACTGTGGACCAGCTTGAGCAAAAGATGAATGTAGTCGCAAGTGACCTCAGCCGTTGGTTTAATATCAACGGTTTGAGTTTAAACATAAATAAGACCCATTACGTCCATTTCAACCTGTCTGGTCGTGCATATAGACCACTTAGCGTGAAAGTTGGTAATGTCAAAATGGATCAAGTAAAGAGTACAACATTTCTGGGTTTCCAACTGGATAGTGCTCTGACGTGGGAAGTGCACATAGACACACTATGTGAAAAAATAGGTCGCGCTTGCTTTGCACTTTGGCGGGTGTCAGCAATATTGCCCTATAGCATGGTCCGGAACTGCCATTTTGCATCTGTGCACTCTTTACTGCCATATGATATTGAACTGTGGGGACGAGCTTCCGATTCGCAACGCGTCTTCACAATGCAAAAAAAAAGCAGTTCGAGCCATAGCCAGAGTGTCACAAGACACATCTGCACAGCCCCATTTCCGGAACATGAAAATCCTCACTGTGCCCGCCCTAGCGTGTCTTCAGGCGGGGCTTTACGCTAGAGACCACTTGGACGAGTACTCGAGGCTCGGCGATGGTCACAGATACTACACACGGAACAGGCACCGACTGCGGGGTGTGCCGCGGCGGCTGACAAAGACATCTAAACTGGTTCACGTGATGGCGCCAGCAGTCTACAACCGGCTACCGGAAATAATTCGGAACGCACCTTCACGAGGCTCGTTTAAAACCCAATTAAAAACCTGGCTCGTTGAACAATCATTTTACAAATTTGACGATATTTCAATATAATAATTTAACTTGATTTTACTCCAATTTTAATGATAATTAATTAATTTTAATTAATTATTTTTTTTATTTCATATTTATTATTAAACTGTATTTTTTTATAAGCATTAAGTACAATGATGTATATTTACAATATTGATAAGTTTAATTTAATTAATTTTTTGACATGTAACTAAATTGGTACCAATAAATGACTATGACTATGACTATGCCGGCCGGTCCATGCTTAGTACTTAGGGTCCCGTAGATGCACAACTATAGGTAAAGGCTAGTTGCCTGCTATATTTTTATTGCATAAATTAATGATATTCCTTACAAAATAAACAGCAGTGAAAACAAAAATTTAATATTTCAATGACAAAGCTACAAGCATTTTAAAATATAGGTAAAGAAACAGCTCAAACATGCAGTGACGTCAGCTTGGTCCTTCATAGTACCTAATTACTAAACTGTGGTAGCTTTACATACAATCTCTTTGGCATGTGACGTCACATCGCGTGTTTTCATAGTAACTGTGGTGAGGAAGTTCCGCACGACCTCTGTTTTGCGAGAAAGGGACAGGCGATGCACGCTCCAGAAACTTTAAAAGCTTATTACTCCGTGATTTATTTACCGATTTTACTTCTTTATTGCACTCATTTTTAACTTAGCACACGCCTACATCATAAAAGAAAGTAAAAAGCCAAAAGCCATGGTCGATCGCATAAACGACCTTGCAGGCAGTCTCCGAATGGGGCGATGCCAATCTGGTCAAGTTTAATGCTGGTAAGACCCAAGCGTGCATATTCAACGCAATCTCCAACTTTCCAGGATGTGTCAGTACCTGGGTAGTCAGTTGCTGGGTGTTACGCTAACATCCGGTCTCAACTTCGGCGCGTACATCGAGTCCAAGGCTAAATTAGCTGCGAAAAAGCTTGGAATCCTAGGGAAGGTGCGGCAGTATTTCACATCGGGACAGCTCCTAAACCTTTATGTAGCGCAAGTCCGATCCTGTATTCAATACTGTAGCTGTAGCTGTAGGGATGGTTACGTTAAATACCAGCTCGAAGCCTTGGACTCCATCCAGAGACGAGCCAAAAGACTCATTGGTAATGATGCAATGGTGGAAGCTAAGCTCCACAGTTTAGAGCACCGACTTAAAGTTGCCAGTTTATCGCTTTTTATAGACTGCATTTTGGAGAGTGTGCGAAGAAATTACACGGTCTTATTCCTCCATCTCCATTCTTCACCGGACATCAAAGAGCACAAAAACACGACACGCATATATAGTTGAAATTCCATCAACCCGCACTAAGCGTTTTGCTATGCACTTTGTAGTGCGAACAGCCAATGAGTGGAACACCTTGCCGGCGTCCTTATTTCCAGCTAACTATGATCTGGGTGTCTTCAAGTCGAGAGTGAACAGGTATCTTCTAGGCAAACATTTACCATCGTAGACAGCGTCATCACTTTCCATCAGGTGAGACAGTGGTCAAATGCTTAGCCTATCAACAATAAAAAAAACCCCTTCTAAATTTCAAGTCTTCGCATTTAGCGGTTTGGGCTGTACGTTGTCTGTCACCCAGTCAAAACAAAGCCTTTTGTATAATAGAAGATAGAATAATAGCCTCTGTGATGTGGTGGTTAAGGCTAACTCCTAACCTGGAGGCGGCGGGTTTGATTCCCGCGATAGGACATGATTTGTGCACAGGGGAAAAAACACCAGTAGTCTGTGTGTTGTTTGTGGTTTTTTTATGTTTTTTCCATCGTCCTCGTAGTTCCTGGGGTCAACGATTCTAGATACAGGGAATCCTAGTTAGGGTTTAAGATTTATCAAAACTCAATAATTTTATTGCAAATAGGCTATTAATAGCACTGTTACAAGTCAATAATCAGATAAGATATGAAAAAATTATAAAATAAATTATTATACATACTAAGCAAGCATAATAATTATAGGCAACATTACATAGTGCAAATGTTATTTAGCAAGCCTATTACAATACGAGTTTGAAAAAAAAAGAAGTTCTCTATCCTACAACAGGTGCAAGCAATCCGGCACCAAGCAGAATAGAAAACCCCGATCCGTAGCTTCGATTACATTTGCAAAGAAGAAGCTACAAGAAGTGTGACTTTAGTGTAATTTTTTGGTTTATTTTTAAATGTGTTACAATATTTATAATTTGTTACAATAGAGACAACATAATAAAACATACCAACCAATTTTTCGTCCAAAATACCGCAGGGCCTGAAAACGAAAGTTTTCAATCAGTGTGCCAGTGATGACTTATGAAACTGAGACATGGTCTCTTACTGTTGGCCTCATTAGTAAGCTCAAAGTCGCGCAGCGAGCTATGGAAAGAGCTATGCTCACAATGGCGGATACAGGGGGGGGATTTTTGACACAAAAGACCCAAGAGTTCCATACTTTCGATTCAATTTTCCGATTTAATTCAGGTGCAAAGCATAGAAGCCATTAGGCTGAGTAAGATTGACCCTAGCGCACCAGATTTTAGGGGTGGCAAGATTGGGATCCGATGTTTTTTCTATAATTATTTGACGGTGTTTCGTTACGGCTTACAGAGAAAAGTCTACAAAAGATCTTGCCGATGACTTTTCCCTATTTCCTTTCATTAAACTACTAACAATGGAATTC
Organism: Ennomos quercinarius; assembly: GCA_910589525.2. Lineage (NCBI taxonomy): Eukaryota > Metazoa > Arthropoda > Insecta > Lepidoptera > Geometridae > Ennomos > Ennomos quercinarius. The sequence goes on along the minus strand of OU342504.1, from coordinate 11,646,004 downwards.
ATAGTTAAGTTGGGGGCTCCTCTAGGGGATGATTCAGGCGCTGTGTAGCGAATTCTAGTTTTATGCATTTCATAAACAAAAGTAGCCCCTAATTTGACATTTTCAGGGGCTGGATGCTGATTGTCCGAATTTCGTCAACCAAACGGTCCCCTTGCTTTGATAACGTGCTAACGTGCTATTTTTTATTATTGTTTGAGTGTTGTGTTGTGATTTTCATAAATATGGAAGTAGATGGTGACTTGGATCTCATAAATGATGAATGGCCGATAGAGGCTTGAATGAAATGCGAATTATATCAGTGCCGAAGCGATATATTCGTAATGTAAATACACAATTACTTTAACTTAATACAAACCAATTTTTTTTACTACACTACAAGTTTATGTACCCCCCCTTACTACCTGTGTGAACTAATAGTTTTTTTTTAATCATCTTAACTTTTCTATAAATAATAATTATAGTGTAAGATAATGAAAGTGGATTGAATTATGGATATAACGCGGGAACGGGCCTCTCGTAACCATGACAACCGATCGTCCCACCTCGAACCATGGTTACGAGAGGCCCGTTCCCGCGTTATATTATCTATCAAAATTCAAAAGCCGCGTCAAAATCATGTCAAAATGACACCCGAGAAAGTTTTCATAGACAACATGATTGAAATGCACAGATTAGAGAAAAAATATGTGTTGAACTGCCATTTAGTTAGGGGTCTCTCCAGCGATTGTTTATGAAAGTGTAAGAAGAACGATTCAACATTTAACCTCTACGTGAAATTTGAATGATGGATTTTGGGGGTTTGTTCACCCGTTGACTATGAATACCACTGTAAGTATTCCATAGTAAAAGACCCAGTTCGCCGCCCCCAATCAACAGCCAGTAATCGGCCTCTGCCTACACTTTGTATTTAAAGTAAAAAGACAGCGCAATTGCGGAAAATATATTTCACACTCTTTTCACTACCCACTTATAGTCCGACTACTGGTTGGGGGCTAGAAACTGGGTGGTTTGTGTAAAATATCTGAAATAATTTTAAAAAAATCTGGTAGTATTATAGTAGTTGTGAAGGTTTTTAAACCACCACACATTCGAGGTGCAGCCACAAATATTTCAAATTAGTGGGTATGGATATTAAGCATTGTAATACAGTGGAACTAACTGCTAGTCTGCTATAGATCTTTATTGAATTTTTATAAATCGATGTTTCAAAGATAATTTTCGTCCTATATTTGCTCGTTTGTTTTTGTGTTAAGTCAAAATAATGCCCATTAGGTACACTTACTAAACAATAGGTACTAAACACACGCTGCACACTGCTGTTATACTGCTGCTGCTGTGCCGCTGTTTACACTCACTAAACATATTTTTCGGAAATCTCCCAAGATATGTTAAAAAAATTTCGCGCTTGCTTTGCTCACGCTTTTCTTACTAGGAGGTAGCACCTCGTGTTATAATAACGTTCAATTCTACAGTACATCGCGCTGATTTTTCGTGCTCGCTGCGCTCGCGCCTTTGTTTTCCGAGCTTATTCTGTTTTTCAGGTGAGCTTTGAATGTAGATGACAAATATACCCAAAAACGATTTCTTGTGCAATTTCGAGCACATTGTAGGTTATTTTGGCGCTCGCTTCGCTCGCTCTCTTCTTACTAGTATGCACCTCATGTTACAGTTACGTCTGTTTTTACAGTCCACCGCGCGGATTTATCGCGCTCGCTGCGCTCGCGCCATCGTTTTTCATTCATGCTCTGTTTTTCTAATGAGCTTTGATTATGGCTCGCAAATACACCCAAAAACAATTTCTTGTGCAATTTCAAGCATATTATAGGTTGACTTGCACACCACAACCTACATATCCACATATCATCCCAACCCTAGCTCTAGAATCTTGTCAGAATGGTCCCCCCCAAAATGAAATCCTGGATCCGCCCTTGTATGCTCGGTGTTTCCCTGCGAGATATGCTCCGTAACGAGGAGATCCGCAGGAGAACTAAAGTGACCGATATAGCTCTTAGAATTAGCAAGTTAAAATGGCAATGGGCCACATCGCTCGTAGAACTGACAACCGATGGGGAAGAAAGGTTCTCGAGTGGCGACCACGAACCGGAAGACGCAGCGTAGGCGCCCTCACTCGGTGGACCGACGATCTGGTGAAAGCCGCGGGGAGCCGATGGATGCAGGAGGCGAGCAGCTGCTCAAGGTGGCGCGCTCTGGGGGAGGCCTATGTTCAGCAGTGGACGTCTTCAGGTTGATGATGATGATGTATGTAAGTACTTATTTAAAAAATGTATATTTCCCAAGGAACACCCAGGTGGACAAAGAGGTGAGCCGTTGTAAAAAACTTTCCACGGTGTATTTTTCTTTCTCTGTTCTTTTGTTTACTTGGAAAAGTTAACTAATTACTTAAAACTTCAATAATATTCAGTACTATCTATGTGTAATTTATTTAAGGTGACGAGTAGTGCCAGATAAGCAGGCCAAAATCCGTTCAAAGAAACATCAACCTTAACGCCGTAGTCTTAAATATCAACTCAGTCTGCAGCGCGGCGCTTACAACAAAGACAACGCACGAAATGACTGATTTTGGCGGTTTTTAATTAATATCTATTTTTATATAGTATTTTACAAAGTTTTTAAGTCATCGCGACATCTGAATGTTTCTTGGGAATACACTAATTTATTTTTTGTAAAAATATATTCGGTAGAAGCTCAGTAAAATGGGAACATTCAAATTTTTTGAGGGAGGTTTGCTATTTTTTTCTATAGAGCTGTATTTATTAATCTTGTATTTGCGGCCATCACAAACGACTTAATGAAATGAATTACATGATATATTAAATTCAAAGCTCCACGTGTTTTCATTACGCCAGGAAACGTACCAAAACAACACCTTGTTTGCTCTACTCGTCGCCTTAATAGGTAGGGTAGTACACCTATGTGAAACGGCGAATGAAGACAGGCGCTGGAAAACATGTGACGCTCTATGTGGGAGGCTGTTTGTTTTTGCATCCAACAGCTCCCCACGGTTATCGAAAGGAGTTTATACCGCCTTACGGTGAAAACGCCTTGTGTAAACATTTCTTCAACTACTTTTCGATAAACCGATCTTGATGAAACAAATTATAACAAAATGCTCAGGATTCAAAAGTACCCATTACCTATTACAGCTATATAGTTGCATCAAAATTCATGCAGTATTATTTTGCGTGATATTTTTTTTTTTTTTTTTTTTTTATGAGATGAGTGGCAAACAAGCAGGCGGCCCACCTGCTGGTAAGTGGTCACCGCCGCCTATGGACATCTGCAACACCGAAGGCATTGCCGGTGCGTTGCCTACCCTTAGAGAGGACTCTTTTAACACTTTTCTTGAAGCTCCCCATACTGTAGTTATGCGGAAAAACCTCAGGGGGAAGATCGTTCCACATCTTGCAGGTTCGTGGAAGAAACGAGCGCAAGAATCGCGTCGTATGAGATTTCCACGTGTCTACAATATGTGGATGCGCTTTTTCACGTTGCCGAGAAGTTCGATAATAAAATCGAGAAGATGGGATGAGGTTAAAGATTTCTTCAGAGCATTCCCCATGATAATAGCGGTAGAAGAGACTCAGAGAACCGATATCTCGTCGTAGACTTAAAGGCTCTAGCTTGTCGGTGAAATTGGGATCGTTCACAATTCTAACGGCTCTTCGCTGTAGGGAGTCAAGTGGTTGCAGTAAATACTTCGGTGCCCCACTCCAGAGATGAGAGCAGTACTCCATGTGCGGCCGAACCTGGGCTTTGTATAACAAAAGACGTTGGTTCGGCGTGAAGTACCGCTTAGCTCTATTGAGTACACCGAGTTTTTTTGGTAGTAAGAGCGGCCTTGCATTCCAAATGACTCCGAAACTGGACCTCGTTAGTAATGTCTACGCCTAGGATCCCTACACTCTTTGACAAGGTAAGTGGAATACTCTGGAATAGCGGAACTACAGTAAACTGGGACTTTTTAGCGGTAAACACGCACGCTTATGTTTTAGTAGGGTTAAACTTTACAAGATTCTGTACACCCCAATCGGCGACTTGTTTCAGTAAGAGCTCAACCTGAGATACAAGTAATGTTCTGCTTTCCTCAACTTCTGCTCGAGGGGCATTTGCACGACCTGTGTACAGAGCATCACCCGTGCTATCATCCGCATAGCAATGAAGACTGTTGCATTCCAGTAAATCATTAATATGCAGGATGAATAGAGTAGGTGATAGCACAGAACCTTGTGGTAACAAGCATTAATCCACATGCACAACTGCATTAATTCACATGGTCTCGGAAATAGCGCCGTCTACAACGGCTCTAATTCTTCGACCATGCAAAAAATTTCCCACCCACTTGCAAAGCCCCTCGGGCAGGCCATATGTTGGCAGCTTAGCCAGTAGAGCCTTATGCCACACCCGGTCAAATGCTTTGGCGATATCAAGGCTAACAGCAAGGGCCTCACCTCTGCTCTCAACTGCTTCCGCCCATCGGTGAGTGAGATATACAAGAAGATCACCAGCGGAACGTCCCTGGCGAAAGCCATATTGACGATCGCTGATCAATTGGTGATCTTCTAGGTATCCTAGGAGCTGAGTGTTTATTACTCGCTCCATCACCTTGGAGAGCAAAGAGGTGATTGCTATAGGCCTGTAGTTTGACGGGTCGGTACGATCACCCTTCTTAGGGATTGGGTGGACATTGGCTATCTTCCAAGAAGATGGTACAATACCAGTATTATAGGAGAGCGAGAACAAGCGTGTCAGAACGGGAGACAACTCCGGAGCACAACACTTCAACACTAAAGCCGGAATGCCATCTGGCCCACTCGATTTTCGCACATCAAGGGACCACAGTGCCTTCCAAACTGCCCTTTGTGTAATTCGCACCTCTGGCATGGAGCTAGTGCAACAAGGCAAAGTTGGAGGCTCAGCGTCCCCATCGTCAAGAGTGGAGTTGGAGGCAAAAAGAGCGGCTAAGACATTAGCTTTCTCTTTTGCGCTATGGGCCAAGGATTCATCCGACTTCCTCAAAGATGGTAGCGTAGACTGACAGAAGTTACCTTCTGCAGCCTTTGCGAGCGACCAGAACGCCCGGCTTCCAGATGGATATTTAGCCAACTGGTCACCTATTCGGCTAATGTGGTCACACCTTGCTTTGGCAGACACCCTCTTTGTGGTCCTTGAGGCAGCATTGAATGTTTTCTTGTAATCAGATGTTTAAATAAATATAAATAATCATAGAGAGAAACAGGCAAAATTTCTAAATTATTTTGAATTCTGTTTAGTAAACTGTTCAGTATGAAATTAAGTTATTGATTTTTTCGGAACACGCATAATGAGCTTGGCGGTTGTTATAAAATCATACCATCCTTTTAAAAAAAAAGGCCACAGAGTGCTTTGTTATATTCGGAAAGGGGCTAAACGTATAGAATATACGTCCAACTTCCTTGGGCTACACCAACTTCAATTGCCTTAATTTCATACTGAAAAAGCTTAGGTTATCATCTGATTATTTTTCCAGTTATTTGATTTCAAAACCAAACTGGTGAAAATATTTTGATAAAATCGCTATGGAATCAATCTGCAAGTATGTCCTTTCAAATAAAAAGGTATTTTCCAAATCGGTTTGTATAAACGACGGAGATGTGATGTGAAGTAAGAAAAATAAAAAAAAACAACCGAATTAATAACCTCCTCTTTGAAGTTGGCTAAAAAGTGAAACATTGAAATATTTTACATATAAGTAAATAGGGGTTTTTAGCCAGATATCATACCAAAATTAACAAAATGTGATTAAGCAATCACACTATCACACTAATATCATAAAGGTGAAAGTTTGTGTGTATGTTTGTTACTCCTTCACGCTCAAACGGCTGGACGGATTTGGATGAAATTTGGAATATAGATAGCTTATATACTGGATTAAAACATAGGCTACTTTATATTCGCGGGTGAAACCGCGGGGCGCAGCTAGTAATGCAGTATTTGTGATAAATTAGCTGTGAAACGTTTATTCAGGTTTGTATTTATTTATTGCAATAAATGCCGAACCTTCGAGTGGGCATTACAGTTTCCTAATTCGCCAACTCAAAGTCCTAAAACTAGTGAACACAATACAATACAACAATAATCATAAAAGAGAACATAAGTAAAACAATTGTAAACAAGAGTCTTTACTGAATAAGAAATAAAAGCTGCAAAAATAGGCTTTAGCACTTTAATAACGGGATTATGCTTTTTACTATGCACAAATTGCAAAATTCGTGGAACAGACCGTGCCGATATGCGCTCTTGCTAGCATCATTTCCTATAAGACATCCTAGTAGCATGTCTTATGGGAAATAATATCACTATCTCTTTTTCTCTCGTACTTGATTAGGACTTCTCACTCTCACGCTTCGTGACTCTTTTGAGAGTAGCTATAATACTTTAGGTCTGCGGTAATACTGGTGACAGAGATGTAGCTAAAATAAAATGCAACGTTGCTTTTCCTACAGCCTAAACCATCGTCGTTTATTTCAGGTCCAATGTTGCATCAAATAAACTTGTAAACGCTAAGATATAGTTAATTCGCATTTACATTAAGATCTGGTTGAGTAGTCGACGGCGGGCCTCGATGTGCTTGTTGGCAGAAACAGTGCAGCCGGCATCCCTGGGCCAGTCGCACACCTGGAAATCAAAGATGAAAATATCAGTTTAGTAGATAGACTTTTTTAGACTTAAAGACACTTGAAAAAGACATGCAGTTGATAAATCAGCTGCCCTTATGATAAGCGTCCAAAGTGGCGTTCTATGGGCAAGGCCTATGGTCAGCAGTGGAAGTCTTCCCGGCTGATGGTGTGAATGCTCTAGTATTTAGATGCACTCGAAGTTACGTAGTAAAAAGTATTATGATGACGAATAAGGGATTTGCGTGTAGTTGAAAGCGTGTAGGTGGCGACGCTCCTTACAGCCTGTGACCTAACATTTACATAGCGTAACGTGCAGTTAAGTACTGTTATATCAATTATTTACCGATAGTGTTATGCTTGGTAAACGAAAAAGCAAATTATATGAAGCAGTTAAAGTTGTAACAAAACAACTAAACATGACTTACAAACCCAACCAATCATCATCATCATCATCATCAACAGCCTGAAGACGTCCACTGCTGAACATAGGCCTTCCCCAGAGCGCGCCACCTTGAGCGGCTGCTCGCCTCTTGCATCCATCGGCTCCCGCGGCCAATCCCAACCCAACCAATACCAATACTACAGATAATATAATACCTATTACCCAACCTACTTATTTCCATTACTCCCTCAATCACTGTAAGGGAATGTTTATGCTTATTCATAATACAGGTGTTTGCGTCTTGTTTCGTGCAACTGCTAAAGTAGCATGAGCTGTACAAACCGACATATTTCTTCTCGCGAGTGAACGATCACGCGAACGAACGATTTCACTGGGTGGTAGGACTTTTCTGCAAAGTTCGTCTAGGTAGGTACCACCGCTTTGCCAGTTATTCTGCCCCAAGCAGTGGTGTGCAAGCACTACTGTGTTCCGGTTTGAAGGGCATTGTAGCTAGTAAAATTACTGGGCAAATGAGACTTTACGCCCTGATTTCACAGTCTAGTAATGTGATAACTAGACTGTGTGATGTCTCAGGATGAAGTGCGCAGTGCAGTGTCACGCGAAACTTTATTAGTTTAAAGTTCTGAGTGACACTGCAACTGTTATGAGCCGCCGTGTCGCTTAACATCAGGTGAATGAGTAGATATTCACGTCATTCATTAATTTTAAAAAAAGCGCGGGTCCCGTCTAAACCTTTGGTTGCATTTTCATTGTTCAAATTATCGAGGGAAGAGATAATTATGTCAATTTCTACAGCGCATGCTAACCCGTGCTGGATCGTTAAGCTGCACATACTTTCGATTCCCTGCTTCTAAGAATATACAAGATCTTTAAAATTTAATAGTTTATCAAAAAATTACGTTTAAGCCACAACATTCGCCCTATTTACATGTTTAAGCATCATAAAAATAAAACTTTTTTGTAAGTCGCCACCACTCTTTGATTCAAATACATGCATATCCTTTGTCTAAATAATAAATAAATAAATATGTGTGGACATTTCACACAGCGCCATCTAGCCCTAAACTAAGCATAGCTAGTACTGTGGGGACCAGAGTCATCACATCTGTTCATCACACAAATGCTTGTCCTGAGTAGGAATCGAACCCACACCCTACAGTTCAGAAGGCGGAGCTACTACCAACTGAGCTATAGAGCCAGTCTTAAATAATATCTAGCTGTACTATTTGAGTCATCTGATGACCCATGAGATCGATAAAGGCTGGACAGATTCATAAGAAGGCATTAAAAGTTCAAAAGGCATACCTGCAGAACAGGGTTGAAGTGCAAGGTAGCTGGGCACTGCCTGAGCACCTTCTCTCCCCACACGCAATAGTAGAACAGGTTGCAGTCTTCTGCGTTGGGCAGCAGCCAGTGCACATGTGGGTCTACCGGGCAGCCGTTAGGTAGAAAGTCCACCTCCACTTCAGGTTCGGGTTCCGGCTGGGGTTCAGGCTCGGGGCTGATCTCAATCTCGCACTCAGGAGCGTGAGTGGTGGTAGGAGCGGGGGTGGTAGTGGTAGTTGAAGTGGTTGTAGTTGGGGCAGGGGTAGTGGTTGTAGTGGTAGTGGTGGTAGGCGCGGGTGTGGTTGTGGTAGTTGAAGTGGTTGTAGTTGGCGCGGGGGTGGTGGTTGTGGTAGTTGAAGTGGTTGTAGTTGGCACGGGGGTGGTGGTTGTGGTAGTTGAAGTGGTTGTAGTTGGCGCGGGAGTGGTCGTTGTAGTGGTGGTTGTGGTAGGAGCGGGAGTGGTTGTGGTAGTAGTAGTAGTTGGTTCCGGTGTGGTTGGCTCAGGTGTAGTGGGCTCTAAGGTGACGGGTGCAAGGGTGGTCAAGGCTGGATCGTTTCTGTCGGTGCAGTCGACGTTGTGTGGCCAGTCGCACTGCCACGACTCCAGGTTAAAGTAGAGGTCAGAAGGACAGGTATACTCCACGGGCTTGCCAAAGGTGCACTTGTAGAACTTGTGGCAGTCCTCGTGGCGCAGCAGCAGCTCGATCTCCCAGTTGATCTCCTGCTCTGCAGGGCACTCCTCCACTTGCGCGCGCGCCACCGCCACCGATGCCACTAACAACAACACTGAGATACCTGAAACGTTCATATATTTATTATAACACAAAAATCACTACACGATAACTGACAATTATCAAAATTACAACAAATATGTCGTCATCACTGTTTTTATTTCACTTCGTAGCACACTAACCTTTCATCGCGGAATTCAGATGAAAATTGTTGTGCTTCCTTGTGTCGAGTTAAGTTATATACCTGTAGAATAGTAGCCAATCAAGGTACGTTATCGACAAGATGAGTAGCGCCGAAACACTATTTTATCACAATTTTTCTTGCGATTTCGTTATCAAATGTGTTTCTAGATAATAAAACACGTTAATTTAAAAGCTGTGATTACGTTTATACTTAAAATGTTCATACGATTTTATCTGTTGCGTTTGTATCCCAATATATTATACTGTATTCTAATGTCATTTGCCTTTATCATTTAGCAACCGTAGGGTTGAATTGAATTGAATAAAGTTTTATTCAATTAAAGCGAAGGCAATTTAGAAAATTAAAAAATACACTTCTACAATTTTCTTAAATCATTTTTGATATGAGTTAAATAGTTAGGTGTGCTAGATAATGCAACAAAACATAAACCATTATTTAATACCGATAAATTGAATGTAATCTAATAATGTCATTTTCATTAGGAGCTAACCATAAATAGTTAATTGTTATACTAGGCTGTAAAGTTGGTTTTTGGCGAGAGTACTTGAATTGAAACCTGAGCAAGCGAAGGATTCTAGGATTGAACCACGAGCGTAGCGAGTGATTCAAATGAAGAATCCTGAGCGTAGCGAAGGTTTCAAAGGTACGAGACGCAGAAAAACTTTGCTGCCGAGTGCAACACACAACTTTTCACCTCACTACAGCGAGGAAAATGTAAGAAAAACAGCTAAAAGGCTAAGAAAAGATTAGTTTTTAGCTTATTAATTTAGTTATGGGTGGCGGTAACGCTTGACATCAGGTAAACGACTAGCTCGTCACGTGATTCATGGAAAATTGAAGAAAAAGTGTTTTTCATCCATTTTCCATGCAGTCGCAGACAGTGCGATTATTCTAAAAATGAGGTTGGTGAACGAGAAAAAGATGGTATCTTCTAGGAGGTAGTCTGTGGTATTAATGAGTTTTCAGTGGACTGGCGACATCAAGAAGGTTAAATTCGGGCAGATCTGTGATTAAATCCTCAATTCTTAACGAGAAAATTATTGAATAGAAACGTTCGAATTTTAAAAACACTTTCCACGCTAGCGAGCAAAATGCGTTTTTGCGCCCAGATTTTGAAAACAAAGAGAATCTTTCCGAGCTAGTGAGGTGAAAAATAATTTTTCATTACTCATACTCAGAAAGTAGATCTGAAGTTGCCTGAGGAGCGGGTTGAAAATAATACTTTTCAGCTAGGGAGAATCGTTTTCAACTGACAAATGTGAAATTATAAAAAAAAACTGGTTCTATTTTTACATTTCTGTTGAACCATTTTCCAACTTTCTCTACAGCCACTCAATCACAGCGCGATGTAAAATTGAAATAACATCTTTATGTTATTTCAATTTTACATCGCGCTGTAACGTAAAGTAATTTTAAATGACTTGATTATAATTTAGTTTCAACTACTTATTTCTTTAAAATAACATAGATTTGGGCAAATATTTACCATTTTTTCAATGATATCTTTATCATAAAAAAAGTTAAAAATAATGACTGAGGAAAAAAAAACAAAATAGGCGGGAAAGCGGCAATCCGATCTTTATTTGTTTTTTCGAGTTGTAGAATTTTGTTTATACTTCCTTAGCTAATTCATGTTTTTATATTTACTTTCCTTGTATTCGTAATGAAAAGCACAGCGTTTACCTCGGGTTAAAGACTTGTTTGGTCCCTCGAGCTATCCGTCCCGAGTCTAAATAAGTTACTTTCATCCCTAGGGTAACAATGTACTGTAACTAAACTAGACCTAAAAACGAAACTAACACTCTTGGCATTTTTCCCTCCACCAATGGGTTATTTTATGTTTTAAGCATATTTAAGTAGGTTAGTAGTATATATCAGTGTTTTATATTTTAGTTTTATTTACTTTTAGTTATTAGACCATGACAATGAGTCTAAAATTATTGGCTCTACTGCCCAAATATATGTGAATAGGTCAATAAACGCAGCGAGAAGAATGGTCCCTTTGCTATAGGAGACTGTTGGCGCCAGAATGTCGGGAGCCGAGGGCGCCCGCCCGCCTAGCCACCGAGCCTGCAGTCTACGCTTTCTCGCCCGCCCCAAACGATCGTGCGCACGATCTAACTGTAGGGATAAAAATTACACTTGAAAGTGTTTATCATATCTACCCCAGTAAAATCAACAACACTTTCTTTACAATCTTTGCGAGAAAATGATGTTGAAATCTTTAATGTTTATCACACTAATTTCTTGTGTTGCATCCGCCAAATCTTATACTCCACCAGTTGGAAAAACAACAGCAGAAATCAAAAAGTTTTTAGAGGAACGTGAACAAATTTTGTCCAAAGTGAATAAAAGTAAGACGGAGACTCCGGTAAAGATCACAAATTACTCGAAACCCAAGTTTAATCCGGAAGTACATGAGAACGAAGTTCCACCGAAAATAATATCTTTTGAAGTGTAAGTACAATAAAAATGCATTATTGATAACTTATATGTTAATGATTTGCAATCATGATTATAGAATGTTGAATGATTGTATAATGGTACATCCTAAGATTATACCTTTATATAGTTTTGAAGCATACAGAAGTTAACCTATAACAAACGTGGGCCAGGCCATGAGACTATATATTTATTTTTATGGTAGGCATACTAATATTCGTATGACATATCTCCATAGCACGCGTTATATAATACTAGAGACTCCCCCGTGTTTTAACCGTATCTTACCCGCTTTCCCACGGAAACTCTTAATTTTCCAGGATATAAAGTATCCTATGTTGACCCCGGTAGTATAAGCAACTGAAAATTCCGTTTAGGTAGGTATGGAAATGATTGCTACTTTCAATTTATTGTCATTTGATCATATGATTTTTTTTGTCACAGTGATTTCATCTGATATAACGCACAGACTATGGTTTTTCATTTGCCTAATGAATTAGATCAATGGCGACTTGTGGTGCTTTATGAAATGGAACAGAGATATGATTTAAGAACAACCTAGTGAAGTTGCAACCTGCTGTTAAAAAGAAATCTAATTCTTTTGAATCTTTAGGTAAACAAGATCAAAGTTCACCGCTACATCACAGGCACCGATTTTTAATTATTATAGAGAGGTACATTACAGGTCTCAGTTTGTTTACTGAAGCATACGTAAACAATATAACTATGTTTTGATTTTCACCGCTGATGTTACCGATGCTACACCGATTTGGATTCCAAATCGCGATTTGGATTCCAAATCGGTGTATGTATAATTGTATATGCATATCTTGTTCCTTTTCCCTAAATTGTGATGCTTTGTTGTCATTAGGGTCAAAGAATGGGCAGACGAGTTGTGGGACATTCTCTCTAAAATGGAAAAAGGTGTCGTCCGCAGAGACATACTGCTGAAAGGTTTTAGTGATATAAAAATGGAAGTTCGGGATGGTTCCGCAATTGTTAACAAGATGGCTACAGTTGTTGAAGAACTCCTGACGAGGAGAGCTCATGCTGCAGAGGAAATCATGCTGAAAGCTCAAGAGCTAACCCAAAACATAGAATTTAAGGAGTACCTTCCTCGTGAGAGTTACATGTTTGATTCTAGCATTGTAAGTATCTTATAAAGCGAACCTACGTTTCTATTATTTTAATAGAAATGTAGATTTGTTGACACTATTTACAAATACATCGCAGTCTTTTTTTATATATCATTCAGATAGTTTTAGCTACGTTCTGAATTTTTTCGAGACCAGATAGATTAGGGTTTCGCTATGTTTGCGAGGATTTATAGAGCATCAACATTGTTAACGACACGGACAGTGTTGTTCACACATCACTCATGGTTTTAAAGAATTGAGCACATGATTGGTCTAAAGACATACACTGCTTATCGTGTATAGGTTAAGCAGTGGGTGTGGGTGTTGGGTTTGCATATGATTACGTCGGTTGGGATGCGTCTTGGTGGCGAGTGAATGGGGAAACGCTTTTTTCTTTATCAATGACTAGTCTAGCGTTTGAACACAATCTCATCTGATCTGATGTGAAGCGAAGGTGTAGTACGCTTTGTTGATGCCACCCATTTTCTTGATAGGCTTTGCCAGTATTGATAGCATCCGCATGAAAAAGGGTGGTCCTATTAGGGATACTACAAATTGGGCACGGCCCGTGGCACGAAGCATGCCTGTAAAATAGTCTTTAAGTATATAGGATTGTATGATAGATAAGCGTGTGTCTGAAGAATTATTGCAATGCCCGCAAGCTTTAAGTCACTATTCAATATTCATAGATATCTAGGTTTTCATAAGTTATACCAATTATTTTTAATTGCTTGAATTCGTGTTATGCTTTAACAGTGTAATATGATGTAGGTACTCCAGTGGTGGGTGGAATCTAGGTAATCTACTTAGGATAACCTCAATTTAGAATAATGCCTCAGAAATTGTTTCAGTAAAATATACTGAACTTCAATACTTTTCATTGCGAAAATTCCGTCAAACAAAAATAACACGTAAGGGTACCCACATTCATTAGCTTGTCCTGAAACCTGCCTGACTTACTGTAATAAACATTGTACAGCGGAGTAATAGTTATTTGGTGTTTTGTTGCTTACTATTGAGATTAAAATTGGCAAAGATTAAAACAAGATAAAACCATAACCCTAGGATGTAGGTCTGTGGAGAAAACGCTGTTATGCAGTGTTTTTTAGTAAGGGAGTATTTGATTTCGTACAAGTATTTTTGTCATAAAGTATAGAAACTTGTTATGATTTTATTCCAGTGTACAAGCACAACTATAAGTTTTTGGTGGTTTTGGGATCTGAAAGGTTTATACCCGAAAACGTTTTTAGAAAAAGAAACTAAAAAGTACAATCACGGACAAAAGTTACTCAGCACATCCAAAGGTCCTAACACCATGACTAATATTATGAAAATATAATTGTTTCGCCAACTTTCGACTCTGATTGTATCTGGGTAACTGACCAACATAGAAAAAAATTAAAACTGATGACTCAAACAGTTGCAATATTTTTTATATCATAGGTACCTTATACTACCTTGGCTATTTACTTTTAATCGGCCTTTAAGCCTTAGGCCGGAAGATGCAGCGTAGGCCGGCCCCCCACTAGGTAGCCCGAAGATCTGGTGAAAGATGCGGGGAGGCGATGGATGCAGGAGGCGAGCAGCTGCTTAAAGTGGCCCTCTCTGGGGCAAGCCTATGTTCAGCAGTGGACGTCTTCAGGCTGTTGATGATGATGATGAGGCCTTTCAAATTGGCGGTCTTATCACATTACAGTAAATGCATTCCTTTCTAGGATTTGGATCAAATTAAACAGACATTAGAGGTCGTCAACCCTAAAAAGTACCCATATGTCAGCTTGCCTCTGACCTGCCGCAGCACCGACAAAGTGCGTCTCAGTCCAAGCAAACACTTCGACGCAAATGTGTCTCTCGACAAAACTAGCGTCCACGTAGCGGCAGAAGTTTTTGATTGTGGTGAGGATATACTTCTTCTATACTTTGTAAACACGAGAGTAATATATCATAGAAACTCCTATCACAGTATTAATGTTAGCATTACGTGTTTCCCATCCATTTAGATGACATTTTTTCATCAGACAATGTTAACCATATTAGCATAAGAGCCAAATCATGGTGCGTTTAGGATTATAATTTCCTTTTTTAAAAAGGGAGTTAAACCGACTTCCGTCGCCTCAATTTCATAGAGAAATACTTGTATGATATTATCATCTACATATTTTTCAGTTATTTTGATTTAAAAATCAAACTACTGAACTGATATTGATCAAGTTTCTATGCTTAAGACCAACTCGAAAGATATGTCCTTTCAAATAAAAAAAGAATTTTCTAAATCGGCTAATAAATGACTGAGATCTGAGGTAGCCAACTTAAAAATAAAAATACAACTGAATTGAGAATCTTCTCTTTTTAGGGTTCCGTACCCAAAGGGTAAAACGGACCCTAATTACTAAGGCTCCACTGTCTGTCCGTCTGTCACCAGGCTGTATCTTATGAACCGTGATAGTTAGACAGTTGATGTATTTCTGTTGCCGCTATAACAAACACTAAAAAATAGAATAAAATAAATATTTAAAGGGCTCCCATACAACAAACGTCATTTTTTTTGTGTACATAATGGTACGGAACCCTTCATGCATGAGTCCGACTCGCACTTGGCCAGTTATTTATTGAAGTCTGCTGAAAATTCCTACGAGCTTTATTCACTCGATATTAAAATCGACTGCTCTTTATAATTTTTATTTCTTACATTAAAACGTCAACGCAATGAAGAAATCCATCAAAAAATAGAAAGTAATAAAATACATAAAGAACTTAAAAAACAAATTGCAGATTTTCTTGTGAAGAAACACCTGGATTGGTCAGACAAACTGCTTTCGACATTTCAAAAAAACTACGCTCTTGACGCAACGACGCACTACCAGTACTTCTGCAGTGCGAAAGGCTTCTTGAGACATTACCCAGGTAGAGAAGTGTATTTATTCCTTGAACTAACTTCAAAGTATATCTTCACATTCATACATTTTATGGGATCATCGTATTTAAAATCGAAATTCAAAATCTGGCAACATAGTTATGCCATGTTATACAAACTAATTTGGCAGATATGATTAAATTCTGAAAAAAAAAAACACCCAAGTTGTAGAGCTTCAAAAGCAGCTTTTGTATCTATATCTACCTCACAAAATGCAACTGATTCATTTAATTTAAATTTGATCTAAAACGCATTGTCAAATTTTTTTTTAACTGTATAATGCAAGTTTCCTTACTTTAATGGAGATATATAAATATATTTTTATGTGAAATATGACGTGACGAGCGAGTCGTTCGCCTGGTGTTAAGCGTCACGGCTGCCCATAATAGATTGCAGTGTCACTCGGAACTCTAAAGTATAAAGTTTTACGTGACGCTGTATTGCGCACGTCATCCTGAGACATCACACGGTCCAGTAATATGATTACCTACTAGACCGTGAGATCAGAACGTAAGGTCTCAATTGCCCAGTAATTTCACAACAACAATGCCTTCACACCGGAACACAGTAGTGCTTGCACACTGCTGCTTGGCGGCAGAATAACTGGCAAAGCGGTGGTACCTACCTAGACAAATCCTACCACCTAGTAAATAAATAAATAACCATAATAATAATATTTCTGATCGCTTGCACTATTACTATATTCCCTGCAGCGGCGCTCTGGAGCAGCATGTTCAAACTGCCGTATGACAGCGAGACTGACATCTACGACTGCCGCCTGCGACCGTGGTACGTGAGCGCTGGAGGAGCGCCAAGAGACGTCCTCATCCTTCTAGACGCTTCTGGATCCATGACTAACTCTTCAAACTTGCTGATCGGGGAGCAGTTCACCTTGGCACTTCTCAGTGCGCTCACTGATGATGACTACGTGAACGTGCTGCGGTTTAACGTCCAAGTGGAGTCTCCCATCAGCTGCTTCAACGATAAGCTTGTACCGGTGAGCTTTTCACATAATTTACGAAGCATTACTTATTTATTGTTTCACGTTTTTATGCGCCCCCACTAAGTGGACCGACGATCTGGTGAAAACCACGGGGAGCCGATGGATACAGGAGGCGAGCAGCCACTCAAAGTGGTACTCTCTTGGGGAGGCATCTGTTCAGCAGTGGAGGTCTTCAGGCTGTTGATGATGATGATGATGATGATGCTTTTATGCAATTAAGATGATGACATGACGAGATCAGCTATACTTTTACCGTTAGTGGTAAACGCCACTTTTTATGTTAAAGGGTGCAAAAAAGCATACTATATATACCTAATGGGATAACGGCGATAACCGTAGCCTAAGCTGGACCCTTCACTGGAGGTGTTACTTATGAGTGGTTTACCCTGTACGACTTTTTACCCCTCCTTTTATCGTCCCAATAGAACTAAATTATAAATTCAGTAATTTTTGCATAGGCATACAAAACACCGTTTTATTAGAGTCATGCTCACACAACTCGTACAATTGGTAGAAACCTGACCATAGAACTATTTTCCAGGCGAACCACATAAACTCGGCGGCCATGATAGCAGCGCTGAAGCCGTACCGGTTCATAAACACAACCTGGATGGAGGACGTACTGGAGTACTCAGTGCGGCTGCTGCAGGAGCAGCGCAACTCTAGGTCCCGGCCGCGCGCCTGCCAGCAAGCCATCGTGCTGCTCACGGACAGCGTCTATGAGAACTACACTGAGAAGATGCGACGACTCGACCCGCACAATCGCATAAGGTATATATATAAATGCTCTCATATTCCGAAAGCAGCAAGGTTTACATCATCATCATCAACAGCCCGAATACGTCCACGGCTGAACTTAGTCCTACCCCACAGAGCACCACTTTGAGCTGCTGCTCGCCTCTTGCATCCATCGGCTCCCCGCGGTTATCACCAGATCGTCGCAGCAAGGTTGTAATGAAACTGAAGAATTTGCCTGCAGTCAAATTCCGAAAGTTATTTGCATATATTGCGGCATTGAAAACTTCCACACATACTTTTTCACGTAGGTACGTTCGCTGTGCTTTTACTGTGGAAAATACCAATAGATGAGCTTATCTATCAAGTACCTATAAACATATTACCAGTAGGCAACAATATTTCGTTTATACCTAACTTCTTCAGGTTATTTATACTGTGGCTGCACGATCCGTTTGGTCTCCGCGACTACACGCGCGCCTACGCAGACTACATGACGTGCGACCGCGACGGATACTACGCCGAGCTGATCACACACGCTGACGTCACGGAACAAGTCATGCGGATCCTGAGGATCCTGGAGAGGCCTCTTGTGCTGCAGAGGAAGGAGATGATCAAGGTGTACAGCGACGTCTATGCTCATGTTGAGGTATGGAACCTAA
The DNA here is from genome assembly GCA_910589525.2 of Ennomos quercinarius. Classification (NCBI taxonomy): domain Eukaryota; kingdom Metazoa; phylum Arthropoda; class Insecta; order Lepidoptera; family Geometridae; genus Ennomos; species Ennomos quercinarius. The sequence continues at coordinate 11,627,771 of OU342504.1, read as the reverse complement.
CCTAACGTCATTCGCACCTCAAATTGACTAGCCTGATAGCTCAGTAGCTCTGCCTTCTGAACTGTAGGCTGTGGGTTCGATTCCCATACAGGACAAACATTTGTGTGATGAACATCGATGTGCGACAATCTCGACCAAGTATCTCTTATGGGGACGTTGTTGCTGATATTAGATTTATTATAGTTTGATATTCAATATGAAAGTATTAACCTAGGGTTCGTGGTCCATGATTGTCTCCATAGAATGTTATAAGAGAGCATTTGAATAAGATAAAGTCACTCACCGAAACCATTGAAACTAAAATTATACGTAGTTTGCTTCGCCTTTATTGTGTATGCCGTTATAGTAGGATTGTTTACTTGTATTTCATAGTGAACTTCTCATAATCTCTCCCATGTGATCGCATATAACGCCTGTAATTATAAAACCACAAGGAGCACAAAACGAACTGTAACACGTAAGTAAACTTTAATGTTGATGGATATTTAACCAAGCCCACGCGCTCTCAGACCATACGTCTTCAAGCCAGTCGCTTAGCCCATCTCATGACTGTCGACGTGGTATCTCTACCACACTTAACTGCCCACAAACTAGGGCCTGCACTTTCAACCGCACCATTACTATTAATTTATCACCGCAGATGGGGCTTATCGAGGTTAGATATGCATATTTAACTAAGCCGGCGCCTTCATTAGACCATAGCCCCACAGCCATAGCCTTCCAGCCAACCGCATACGCCCATCCCGCCGACGTGGCAAATGTAAGTCCCTCTACGTGTCACCATGCTAGCTGGCACACTACCGAGGGGATACCTACACCTGCACAAGTTCGTCGATCATATGTGTTCATCACTACACTGCGATCTCAGACCTCGGCTGAGACCGCTACCAAATTGTACTAGAAATGATATCAATTAATCATAGAAAACATTGTCTACCTACGATTACAGCTCGTATGTACTCACGGTTCATGGTATCACATCAATAGGTATTATTGCTTTCCTTATTTCTTTTAATTATGTAATTTTCTGTATTTTCAGTTTATATTTTATGACATTTAAATAGACAAACCGCGAATGACAGACTTCGCAATCCAATTTTGAACTTAATATTGTATTGCCATATTTTATCTATGTAATATTTGAAATCGCGATGCTGCCCGTCGCGACAAGCCTGATAGCTCAGTAGCTCTGCCTTCTGAACTGTAGGCTGTGGGTTCGATTCCCATACAGGACAAACATTTGTGTGATGAACATCGATGTTTTTCTGTGTCTGGGTGTTATATTGTATTCTATGTATGTATTTACAAAACAAAAAAGTATCTAAGTATTGTATCAGTTTTCTGGTGCCCATAGTACAAGCTATGCTTAGTTTGGGGCTAGATGGCGCTGTGTGAAATGTCCACACATATTTATTAAATCAACGACCGTATTAGGAAACAACGCGGGCAATTGCCAAGTAATGTAAGCCAGTCACAGCATTCAGAGTATGTAGACTAGCTATTTTAGCCCTGTATATTGAAACTTAAAATATGTTTTTGATTAATCTAGCTACGCTTTGGAATCCCATATCTTAACACGATTCCAGAGCTAACGAAACATAGTTTTAGTACTGTAGAATAGGAAATTATTTTTATTCACGAGAAATAAGATATAAGTGACAAAGATCATACTTATGTAAAGCCTTCTTCGTTGATCATAATATAAATGATCACATATATCGCTCTCAGGACCCCAGACGTGGCGAACAGCTGTGGAGAAGCAAAGAGAGCGCGGAGCAAGCTAACCGATACCGCCGATTGAGGCGTAATAAGGCGCAGCTGCTCAGCCCTGCACAGCTTTATAAGGATTATATGCACCAATACAGTCTGGTATAAACTGTTTAATTCTCAATCTTAGATATACTTGAAAAGAATTTATGAATATTAAATTGTTTTTCTTATTTTTATTGTATTGTTAGTAACGACAAAATTCTAGGTCTGTGGCATTGTTTGCAGGATAAATATGGATATTATTACGAAGACCCGGATATAAATTACAGATTACAAATAAGTGTTTCAGTTCCCGTGTATGACCACACTACAACGGAAGTACGTATCTCCCTATATTTCTGCCTTCTCCCTTGATTCGAATTTCTATTATTTATTTAATTTGTATTCATTTTCAGAATATTACCATCCAGCTCGAAGAGGTAAGGCACCGGCTGAAACTTGGTCTCTCAAGTATGTTCTATAAAATCAAAGATTATAAACCCCGTTGATAGCTCGTGAACACAATTCCTCGTACAAACACAACTCACCTGCGCGGGCGGGGGGCGAGGTAACAAAACGAAACCAAGTCATACGATATTACAAAGAACAGAGCAGGATGGAGCAAAAGACATCAACGGGTTCCCGTGATTTATTAGAAATTCATAGTATTTATTAGAAATTAGTGGTTGAAATACACCACTAATTTTCGTATGAGGGGAAATTGTATCATTGGTCAACTGGATTGCGCAATGCATAAAACCGATAATTTGGACAAGCAGTTGCACAATTCAACGTGCGTTAAAAATCAGTATGAGCAACCTTGACTCGTGGTTGATTTGTGAGACCTACATTTGTGTACACATAGTTTAAGCTACAATCCAGAACAGATTTGTTTGTATATTTACCTATTTGGAATAAGTCGTTGATTGTAATTTGTTTTGTGTACCTATATATAAATAAATAAATAAATAAATTTAATCACAAATGAAACTGAAAAATCGACGATTTCATCGCAAATTTTCTCTCTTGCAGGAAAAACAAAGGAACTCGACTAGAACGGTAATGTCTATTCTGTGTCCGTAATAAAAACGTACACACTTATTACGATTTAAATTATAACTTATTAACTCATAGTTACGTGCATTAAAAATATTCTACTCATTTCAGTATCCAGTAAATCGCCTTTTAGGCGTAGCCGGCGTGGACATACCCATCGATCACTTGAAATTGCTTCTGCCTTATCATCAGGTAAACACTTCATTGACATTATGATAACGGTTCATAGATTTAATGGAACCTCGGTAGGTACGCAACGGGTCATGTTTTTGAAAGCTTAAATGTACTTATTTTGAACATTTTATATATTGAAGGCTTATCATCTCGCGTCTTCGTAGGTATAAAGCATTTCTAACAATCCACAATACTAATCAAATCTACAGAAGGAGAATACATTCGTAGAGTTACCCGGCATCCTCGTCACCTGGTGCTTCGTATTTTATACACCATCAACAGCCTGTAGACGTCCACTGCTGAACACAAGCCTCCCCCACAATGTGCAAAGAAAGAAGAAGAAGACGCGGCTGCTCGCCTCTTGCATCCATCGGCTCTCCGTGGTTTTCACCAGATCGTCGGTCCACCGAGAGGGAGGCCGGCCTACGCTGCGTCTTCCGGTTCGTGGTTGCCACTCGAGAACCTTTCTTCCCCATCGGTTGTCAGTTCTACGACCGATGTGGCCTGCCCAATGCCCATACATTTTATACATAGGTACTTACATAGAATGTCAAATAGTACGTAGGTAATAGATAAAATGTCCCGCTTGTGGTTAAATTTTTAGACGTAAATATGTAGTTTGTGAACTTTTGTTTTGACTGTAGCCTCTTTGGTGTGGTGGTTGAGCAGGTCAGCTCATAACTCGGAAGCGGCGGGTTCGATCTCCGTGACAGAGGAAGTATTTGGGCACAGGAAAAAACCGCTTCAACTACTAATACGCATAAAAAAATTACTTGTTCTGTGTCTGGAAGTTGTGGGACCATGTTCTTCGTAGTTCCTGGGGCCCCAGATAGAGGGAATCCTAGTTAGGATCTAGGATCTATGTATGTAATCGATGGGCGTTATTTATTCATTTATTTTTGTCCACTTATCCCCATTATAAGCTAAAAGGAAAATCATATTTATAATTATAAGCTACAAGGTAAATAAATGATGAAAATTCTTGAACTAATCTGCGGTATGCCGTGATTAAGCAAAAACACGTCGATACTCGTTCCAAAGAGCCCAGCAACCCTGCCTGTTGGACTCTTTGGAACGAGTATCTTAAGGCGATGGGTAGACCAAACAAGGTGTTTTTGGAATGTTTCCTGGCGTAATTAAAACATGTGGAGCTTTGAATTCAATATATCATGTAATTCATTTCATTAAGTCGTTTGTGATGACCGCAAATACAAGATTAATAAATATAGCTTTATTGGAAAAAATCGCAAACCTCCCTCAAAAAATTTGAGTGTTCCCATTTTACTGAGCTTCTACCAAATATATATTTTTTAAAAATTAGTGTATTCCCAACAAAGAATTAGATGTCGTGTTGACTTAATAACTTTGAAAAATACTATATAGAAATAGATATTAATTAAAAACCGTCAAAATCAGTTATTTCGTGCGTTGTCTTTGTCGTAAGCGCCGCGCTGAAGTGCAGTCTGATTTGATATTTAAGACTACGTTTTTAAGGTTGATGTTTCCTTAAACGGATTTGGACCTGCTTATCTAGCTCTACCCGTCACCTTAATAAGTATATTACTAGTATAAACTTGTTCTATAGATAAATAGGGTTATTTATAGAAAAGTTTTAAATTGAATACAATACAAATAATTTCTTCGAAAGTGATTAAGTAAAATGCAAATAACTACATAATCCCTGTTATTTAGAATCGACGAAAAAAACTCGATAAAAATATTTGTTTCAACAATAACGTGGCTAAATCAGTTAATCCGGCGGATTAAGAATTTACATTTATGATATGACGTATGACTGTAGGCGTGTATTTTTGGTATTAAATGCCTAGCTCTATTTATAAATACATCCTTAAAATAATATCACATCAAAAGGTACTCCTAACTTTTACATCTATCAAAGACCGTGAAAATCTCCGTTTCTGCTTCACCTTCGGGATTGGACAAAACTAGTGCAAATCACATCACACTAATATTATAAAGGCGAACGTTTGTGCGTATGTGTGTATGTTTGTTACTCTTTCACGCTGTAACAGCTGGACGGATTTGGATGAAATTTGGTATGGAGGTAACTTATACCCTGGATTAAAACATAGGCTACTTTTTATCCCAAAAACGGGAACGGTTCCTGTAGGAAGGCGGGTGGAACCGCGGGGCGCTGCTAGTATACGATAAACTAAGGGTGGGTCTTTTGACCCGTAGGTAACTAGTAAGAGAAACGGAGGCTTTTTAGTATATTTCCATTTCTTAACAAATGGTACATATACGTCTCATGAATAGAAGAATATGATAAAAAACTAAATTTCGAATGAAAGTTGTTCTTCTTCTTCGTTTAGTTGTTTTTGAATCATAGACTGATTGGTATCTAAGCGTCTTTTTTTTCTTTAAGGTGGAACGTTACACTAGCGCGGCAAATTCAGATTTTCTTGCGTTCTTTTGCCCATAACAGCTTAATTGCTCAACGTGATTACATGAAAACAAATTTTGCGCAAATAAATATATTGTATCAATAAATTACAATTAAAAGTATCACCTACATATCATTGGTTTAGCGACAAATGGCAATAGTCTGAAAAACTAAAACGAAACACACTAATATTATAAAGGCGAACGTTTGTGCGTATGTGTGTATGTTTGTTACTCTTTCACGCTGTAACAGCTGGACGGATTTGGATGAAATTTGGTATGGAGGTAACTTATACCCTGGATTAAAACATAGGCTACTTTTTATCCCAAAAACGGGAACGGTTCCTGTAGGAAGGCGGGTGGAACCGCGGGGCGCTGCTAGTATACGATAAACTAAGGGTGGGTCTTTTGACCCGTAGGTAACTAGTAAGAGAAACGGAGGCTTTTTAGTATATTTCCATTTCTTAACAAATGGTACATATACGTCTCATGAATAGAAGAATATGATAAAAAACTAAATTTCGAATGAAAGTTGTTCTTCTTCTTCGTTTAGTTGTTTTTGAATCATAGACTGATTGGTATCTAAGCGTCTTTTTTTTCTTTAAGGTGGAACGTTACACTAGCGCGGCAAATTCAGATTTTCTTGCGTTCTTTTGCCCATAACAGCTTAATTGCTCAACGTGATTACATGAAAACAAATTTTGCGCAAATAAATATATTGTATCAATAAATTACAATTAAAAGTATCACCTACATATCATTGGTTTAGCGACAAATGGCAATAGTCTGAAAAACTAAAACGAAATTTGTTTATTGCCATTTGTCGCTAAACCAGTAATATCTAGGAGATACTTTTAATCGTAATTTGTTGATACATTCTATTTATTTCCGCAAAATTAGTTTTCATGTAATCACGTTGAGTAATTAAGCTATTATTGGCAAAAGAACGCAAGAAAATTTAAATTTGCCACGCTGAGGTAACGTTCCCCCTTAAATGGCTCTGTGCGCTCGACGCTCGGACTGTCATCTCAATATTGTGGTTCTATAGCGAGCGGTGACATGTCCCCGGCCTTGGAAGCGCCGGCTTCCAACGATGACGTTTCAGGTGGTGGAATATCTAAATTCTGGTTGCAGCGGCAACGGGCATATTTTAAAAGAATTCATCCGTCTCCATAAAAAAATAGCTGTTTTAACCATTGGTTACCTTAACTATGGATTAAAAAAACTCATCCTTAGTCACGTGTTTGTCGCAGGGGGCTCCCCAGAATAATGTATGCTAAAATTAGTTTCGATAATCCAACTTCGCTTAATTAGTTATTATTTATCTTACCACTAATACCAATTCAATGTAAAACGTGCAAATTCGATATTATCAATACACCGTCCGTATTGATAATATCGAATTTGCACGTTTTTTTGTCACGATAATCCGGGTGGATTAAGATTATGTTACAGACTAACATTTGTAGGTATTGTCTTCAGTGTTATTAAACCCTCGCCAGGATATGAAACTGATTGAATGGTTATCGAACGGTACGTCATTTGTTTTTGTTATGATAAAACTTAAACTAACATGCCATCATGTTGAAGTGTGGCGTGTAGACGTATGCTTAGCGGCAAAGATTATAAAGCCCGTTGATAGCTCGTGAACATAATTTCTGGTACAAACACGACTCACCTGCGCGGACAGAGGGCGAGGTAACAAAACGAGACAAAGCTATACGAAATTACAAAGGACAGAGCAGGATGGAACAAAAGACACCAACGGGTTCCCGTGATTTGTTAGAAAATAGTAGTTGAAATACGCTACTAATTTTCGTATGAGGGGAAGTTGTCTCATTGGTCAACTGGATTTATAGTCAATGCTTAGCGGTATGCTCTACTGGCTACGCCGTAGCGGAACCGTAGCAGCGTAGCAATGGGGCTAAGTTAGAACCAAAATATTCACTTCGTATATTATCGGATAAGTCAAGATCTTAAAATGGTGTAGTGTCCTAGGTGGTAGGACTTTTCTGCAAAGTTCATCTAGGTAGGTACCACCGCTTTGCCCGTTATTCTGCCGCCAAGCAGTAGTGTGCAAGCACTACTGTGTTCCGGTTTGAAGGGCACTGTAGCTAGTGAAATTACTGGGCAAATGAGACTTTACGAACTGATCTCACAGCCTAAAATTTTTTTAGACTGTGTGATGTCTCAGGATGACGTACGCAGTGCGCAGTGTTACGCGAAACTTTAATTTAGCGTTCCGAGTGACACTGCAATCTGTTATGGGCGGTCGTGTCGCTTAACACCAGGCGAATGATTAGCTTGTCACGTCATTCGTTTACTAAAAAAAATAGTAATTATGTAGTGACAAAAATGTATTCTTGTTATTTTAGTATACATCCACATCTGGTAGTGGGCTGGAGCATTTGGACTGTCTATAAACCATAGCGGCTAGTATACAGTCCAAATGTTCTTTGGAGTAGATAGTGTAGCTAGTAGCTTTTAGTACATAGCATAGTTTTATTATTATAGTAGTTAGTTTAAGGAATCACATCACATCACATCACACTTCACACTAATATTATAAAGGCGAAAGTTACTGTTATAAATACATCCTTAAAATAATATCACATCAAAAGGTACTCCTAACTTTTACATCTATCAAAGACCGTGAAAATCTCCGTTTCTGCTTCACCTTCGGGATTGGACAAAACTAGTGCAAATCACATCACACTAATATTATAAAGGCGAACGTATGTGTGTATGTGTGTATGTTTGTTACTCTTTCACGCTCTAACAGCTGGACGGATTTGGATGAAATTTGGTATGGATGTAGCTTATACCCTGGATTAAAACATAGGCTACTTTTTATCCCAAAACGAGAACGGTTCCTGTAGGAACGCGGGTGGAACCGCGGGAGATTGGATCGCCAGCGTTACGAGTGTTCGGACGTGCTTCGTGCACCATTTAATGACGCAAAAGTAGTGTAATTAAGTGATGACGGTTTCGAGTTGAAAATTAGGGAGTTCATATGTGTTTGAGGATTTGTCAAACTGCCGTCACCCCAGGCCGCCTAGTGGCCACCGCGCGTGAGTACCTACATCAAAACAAAAGCAAGTGCACACACACTCACCCGTTGTTGCCCGCATAATCAAGCGGACTCAGCGGCCAGCGCATATTTTCACTGGCCAGCCGGCAGTTGTTGACGGTTGTGTCGTACTGTTTACGACGCTTTTTACGATCGAGTTGAGACTGCTACCACAACTACCTACTCACTCAGTACCTACAGGACGTTTGTGCTGCTGAGAAAAAATGATAGGCAAATTGTGCCATACCCCACCGCAAGACAAAAACTCCGCTCAATCCACGTCGGATACTGACTTTGGCTCGAAAGCGTCATTGGAGAAGACATCGCCTAAGGTTACCCGAACAAAGCGCTCCAAGCGTGGTGTTGGTGAAAACCCAGGTGATGCTTTTACAGGTTTCCAGGCAGAAATGAGAGATATGTTCGCCGCCTTTACGTCTAATTACAACTCTAGACTAGATACTATCGAAAAACGTATTACATCTCAAATAAAAAGTCAGACAGATGACCTTCGATGTACTTATGTCGGTATTGAAAAATCAATAGACCACCTGTCTGGACAAATAACGAGCATTGACTCCAAAATTATGACCTTGGACCAAGAGCGGAAAGAAATGGCGTTATCTATCACACGCCTTGAGGATAAATATGACTCCATTGATCGAGATATCACGAAGACCTGCATTGAAATTAGAGGCGTGCCTAAAAAACAGCGTGAGTCCAAACACGAACTGTACGATCTCATCCAGAATGCCTTCATGTTTTTGGAACAGGAATTTTCGCGCTCAGATGTACGAGATGTATACCGTCTCCCTAGTAAGCAAGACCAGGTCGTATCGACGGTGGTTGCAGAGTTCAACAATACACTTACAAAGACAGACTTCTTGAACAACGTAAAAAAATACAATAGATCACATCCAAGGGAACAAATGCAAGCAAGTATGCTGGGCTTAAAAAATACAAAGAACACAATCTATATATCTGACCACCTGACCCCAAAAATGAGACGTCTTCACTACTTAGCCCGGGAATTTGTAAAAACAGAGGGCTACGCCTACTGCTGGACCGCGAATGGCCGCGTGTTTATTCGCAGACAGGAAGGCCATCCTTATATAAATATCAAGTCCGAAGCCCAATTCGTCTCGCTCAAGACCGCTAAGTGACTGTACGAGATGGAGCACTCCTATTCCTATCAAATAAATTTGTTTGTGTGGGTGCGCACGAATTTCTGTTTTCTTGTTATCCTTATTGTTAAAATGTATGTTACGATATTGGCAAAAATAATCGCACACTCACAGCATTATGATACAACACTAAGCTATTTAAAAAACACCCCACACCATGGAAAATACACGCCCTTTGAAATACCTACTTTCTCTATTTGGAGTACCACCACAGTATATATTATGTATATTATCTATGTATATTATGTACAAACTATAGTTCACCTTGCCAGATTAAATGTTACTATTACTATAATATTATTAATAATTAAACGCCGCCAGCAGAGAATGTATTGCAACAATAACATTCAGAAATATTATTTTCTACCACAAAACTCTTTTGTGTTAATTAATGGTAGGCCCGAACGTCAATATAGGCCAAATAAAACAAACAATTTTACACATAACCATCATAAAACAACAAATTACAATTGTATATTACTCAGTACCCGCAACGTAATAATAATAACATTAATGCGATTCCTAATTCCATTCTGCCAAGTCTGCTTTGTTCGAAAACAACACAATTATTTACCTACAACCTATTTTTATGTCGTATTCTTATTACCACTGTTATTAATATTAATCCAAGTTTTTCTCAGGAAAGGGCAAATTACTACCAGGGTCAGTACCCACCAAGCATTGAAATATTGCCTATACCGACCATCATCAAGCGTCAATCATTATTTTAACCATAATTTATATATTATTGCCCTAAGTAAAAATAATTTGCCGCCACGATTTTGTAATATTTTTCTTAGGATTAGCAAGGAGGGTAACATACCTAGCAAATATTTTGTTTCGCTGATAACAGCCGGTAAGATCATCGATCTGGTTTGGTGCGAAATTGTTAATTTGATACCTTCTTTGTTACTACGCTGTGCTCGCGTTGGAGTAGGTGCAGAAAGAGATATACTTTATACTAAATGTTATAGTAGTATCAGTTTACTACTACAACTTAAATTACGCCGGCATGATATTTATGGACAAATCAGATATTACAACTATGTGCATTTCTATTTTCTCCGTTATATTCTGGTATTGTTTATTATAATAGTGCTACCAAGGTTACCATCATATCCACGTACGTTTGGAAAATATAGTGATGGTGATAATCCATACCTAACAATTATAAATACTTATTGTTCTACCAAATTAGGAACATGTGTTTTGCGTGGTTTTGCACTGAGGCTGTTCTGCAATCACATCTATACCCACCTACCCACTTCTAAAATATACTCGACTATGTGCACGATGCTGTCGGGGCAAAACACAGAGTGCCGGACAACAATCCAGGAAACTACAATAATGTTAAGTATCGTTTTTATTTTTAACGTGTCAAAAATGTACAGCCCCCCTGTACTACTATTAGACATATATACCAAACGTACCAAACGTTACACATCATATATACCAAACGTAGTGAGAATAGATTATTTTTTCCCAGCTATGTCCTATTCCTTTCTCACTCAGTTCTACACCCGCGTTTTCTATGTGGGAATAAGCCTGGTTACATACAGAAAACAGAATATCTCTTATCCCAGCTTTACGATAATGTTTCGAGCTTATGATTTATACTATGCAGTGCAAAATGACCTACGAAAAAAAGTCACTGCACCGGTTTCATTATTTGGTTTCGATACTTTAGAGAACATATATAATTGCTTCGTATTTTTACCTATAAATCGTCATGGATTGTAAACGCATAAATGATGAGTTGGATGACATTTGTATAGTGCCAAGTTTCAAAGTAGACCACCCTGAGATATGTGTGCAGTACTTGGGGAACACTGCTAACAAGTTTACAGTAGTATCTCAGAACATACGTAGCATTAGTAAAAATCTAGACAATCTTCTCATATTTATAAAAAGATTGAACTTTTTACCAGACTTGATTATTTTATCAGAATGCTGGCTTGATGCTTCATTTGCTGGGATAAATATTAGTAACTATAACTGTTTCTTTTCAAAACGCTATCTTAACCAGAATGATGGTATAGTTGTATTTTCAAAAATAGGTATTCAAATTCAAGTAACCGAACCAACATTCCAGGATGCGAACTGTCTACTGTTGGACATAAATAACTCTTCTTTCATGTTCATCTGCTTATATAGATCTCCATCCTTCCATAATATTAGTAATTTTCTAGTTTCTCTTGAGAGAATAATGTCTGACTGTAAAGGAGATTGCTGTGCAATCGTGGGTGATATTAATATTGATATAAAAGAAAGCTCTAGCGATCCTCGTGCAGAGGAATACCTAAATCTTACAGCTCAACATGGTTATATTCCCGGCTATACAAGCCCCACTAGAGGCCCAAATTGCTTAGATCATTTCATTATAAAAACCCGACTCTGTAGTAGGGCGGTGATCTGCTCATCCGATATCACAGACCATGATACAATAGTGCTTTCAATAGACAGAATTCCAGTTAGAACTCAGCCTCACCCAAAGCATAAAAATAAAATAGACTTTGATGGTTTATTGCGGGAACTGAGTAATATTGATTGGGCCATATTCTACCTTCATACCGACGTTAATAAAGCTACAGAAGAGTTAACTAACATCGTTCAAAATGCTATCAAAACACACTCTAAAAGATGTTACCGCAGGCCCTACGATTGTATCACGCCATGGCTTTCGAAATCACTACTTAAGTGTGCAAAACGACGTGATTCCATGCATGCAGTTGTTAGAAAAAACCCAGGAGATCCCAAATTACTAAATGACTATAAGATATATCGTAACACCTGCAACAATGTAATACAAAATGCTAAAAATACGTATGAAAGTAATGAACTGATTAGGAGTAGGGGTAATAGTAAACAGACATGGGATACACTAAAAAGAATATGCAATATAAGTAAGAAAGAATCATCTAGCACTGATCTCTTTAAAAATAACTCCAACCAAAACGAATCTCTTGATTTAGTAAACCATTACTTTACTACAGTGGGGTCAAAACTTGCTGGTGACATTATGGACAATCTAGGGAAAACTGAAAACGACTTGGCAACAGCGGTTAAGACCCTTCCCTCCTTAAGATCTCCCCTTAGATCGTTCTTTTTTGCCCCTACTGATGAATTGGAAGTGATTAAAATAATCGGAGCTCTCAAATCTCGGTCAGCACCTGGACATGATAAAATTAGTAATGAGATTTTAATCAAAGCGAAAGATCTGCTAGCTGGTCCTATTGCATTTTTATGTAATATTAGCTTGGCAAATGGAACGTTTCCAGACAAGTTCAAAATAGCGAATGTCACGCCAATATTTAAAGATGGGGATCCACATGTGGCTTCAAATTATAGGCCAATTTCTCTTTTGAGCTGCATGTCCAAGATTCTGGAAAAAATTGTCAACTCACGTTTACTTGGGTTCCTAGAAAAGTCTAAACTTCTATCGGATCAACAGTTTGGCTTCAGATCCTATAGGTCTACAGAAGACGCTGTCACTAAGTTGAGTGATTTTGTGGCTGGCAAGCTCGATGAAGGCTCTAGATGCGCTGGAGTCTTTCTCGACCTTGCTAAGGCCTTTGATACCGTGTCTCGGCCTATCCTTTTAAATAAGCTAGAGCTTATGGGCGTGCGTGGTATTCCACTGCAATGGTTCTTTTCGTATCTTGACAAACGAACGCAGAGAGTTTGTGTGGGGGATGCAACCAGTGAACTGTCCGAGGTGAAGTTTGGGGTGCCTCAAGGAAGCGTACTAGGTCCTACACTATTTTTAGTGTATATAAATGATCTGTGCTCGCTCAGTCTTCATCAAGGCCAAATTTTCACATTTGCTGATGACACTGCGATCATATTCTATGGTCATAACTGGGAGGTTTTGAACAAAATCTGCCAAACAGGTGTAGATAAGGTAGGAGCCTGGCTACAGAATCACCTTCTGACACTCAACGCCACTAAGACTAAACTGGTTGCTTTCAGTGCATCTCAGCGAACAGCGCCAAAACAACCTCTAGTTGTTAAACTTCACAAGTGCCAAGATAATGCTAGGGTCACCTGCGGGTGTACAATATTGGAGAGAGTGTGTTCCCTTAAATACCTAGGAGTCATCATAGATGAACATCTTTCCTGGGAAACACACATAAATACACTCGCTAGCAGAGTCAGAAAACTTATGTTCATATTTAAGAGATTAAGAGCTGTAGCTGATGCTGATGTGCTAAGGCTTGTCTACTCATCAATATGTCAATCGATTCTATGCTACTGTGTTGTGGCATGGGGTGGAGCCTATAAAACTTATCTACTGAAGCTAGAAAGGGCACAACGTGCTGTTCTCAAGGTTGCATATCGGAAGCCATTTCTTTACCCTACATATGATCTATACAATGAGTGTAGACACCTAAGAGTTAGACAGCTTTATTTGTTATCAGTAATCCTCAGGTTTCATAAAATAGCACCCTTGAAAGTTATTATCTGTCACCGTCATATCCGATGGAAAGTACCGATCAGACACACAGAATCCTACCGTCGATCATATAACTGGATAGCACCTTATCTATACACAAAAGTTAATAGACAGATAAACATATTTCCGTTGACGAAAAGGAAATGTAAAAGTACTTTGCAGAAATGGCTACTAGATATGACCTACGAAGAGAGTGAGCAGATATTACAGATAGACAAATGATTTCATGTTGTTATTGTTAATGTATTTTATTTTATTTTATATATATGTATATATATATTAGGTACGTACATTTATTAGACACATATTAACTTTGGCTTATACTACTACTATTATTTCATTATCTTTTACTCGAAAACAATACAATACAAAACAAATTTCTTACAATCATGTTGGTATTTGGTTTCTTACATTAGTCTCACATAAGTAGTTCTTTACAATCACTCGTAACATAATATAGCTTTCACAATCATTCATTTCTGCAGTCTTAATCAATCACTCATACAGTTTCTACAATCATGCGTCAGACTCTAAAACTACTAATTTTTGCCATTGTGTTATCTTAATATCTATTTTGGTTTTAATTTTCACCGAACACTTTGTAACGTTCCAACAATTTGATATACAAATGTTTGTAAAACTGGTCTCCACAACACAGGGAATCCTAGTGTGGAGATCAGGGCTCGAATAACGATATCTACTACAACTATGTTTTTTTTTTCTTTGTTTTGTTTAATTTTATTTGTAATTAAGAAAGGATGATATTGTTATCGATTGCCTTTGGTTGCTGAATAAATATTATTATTATTATTATTATTATTATTATAATGCCCACATCTTGCAATACTTTTATATTCGGCATATCATTGGTAACCTTTAGCGAATTTTACACTATATTTTTGTAGGTAATATTTTGGATGAGCTTCTGCAATATCGCACCTGTTTTTTTTTAATAAATATGATTAGACATTTCACACAGCGCCATCTAGCCCCAAACTAAGCATAGCTTGTACTGTGGGAACCAGATAACTGACACAGTACTTAGATACTTTTTTTTGTTTGTAAATGCATACATAGAATACAATATAACACCCAAACACAGAACAAACACCAATGTACATCACACAAATGTTTGTCCTGAGTGGGAATCGAACCCACAACCTATAGTTCAAAAGGCAGAACTACTACCAACTGAGCTAACCGGCCAGTTAGATTTTATTGAACTTTTGTTCATTTTGATTGCAGCTTGGAGGTGGTGGATCACTCTTCATCTTAGATCACCGCGGCAACATTGTTTTACATGACAACATCAAGGCTACGGTTAGTACTCAATTTTTATTCAGTTTTCAATATGCAGGCAATTTATCTGTAATTTGGCTACATATTCAACTTGTATGATTCATTGGAAGTTGAAATGTCAATGGGCAGGCCACATCGCTCGTAGAACTGACAACCGATGGGGAAGAAAGGTTCACGAACCGGAAGACGCAGCGTAGGCCGGCCCCACTCGGTGGACCGACGATCTGGTGAAAGCCGTAGGAAGCCGATAGATGCAGGAGACAAGCAGCCGCTCAAGGTGTCGCGCTCTGGGTGAGGCCTATGTTCAGCAGTGGACGTCTTCAGGCTGTTGATGATGACGATGATTCATTTTGTATAGGTACATGGGACAATGTACGTGACTATTTCGAAATAACATAAGTATTACAATAACCATAAATAAAGTACTATATTAACTACAGCTTTTATTAATCGCTAACAGTTTGACGGCGACATCCTAAGACCTGGGTACAGGACTGTAGACTTCCTGGATGTAGAGCAACCAGCAGTTGACCACGACCCCAGAAGCTATCCCAGAGATTGGCTGAAGGTAACCATAATCAGAAATTCGATGACAACGCACTTTTTTTTATAGATACTTTATTGCACAAAAATAAAAGATGTAGGGATCAACTTCATGCTAACTAACATTTCAAGCAGCATTTTAATTTCTTAATTACTAAGTTCCACAAAAATCAAAATTAAAAAAAATATATTGCAAATAGGCTATTTTTAGTACTTTTACAAGTCAAAATGATATTAGATACTTAAAATATTAAAATTAAATGATTGTACATACTAAGCACAATTATACGTAACATTACAGAGTGCTTAATGTCAAATATTATAATAGCAAGCCTATTACAATATTTTTTTACTTAATTACTGAGAAGTGAAAGACGCAGCGTAGGCTGGCCCCTCATTAGGTGGACCGACGACCTGGTCGGAGAGCCGATGGATGCAGGAGGTAAGCAGCCACTCAAATTGACGCACTATGGGCGAGGCCTATGTTTAACAGTGGATGACGTCAGGTTGATGATGATGAATTACTAATTATTATAGGATTAAACTATTTACAGTTTCGCAATTCAATGGTTATCGAGAAAGAGAGAGGCAATGTTACTATGCATGGGAAGAACATATTCGAAAGTGGATTACGAGTGAATACGGAAATGAGGGAATACCACTGGCGAAGGATCATGAATCATTACACGGCAGTGGTGGTGCTGCCGCCGTACAATAGACACCACATGGTGCCAGAGACAACGTTTACGAAAAAGATGGCGGAGGATGCGCTTAAGACTTTGCAGAGAACCGAATTTGCTGTTCATCCAGAATGGTATGTACAATTTTTAGGTATGAACTATGTTTGCCGTTAAATATAGGTACTGTAAGCGACGTCGGTCGGGATATGGCACAGGGATACATAAAGCAACAAAACTAAAAGAAAAAGGTATCTGAAGGTCTTTGAGGTGTATATTTTACAAAATCCATAGACAGAGTATGTAACTCATATAAATTTAAAAATCACTTTCTTTTTTAAAGGATCAAAACGAAGGAGGCGCATCGCCTACATTTACTATTACATACTTACAAATGCTTTACAACGAAATGTGAAAGAAATAAAGAGAGAAAAAAAATACTTTTGGTCAGGACATCACACAATACCACATTACAATACAATACAATACAATAAACCTAGTATAGGTATAGGCTTATACCTACATGATATGACAGTACCTACATAGATAGACAATAATTATCTATATCTTGTCTAATAAAAGTACAATGTAATATTGTGTGATATCATGACATATAGCTCTCGACTAGCATATATACGAACAAGATACATTGTCTTTGAAATTCCTATTGTAATTTTCTGCCATTTTCTTTTTTCTCTAGTATATTTCTCTACTTGATACTGACATATCTACGGGTCACACCACCGGTAAATAGATATTAGATATCTATGAGATGGGTCAACGTCCCTTTAACCTCCCCACCACTGGGGTAATTGCTAACGCTAAGCTCAATATTAAATATAATTAGTAGATGTCTTTATCAAACAACGCGTATTGTTTTGGAAATTCCAGAAAGACTTATCTACCAACTCATTCCGCTATATCAACTGATACAATTGATACAACGCAAATCCCTGGATTATTGATCCATACATTTATTGGCTCATTCATAGTGAAAGGAAATACGTTCTTAGTGCTCATAAATTATTATTGAATCATTCACAAAAGATTATAGTCTTTGCATGTCGTTTCATTACTGTTTCGTTCAAGGTTATTGCATCAGGATGCCATTATATGGAATTGAGATGACTTGAGTAGATTTTGAAGGCAATGAGAAATACACAATTACAAATTTATGCGTTTTAGGTTGTACTGCCAGCACGTCGATCCTTACTTCGACGACCGAGTGGCCGAAGTACTGCACTTCATCAGGAGACGCAGCGACGAGCCCAACTTCGCCATGAAGAAACTGCGACATGAATTCTCACCTTTTCCACCAACGCTACTAGCGAAACCTTATCACTGTTAGTACATACATTACAATCACTCGATTAAATAGGCACTTCCTTAAGAACAAAGTATGGAAACAAAATGCTTCAGAAAACATGCTACAGCTAGCCGAAAAGAAATATAAGATTTGATTATGGGTAAAATAAAAACTTGACCAATGTAACCAATTGGTGACGGCAATGATGACAGATAATAAAAGAGGCTTATAATACCCAGCAGTGGAATGATAAAGACTGTAAATCATAATGATGACCAATCGGATCCCGAATGAAGTTTATGATAAAGTCATCATCATCATCATCATCATTAACAGCCTGAAGACGTCCACTGCTGAACATAGGCCTCCCCCAGAGCACACCACCTTGAGCAGCTGCTCGCCTCCTGCATCCATCGGCTCCCCGCGGCTTTCACCAGGTCGTCGGTCCACCGAGTGGGGGGCCGTTATGATAAAGTAGCAGTTCTTAAATTTGCCCAGCGCATCATGCATTGAGACTATTTTAAAGACTAGATCTCAATCACACGCCATCATGCCGCTGTATTTGTTAACGTGATAATAATAAACTTAGTGCATATTAGGTTAATTGCACTGTGTGCCGTGCAATGAGATCTTCAAAACAAAATGTGGCATTGCAAGATATTTTCGCGCACATCAGTGAAGTTGCCAGGGTTCCCCATAGATAACAACTGCATAGAATGCATAATAGCACTACGTAACAATAGTAGGCATTTTATTGTATCTTTGTTTTTAGGTGACCAAGAGTTAATGGCAAAGCTCTGCAAAGAAGCGATAGCTACAGAGAAATGGGCCAAAGAACATGACGCGCCTGGCACAGAGGGCGACTGTACCACTTGTAAGCTCGGAGCTTCCACTGCTTTCTTTGCTAGTGGTAAGCAGTTTTATTCTCTTATGATAGGTTTTACGTTAAAAATTATGACAGAGTAATTGGTTTAAGCTTAAACATCAGCAGTCAAGGCCGTGAACGTCAGGACTTTTTGTTGTTTTTGTTTCTGCTGGGTGTACTATGTGAAAAAAATTAACTTTCAAATTCGATATTGCATCTTATACAAACTGGTATTATTGTCATGTCGAGATCATTTCTTACCTACTTAAATATTATTTTAAATTATTACAAGTCGGGA
This sequence comes from Ennomos quercinarius, assembly GCA_910589525.2. NCBI lineage: Eukaryota > Metazoa > Arthropoda > Insecta > Lepidoptera > Geometridae > Ennomos > Ennomos quercinarius. The sequence goes on along the minus strand of OU342504.1, from coordinate 11,608,697 downwards.
ATCTTGAAACCGGGAATGGAAGTTGCTGCTGCCTAATAGGCATTTCTCTCGTTACATTAAAGTTTTCTGCGATCACCAAGTACGCCTGCCTTGGGGATCGCAAACCTCCTCCCTTCGATATGTTTAGATATTATATTATATTAGATACTACACATATTCGGGAAAAGCCCAAACTATAGATTAATATCCATTTATAACAGTATTCCTGAGTATTTGAAAAATGAACAAAGTACCTCCCTTTTCAATAAAAATTTAAAGTGTTATCTTCTTAACAAATGTTATTATAGCATAGAAGAGTTTAAGGCTGACAAAAGTTTGGACAAATGACTCAATCTCTTGATTATAAATAACTTATTAAACAAACTTTTTACTATACATACATAATTACTTATATTAATTATTTATTTTAATTAATTATTTAGTAATGAAAATTTATATTAGAAGAATATATTAAAACCAACTATTAGGTAAACATAATTAATTTATTGAAATTGACTAAAAAAATTGATCCCAAATGCGCAGATTGAAGGGAAAACAATGATAAATGTTAAATGTAAATGTTAAGAACTACCATAGAATTGTAAAATAGTAAAATAGTAGTATTGACACATATGTAAATTATTGTTTTAAACTTTCACGGTTGTTCACTACGTTAATACTATTACTTACGGGATCTTTACCGTGATTTGAATCATTTCTGAGTTCCCAATATAGTATAGTATAGTATATAGTTGTTGTTTCTTTTTTATCATCCACCCGCATCTTCAGTCTACCCGTGAACATGGTGCATGTAACTGTGCCGAAATATTGGGAACTCAGAAATGATTCAAATCACGGTAAAGATCCCGTAAGTAATAGTATTAACGTATGTAAATTATTGTTTTTGGACTGACTCACAAGTCACTTAAACTTGCAAACGCCCTTCCAGGACTCATGTCAACCTACCAACTAAAAAAAAAAATTATAGAAACTAACGTGAGTAATTCATAATTCCAAATAGTCGTTAATTATTTCGTGAGTGCTAGCCGTTTACTAGTTGTAATTGAGTTAAGATATTTTTTTTACGACTAATTAGACCGCAATCTCATACCTGGACCTTAATTCTGTATGACCACTTTACGATTCCTTGCTTCGAAACCACGCGAATTCCTTGTCTTACATAAGAAATCTGCAAAAATCTATTCTCTATGAAATGGAAACAAAACCGCGCGAAATGAATTTGGAAATGACGCGATTTGAACTGTCAAAAATCATAATGTTCCACCGAGACACGTTCCGAAACATCAACACGTGAAAAGTAACCACCACTTATGTCAATATTTATTCAAAATAGAAACATCTGTAATGTTAAGTGAAGGTATTTCTAATGCTGTGACACGATTTGAACAAGACACGATAACGACGTGGTTTCGTATCGTGTGGAATCTATGTTTTCATAGAGAATTAGGGCCCAGATGGGAAGTGACGATGCGATCTACGACGGTACATGCTTACCTAGAAGATACCTATTCACTCGCGACTTGAAGAGCTCCAGATTGTACTTATCGGGAAACAAAGACGCTGGTAAAGTGTTCCATTCCTTGGCTGCTCGGATTGTAAATGTCGAGTCACACCGCTTTGTGCGAATTGAAGGAATATCAACCATAAATGGATGGCGTGTAGCTGTACGTCTTGTCGTCCGATGGTGAAACGGAGATGGTGGAATTAGATTGTGTAGCTCCATAGCACACTCACCGAAATGTAACCTGTAGAACACTGATAGGCTGGCAACTTTACGATGGTGCTCATAAGCGCTGGAGCCTCACCCTCACCATTGTATCGTCACCTATGAGCTTTTTTGCTCGCCTTTCAATTGAGTCCAAGGCCTGAAGCTGGTATTAAGCTGAACCGTCCCAGAGATGGCCGCAGTATTCCATACAAGATCGGACTTGTGCTTGATATAAGTTCAAAAGCTGTCCATGGAACAGTTCAGTTGTGGGCGTTTTCCGGGTGATACAACGGCTGTAACATATGCTTTGATCGATTCCGCCATGTTGACGTGAGCACAAGCGTTACCTACGCTAGGAAGGGAGATGCAAAGCCCTCGTGTTTCCCAGAGAGCGGCCTGACCCGCTGGCACCAGTACCACGCCACGAGCCAGCACGCGGCCCCGCCGAGCGGCGCGCTGTGGGCGCGCGGGCCCGCCGAGCCGTGGTACAAGCGGGCCGCGGCGCGCCCCGGCGCGCTGCTCGTGCACGTGCCGCTTGCGCCGGTGCGACTGCTGAGGAACACGTACTTGCAGCCTCCACCGGTAATAATACATTAACCGACTTCAACAACGAGGACCATAGGTCCCACAACACCCAGACACAGAACAAGTATCTGCGCTTTTTTTTTCAGGTGCACAAATACTTGTCCTGTCGCGGGAATCGAACCCGCCGCCTCTAGGTTATGAGCCGACCTGCTCAACCACTCACACCACAGAGCTGTCCGAGACACTATTTGAACCATTCAGTTTACAGTTAAGATTTTAAATCAAAATAACGACGGCATAAGTTTGCCTAATGGTGGTCCGTTCCTCAAAAAATATTAGTTTAATCATTACTTTAAAAAGAAAGTACCAAAAACCCATAGATAAACTTAGCATAGCATCATGCACGTCCCCAAAATTTGCTAACTAAACTTTTAATATGAATAATTGGTAAATAATAAACCAAATGTAAAGCTACTGTAATCAATAGGTAGGTTATAACTACTTGGTAGATGGCAGATACTAAAACGGCAACCCGGAAGATTTGTTTATCACATGGTGGCGGTTTGAACATTGGCTACGCGTTACACAAATACGTGCAAATAGGTACTTCAGTTCTAATTTCCATGTAACTGTTTATTTAATTACGTTTCTAATTATTAGCAAAATCTATTGATTTAATCATTGATAGCTGAACAGACATTTTGCATTTACGAGATGTTGATTTTAATCTATAAAATCAGTATTAGGGAAGTATTTAGATCGCAATCAGATTTCTATCAAAAGGTACGTAAGCTTAGATAAAGAAAACAGCGTTTCGCTCTTCAGTGACTAATATATATCTACTAATAATTTGTGATTAAAATTACTTATAAGTACCAAACAATGCACTTCTATAGATATATTCTAGAGTCTACACGTGTTTTCATTTATCATAGCTAAGTACTTACTTAGATGACGTAAACATGTTGCGGAAAACGTATTCGGTATTGGAACTTCCCGTTATGTAACATAAATATACCTGTACGTAATGGAGAAAGGATGTTAAAAGAGCAGACATTTATATTGCTGTCTCACTCTCGATATAACGGTGAAAGTAGGAAAACAATATTCGCTACTTTTCGTCAAAATCTCTTTTCTAATTATTGCTCGCGTTATCACATTTGCTTATAGGCATTATACTAATCAGGATTAGTGTAATTTATCAACTTTCTAATGAAATGCTAATGCCAACTAATTAGCGGATTAAAATAATATCAACACCTCGTGTAGGTATTGAAAAACAATGTCACATAGCCACTTAGAGATTAGAAAACCAGTGGCGGCGTATATAAATCTCAGTAAAGGCTTATGGTATATCTGATAAAACTAATGTTTTTTATCAAATCTAACTTCTGGAATTGATAACACTTATGGACGGTTATCACTCTAATGGTAGACGAAATCTTTATTACACCCTCTTTGATGTTCTATGTTACGCTTTTAATATCAACTAATTCAAAAAGCTTGTACCATCAGCAAAAGTGGTTATAATACGCAGTTTTATTTTGTTTTGTAATTTTGTAAGTAGTCATTGTAACACAATGCGTTTACTAAGCGCTTTATCAATAGGTAGATAACTATAGATATGTACATGGGCATAGTAGGGTATCTACGTCATACTTATTCAAGAACATTCATTCATCATTCATCGGTTGTACCATTTAGTTGCTATCATTTTATGGCGTGAGGTGTGAGAGTAGGACCACCCCATTCTTGCCGTGGGTACCGTGAGAGCCGGCTAAGGAAATATCCAGCAGCACTCTCTTTTGCGATCACCAAGCCACCTGATAAGCGTGGTGACATGGCAAACCCTTATGATAAGCGCCCACAGTAACGTTTTATGGGGTGACCTATTTTTTTTTTTTTTTTTTTTTTTTTTTTTTAATTATAGGCTCGCAAACTGGACGTTACAGTGTATATGACATAAACTAAGTACAAACGTTTATAAATATAACGACTGAACGACCTTCTTGATGCGAGCACAACATGCATTTGAATATAAAACATTATGCTCTCAACAATATACAAATATGAAAAAATAAATAACATAAAAAATAAACACGTTAAATAAAGTATCTACTAAATAAATAAGAAGAAAAATAACAATTTTTTAAATAAGTTACAACAAAATCAAAGTTATAATTTAGAAGAGAAGAATTGTTTGATGTTGTTGACCGAGACATTGAAAATATCGAGCTCTTGACAAACTTCGTTGTAAGAAGAGCACAAGCGGTACATAGGTGAATGTTGACCGTAGTTTGTGCGGCATGAGGAGAGAGTGAATGTTCTACGGTTGTGTAAACGGCTACCGGCTCTAGGCACGGAAAAACTAATTTTATCTAGCAGATCCGGACTGTCTATTATTCCATGTATGATTTTATGGAGAATCACAATATCGGCAGTATGGCGCCTGTGGCGGAGCGGAATCATACCGTAATGATTGAGTCGTGAATCGTAGGATTCAAGACTGCGGCAAAGATTGTTTGCGTATGTGAGGTGGTACAAAAATCGTTTTTGAAGTCTCTCAATTCGATGAATGTGGACTGCATACGATGGGCTCCAGATCGGACTGCAGTATTCCAGTAGGCTACGGACGTAGCAATTAAACAGAATGATGGGTATTTCTGGTTCCCTGAAAGTCTTTGTCTGTCTTATCACAAAACCTGCCAACCGAGCGCCTTTTTTAGTAATGTGATCTATATGCTCACGGAAATCCAACCTCTGATCCACAGTAACACCCAGATCGCGTATGCTAGATACTTCGCTGACGGGTATACCATTTATATAATAAATTGAATCTTGTGGGGTTTTTTTACGAGTGAACTTAATATGAAAACATTTGGACGGGTTTAGAATCATTCCATTATTAATGCACCAATGGCTTATGTTATGTATATCATTTTGCAATGATACTGTATCAGCAGATGTTACAATTGTTCTGTATATCTTAAGGTCATCAGCAAACATTTTGAATTTAGATGTTATTGAGGAACAGAGGTCATTTATGAATACTAAAAAGAAAAGAGGACCGAGATGAGAACCCTGGGGGACTCCCGACGGTACTTGTATTGCTGGAGACCTGAATCCACGGACAATGACAAGCTGAGAGCGATTGCGGAGGTATGACTCGCACCACCTCAACAAGGAGCCACATATGCCAGCGTGTCCAAGCTTTTGAAGAAGGATGTTGTGATCAACCGCGTCGAACGCTTTAGAGAAATCAGTGTATATTGCATGAACTTCTTTCTTGTTCTCAAATGCTTCCGTAATGTCACTAACATATCCAAGAAGATTGGACGCGGTTGATCTTCCTGGCAGAAAACCGTGTTGTTGGCTGTTGATTAATGGTTTGAGGTGAAAATATAAGATCTTCTGAACCATTGATTCAAAGAGCTTACCTATGGAACATAAAATGGAGATAGGCCTGTAGTTAGCTATGTCACCGTGATCCCCCTTTTTATGGATTGGTGTTATGTTGGCTATTTTCCATTTTGTGGGAAATATGCCGCTAGTGATTGACTTATTGAAGATTATTTCTAGAGGGACCGCTAATTGCAAAGCGCATGATTTTAGAAATATAGGCGGGACGGTGTCTGGTCCAGGGCCCTTGTTAATATCTATAAGCATGAGGTATTTAAGGATATCAGACTTGGAAAAGGTACATGAGTAAAGGAAAGTATGGCCATTGCTCGGATTATTAACTAAAGGTCTTCCCACAGGATTGCTGTTGTAGATGGACTGGAAATACTGTGAGAAAAGATTGCTAATTTGTTGTCCACCATTAACATGCTGGTCTCCAAGATACATTTCATCAGGAATATCATTGCAGTTGGATCTGAATGATTTGATGAAGGTCCAGAAATACTTTGGATTTTTTTTAATGTGTAGTTTGGCATCTGATCGAAATTTAAGTAAGCATTCTGCAATCATATTGTCACAGCGACTTCGCAACATTTTATAGGTTACTCGATCTCTATCGTTAGCATACTTTTTGAAACGACAGTGAAATTTTGCTTTTTCTTTCAGGGTCCTGATCAAAGATCTACTAAACCAGCAAGGATAGGTGTTATCACGTCTTATGGATGATGGCGTATGTTTAAGAATTATGGGAGTGATTAGTTCGTAAAAAATGTCTACTGTTTCATCCACTGAAGATGTTGGCTTAAAATGGTTACTCCAATTAATTTGATCTAACTCGTCCTTAATATTATCATAGTTTGCCTTTGAAAAATTTAAGTAAGGCTCTCTCATAAATTTTGTTCTCCTTTGTGGTTGAATTTTCATGGTGATTTTTAACGCTGGATGGTGGTTGTCAATACTTACGAGTGGAGTATTACATTGATTTACTGAGAAAAAGTTGACATCATTGGTAACTATAAGGTCAAGTGTGCGTCCGTTTGTATTTTGAATGGAGTTAATTTGGTAAAGATTGTTAAAAGCGAGTACATCAACGAGAAGATTCTCAGTCTGAGTATTACTGCAACAAGATAGAACCGAGGTAGTGTTAGTGCCTGGCTGCCATACTAAGTTTGGTAGATTAAAATCACCAGCGATTAGTAACACTGAATTGGTAGGCATTTTATGTTGGACTACTTGCGTAATATTGTTTGATATGCGATCAAGGCGATCGTAGGCAACCGGTGGAGGATTATACAACGTACAGAGATACAAATGTTTAGCTGAACTACCATCTCTCAACTTGACCGCAACCCAGAGGTCTTCATCCATCGATTCCCACCTTAGAATACGTTTGGGCTCGTGCTTTTTTAAGACAGCGATAAGAACTCCTCCGCCTTCTTGTTTATCGCTACAGGTGGAAGAGCGGTCACGCCTGAATACAGCATACCTACTATCAAGGATTTCATAGTCATACACCGACTCATTCAGCCAAGTTTCTGTCAACATTATTATGTCAGAGTCTTGTTTCAATGCATTGGTCAACACAACATCAGTTTTGGTCCTTAGACCCCTAACATTCTGATAAGTTATTTTAAAGTTATATGCTGAGTTAGTGTGTAATAAATTAACCATGAAAGAACCAAATTAAATAGAATTTAAGAAAACCAAGTCTTTAACTATGAAACTTTTTGAGTTAACGTCCTTTCTCATAAAGATCCTACCGTTCCGCACCCACACGAAGTCGAATTTTTTATCTTTTGCAAGTTTACGGGCTGCCGCGTGTAGTTGCTTGTTGGCCGGGGTTAGGTGTTCACACACGAAAACTGGTTTCTTCTCCCTGTCCGCAATACCCAGGTGTGAGGAATTCAGCTTGTCGTTTTGGTGGGTTCTGTTGAATGTTTTGACAGCGGCGATCAGGGAGTCTCGTGCTAGTGGACTAGAGAGTTTAACCACAATTGAGCGCGGCCTGGTGGAATCTTTGTTCAATTTTGACACGCGGTGGTAATTCAATAGTTCGTGTTCAGGGAGGCAGTGACCCACAGTAGTAGCCAATTGACGCACCACCGTTTTAAGGTTTTCGGAAGTGTGCTCAGGCACGCACTGGATCTCCAGATTACAGTCGCGAGAATGCTGCTCGAACTCGTTCAGCCGGGAGCTCAAATCTCCAACCTTAGAGCGCAGGTTCCCTACTTGAGAGCGCAACGCACTATTTTGTTCCTGTAGATCGCCTATTACTATATCCTTATTCTCTAGTGCTTCTTTTAGCTGGTCGTACTTAGTTGACATATAGTTAACGCTCTCTGTGAGCTCCTGTATTTTGGTGCGGGTATCAGAGCTTTCTACAGTAAAGTCTCGTCGGATATCACTGTGCAGCCGTGCTAAGGACTCCTCCAGTTTTTTGTCAAAGTACTGCTTCCAGTCCTCGTTGCTCGCAGCTGGAGAGTCAAGTACGAGAGTCCTGGGCTGGGTGGGAGTAGGCGTATTGGAGCTATCTCCTCGTTTGTCAGAGGCTTTGCACTCTGTGCACCTCCACGTTGCCTTATAGCTCTTGGACTCTTTAGCAAAGTTATCGGCCGGCACTCCTAAACACTGATAATGGTAAGTGTTGGTGCACTTTGAGCAGGCCTTAACGTCGGTGGATTTAATTTGTTTACTGCATTTACTACATACACTCATTTTGTAGAAGTTCCGAAAACAGTATCTTATTTCCAACGATGGCAACTCCACGTCTGTCAGAATGAAATTTGAAGGTGTCAGTTGATTTTTACAATTTAGAACATACTAACAAAGTGAAAATTCAAACTGTCATTTGAGTTAGACAGATTATTTGTTTGTGTTTTGGGGGTAGTTCTAGGTAGTTCTGTTGCTAACGAAAAATGTGGGTATTTAAATTACAACTTATCTCGATTTATTTTGTCGTTGTGCAGCCAGAAATTATCTCGATAACAATACCACAGCGTATTTGTATTATGAACTTCACTTTTCAAGCACTTTGGTCACAATTAGGAACAAATTATGCAAAATTACAATAATATTATTGAGAGCGTAAGTAACCAATAGCAATGTTGCCAGGGGATTTTTTTAAATGATTTTTTTTTGAATTGACCTATGTTAAGTAATGGATAGGCTGTTGATGAGTACCACTACGATCGGTAATGTAACTGCATAGTTGCAGTTAGTACCTACCTAGTAGTTGGTACAATTTTATCTAAACAAGTTTAGGAATGAATATAGGAAATAACAAAAAAACTTGCTTTAATTATATAACACGGTACATCAATAAGCGAGAACCATAGGTTTTAGAGCCAGCAAGTTTAGAGTTGAGAGTGCAGCATCTGCTATGGGCGGCGGCGGCCACATAAGATGAATGAATAACATGCCGCGCTATTCGTTTACATAAAAAAGTAGAAAGCAGAACGAAAACCGTTCGAGAAAAATTCAGATCCATATTATGGTAGTCGATAGAAGACCGAATGGAAACAACAATCAATCGTTCGTTGTGGTATTCAATGAATAAGCCCAAGTTTATATCCACGTCTTCCGATTCATGACAATGACGACACATAAATGTATAGCATCCACGTAGGTAGGTACTTAAAGTATATGTTGACAGTTGGGCATCAAGCACGAGTGGCTGACGGCGGCGCGGGCACTGGGCTCTGAGAAAGGGTTCCTTGGAGTAGCGGGCTTCCACTTCTACCCGCAGCATCTCATCGATGTGCTGGTCTCTATCACTGACTTCCCTGTACGTATGACTATAAGCTCGAGTCTTAAGGGTAGCTACCTACCTAAATATGGCTATATAGCTCTATATAATCTTCCAGTTTGTTATTACCTAATGTTGCAAGACTTGCATGTCAGCATCTATAAACGATAGAACTTGCATTTATTTATTTAGGTACGTTCATGATTTAGATAGAGTCGGTATTTATTACGTTATAGTAGCAACTTGGCATCTCTTTCTTCCTGGCTCTCTTTTTAGATATAGAAGCTATACTCTCTGATGCCAAACAAAGCTATCCTTGCTCCATTTGATTGAACCATAGCAAGATATTTACACGCTTCACTGATTACCATAGATACACATTACGTCTAATCTTTTCCTTTTGATTACAGCTAAATGCCGTAGTTTAGCTAGTATCTAATATATATAGTCTACTTTACCAGTAAGTAAGGAAAAATGTGACCCACAATATGTATTGTAATGGCAATTAATTAAGACATGTCGCACGCACGCCATTTATGCAGCTTTTAAATGTAAATCCATTGTTACCTATGACACGCGTTGTCGTTCCACACATCGTGCATGCGCACAGTTTTCATAACTAAATCAATTTTATGCAGTTCCCCGACACTCCATGAGTTAAGCATTGAAATCGTGAAACTATCGTGGGTATCGTAATCATAAGCTTACCAGTTTTCTTCCGTCAGTGCAACGAAGACGACAAAAGGCTTTGCAAGCCACGCTGCACCGACTCGTGGTCGTGCGTACTAATAGACGAGGGCGGGTGGGTGGTGGCACGTGACGCCGGTAACATCACGCAGGAGGAAGTGCGCGAGCACCTCGCTATCCTGCACCCGCCTGCAATGAAGGCTCTGCTCAATGCCGGCGTGTTCCAAATGAAGCGAGTGCACGATTACCAGGCGGTCTGCTTCTTCTCGGACACTGATAGCAGCGTTGGACGTGTAAGTTGCCGATTCTGTTTTCAGCTGTAAGCCGTAAGTTGTAATATATATCCTGTCAAAAAACTCTGAAGTAAACTGCGTTAAAGATATTTTTGTTACTGTACATGGCAAGAAATGAGGCAGTATTAGGCTGATGGTAAGCGCCACGCTTGCTGGTAATAATAATACTGTAAGCTGTAGGTACCTATCTAAGACAGCTGCGAAGTACCTACGCCATACCTACCAATCTCCACTAAGCACGCCTGCATATGCATCTGCTCGTCACCTCTCCTATATGAATGTTTTTTTTAAACTTAGTATTTCTACCACATAGGATTTTTGTCTTTCTCCTTGTTTTCATATGAATTCAGAATGGCGGCGGCACCGATGGCGCATAATAGTCATCATTTTTAATCTTACGAGTTTTTTGGTGGCCCGTTTGAATTTATATTTTGAAAATCGTTTCATTTCAGATGGTACCTTCACTGCTGAAGTCATTGTGGCATTCCGCGATACTTTTATTCCAAGTCGCGCAGCACATCGGGACCTTATTCACGTTGATTACTTCAAGTAAGTATTGCATTTGCATTGCATTCCATGAAAACTTGCTCTTCTTTTTCTCCCGCATACTAGTAAAATGACGGTAGGTACCTACCTACTTGCTAGCTTTTCCGCAGTACCTACCTACTAAATGTACTACCGATCGATCCCTCAGATTTTATAGAAATGTCTTTAAGTATTTATTTCATAAAACCTACAGTAGGTACATTGTTCTTAGGTAGGTATTGTGCTAGATCATAAAGTTGTAGCAACGTTTCTCCATGTTGAAAATTGATTGAAAATCCATCAGTCAAGGCGTCTACACGCTTTTTTTGAACGATCGAATGCTCTTGCCCTCTCTTCAAACCTCATAAATAAACTGAAAAAAAAAACTTTCTTTTGCTTTGCAAATAGATAATAATTTGCTCCATGTTTTCTTCAAAGCTGCAATGGTATCAGCGGAAACTGTAAAAGAGAAGGAGAAGCGCCGTAAGCGCTTGAAAAAGGACTACGAAAGGGAACAGTACGAGCGGTTGTACGATTATCGCGTCATCATCAACAAAACTGCATTCGCGGCTTGCGATAGGACTAGAACATACTATCAGCTGCAAGTAAGTATCATCAGCATCCTTGTCTATTTTCCCTTGGATCCCTAATGTTATCTTCTTCATCTACTCGTCTAGGCAAGTGGTCAGCCTTTGTGTCAGAATTTTTAGCCCGCTCAAAGGCTTCTGACTTGGCTTAACGACTATTGTCTTAAGACAACAGCCGGGACCGACGGCTTAACGTGCCCTCCGAAGCACGGTAGCGCTCAGTTGTAAATACAACTTTTTTCTGTAGCGGTCACCCATCAAAGTAGTGACTGCAGCAAACGTTGCTTAACTTTACCGATCGGTTAGAAACGGCTAAGTAGTCGTGCTTCGCTATGAGCGCTACTTATGTTATCAACTATCGAAACTTAGTTTCGTATGGTTTCGTGTAGTTCCGAAGACCTCAATGGTCAACACGGACTCGCAGTATATTAAGCCCTTTTCTGCGGCCCACCACTGTCAAAAGTGAAATGTGAGTAAGGTATCGATAGAAATTTTCTCTTTTCGGTTCTGTTCTTTATTACCGCGAGTATATTACCTACCTGCTATTTTAGTTGAGATTATAGTATTTTAGTAGCTATCATAGATAGGCACCATGCTGGTAACCCTCAATCAACGTGTTTCTATATCTGTATTTTCCAAAGCAAACTCCAAAGGCAATACAAGCGTTGTCCCGTACGCCAACACCCGCACAGTTGGAAGACTGCAGCTGGCCCGTGGTGGGCGCCATTGTACCTAACACTAACCTAGTGCTACTCGCGCTCCACAACTGTCCCAGCCAACATGAGGGGATGCCGCCCTCGCCGTTCCACAACACTATGGTGAGCACAACTAGGTACTATCAGCCCCAATCTCAGTAAAGGCAAGCTTCTTTATTAAATTCACAGTGAATTTCCTAGAATTGATAAGTTTCTCAACTTCATATCAAAATCGTAGATATCGTCTTGACGAAAAACATAATAGGTATTTACCCGAGCGGAAATAGTGTCAGCCATGCAAGGAAAACGGTCAATGAACAGAGCACTGATGTAGTCTATCTTAGACAAAGGAATTTCGACAAAGTAACTTCTTTTAATCAAAACGTATTTCATTTTGGATTAGATTATTAATTTTTCAAGCGCTCTTATGATCGATCGTAAGATTTTATATGAGACAACTTTTGCCTTTGCCTTTTTGTCAATTTACATCCAATTTTATACTAGTTCCGTTCAGTATTAGGTTTGTGTAGTCGACCATGCAACGATCGGTCCAAGTTTACGTTGATTTATTTGATTGCCACGATGGAAATAGAGTCCAAGTATAGTCATCAAATCTAGAATTCCAGGGAACTTTGACTGTGTCACCGCTGTACGGGCTTAATGTTATAGTATCCGAAGACGGAGCCGGTTTTCGATGCCGGCATGAAGCGGCGCCTGGCAAGCAAGCTCGCGTGCTGGCGCAACCAAGTGCCACTGCCGGGCCGCCCTCCCGCTACGCGCTGCTACCCGCACGACTACGCACAGGTGACGTGACAAGCACCAATAGAAGTGGCCCCAAAACACTACCTTAAGGGATTCTCGAGTTGTATGTTACTGAAATTGTATAATTTGTCAGATTTGAACTTCCACTAGTGTGTAGTAGCACGATGGTTAGGTATTCCGTTTTTTTGCAAAAGTTTAATAGAAATTTCTGATGTAAATAGCATTCATTTCTTTTGCAGACTAGAGAAAGCGACGCAATCATATGCTTTGGACTATACTATAATCCTAATAAAATATAGTACATTACTGCAGCGGCCAGCAACTGAGGCATTGATGGACGAACGTGTAAATGTGGGCCGGGGCGAAGCCGAGGCACACATACGTACGTCCATCAATGCGTTGTTGTGGCCAAGGCTTGTATAGCACTTTTCTCAAATAATGCGCGGAAATTAAAACTAAGAATTTTTTAGTTGAAAATAATTTTTCCCACCATAAAGTGTTACTTTTTTCTAATAAACAGCTTTCTATTTGCAAGCCAGTTCGAAATTTAAATAAAACCTTTGCTAAGCTACCTCCTTGGTTGCCATGTTTCGGAGTAAAGGATCGTTCCATTTTTAAATTACACGACAGATATGAGTTTTGTGTGTAATTTATTTGGCCGCTAAGCGAAACCACGACAGATATGTATTTTCATACATCTTTTGCCGGCCGCTGCTCGCCAGTACAGCAATTTCGATTTATCTTGAAGAAGGTTGTCAAAATAATACTCACATTTCCAAGCATGTTTGAGAAAAATAATTAATTCGTAATTGTTTCAGGAAGCGGGATACAGACAGTGCGGTCCGTGGTTGCCGGATCCAGAGAAAAAAGACAATGCTGGTGCATTACGTGCTTACTTCAATCTCCTGTTACTGGTGTTAATAATCTCTTTCAGTCCGCATTTACTTATAGTTATTCACGATTTGCTCTAAAGCTTTAGCTTACGGGTGCGATGGTAAAACTTCCAAGTATATGATTAGATTCAAATTACATTTGATTTTAATCTTTCACAGAACCTATTCGAAAAATTGCTTTCTTGTTAGCTGTTGCTAATTTATTGTGTAGGTACATAATATTGTGCATAATAAAGGCATGGTCCAGATTCATTCTAGCTAAATATATAGTAAAAAATTACAGAGAAAAATACTGTTTTGTGCATTAGTAACGAGCCTTTTTTCATTACCTACTACAAGGTTAGTTTGAATTGGTATGTTAACCCGAAAGGGGGGCACTGGGACTATGATAGCCCACAAGTTGTGAGCCTTACTTGAAACTGCGTGTTTCCAAACCTCCATACTAAAAAATAAATCCACTTACAAAATCGCACGCGCGATCGCTACGTGAGTTCACAAGATACTAAAATAAATAAACATATTCATTTCTAAACACAGGGGGCGTAGCGTGAGCTCTTAGCGCGATTCAAAACAGAGCCTATACTGGATCGCTTGTCAAAATCCCCATACAAAAAAAACAAAGCGATCCAATATAGGCTCAGTTTTGAATCGCGCTAAGAGCTCACGGTACGCCCCTAGGTCGCCAAATTTGGTCGAGGACGAAGTTCAACTACCCAGCAACGCTAGGGCTATTTTTGAACGTAAACTTTATATGGCATTTATTCAATGAAAAACTATTAATTTAGAAAAGTCGTAGAGAAAACATCGTGTACCTTGGGGGGGAGTAGATTTACCCCCTTTCGGGATAATATACCAATTCAAACTGAGATAGTATACTACCAACAAATGCCATTACACTCAAAGACTTCTATGATTACACTTGATTAGTTAAGATTAATAAATGTTACTAATAAAACAACATTTTTCATTAACTCGTTTAATTCAATTATTATACCTTTAGTTTGAACATGAATATTTGGTTCGGAAATGTCTATAATACTGATACAGATCGTCTCTACCCGCAGGCTACAACCACATTTCCTTTAAGACATAAATTATATTACATTACACATATTTTATCTTTCTTTGAAAGCACTGGAATGCGATATCGGTGGATATATTAGAACGAGAGTTTGCTTATGCAATTTGCAGTATAATATTACATTACTTAGTAATAATACTATTCTTATGTATAATATTTCAATGTGACAGTTACTATTGTTAATTTGTTAACTATTGTTACCGTATAATAGTTAAAATGCTTGCCATTGGTTTTATTTCATTTTTATTACACAGGTTGCAATTGAATTTATTATCATACATTGAGTGCATAATTTTTTTTTTGGGAGAGAGGTGTATGCTTAGTGTGGGGGTCCGATGCTATTGTATACTTCTTTCCCCCACCGCATGGAAAATGAATGGGAGTAGGAGTGAAGGGAAGGTGGGAATGAAGGGAAGGGGGGGATATGTTATTAAAATCCCGTTAAGATAACTTCTATGAAAGAAGCAATCTAATAAGAGGATGTAAATTGGCATTTTTTTAAAAGACGATGGCTATGAGTACATAATTGTACATAATTATTAATTGATGGTTTTGAAAGAGTAAAGAAATCACCAGTAACTTGATCCAAGCTTACACGCATTTATTTGGGTTACTCCCTGAGTACCCCGATCCCCGAGGACCCCGAATACGATTTTGATTGCATTTCTTTTTTTTTCTGTATTACAAGGTAAACCCAAGAAATAATCTGGGGTTCAAGAACCGTAAAAACACAGTTACATATTTTTTTATCTAATGATTAAAATATTCAACGTCTCATTCATTCATTTCATTCAAAGTACTAATATTACATTGCAAATCACATAATAATATATAAACATAAATAGAAGTATTATTAAACAGTAAGTACTTGTTCCATAAAATACGTTAAATTATAACACTAAAATAAATTAACAAAACTCGATTAAGTTATATTTAGAATGCGAGAAATATTCTTACACAATACACGTCAAAAACAAATCGCTAAATTATTATTTTAACTTGCATCCATTACCTATATTCCTAGCGTATTAATTTTTAGAATTTGAACTTGAAAATGTTTTGAAGGCCTCATACATTCGTTCATATGTTATTTCATACACTCCTCTTATGTTAGAAACACAATATTATATAGTTTTAAAAAACCAATATAGAATCTGATCAGTGCGCTGATCTTACGCTAGCTCGCTGCGTAAAACAGAAACAAATAAGTAAAATTCTAACATTCTAACGTTTTTTAAAAGGTGGAAGTAAAATAAAATGTGAAATAATAAATCATAATAACAATCGCTAATAAACTAATCAGATAAGCCTGTTTTTTTAATTAGGAATAATCAAAACCCTTGTTGTAAAAGATTTTGCGATTCTAGATAAAATCAGATAATTCTTTTATATTGCCGATCATCTAACGGCACGTCTTTATGTTATGGCGAACTGTTTCAGATTCAGCATATCTTCAGCCACTTTCGTATTGAGCTATAATTTTCGAATTTGTTTAGCGCCACTGCATCAAGGCATAACACCAATGGCGCCAAAACCCATTATGAATAAGATAAATTAGAAAAATATCTAGAAATTATTGTCTTGGAGAATCAAGAGAAATATCATGATAGCGAGCGCTTACTGAAGTTGTTATAGAAATATGGAGAAGCTAAAAATAAACTTGTAATGTCTCCTTTAAGGTGACCGCGCACCTAGACGCGCCGCAGAAGCCGTACGCGTAGCAGTCATCGCATTTTATAAATCTTTATAATGAAATCGTATGCAACGTCGCCCACCTACCCCCCAACCCCCCCCCCCGCCCCGCGCTGAACGAGCCGCATTGCCGTAAAATGCTGTAGATATACGGTACGGATTCTAACAGCGTGCGCGGTTGACGTCACTGGATTCTATGCGTACAGTGCGGCGCGGGCGGCGTGGATGACGGCATGGCTCTATATCTACAGAAGTGGATTCAATAGGGTATTTGACTAATGCCTTCATAGTAGCTCTAAGATAGCTCCAATGGAGTTGACGAACGAAAATCAACGGGAACGTTGTGTTAACGGAAAATTAAACCGCCAATCGACCCATCGCTGAGCTCCAGAAAATTAAAAAGCGTATTACTACGTGATCTGTTTGCCGATTTTACTTATTTTTTCAATTATTACATTCTTTTTTAACCATAATTCATGAAAATAATATTTAATTCATTTTTATTCCTAGACAAATAGCCTATTCCGGCACTGTTCGTTCGGCGTGCGATGCGCAATACGTGTGCGAGACGCGGTTGCGGCGCGACTAAGTGCGCGTTTGCCTTTATTTTCTGTATTCTATGCCACATACAACCATCCTACCTACACTAATGCTGCCACGGACATAACAAACCAGCTCATATTTATACCACATATTATGTAGTTCAAGACCGAAAATATTAATATACTTAACATTTTATACAATCTAATTAATAATTATAATAACCCTGAAATGTCAGACTATTTAAAATACTATTTTTTGATTAATTCTTTTAAATAGATAGGTACATAATTTTGAAACAATTCAAGTGGATGCATATTTTATGATTATTGCATGTACTGTGCTGTGATGCAAAGTGAAAAGAATTGTAAGTAATAATAGTAATGATACAGGAAGTCAATAATTCTATTTATTATTATGATTCTAAACATTTCTAAGCTTAAGCTATTTCTTTCTCTTTACTCAAGACAAAAATATATTTCCTTAAAATTATAGTTTGTTTTATTTTAACTGCGATTTTCAACATTCACTATGAAATTTAAATATTATAAGTATGTCCATATATTATGATTATTTCATTTCAATATACAATGTACAGGTATTTTGAGCGCTAAGTTCTAAAACGAAGTAGAATAAATATAGCTTTTATAAACATTATATTTAGTTCGATATTTGAACGAACTATAATTTTTGGTGATTTTTTCCGAAAGCAATTTACAAATTGATAGGTATCCCAATCCCAAACGTTCAACTAGCCAGAGGAGATGCCTTATCAAACAATTATATTTTTAGTAGCATTTCTAACTACAGTAGGTATTTTAACAAATCAAAGTTCGTATAGATCGAGACTTTCTCAAAACTTTAAGGTAGCGTTAAAATAGTCATACTTAGGGTTTTTTAATCCGTAGTTAAGGTAACCAATGGTTAAAAATGCTAATAAATTCTAACCAACGGTCACAATTCGTCGCTTGTTTGACTAAGTGACGTATCTGACACATATTTGCGTATCTGACATTTTAAATGTAGCTTTTATCTACTTTCAAAGACGCGTCGAACTGTCTAATTAGTCAAACAAGCGACGAATTTGTCAGAGTTTTTAACCATTGGTTACCTTAACTACGGATCAAAAAACCCAGTCTTAGGCCCGATTTCACCAAACTAGAATAAATTTTATTCCAGGTATAACTTTCCGAGAACAACCGAGTTACGCCAATATAGCCCTTATACCACTAATTTTGTGAAGGAATAAGACTTATTCCTTGGATACAATCAAAATAGCGTCTTTTTGTGTAATTCCATTTGTCAATTAGCTGTATACTTGGAATAAACGTTGGTGAAATCGGGCCTTATATATATAGCTGCAAAAGCTTACAACCAGAAGTGCGTTCGCCAAAGTAGGAGGCATAAGCCATGTGTTTTTATGTTAATAAATGACGTCACAAGCTTGCCGTTCGTCTGATGTTGAGCGACACGGCCACCCATAACACTTGCAGTGTCACTCGGCACTCAAAAATATAAAGTTTGGCGTAACATTGCACTTTGCACGTCATCCTGAGACATCACCATCAGATCAGATAAAGTCACATTTGCCCAGTAATTAGACTAGCTACAATGCCCTTCAAACCGGAACACAGTAGTGCTTGCTCACTACTGCTTGACGGCAGAATAACTGGCTGTCATCGTAAACAATTTCGAGATATTTCCCCGCTACCCCTCAATATCTATTTTTTACAAATATAAACGATTCCCAATTTGTTAATTTGGCACCTAATCCTACATATTTAAAACTAGAGAGGGGCGACTCTTCAGGAACTAAATTAATGATCATTATACCTAAACTATATCGACAAACATCTTCCATTTCCTAACACTACTATACAACCAATTATAAACCTGGTCAACTTAAAAAAAAAAATATAATAAATATCTTTTTCTTTGGTATGTAAATTTGTGCAGTAAATTGTGCATGTTTTAAAGAAATTATAAAAACAAAATGTAACAAAAACACATCAAATGTGCATAAAAAATTTCAAAACAAATTGTTTGGTAAAATAATCACAGTATGTGAGGTCAATATCTTATAAACTCCAATTTATAATTGAAAGAAAAACAAATAACCTAAAACAAGGTAAGTAATAAAAAAATGTATAATATTACCAATATTATTAAACTAATAACTACTAAAAAACGCACCATTAAAGAAAAGATCTAAAGAACCGACATTTCTATTACTGTCCCACTCCCACGGGACAAAAACTTAACTCGCGTATACTACAGTTAAGCTAATGGTGGAAGAGGGAAAACAATATTGTTTTGCATTCATCAGAATCGCTTTTCTAATGGTGCGCGTTATACCATCGTCTCTTAGCTGCAGTTTAATATTCTCCAATAATAATTATATCTTCATTAATATATAAAAAAAAAGACTATAATTATGATATTTATAAATGTGAGTCTTATTATAATAAGCGATAAAAGAAAATATCGGATTATATTCATTTACACATTTCACAACTCAACTCAGCCGTTTATAATCACTTTACTTGTAATCATAACCACTTTGCTTGTAATCATAACCATTTTACTTGTAACAGGTCTGGTTCACTCCGCGCTTTAGGTATGAAGAATAGTACATGGCACCGACCCCTCTAGACGGGTCGGTCCGTTATGTGTAACAGGTCAGAAGAGCAGCGGTATAGAACGAGAGGAAACTGTTTTCCACTTTACTTGTAATCATAACCGTTCTACTTGTAATCATTACCACTAATACTATTTATCTATTCTGTGCCACTAATCAGTAACGAATAATCACTTGTAACCAGAACAACTTTACTTGTTAAAAGTCAAGTGGCTAAAATTACAATCATTATAATTATATTAATTTTAGCAAGTTAGTTTTCTCATTCCGGTATTGTTTTTTTTTTGTCTATTATAATACTGTTTTTAACACAAACCTTCAATTTCAATTAGTTGCACTGAGATTGGAAAACTCTCAACTTATCGTGTATTACATATTGTTATTATTTGCTGTCACCGTCTATGACAGCAAACACTAGAATAACAGTAGTAAACTACAAAATATCAATACAACACAAAAGTCTTTGTAACTGGTACAGATTGTTACGAAATCAAGTTAGAAGACATTTTGTTACTTACAAAGACTGTAACTTTTGCAACTAGTTACAGCAAGTTACAAAGACAACTGGTTGCTACGACAAGCTGCGTCCAACAAAGTGGCAACGGGTTACAAGGATTTTGTAATATTAGCAACCAGTCACATCAACAAATTACAAAGACAACTGGGTGCGATACCTTGTAAGTGTAACGAAGCCAACTTCGAACGAAACCTGCCTTCCGAGGCTGGCAAACAAGGGAGGCTAACATTACATGCCGAAAAGTCGTAGAGTCGTATTATTACTGTTCTATATAACTTAGTAACACTTAGATTCACTTGGTTACCTGCAAGGTGTTAGGGTTGCCAACGTTCTGTATTACTTAGTAACACTTAGATTCACTTGGTTACCTGCAAGATGTTAGGGTTGCCAACGTTCTGTATTACTTAGTAACACTTAGATTCACTTGGTTACCTGCAAGATGTTAGGGTTGCCAACGTTCTGTATTACTTAGTAACACTTAGATTCACTTGGTTACCTGCAAGATGTTAGGGTTGCCAACGTTCTGTATTACTTAGTAACACTTAGATTCACTTGGTTACCTGCAAGATGTTAGGGTTGCCAACGTTCTGTATTACTTAGTAACACTTAGATTCACTTGGTTACCTGCAAGGTGTTAGGGTTGCCAACGTTCTGTATTACTTAGTAACACTTAGATTTACTTGGTTACCTGCAAGATGTTAGGGTTGCCAACGTTCTGTATTACTTAGTAACACTTAGATTCACTTGGTTACCTGCAAGATGTTAGGGTTGCCAACGTTCTGTATTACTTAGTAACACTTAGATTTACTTGGTTACCTGCAAGATGTTAGGGTTGCCAACGTTCTGTATTACTTAGTAACACTTAGATTCACTTGGTTACCTGCAAGGTGTTAGGGTTGCCAACGTTCTATATAACTTAGTAACACTTAGATTCACTTGGTTACCTGCAAGATGTTAGGGTTGCCAACGTTCTGTATTACTTAGTAACACTTAGATTCACTTGGTTACCTGCAAGATGTTAGGGTTGCCAACGTTCTGTATTACTTAGTAACACTTAGATTCACTTGGTTACCTGCAAGGTGTTAGGGTTGCCAACGTTCTGTATTACTTAGTAACACTTAGATTTACTTGGTTACCTGCAAGATGTTAGGGTTGCCAACGTTCTGTATTACTTAGTAACACTTAGATTCACTTGGTTACCTGCAAGATGTTAGGGTTGCCAACGTTCTGTATTACTTAGTAACACTTAGATTTACTTGGTTACCTGCAAGATGTTAGGGTTGCCAACGTTCTGTATTACTTAGTAACACTTAGATTCACTTGGTTACCTGCAAGGTGTTAGGGTTGCCAACGTTCTATATAACTTAGTAACACTTAGATTCACTTGGTTACCTGCAAGATGTTAGGGTTGCCAACGTTCTGTATTACTTAGTAACACTTAGATTCACTTGGTTACCTGCAAGGTGTTAGGGTTGCCAACGTTCTGTATTACTTAGTAACACATAGATTTACTTGGTTACCTGCAAGGTGTTAGGGTTGCCAACGTTCTGTATTACTTAGTAACACTTAGATTCACTTGGTTACCTGCAAGATGTTAGGGTTGCCAACGTTCTGTATTACTTAGTAACACTTAGATTCACTTGGTTACCTGCAAGGTGTTAGGGTTGCCAGCGTTTTAGACAGCTTGTTGCGTGAATTGTTTGATATTCGTTATTCCTCCTCCGATTCCGAGTCTGAGTCAGGGATCGTGTTGAACCAGTTCTCCCAGTTTGAAGGTGGGCCCATTGCGGTTCGCCTGTTGAAGTAAACAAGGCCAGTTATATCGCACCATGTCTTTACAAAAAGTGGTAGAAGCCGGAAGATGTACACCACAGAACATAGGCCTCCCCATAAATCATCACCTTGGACTCTTTGGGGTTTGCCATAATCGCCACACTTAGTAGCTCTAAGATAGCTCCAATGGAGTTGACGAACGAAGATCAACGGAAACGTTGTGTTAACGGAAAATTAAACCGCCAATCGACCCATCGCTGAGCTCCAGAAACTTAAAAAGCGTATTACTACGTGATCTGTTTGCCGATTTTACTTATTTTTTCAATTATTACATTTTTCAGGATTGCGTGTTCGATTAGCGATGGCGAATACCAGTTTAAATAAAGTACTTTAGAATAGAATTTCTCGTATCTTTATTGATATGTCCCAGTAATCTAAATAGCATGCAGTGCTCACGGGGTCTTGGTGACGGGCTGCGGCAGCGTGGCGGTGGCGGGCGCGGGCGGCGCGGGCGGCGGCGCGCGCCGCTGCAGCGTCTGCGAGCCGCCCTCCGCCGCGCTCCAGCCCGCCTCCACCACCCATCTGCAACAACCGCCGCTGTACGAGGCCTCGGGGCCCTTCGCTATACCTTGCACATTTTATCCTCGACGACTGACAACTTACTGGTGTTCTAAACGTTCTCGAATGTGATACCGTTCCGATTATACTATTATTATCAATCGAATTAGTTACGTAAACGTTGTAATCGATATCGAAAAATGTACATTTTGATTTAGTTTTGATGAATTCCACGGAGCACAATATTATTTGTATGAAATTTTAACGTAAACAATGTGAAAATTCATAAGCGTGAGCTGTCAAAAACCCATTAATAAAATGAACAAGGTATAATGTACATTATAAACAAAATATATGTGTGAACATTTCACACTCGGTGTTTCCCTGCGAGATAAGCTCCGGGACGAGGAGAGCTAAAGTGACCGATGTAACTCTTAGAATTAGCAAGTTAAAATGGCAATGGGCAGGCCACACCGTCGTAGAACTGACAACCAGAAAGAAAGAAAAGGAAAAAAGGAAGAAAGGTTCTCGAGTGGCGACCACGATCCGGCAAACGCAGCGTAGGCCGGCCCCCACTCGGTGGACCGACGATCTGGTGAAGGCCGCGAGGAACCGATGGATGCAAGAGGCGAGCAGCCGCTCAAAATGGCTTTAGGGCTTATATTCAGCAGTGGACGTCTTCAAGCTGTTGATGATGATGATGATGATGATCTATTCCACTGTCGTACAGTGTAATAAGGGGGTGATTGTTCACAGCAGGAACTCTGTCAGCACAGAACATTAACAATAAATTACTGAAGCCGTAAGCTTGACACGGCTTTAAATCAAAATTAAAACGCTGGCTTGTCGAGCAAACTTATACCTTAGTCCAAAGCGAACAGGTGTATTTTTACCTTGAGCTGTTGGCACACTTGCAGTTCTCGCACTCGCTGCGGTAGTCGTCCGCGTCGTGGTCGTCCGTGCCGCCCTCGGGCGCCGCCACCGCCGCGTAGCTACACTCGCAGGATGGCTGGAAACGTCACGCGTATCTTACTATATGCCGACTATTTGAGCCCTAATTCTGCATGAAAACACAGATTCCACACGATACGAAACCACGTCGTTATCATGTCGTGTTCAAATTGTCTCACAGCATTAGAAATACCTTCATTTTCATCATCATCAACAGCCTGAAGACAGCCACTGCTGAACATAGGCCCTCCTCGAATCATAGGCGTCAGTTTGAGCGGCTGCTCGCCTACTGCATCTATCAGCTCTCCGCTGTTTTTACAGTAGAGGTGGCAATGAAAAAACGTCCGCCATATTGAATTAAAATGGCGGCGTTTAAGTACCTAATTGTGCATTGTCATAAGAACCAACATTGTGTGTCAAATCTCAACCCGATAGATTGGTTGCAAAATTACAGGACATGGGATCGCCAATTAATCACGTGAAGCTCAAAAGAAGGGGAGTAATTCGAGCCGATGGATGCAAGAGGCAAGCGACCACCCAAAGTTGGCCTATTTGTACATAAAAAAAAGGGGCGCTCTATGGGTGAGGTTTATGTTCAGCAACGATTCAACATAGTTAAGCAATTATTGTCAGTTGGTCAGTTTTTTTTGTTATCAGCCATCATCATACCGAAGCTTTCCATACTTCATAAAACGTACCTTATCCACAGTAAGCGGTAGCGTAGTCTGCGGCGGCGGTGCGGGCGCTGCAGCGAGCGGCTCGGGCTTCGGTGGCGGAGCGGGCGCGGGGGGCGCGGGGGGCGCGGCCGCGGGGGGCGACCCGCCCACGTCGTCCGAGCTGTGCGCGCGCGACCGCCCGCCCGCGCTCGACAACCGCAAGCTCGACCTGGGAATATACACCGTGCTGACATAGCTCGAAGGACCATAATCCCAGGGGCAAGTGTAACTTGACAGCATAGCTTGATTTGGGAATATACACCCTGTTAACGTAGCTCGAAGGACCATAATTTCCGGGGGCGAATGCAAGTAGATTGCCGTTTAGCTCGATATGGGAATATACACCGTGTCGAGACAGCTCGAAAGACCATAATCCCCGGGGCGAGTGCAACTTGACATTTGAGCTTGATTTGGGAACATAGACCGTGTAAACATAGGTCGAAGGAGCACACAATCGTGTAAGCTGCAGTACTCACTCGAGATGCGTGTCGGCGGTGGAGGCGAGGTCGAGGTGTCGCGGCACGCTGCGGCCGGTGTCGCGGCGCGCGGCGGCGGGCCGGTGGAAGGAGCGCCGCACCTCGCCCGCGCCGCACGCAGCGCCCGCGCCCTCCGACCGACGGAACGCGCCCAGCTCCAGCGCCTCCGCTGCGCTCGCGGTCGATATCCGCGGGATTGTGCGGTGGCTGATATAACACGTAACATGCGTTACCATTACTATTATATTATCTTTCATATTCAGCATTTTGTAACTGTTTTTTTTATTGAAAGGAAACGAAATTTATTTCGGAAATAAATATGTGCCTACCTACTCAAACATCGTATGTACTCACTACGCTTAAGAATGTAGGTATCTAACCACCTAAAAGGGATGCAGTATGAATACATATTTATATAAAGTAGCATTTAAATTTGACATCATTAAAACTAACACAGTTTACACATTATCATATAGGTAGGTATCATCATAGCTCACATGTAGATCTATGACAGCATGAAAATTGACACACTATTAGTGGGTATAACAAAACTCGTGTAGGTATAAATGTCTGAGCCTAAGTTAACCTTTTTTTACAACTAAATAGGCCCGCATTTGACCGCATTCTCACCTGATGGGAAGTGACGATGCGATGTACGATGGTGCTTGCCTAGAAGTTACCTATTCACTCGCGACTTGAAGAGCTTCAGATTGTACTTGAAACAAAGACGCTGGTAAAATATTCCATTCCTTGGCTGCTCGGATTATAAATGTCGAGTCAAACCGCTTTGTGCGAATTGAAGGAATATGTGTTTAGGTCTCCCACATCGACACTGCCTCTATGGTATAGGTATTTTTGCAGTGTGTGGCACTGCCACTGCCGGCACTGCGAAGTTTAAACTTTAAGTGCAATTTCAATTTCTCTTAGTTATTTTTAGTTTATGTACTTATTTATTGATGTTTTTGTTTTTTTTAATTTATTCATAAACAGAATTGTAGCATCATTACAGATTTCCAATGCGATGTTAAAACTATAATAAATATAATTATTACGATAATTATTTATAGTTAAGATAATTATACTATTATTTTCTATATATCTTAAAGCTACTTTTATGAACTTCGACAGGCTGCAGTTAAAAATGTCCACTCCCTCGGATATTAAATTAATCCAGCGTATGATGTCGTCTGTCCGGCGGATGCCCGGCTGTTTTCCTCTACAGCTCGCATATCTCAACCAAATCTCGTGAAATATTGTGTGCATGTTCGATAATTTTACAATGGTATTATTTATTGACATATACCTACCTCTTTACAGTAATTTAAAAATTCATATTTAAATTTGATGCATGTCAAATCTATCACTTTTTGATTTACCTACGAAATAAAGTAGCTTCAATGAAAATATTAATTTGTATTTATCAATGGCGACGATGGAGGAAGAGTTATTTAACTTAAAACGAACCAGAAGCAACATCAAAGGCCAGTTTACTAAAATCTACAAACATTTACAAAATGCTGTCAACATTTCTGAATACGAACATACGACACGACTTACAACGATTCAAAAGTATGAAGAGAGGTTCGACAGCATACAAGAACGAATTGAAAAGATTACTTCAAACTCGCAAGAGGAAAGTGAGTTGCACTTCGAGATTAAAGAAGAAATTACACAGCTCAAACTGATGTTATACAATAAATGCCTACCTAGAGCTTCACCATGACCATCACGAATACAGTGTGATACGCGGGAAAATATCAACCAAATACCCAAAATACATTTCCAACCATTCCAAGAACAAGAAAGTTTCAGAAACTTTATCAAACGTCTTGAAACATACTTGTACATGACAAACTGTCAAGATTCAAAAATGATGACTTACATTTTATTAAGTTCATTAAGCCCGGAACTACATGAACGAGCTTGTGATTTGTGCGCACCAGAAGACCCTACAAAATTCAAGTTTCAGGACTTAGTACATTTATTGGAACAATATATCGATCCCAAGCCCAGTGTGTGGGCACGCCGACACAAGTTTATAACACGTATTCAAGGCGAAAACGAAACCGTAATGAATTTCAGTACAGAACTCAAGCGTCTAGCACATGATTGTGAGTTCTCCTGCGACAGCTGTAAAAAACCAATTGCTGACAACTTCTTAGCCTTACAATTTATCAGAGGAGTACGAGACAGCGAAATCCGTACAAAAATACTACAAGATAATCACATTACTAACTTTAAGGCACTAATCCAGCTGGCAACGTCATCTGAAATCGCTAGAGCAGAAAATACGTTCATTACTGGAAAACCGGACCTGCAACACGAAGTTCCCATACATTCGCTATATCATAGACAACATTTTAACGGGAAACCTACTGCGCTAACATCTCGAATTACGTCGATTAAAGATTTGCAAGGAAAATGTTTCCGCTGTGGAGATGCCGATCATAGAGCAAACGTTTGTAAACACATCAATATGCACTGCTCAAAATGCAACAAGAAGGGGCATTTAGCTCGCGTTTGCCTTCAATCACTAAGACAAAAGAGAAATAATCAAATTGACGAACCCGATGAGGTGGACACTGACAGTGTTTGTGACATCAATGCTATCCGCTCCAGTTGCACTGATAAATTTATGATAAACATCACCATCGAAAACAAGAAGGTCCAAATGGAACTTGATACAGGAGCCGCATTATCATCCATGTCAATCAAGGAATTCAGAAAATTAAAACTTGGAAACCAAATTTTCAAGACAGGTCTACGCATGAAAACTTACACTGGCGAACTTATTACACCTGTCGGAGTAACCTATGTAAAGTGCAAGTACCGTGACCAAATATTTCATGGAAAACTTTATATCATCGAACAAGATGTGGACGCCATATTTGGCAGAGCATGGATACGAGAAGTTAAATTGAATATAGCAGACATGAATACAGTAAAATTAGAAAAACCAGTCTACACTGAGTTAGACAAGATTATTACAAAATATTCACCTGTTTTTGATGGGAAACTCGGACTTATTCCAAATTACAAAGGACATTTAACATTACGTGAAGACGCAACGCCTATCTACATTAAACCACGACGCATACCATACGCATTAAAAGAGAGGGTGGATAAAGAAATAGACCGCTTATGCCAAGAAGGTGTTATTACGAAGATTGACAACTCAGAATGGGGAACACCAGTTGTGCCTATTGTGAAACCTAATGGCAGCATTCGTTTATGCGCTGACTACAAGGTAACATTGAACAGAATGATTAAAGACGAACAGTACCCTATACCAATAATTGAGGACATTTTTGCCGAGATGAACGGAGGAGAATTTTACTGTACTTTAGATATTTGTCAAGCTTACTTAAATATGCAAATGGATGAAGAAAGCGCGATGCTACAAACACTCAGTACACATAAAGGCACATTCAAAGTAAACCGTTTAATGTTTGGAGTTAAGGTTGCACCTAATTTGTGGCAAAAATTTATGGACAGGACACTACAGGACATACAGGGGGTCAAATGTTTTTTCGATGACATAATAATTCAAGGCGCTACGGAAAAACAATTACAAGAACGACTAGAAAAAGTACTAGAGAAATTACAAGAAAATAACTTGAAACTGAACAAAGACAAATGTAAATTTTTCAAAAGAAGTATCGATTACTTAGGATATACTATTGACAACCAAGGTCTACATAAAAATAAGGAAAAGATTCGAGCTATTTTATACACAGAAAAACCTAACAACACGAATGAGTTACGAACATTTTTGGGTATGAGCAATTATTATAACAAATTTATTCCGAATCTGGCTGCAATTGCTCATCCACTTAATAAACTGTTACAAAAAAGTACAAAATTCTATTGGTCAAAGGAATGCGAGCAATGCTTTAATAAAATTAAAGAAGAAATCGTAAGCAACAGAATCTTGATACACTTTGACCAAAACAAGCCCTTGGTGCTTGCGACGGATGCCTCGCCTACAGGTCTGGGAGCTGTTCTATCTCATCGTTTACCTGATGGTACCGATAGACCGATTGCTTTTGCTTCGCGAACACTTACAGCGAGTGAAAAAAAGTACAGCCAAATTGACAAAGAGGCGACAGCTATATACTGGGGAGTGAAGAAGTTTTTCCACTATTGTTACGGAAGGAAATTTACACTCATCACGGATCATAAACCTTTAACTACAATATTTCATCCCCACAAAACTTTACCAGCAATGAGCACTATGCGACTGTTCCACTATGCACATTTCCTGTCAGGCTTCGATTACAATATTGAGTATAGAAATTCAGCCAGTAACAGCAACGCTGATTACCTTTCACGATTTCCAGTAGAAAAAGTTTCTGAGCACAACATGGACCAACACAGTGCATTTCAACAACATCAGCTAAACACTCTAACAATCAACCGCGACAAAATAGCTGAAGAAACAATGAAGGATACTGAATACCTAAAGGTAGTTGAAATGTTAAAGAAGGGCCAAACATTAAGAACTCTTGGCTATAATGATAATGAGATAACAGTTGAGGAGAATTGTCTTATTAAAGGGACCAGAGTAATGATCCCCCTTAGCTTACGACCGAAAATTTTGGAAGAGTTACACTTGGGTCACTTAGGTATTCTAAAAATGAAAATACTGGCACGTAGCTACGTGTACTGGAGAAATATTGATAAAGATATTGAGGACCTAGTTAGTAAATGCCGTGAATGTCGTTTAAAACAAAATGAACCAAACAAGGCTCCATTACACCATTGGGAAGTCCCGACAGAACCATGGCAACGAATACACATAGACTTTGCCGGACCTGTACATGGGTATTATCTGTTTATAATTGTTGATTCTTTGTCAAAGTGGGTGGAAGTTATACCCACCAAAACAACTACTAGTGCTTGGTGTATTTCTAAACTTAAAGATTTATTCATAGATTTTGGCCTACCACACGTTTTAGTATCGGATAATGGAAGACAATTTGTATCGAAGGAGTTCTCGACATTTTTGAATGAAAACGGAGTGGTACACAAAACCTCAGCACCGTATCATCCAGCAACGAACGGTCAAGCAGAGCGTTTTGTACAAACGGTCAAAAAAGCATTACACGCAATGGATAAAGAGACAGAGCCAATACAAGAGAAAATTTTAAAAATTAAATATCAGTTACGTCGTACTCCAAATACAACATCAGGAAAAAGTCCATATGAACTAATGTTCGGTAACCGAACAGTGAGAACACTTTTGCACGCTATATTACAAAAAAAACTTACACAGCCTAGGACATGTAATAAGGAAAACGTAAGAACGTTCAAACCGGGGCAGAGAGTCCAGATCCGGAACTATAATGCCAGTAAAAGATGGGAGTTTGGAACAGTTTTAAAACGTATAGGCCATCTACACTATGAGGTATTAACGGACTCTGGCCAGACCTGGAAGAGGCATATTGATCAGATGCTAAACACAGCTGTTGGGAAGGCTGGAGAGGATTAAATGGGGGCGGAGACCCTGACATATACCTACCTCTTTACAGTAATTTAAAAATTCATATTTAAATTTGATGCATGTCAAATCTATCACTTTTTGATTTACCTACGAAATAAAGTAGCTTCAATGAAAATATTAATTTGTATTTATTATTTATGATTCAGTTTTTGGAAATTTTTCGAAATAGCGGATGTGTTTGAAAACGTAAAAAATTGTTTTTCAGTTATAAGTTATGAAAAGATACGAATCATGAGGACTACAGCTCAGAGCCAAACCAATAAATATATATATTTATGATTTTTATAGCAGTATCGCCTGCTCTGCGTAATCTACAGATTAATTAAAAAAAAAAAAAAATATATATATATGCATGAAAAAAATAAAATCGATTTCTTTTGACTCCATACGATTCTATTCCATCCCATTAAATTCAATTCCGTTCAAACCCATTCAATTCCAACGAATTCCATTGTAATGAAATGATGCACTTACAGCGCAGTATGCAGATGCGTGGTAGTATAGAAGCCAGGCACGTTGTGTGGTCGCTCGTGCTCCGGTTCCCGCGGCACCGACAATCGTCCGCTGATAGCGCCCAGGGAACCCGTCAGGCGTGCGCGGTATGGCAGCCCTGACACTGGACACCACAGAGGATTGTCAACTTTATAATTAACAGTATAAGGCTCAATTCAGACAGAGCAGCAAAATGCTCGAGCAGTTTTTAAGTGCTATATGAATATCAACCTTAATCTATTTAGACAA
The DNA here is from genome assembly GCA_910589525.2 of Ennomos quercinarius. Classification (NCBI taxonomy): domain Eukaryota; kingdom Metazoa; phylum Arthropoda; class Insecta; order Lepidoptera; family Geometridae; genus Ennomos; species Ennomos quercinarius. The sequence continues at coordinate 11,577,692 of OU342504.1, read as the reverse complement.
AGCTGAAAATAGTATGCAACATTAAAATAGGTAAGATTGTAATGTTGCATACTATTTTCAGCTTTGTCTAAATGAAATAAGGTTGATATTCCGATAGCACATAAAAACTGCTCGAGCATTTTGCTGCTCTGTCTGAATTGAAGGATTCAATCCGACCAAAATAAAAAATCGTACTATTTATTTAGGTAATTGAATAACGAACTGACGCCCACTGATAGCACCCAGTGAACCAGTCAGACGGGCCCGGTTTTTTTTTTTTTATAACGGGCTAATGCTGTTGGTCTCTACCGACCTTTACAGCGTCACCGGGCGGGAGGGCAGACGCTTAAGGCGCCCAACCGTCAAAAGTGGGAGGCAACTAGCACAAGGGCACCCCTGGGGTGCGAGCCTCGGCTTGGCCCTTGCTGGGATAAGAGGATCGAGAAGGCTACGTCCACTGGAAGAGTGGACCCTATGGAAAGCAGACGGGCCCGGTATGGCAGCCCTGACACTGGACAACACAGGATTGTCAACTTTATAATTAACGGTATAAGGATTAAATATGGTAACAGAGTACTCGAGGCTGTCTCTGACAATGTCCAGAGTCCGATATTTACACATTGGATATCTGTGCACATGAAAGAAAACAAGAAATGACGCAGCACGACAGTGTGTAGCCATCGTCGTAATTTTTATTATGTATAAGTACCTACTTAAATTAATTGTAATTTTTATCTAAATTCATTCATTCTATCTGTTTTTTCTGTTTATTTTTTTTTTAATAATCCTATTGTTCTGTGTATTTATGTTTTACTAGCGGCTCGCCCCGGCTTCGCACGTGTAGTGGTGTAGCCTATGTTACTCAGGGTGATTGTAGCTTTCCAATGGTGAAAGAATTTTTGAAATCGGCACAGTAGTTTTTGAGTTTATTCATTACAAACATACAAAAATACAAATCTTTCCTCTTTATAATAGTGGTGTATTTTTAAGGGTCTATTGCCTGAAATAAATGATTTTTATTTTTTTATTTTTTTTTATTTTTTATTTAAATCCCACCAAAAGAAAAATTCTTACTCTTTATTTAGGTAATGAGGAGTTTTATTTAAAAAAAAACACTGGTTCCGCTTCTTTTCTAGATGGCGCTGTAAGTACGTAGTCTAAACCTTTCAAACCACAGAGTAGTTTAAACATAAGAAAATGCTTAGACGACCTACAAAGAAATGTCAAATTCAGTTGAGTGGACCACGAGTACATTGCCTGTAGTATCTCCTAGTAGTCTGTGGTGCATTCTCATTAAGTAAATTGAAGTACAGCAGATCTGCAAGATAGATAAACGTTAATATTATGATCCAAAATAAAGCCGAGGTATCTCGCAACGAAACTAAATAAAAACGAAAGAGTTTAAAGTTGTCAGACACATTTCCTATTACCTGTGGTCTATGCTTGAAACAGTGACAGTGACAGCTTTTAGTAAAACCACAACTGGCGCCATCTATTGGGTCATGCATAAAATACAATTTATTTTTTTTAATAAAACGGCTCATTAAACAAAGAACAGACGCCCACTGATAGCACCCAGTGAGCCAGTCAGACGTGCATGGCATGGCATGGTATGGCAGCCCTGACACTAGACAACACAGGATTGTACACTTTATAGTTAACAGCGTAAGGATCAGTTTGGACTAAAACATAAAATGCTTTTGTACTCTTCATTTAAATTTTAGTTCATTGAATAAAGAACGTTTTTTATAGTTTTCATTCAAAGATTTATTTTAATAACAAAGCATTTGTTTACATTTTACGTCATTCAATTATCTAGAAGTACATGGTTCATTTACAATCGTCATTACAGCATATAAACATTCTACTAACAAAAAGAACATCTTCAAACTATGCAGAAAAATTGCATAGTAATTATTCTTTTTTGTAACTTACTTATAAAGAACTGTATGATTAGTTCCTGACTACCTCGAACTTGAACATAGGACTCCATTCTTATCGTTCGTCCTCTCTTTGCCTTTTCCCATTTGTCATTGGTGTCGGCTCCTAATCTAACCTGTAGCGGCGAGCTACCAGAATTACACAAGCGAATGCCATCTGACCTCGCAACCGATATCAGTATCAGGGATGGTTAGACCAGGTGTCAGACTCTATCAGGCGTCTGACTACTCGTAACGATTGCCATAGATGTACTTATGACAACCGGGAACGACGGCTTAACGTGCTCTCCGAGGCATGATAGGACTCCATTCTTATAAGAATAAAAAATGATTGCTTGAATAAATAAAATTGAATACGTGTATTAGAATGTAGTGTAGTGTTAATTTGTCAATTTGTGTATTTGTTATTCAAGTATGTATTTGTATATAGTATATACTATTTGTAAGAATGTTTTCCATAGAGGTGCAGTGGTTTAACGTTAACTTACTGTTAGGAGCAAGCGGGTAGTGCGGCATCTGGTTGACTTCTCGAACTTCGGCCGGATGCACGGTTTGAAGCAACGGGGCGTTGTAACAACTTTGCGGATTCGGGATCTGTCAAAATAATAAATATTTATTAAGAATAACTGAAACTCAGGACAAAGCTTTTTTTAATATTAAATGGTAGAAATTCCTAAAAAAGCATTTTGATTCGTTTATAATTCGGACAGCAAAGTAATGGAACACCTTACCAGCGTCATTGTTTCCTGACAAATATGATCTGAGAGTTTTTAAGGCCAGGGTGAACGGCCCCCTAATTACCTAACTCGCAACAGGTTTGCAACAGGCGTAAATCTCGCGGTGATTGCCGTCATACATCATTAGTGGCGTCGAGCATGTATGCTTCGCTACTGCTGTTGCTTTGCTACTGTTGTAGCACTGCTGTTGCAAATTTTACGTAATTACCCCGCCGGTATCTTTTAGGCAAGCATGCTTCATCGTCGACCGCGTCGTCACTTACCATCAGGTGAGACCGTGGTCAAATGTTTGGCAAAAAAATAGATACTAATACCTTTTAATAATATACAATGACAAAACCACCCTAATTAGTATTACGATAAAGTAGAAGATTCTGGTGCAAAGGTTGGCCATTGCCATCCAACGTGGCAATGCAGCAAGCGTTATTGGCACCTTTGCACCGGGAACAAGGAAAGGAATAAGGGGTGGGTTATTGGAGTGACCTATTGTTAAATTAATATGACTTATAATACCTAAATAAATATATTTAAGTAGAAGATATATTATTATATTTACCTGTATAGTAATTACCTGTTGTACAGGGCGCGGCATATTGGCGTACCCGTGTCCGTTACAAGTCATTACATCGTCGGTACGTGTCATAGCTTCCACGGTCGCCGGGTAACTGCGGTGGTACGGAACTTCCGACATCAGCCTGGAAAGAGAAGGAGAAAAAACTGATCAGATGGAAGATTTACTAAGGAATAAGTTGCAGATAAAACTATGCGGAATGTAGATTATATCTATATATATAAAGTTAGTATACAGGGTTACAGGAAAAATCGTGCTAGATCCGTTAAGGGCGTGGAGTACCAATCATTTCTAAGTTATTTCACTATGAAACACCCTAGTCTAAACTTAACCCTTTTCGAGATATTTAATTTTTTTATTGAAAATTGCCGATTTTTAGGCTACAAAATCTAATTTTGTTTATTTTGTGTGTCTTATTATTATTATTATTATTATTGCATTTTTACATGTGTAATAAGATGCTTTATGACGTCAATCATTAAAGTAGTACATAAGTTAATTGAATAGACCGTAGTAGACAAGTGAAAGTTAAGAAATAAAAAAATAATTAGAAACTGTATTTTTCTCTAAGGGATATCTAAAAAAAATATTAAGTTTAGGCTAGGGTGTTTCATAGTGAAATAAGTCAGAAAAGATGGGTACTCCACGCCCTTAACGGATCTAGCACAATTTTTCCTGTAACCCTGTATATAAAGTTGATGTTACGTACCTCGCGTTTTCGGCGCGACACTGAGCGACCACCTCGTCGTAGGGCGGAGGCGCCTCGCCGCGCGGCAGGTAGTTCCCCGGCGGCTTCCACGCCCCGAGCGCCGTCTCGCACGTGCCACTCATGTATGCCATGCTACCACTTATGTACCTGAAACGACGAGCAAAACTAATGTAAACTAACCTTTTAATGCAGTTTTAATCCAAGGATCTTTTAATTTTTAATTTTTGTGCAAAACGTCAGCGTTCGACCGGTTGTCGTTGCGATGTTGTAGTTGGTTGTATTCAGATCAACCATTACTTTAAGCGTAACAGAGAAGAGACACAGGCAGAAGACCAAACAAAGGCCTGCCGGACAAAGGCCTTTTTTAATGCATGCCATTGAGCCCGATCTTCAGCTGTTCTCGTTCAGGCTTATATTTGGTAGCTCCACCTAGTCCGAGGGTGTACTACAGTGTTCACTGTGCTTGCTAAGTAGTAAGTTGTGAGTTCCACTCAAGAACGTGTACCTGAACGGTTCTCGGTTCTATGGCTAATGTGACCCACTGCCATTTTTCATAATTCTGCCGGAATTACTGATAGCTTTATCTCTGCTGAGTTTCATGTCTGATTCAATCCTTTCGAGAATTAAATCATCTCTTGAAAGACGACCACTGCTGAACATAGGAGTCCCTCATAAAACACTCTTTTGGATGCTTATCATAGGGCGGGGGTTTGTCATAATCACCACGCTAAGCAGGCATCTTGGTGATCACAGTGTACCGAAGCGAGTGCTGCTGCCCATTCCCTGGATATTCCATTAGTCGGATGTTACGGCACCCATGGAAAGAGACACAGCTAGACTACACGGCAAAAAATAATATTCATCACCAACAGCCTGAAGATGTCCACTGTCGAACATAGGCCTCGCCCATAAAGCGCTACTTTCACGGCTGCTTGCCTCTTGCATCCATCGGCTCCCCGCGGATGTTCATCGTCTTCATCATCAGCAGCCTGAAGATGTCCACAGCTGAACATAGCCCCCCACCACGGCATCACTTTGAGCAGCTGCTTGCCTCCTGCATCCATGTGCTCCCGTGGTTTTCACCAATGTCGGTCCACTTAGTGGGGGGCTGGCCTACGCTGCGTCTTCCGGTTCATGGTCGCCACTCAAGAACCTTTCTTCCCATCGGTTGTCAGTGTAATAATATAAGTATTGAATAACTATAATGCGCACCCAATGCTGGTCAAGCTGCGCTGATCATCGGCGTGCGTAGCGCGGCGCCGCTTCTGCTTCCTTACGCGGTACACAACCAGTAGCACGGTAGCGAGGACGATGGCCGCCGCGCCACCCGCCGCCACCCGCACGTTGGCCTCGGCCGCGTCTACCGGCTTCACCACGTCATCCAGGCAGATGAACTCGCAACATGTCACTCCAACACGAAACGAACGGCAGTCCTAAACACGACGATCTTTTGAACTTTTTTGTAATTTGAACGAATGACGCGACGAGCTAGCTGTTTGCCTGGTTTTAAGCATTATGGCGGCCCATAGCAGACTGCAGTATCACTGAACTCTAAATTACAAATTTTCGGGTGACACTGCACTGTGCACATCATCCAATTACACAGTCTAGTATAAAATTTATAGACTGAGATCCAGGTCATAAAGTCTCATTTGCCCAGTAATTTAACTAGCTACAATGCCCTTGTTTGTATACAAGTGGTATATTTTGATTGAATGAGGAAAATCTATTATTATTTAGAAATATGTGTAGTGGAAAAAAGACAGTTTAAAAACTTTAAACTTTTAACAAAAAAATCACAGAACCTATTTAAATTGATATAATTATTAATATAAACATTTTTAAATTCTGCTTTTTAGCTAAAAAGCAATACATAAAACTTTGTTATAGGGCAATTAAATGTTGATAATGTACATACTGTTTTTATTTTATTATGTTTTACAATTTTTTAGTTCTCACTTCCTTCATGCACACTGAACTAGACTCTAGTCTGGCATTGGGCTTGCTGTATGAAATTTCATAAAGTCTTCCTTAATCTACACTTATAATAAAACTGTACCAGGTCAATTCTGTACAAAGATATTTTAAAAAAAATTTTTGGAGGTCTATAATCGAGACTCAAGTCAAAACTGTATTTTTTTGTCTGTCTGTGTCTCTGTCCGTCTGTCTGTATCTTAGCTGAGCATAACGCCGAAACTGCTGAATGGATTCAAATGAAACTTGGCATGATTTGATTTGATTTCATATTACAAGGTAGGTTGATATACAGTATATAGTATAGAATACTGTCATCCCAAAATTCAGCATTGTTCCATCAAGAGAGGGAATGAAAGTTAAAATCTGTACTTAATTTTAATTTATTAATATTAATATGTAAGTAGATTTATTTCATTCTTCTTTTTGTTAGAAAGGAGATACTTTAAATATTGTCCCGTAAATATTTCAAGGTTGTCAGTTTCGTAGTTCAGAAATTACAGACATCCAACCATCCGAGAGGTCCAAATTACTTAAAACTGGGATTGTACAGAAACCTTTGAACATACAGCTTATGTACATTTTATTGTATAGGTTTTATGGATGGATATGCCTATTGTCAAAGCCAGACCACTCGAAAAGAGTTTGATATCGATGAAAAATTGACTATGTTTTAAATAAAAGTGAAACATTGTTTATTTTTTTATTTGAGTGACTTTCACACCAAAATGACTGCACAGATTTGGATGAAACTTTGCATGCAGTGACCTGAAGGGTAAATACCTACCGTTTCCATGGGATTTACAAGGTAAACACATAATAAATTAAATTGCATTTCAGTACTGGTACCTGGGGAGGGGAACAGAGTACCGCCTTGCACTCCAAGGGCACTCCATTGTCACACACGCAAAGAGTACAAGTGTCGGGGCCGGGAACGTAATGAACACCATGGGAAACTAGTCTACCGCGTAAATCAGTGCAGTCCCTCTGTGCTGATGTACCTGGAACAACACTACGTTTATAACAATACACTCCTTCACACAATACGGTTTACGGAATTCTCCTTCACACTTACTCAAAAATAAAGATATATAAATTCCCAACACTGTCCAGTAAAACATCATGATAGAAAATCTTCATTCAAATTATTAAATGAGAAAACAATCGCCTCATTTTATTGAACTTTTGTCATTTCAACATTAGATCGATATTTGCTCGGCACGGCAGCTGACAGCCTGTCCACTGAAGTATTGCCAACCGTATAATTTAAATTGTATTTATACGATCATTTTGGCCCTGATGCGATGTACGATCACGTATTCGAAATCGTACGCATAACATACGACCTTTGCACATCTCATAATCTTCGTAACAAAATAAAAAAAATATTAAATTAAGTTCATTTTGTCGAAAATTACCAATAATTTGTTATTATTTGTCCCACCGCACTTTATAATCACATAGGGTGGGTTTTTGACCAATAGTTAAGGTAACTAACAAATTTTGACCATTGGTTAGAATTTGTAAGAGGTTTTAACCATTATTAACTATCATTGAAAAAGCCCACCCTTAGTGTACCTCGTCACTGGTACGGGTCCCCATTTTTTTTGTTGGCGGAAAATGCCTTCGCACTTCCCTGCCACCATGGGTGCGCGGGCGTGATGGCAGGAGGTATTACAGACTTAATTATGAAATATGTCCAGATTCTGGTATCTAACTTGGGTCCAGAAAATCACTCATTGATTGTATCTAAAATGTCAAAAGTACCACCACCTTCCTCCACAAAAAAAATATTGTCATAATAATATTAAATATTCGGTAACCCTAGATGTTGTGTGCCCTAAAATATTAATTAGAAGTTATTGTAGCATCGTATTTAAATAATTTCCTATTATTTCATTGAAACTAAGCAACTATTTTTTTTTTTCAAGAATTCTTCGAAAAATACGATCTTTTCTAGTCAAAGGTACGATCCTTAAAAAATGAAGATGGCTACATTGTCTGTGGCCTAACCACAGATTAGAGAAAAAACAATTGGCTTTATAGTTCTCTTTACCCCGGGCTGTACATTCCCAAATACTTTGGTCGTGAATTACTGCCTCGCCTCGCCTCACCATAATATAGGGATGTGCATTTTTATGCTCGATCCAATTTTATGGATAGTACAATAATGTCTCGGTCCGATCGGTGGATCGGATCGCATCTATTTGATCCGATTTTCAAATAATCGATCCAAAAAGCTCATAAACGCATGTAAATACAACATCTAAATACTCCCCTCCATCTGATGTTTTTGTAAAATGAGACCACACACTTGAATTTACAGGCAGTGCCATTTTAGGGATTAGATTTGCTGTTTAAAGCAACGCAGCGAAACAATGAATGAAATAGTAAAATATTCCTAATTTCACATCCTACCCATTATATGTACCTATTGTGTCCATTATTACTTAGAAATCATATTCTACGCCGTCCCGCCACCAACAGTAATTAGGATTTAAATACTGACATTTTGTTATATGTTATAACAAACAAATTATGTTCAGACCGTACTTTAATTGTCCGCCTAATAACACCATATATAGGGTTACAGGAATAATTGTGCTAGATCCGTTAAGGGCGTAGAGTACCCATCTTTTCTGACTTATTTCACTATGAAACACCCTAGACTAAACGTAATATTTTTTTAGATATCCCTTAGAGAAAAATACAGTTTCTACTATTTTTTTTTTATTTCTTAACTTTCACTTGTCTACTAGGGTCTTTTCAATTAACTTATGTACTATTTTAATGATTGACGTCCTGAAACATCTTATTACATATGTAAAAATGCAATAATAATAATAAGACACACAAAATAAATAAAATTAAATTTTGTAGCCTAAAAATCAGCAATTTTCAATAAAAATAAAATTAAAAGTCGAATATCTCGAAAAGGGTTAAGTTTAGGCTACGGTGTTTCATAGTGAAATAAGTCAGAAATGATGAGTACTCCACGCCCTTAACGGATCTAGCACGATTTTTCCTGTAACCCTTTATAACCTACCTACGTTGTATTGTGTTTGTGTGCAAACCACAATGTTTGGATCGCGATCAGACATTTGAAGAGTTGAATCGATCCGCAGTTTGGATCGCATGGTTTTGATCCGATCCGAAAATCGATTAGATCGTATGCTCACGATCCGATCTTTTCGAAGATCAGCGCATCACTTCCATAATATTATTAAATTTTTTTTTTCATTGTAAAATTCGTGGGAATTCTGTGGTAAAATTATTATAAAATAAAATAAATTATCTTGTTCGTTGAGGCATCTGTTAAGTAAACAGAATGTCGGCATTTATGGCAACAGTATTTCAACCGCTAAGGTAAATTTACCTAATAATAAAATTCTGAATAAATAAATGATAACCTAAAAGTAAGTAAAGATTTGTTTCACAAAAAACAGTGGTATAATAAATAATTATGTTCTTTCCAGGTATATTAGACAAGGATTCCATAGCATCTCAGCATTATCATCAAGTACGAATTTAGTCCAGCCTGAAACTTTTACTTTATCCTCAATAAGAACTAAAGTGCGATGCTATTTTCCACGACCGAACGAGGTGAAACGCGTTCGCCGTCACGGCTGGCAGACGAGAATGTCTACTCCCAACGGACGCAAAGTTATCATGAGGAGGCTGCTGAAAGGACGGCACGTCCTTACACATTAGAATAGTTTAAATTATTGTAGCAGTAGTTTCGAAACCCTAACCAGTAGGTATAAGTAAATAAATAATTCAGTATATTACAGTATTTCATTAGTAGTCACATTTGCCTATAAATTCTGCTATTGATGACCATTGCTGAACATAGGCCTCCCCCACAGAGTGGCTGCCAGGCTGCCACTGTCTTCTGGTTCATGGTCACCACTCGAGAACCTTTCTTCCCCAGTCAGTTCTAAGAGCGATGTCTACTTTTTTCGTATACTTAAATTATTGTATCTCTTACTGGTAGCATGGTGTTGGCAATAATAACATAGTAAGGCAAAATGGTTTTACAGTCATCACCTAGAGAAGAGTACCTGTGGATTGTAGTATGAGTATGACCAATTTGTGAAGAGTCCTAATAGAGCTCAATAAAACATGGTGTAAAATTCAAATTTTATTCATAACAAAATTGATTTTCTATGGAGTATTTCATTGCATTTGCTACATCACTAACAAAGCTTTGACTCTTTACTTATCACCTAGCCAATAATCTTTATAAAAATAACAAAACATTGCTACAAACTCATAGAATATAATAGTATCTGTTAGATCATTTAAATTGACTTGTCTCAATCAATTGGGTATATAAATAAAATTGAGTCAGTTTTTTCACTTGGGATCTGTCAAGTTTACATGTGAAATGACAACCAATTTATAGGAATTCAACACTGTCTCCTATTTAACCACAAACATTAACAATTCTTATTGTCTAGTTGAATAAATATTTCTGTTGTGAATGTTGTGACTCTTCTGAGGTAGGAGATTTGGCTGGTTTTAACAGATTGGACACCTCAGACACTACTATTGTTGTTAACTTAATAATAGCTAGGTGAGCAGCTAATTGTAATACTAAAGCTCCAAATCCCTTGTATAATCCTGCTAAACCTTCTCGAGCAATGGTTGTGGTGTAACAGTCCATGAAGCCTTCATAGCCGGTCAGGATTGGTGTCACCGAAGTGCCTGTATCTAAGTTGTCTATAATAGTTCTTGTGCCCTGAAAAAACATGCTTTTGTATATTGAAGACTTCTATTAAACAATCACTGCCAAGACCTAAGATAAATTCAGATTTCTCTCATAAGTTTGTTTATCATTTTCTAACAAAAACTGTATTACCTGTATATGAAGTCTATGTACAATAGTCTCAACAGGGTAAAACAAAATCTCCATGGCAACAAAAGAGAAGATATTTGCTTTCAAGTTAATGTCCTCAATCAAAGGGTTCTGTGAAGCTTTTGTGTAATTTGTGTTGTATGAGTCGCTTAGCTCATGTCTGTTGCGTTGTTGGAAACGGAGAACCCTTGCTGTTGCACTCTTGAGTGTAATGCTGAAAGTGAATGATAAAATATGTTAATTGTAAAGCTGCAACAACATGCCATAACAATATGATAAACAGTAATACACATCTTACTGTGCAATGTACTTCGTTACACCGAGTGCAACTGTTGGCATAACTATAGCCCAAATAGGGAGCATTCGTCCACGGCTGGGAGTTCCCCACTCTAAAAGTCTTACAAATCCTTCCCGAAACACATCAAAAAGTGCTGGCTTATCACTGGCAATGTCACTCTGGACTGTTTCAACAAGGCTTGCTGAGTAGAATGGTGTTATTACTGCTATGCTCACACTGTAAGAAATAAATATTATAAGTGTGCTTACAATGTTTTTATACAACAAAAATCATTATTATAGAATATATGATCACCATTTCAGTGTGAGGTGCTGAAGGAACTGCAAAATAGAGCCACATTTGCCTATTTCCCTGAAAAACAAATATTTATCTGCTTTAACTATAGTAAACATTAAATCTTTGACTGTGAAAAACTTTTTAATTGGTGTACATACTTAGGCCAACCTGTTCCTTTAGCTATTACATCCTCAACAGCCAAGTTGAGTCCTTTCACTATACAAGTAGATCCAATACCTTTCCAAAGAGTAGTGACATCTTGTCGTCTATGCAACCTGGCTACTACAGGAAGCAATGTGTATGGAACTAAATGAGCATTTCTGAGATTGTTGTGAACCTAAGAAATTTAACAGATTGTGAGTTGTTTGTAATACTTTTATTAACTGGTAAAGGTCTACATTAATGTAATTATTACATACTCATGTTCTACTATAGTAATGGTAGTTGTCACAAACCTGGCATTGCCTGCGGAGAACTATAAATGGATGGCTCAGCAGATTTTCAGTGATAAGACTTGCTACACTAATTGCTGTGGTTAAATAAGTGTTATTGTCTGAAAAGAACATACAATAATTATTGCATGTTGTACTGTGCTGTTACATGTCAAGATCACTCTATCAATTAAAACTGCATGGTTTTACTGGAATCCTTTGCCATAAATCAGCATGATTTTACAGGTTCATATCATTACCTTCTTCGGGGTTATCATCTAGGACTAACGGTGGGCCCTGGAACTCTTCGGTAACTGGAGTATGATACCCATAGATTTGCTGATAGCGGGTATCGTATAAATCATTCGTTTCTTTATTTGGGTCTAGACCAAAAGGCCTATTATATCCGGAATAATCACTAAAACCTGCCATTAGGGCCTAAAACTAAATAACTTCAATTAAACATCCAAATATCTCAAGTAATTAAAAAAATTGAAAATTACGATTCAGAAAGAAACACAGCACAGATGTCTACTATACTAGTCAAAGACAGATAGGACAGCTCTATATGATTGACAATTAGTTCCCGTGTCTGCGCTAAGCGCTGGTGTCGCCATAGTGATGCACCTAGCTCCATATTCAAATATCGATATCGATAGCATAGTGACGCGCCACGGCAAAAAAAAATCGACATGAAAGTTACATAGGAACTTATTATTATTATTTTAACCTATTACATTTTAATACTACAGGAAGATGAAGCACCCGCTAATAAGGATTAAATGAAACAAATGAGACTGAAATAACTTTTATTTATTTTTATTTCTTAGCCTAAGCTTTGTATTTTTACTGCCATTTTTAGGCCATTTTTTGGGTTGAAACCATTTTTATTTTAATTATTTATTTTTGCTATTCAAATTGAGTTTACTCACCAGATAAGCCCAAGGGAATCCCGTGCAACACTTCATTTGCAGTGAACAAGGATATCCATGCAGAAAACGGTTACCCATAGACGGTTACCCATCCTATCAAATTCATCATCCTATCAAAAAATATATCAAAGTGATTTTGGCGAACACGTTTGTTCACAATACAATACAATACAACAACTCTTTATTGCACACCAAATCAAAAATAACAGACGATAACAAAAAAACATTACGAAGCTTAGTACAATGGGCGGTCTTATCGCTATACAGCGATCTCTTCCAGACAACCTTGTCCTTCACTAAGACAGACCACTGAGCTCAGTATTTGTAGGAATCAGAAAAAACAGCCATGATTCTCGTAATTTATCGTCCCTTGGGATACTTAACAGGCGATGAGTTTTATTAGTTGCAAGCTTCAACATGACATTTTCGCGTCGCCATAGTGTTGATCAATAACCATAGTCACTGCCCATGCTCAACTGATTAAGTTAATTGGTATCTAATTCCAATTCTACATGGGGGTGAAAAAGTCCTGCACTGACGTCCGTTAATTGGTATATAATTTGAAATTAGAGTGATGGTGGCAGAGCGGTAACATGTGCACTTCGCAATCTTATGGCACCAGGTTCGATCCTCGGCCTTGCACCGATGATTTATCTAGTAAGTTATGTGCAGTTTTCGGTGCCATCCGTGCCTCAGAGAGCCGTCGGTCCCGGTTGTCATAGGACCATCTATGGCAATCGTTACGGGTAGTCAGACGCCTGATAGAATCTGACACCAGGGGGCGTACTGTGAGCTCTTAGCACGATTCAAAACTGAGCCTATATTGGATCGCTTTGTTTTTTTTTTGTATGGGGATTTTGACAAGCGAGTCAGTGTAGGCTCTGTTTTGAATCGCGCTAAGAGCTCACGGTACGGTCCCTGGTCTAACCATCCTTGTTACTGGTTCCTTATGGGTCAAGATCAGATGGCAATCGCTCAGGGCCAGATCTTGTATAAGGGCAATTTGAGCTTCAGCCCAGCACGCCGTGGAGATAAAGGGCCCCCAGCCCCCACTGAAATTTAACGGGTCTTATCTAGATTTACTTATACATGTGCAAAACCTGAAACTATCAGGATTAACGAAAAACAAGAACAGCTGAGAATTAGGCAAACTCACGGTCCGATCCTGTAGTCGCTCGTGTAATTTTGGTAGCTTGCCGCTACAGATTAGACTGGGAGCTTGGGAGCCGACCCCAATAACAAATACGAAATGGGAAAAAGGCAAAGAGGATGATGATAATGATATATTAATTTGAAATTATACACAAAAAGCCAGAAAAACTACGAATTATACCGAGTAATCGGGTTGTGTTATGTACATCATTTCCATGACAACAACACAATTGACTTTTGACATTATAGAAGTCATGTGATGCAAAAAAAATGTCGGAATGCGTGCGATACGAGCGTTTCGTGGAGACATCGGTACTAGAGCTGACACAGGCCTGAAACACAGATATCTACTATACTAGTCAAAGACAGATAGGACAGCTCTATATGATCGACCATTAGTTCCCGTGTCTCCACGAAACGCTGGTGTCGCCATAGTGATGTACCTAGCTCCATATTCAAATATCGATATCGATACCATAGTGACGCGCCACGCCAAAAAAATATCGACATGGAAGTTACATAGGAAGTTATTATTATTATTTTAACCTATTACATTTTAATACTACAGGAAGATGAAGCACCCGCTAATAAGGATTAAATGAAACAAATGAGACTGAAATAACTTTTATTTATTTTTATTTCTTAGCCTAAGCTTTGTATTTTTACTGCCATTTTTAGGCCATTTTTTGGGTTGAAACCATTTTTATTTTAATTATTTATTTTTGCTATTCAAATTGAGTTTACTCACCAGATAAGCTCAAGGGAATCCCGTGCAACACTTCATTTGCAGTGAACAAGGATATCCATGCAGAAGACGGTTACCCATTCCATCAAATTGGGGGTATATCAAAGTGATTTTGGTGAACACGTTTGTTCACTAAGACAGGCCACTGAGCTCAGTATTTGTAGGAATCAGAAAAGACAACAATAATTCTCGTAATTTATCGTCCCTTGGGATACTTAACAGGCGATGAGTTTTATTAGTTGCAAGCTTCAACATGACATTTTCGCGTCGCCATAGTGTTGATCAATAACCATAGTCACTGCCCATGCTCAACTGATTAAGATAATTGGTACATAATTTGAAGTTAGAGCGATGGTAGCAGAGCAGTAACATGTGCACTTCGCAATCTTACGGCACCAGGTTCGATCCTCGGCCTTGCACCAATGATTTATCTAGTAAGTTATGTGCAGTTTTCGATGCCATCCGTGCCTCCGAGAGCCGTCGGTCCCGGTTGTCATAAGACCATCTATGGCAATCGTTACGGGTAGTCAGACGCCTGATAGAATCTGATACCAGGTCTAACCATCCTTGTTACTGGTTCCTTATGGGTTGTGAGATCAGATGGCAGTCGCTCAGGGCCAGATCTTGTATAAGGGCAATTTGAGCTTCAGCCCAGCGCGCCGTGGAGATAAAGGGCCCCCAGCCCCCACTGAAATTTAACGGGTCTTATCTAGATTTACTTATAAATGTGCGAAACCTGAAACTATCAGGATTAACGAAAAACAAGAACAGCTGAGAATTAGGCAAACTCACGGTCCGATCCTGTAGTCGCTCGTGTAATTCTGATAGCTTGCCGCTACAGATTAGACTGGGAGCTTGGGAGCCGACCCCAATAACAAATGCGAAATGGGAAAAAGGCAAAGAAGATGATGATAATGATATATTAATTTGAAATTATACACAAAAAGCCAGAAAAACTACGAATTATACCGATTAATTAGGTTGTGTTATGTACATAATTTCCATGACAACAACACAATTGACTATTGACATTATAGAAGTCACTTGATGCAAAGAAAATGTCGGAATGCGTGTGACACGAGCGTTTCGTGGAGACATCGGTACTAAAGCTGACCCGGGCCTGGAAAGAAATTATAAATGTTCACCCACCACCACAGACTACTAAGCACGAGTACACAGACTATTAAGGGATACTACGTACCTACGCACGAGTACCTTAATTATAGCTACTTCTAACACAGAATTCCCACTGATAGAAATCTTGTTACTTGTTTCTTGCTCCCACACGAGGTGCTGCCTGCCTGAATAAGAACGTCTCCCAAAATTTTAGGTAGATAATGGGCGATTTCGTTAGCTCTATCTATAGAGTAATTTACCTTGATACCTAGAAATTATGTTTTACCAGTGTTCACTGTTTCTTTATTGTAAAAACTAAAATGTATGGTCAGGTGGGGTAAGTGAAACGAAAGAGTACGGTCTAAGTGAAACCCTATCGTAATCAATAAATCACGCAGTTTAGCTCTATGCTATGTGGCAAAATGGTTTCAATGCTCTAGCACACGCGTCACACAATCTTTCTGCTAGGTCATGAAATAAAAAGAAATCAGCTATATTTCAGTTTACAAAACACAAGTTGGTTGATGCCATGAAGTCCACTACTAGTGGCGCCCTCTGCCGCGTCAACAGTTCGGAGTGTACGCTAAGATAAATTTTATAAATTAAAAATATAAATAGTGTTTTAAAACAGTTAAAAACCAGTAAGAATTGTGTTTTACCTCGTGAATTTCATGTGTACGAACAGGCAGACACACAGCTAACGTAAATAACAATAAAAAGTGAAATTGAATATCACCGAAAAGTGATGAACAAACGACGTCATCACGAGTGTATATACCAGGCCTGAACAATAAAGCAGGTACAAAAATGCAAGAGCCCACGGTTATTACTTGTTTATATGATTTCACCAAGTACCTAAACCAAAAAAAGTGACAAAATCGGGACAGTCCGCAGACCTAAATTCTACTTATAGGTATTTAAATACAAAGATCGTAATGCTAATTATACCTACATTTGGCAAAACACCTGCTTAACGAAGGAACGGCAGGATACCGTGAGTAAATAAGCTACAATTTTCATAACAAGCATCATTTGTACAATAACTTTATAACCTCACAGAAAATATTACCGAAAAGCATCCTACCTACAATAGAAAATAAAAGTATAACTCTAAGAACAAGAATTATTAGCACTATTTCGTCACTCACAATTAAGAACGTTTGGTTCAGTGGTATCAAGCATTGAAACCAAACCGAAGCCCCGAGTTCGCGCCTGAGTGAAGACGTTGACTTTTTGGGCCATAAGTTATTACGAACAGAACATTATAAAATGGATTTTCAATTTGACAACGTTACTAGGCGTATACGACGACGGTCTATGTCAGAGTTAGACTCGTCTATTCTTCAAAGCATCTCAATAAACGATGAGTCCATAAGAAGTGTACCTGATGTATCAATTTGTAATAATTCTCGAGTCATTGAACTGGAGATGCAAAATGAACTTCTGAGCCAATCATTAAATGTGGCGCATCAAGAAGTAGAAAACTTATCACTAGAAAATAACAGTTTGAAAAAAGAAAACCAGACTTGTCAATTGTTAATAAAGTCGCTTAAAAATATAAACTCGCCCATATCTGAAAGACAGAAAAACATGTGTTCTCCCAAAACCACGCCAAGTAAAAACAAACGTAAAATAGCGCCAATACCACCAGCGTATGTATACAACAACAGTGCGGGACAATCGACTGTAGATGTCGCAACACAAACATATGTAAATACAGAAATTCTTAAAGAGATGAAGGCTGGAAGTTTTTCTACGATAAATACTATTAAGAAAAAACATAATATGATAAAACCTAGATTACAAAATAGAAGTAGAAAACTAGCGAAGAAAATACGCAAACAGAATAAACGAGTAAAAAAACTGACCAAAAATTGTGAAAAGTTACAGAAGGAAAATATTCTCCTACAAAAGAAAATCGAGCTACTAAATACTATACCAATTATGGCGGATAACAAAAAAATACAGGAACATACTTACATACAAAACGGAGAAATTATACCTCCAATGATCGAACGGGAAAAAATACAAAGACAAAAGAAAGAAGCTGAAAATAAGGAACAAAGAAGAACGATAATTTTCTCCGACAATGTTGGAAGAGGCCTTGCTAAGGTAGTAGCTGATTATTCATATATAGGAAACGTTATAAATAACTGTAAGCCAGGAGCAAACTACAAACAAATACTCAACAGTTTCAGCACACAGACAAAATCTCTACGACATGGCGACACGGCAGTAATCTTAATAAGCGAGTATGATAGCGGCAGAGGTACAGCAACTTATACTAAAGAGTTATATAATATTATAAGCGATTATGACAGAAAGTTCAATGTCATAATAGGAAGCTTTTTGTATAATTTGAATGGGGCAGATGACTGCAAAATTTTCAAGCTAAATGAAGAACTAGCCCGTATGGCGACTTTTTCTGAAAACGTGAAATACCTTGACCTAAACTCGGTGAGCAGAAGCAGAACCCGAAATTTTCTAAGAGAAGAGATAACAAGAGCTGCCTGCAGTTTCAAAGGAACTTCATCACTACGATTTATTAAATGCAGCAATAGGCATGACAAGCAGGAGATAATCTCTAAAAATTTTCAAGTGACTGCCAACCTGAAAGGGAAGGGTTGAGAGTAGTTCATGCTAATATCCAGAGTATCAATAATAAATATCTTGAGTTAGAGCTTTTGACTCAAACTACAAATTGTGATGTTCTATGTCTATCTGAGACATGGGCAAATGAACAAAAATTATCAACTATGACTTTAACAAACTACAAACTTGCGACATATTATAATAGGAATTTATTTGAACACGGTGGTACGGCAATTTTTATTAAAAAAAATAATTTAGTTTTTAAAATAAGACAGGACTTAAATAGGCTAAGTTTTGAAATGAATTGTGAGCTATCTTGTATAGAGTTAAAGAAACCAAAAATTGTGATTGTTTGTGTTTACAGACCAGATTACGACTTCAAAATATTTGAAGATATATTGATAAGGATATTACACAATGTATGTAGAGATGATAAAAGAATAATAATAGCAGGTGATTTTAATTTAAATGTTATAAAACCAGATAGGAAAACTAAAAAATTTTTAAGCATATTAGAAGACTTTAAATGTACAGTAATGTTAAAAGAACCGACCAGAACTAAAGGAAAGAGTGCTACTTGTATAGATAACTTTGTTATAAACTACGACGCTCATTCAGAATACCATACTGCTGAAGTATTAGATGATAAATTATCTGACCACAACGCAATTTTGCTACATTACCAAGGTGAAATCAAACCATCACAAATTAGTTACACGGAAAAGGTCGATACTAGATTTTCAAGAACAATGTCTGACTGTAATAAAAACTACTTTCATTTCCTTTTTTCTCGAGATTTTCATATTGTGAATCAATCTATAAATAGTACTGAAGATGCAAATGAGAAAATGAACATTCTAATGAATCATATTAAGTACTGCTTTGATGCTGCTTTTCCGATTAAAAAAATTCACATAAACCATTCCAAACCTCATATAGTTACTAAAGGTATATTAATTTCAAAAAATAATTTAGAGAAACTTCAAATACTACAAGACCTAAAACCATGCAATATTAGGAAAAATACAATTAAAATTTATAAAAAATGCTTTCGAAAAGTCCTAGGTACTGCCAAAAAACTAAAATATGCTACAAGAATTAATAAATCTAAAAATAAAATTAAAGAATCATGGAGAGTTATAAGTGAACAAACAAATAATAAAAAAAGGGTTAAGGTAACATTAAGGAGTATTAAGAGGGTCGATGGTACGGTAACAACGAATGAAAAGGATATTGCAGATATATTTAATCAATTTTTTAGCACAATAGCAAAAAACCTTACTGCAAATTTAAACGTAACCATCGAAATGTGTAGAATTTATTTATTAAAATCAAAACAACCAACTGACAATATAGAATTTCACCCGATGACACCCACAGAATTGGTAAAAATAGTTAAAACTTTAAGAAATAAAACATCCAAAGATATAAATGACATGGATAGCGTGACGATGAAAGAGTTAATATTGAGAAATAATGATCTATTGCAAATGATTTTAAAGGTTTTTAATGAATGCTTGTGTCAAGGAACTTTTCCTAAACTTTTAAAGACTGGGAAAATTGTACCGCTGTACAAAAAGGGTGACTCGACTGAAGTAGGTAATTATAGGCCTGTGTGTATACTACCAATTCTGTCTAAAATCCTAGAAACTGCAATTAAAACTAGAATTGTAAAACATTTTGAGTCTAATGCGCTATTTACAGAAACGCAATTTGGGTTCCGCAAAGGAAGATCTACAGTTATGGCTATACGTAAAGTTATAGATTTTGTTCTAGCTTCCATGGATAAGTCACAGAAATGCTCTAGCATATTCTGTGACTTATCCAAAGCTTTTGGTTGTCTGAGGCATGAAATTCTACTATATAAACTGGCTTATTATGGTTTTGAAGATAAAGAACTGCAAATGATGAAATCTTATCTGGGAGATAGAGATCAAGTTGTAAAAGTCAACAACACATATTCTGAAAACGAAATAAGTAACATAGGAGTTCCTCAGGGATCTATTCTAGGACCATTGTTGTTTTTGATATACGTAAACGATCTTGCAAACTGTTTACCAGACTGGGCATTGATAACCCTGTTTGCTGACGATACTCACGTAGGAATCAGAGATAAGAATGAAATGCTTGTTAAAGAAAAAGAAGTAGAAATCATGGAAAAACTTAAACGTTGGTTTCAAGCTAATGGTATTATTCTGAATGCAGACAAAAGTGTGATAACTAATTATAGGGTTAAAAAAGATAATAATTACAAAAACATTAATGAAACTACATTTTTAGGCTATGACTTGGATTACACAATTACTCATGAAAACCACATAAATAAGGTATGCAAAAAGCTGTCTAGTGCTAACTATGCTTTGTTTAAACTAAGGCCAGTTATTGATAAGAAAACCTTAATTTCCGTTTATTATGCTTATTGTCATTCCATTATAAATTACGCCCTAACGGTATGGGGAAATGCCTCTCAAATAGAACGTGTATTAATTTGTCAAAAGAAATCCATAAGAATCATAAATAGTTTATATGTACGCCAATCAGCTAGAGACTACTTTAGATTGAATAAGATAATGACGGTTATTTCTTTGTACATTTATAATTCTCTCCTAGAAGTACATTCGCGCAAAGCTCAATTACCTGCGAGGATGGACATACATAAACACAATACTAGAAATAAGGAAAGGCTTCATGTGCCTGCGACCAGATTGGTTAAGACATATAAGCAGGGCATGAGTTTGAAAATTGACATGAACATTGACAAACTACCCTTGGAAGTGACTAAATTACCTTTTTTGGAATTTAAATTTAAAAATTAAGTCTTTCTTTCAAGTAAACCCATTCTATAACCTTAACGAATTTATGACGAAAAGCTGGAAAGCAGGAATGTTCATTTAAGAAACTGCGTCTGTTAGGTAATTATATGACATAATAATTATTTGCTGTAGGTTTATCTCTCAAACATTTTTGATAGTTGGATATTTACCATGTTATCATGACAATTGGAAGTCTTATATTAGTTTATGCCTACCTACCTACTTGATATATTTAATAAAAAATTAATGTATTGAATTTGGACATGCCAAATATAACGTGCTATGTTATAAGATGGTGAATTATAAAATAAATAAATAAATAAATCAATTTAATAGTGTTTATGTACATTTTTACACGAAAGTAATGCATGAAATGACGCGTAATGTGGGTTTAGTGTTTGCAGTCACAGATGCAGGCGCAGATACAGAGGGGGGGGCGCAGGGGGCGCCCCCCCCCCCCTTGGCACAGGCAGTCCAACACCAAGTGCGGTAAATAGCCAATTTACCAGGAAGATATAGGTGCATGGAATTCATCATTTAAAGAAAAGAGCACAAATTGGTCTTATATCGTATACTTATGTGTTTTACCACCATATCCCCAAATTTCCCTCTTGCACTCCCCTACTATAATGATTTGTGCGCCCGCCCCTTGAAAAGTATTTATCGCCGTCATTTGCCATTTCAGATTTAGGCTTTCTATGTGTAAAAGAAATTAGCGTCCTAGCAGAATTCACAAAGTGGATAGATGTGCAAGTATGTTTCACTTACCCCACCAGACCCTAAATATAAAATGATATATTTTACTAAGTGAAATCAAGCAAATAATTAGCTACTATACCTACAACAGGATTTTTTCCGACTTATAAACTATTTGCAAATCAACATGGTACCTAGCTGGTTTTATGGGAAATTAAAAATCATAAACTGGCAGTACCTTGACAATGAAATTTTTTGGTGAGGTATGGTTATTTTATCCATTAATTAATCATTTAGCTGTTTTTCTGTTTAGCAGAGGACTTGTTATTACATGAAATGTAACGCTGTATTTATATTTTTCACAATAAACCCTTCTAAAAAGGGAAAATAGACAAAATAATAGCTACTTACTTGTGAAATGTTATTCCTTCATATTTACGCCTCAGTGCGACTTCTGTTGCTTAAAATGCTGCAACCACCCACTGCACACATATTATTTCTCAAATATTTATTGCCTAGATCACCATTGAAATAGGATTATTTCACAAAAAACAACAATTTCAAAAAATTGTTAACCTGTTTGGCTTTGATCAAACGAAGCCAAATAAAAAAACCCGGTAACGGTGACAAGGACCAAAGATATTAAGTTCGTCTTTTTTTTGCTTAGTACCGAATGTATAGCGCTCTCCTTGTTGTCCATGAATGACGTCATATACTACGGTTCTACTCGTAGATATTCAAAGCACGCACGTCATGCAAGTGTGACCACTGTAAAATGGTCAGATTCTATCCTGATAACCTAATAATTTTGGGCACTTTAGTTTAAGTTAGACCGACACGATGCCTGAAACTCTATAGGCTTATTTTATCCTAGAATCAGATGGAAATGGAATAATCCCGGCCGGGTAGTCTTGTAAGCATTAAGTATCGAAGTCGAAGTCCTGCGAAGTTTCCTCTCTACGGACTATCATCCGCGCTGTGGTAAAGTCACAGGACCCCTATTCTCACGAATCGAGATGAAATCTCGTCTGGGAATAAATCTCGAAACTCGAGTTTTCGGTATTCTCATGCAATATCTCGATTGCTAGCGCACGAGATGACTCGAGTGATGGAAGCATTAGCGTATAGTAGTCTGTGGATCGGAGGCAGTCGAGAGATCAGAACGAGATAACGCTATATGTAAGACAGCGACCACAAAGTCTATGCTCAGAATCAAGAACTTGAAAATTGACACTGGAACATGAATCAAACTATAGAATATAAAAGTAAGTTGAGTTGAGGTCATGGACCTACCAAAAAAAGAAGGACGGAGTCCCAATTGATCCCGAACCGAGGTACCCATAGGAAGTCGGAACGCTAATAAGTACGAGCGGACACGCACACACTCACATCATAGGAAGTCTATCGCCTGCCATTACTGCTCCGAACCTCGCCCAAGACGCATAGAAAAAAATATTATAAAATGCCGTCTTGCGTTGTGAAAAGTTGTCGGAATCATAGTGGTTTAATAAAAAAAAGTCAGGGGATCACTTTTCACAAATAAGCTTGTTAATATTTCGCTAATTTCTTGCTTTTTCGATAAAACTATTGAGATGCAATCAATACACAAAACCAGCTAGTGTTACCAACAATCAAACTTGCAAATTACCCGGAAGTGTGGGAGAATGACCAAATTATGTTCGAATACAACTTATTCACCTATATTGATCATAATTAGAGATCTGACTATATGCAAATGCATATTTCCATTATGCATATGCATGTGCTGGACTTTGCAGGTTAAAATAAATATTGTACCGGTAATGGACCTACTAATCGTACATTTTTGTGCAGGGTTTCTATAATGTAGAAAAAGTAAAGTAACGTAGAAAAATACGATTTATGTGTTCATAAAACATTTTAAGCAACACCCTGGCTATAAATCTTTGTGCCAAGTTTTATTAACTGACTGGCTGACCCGACCCTGTCCAAAGGAAGAAAGAACTGGGAACTTCTCTCTTCGCTACAGCGTACAGGGTATATTCCCAGTTGCCCCCATATGCTTCGCCCCCGGGTGGCAACTGGGAACAAAATTCCTAGTTGCCACCCGGTGGAGACTGGGAAGCTATTGCTCCCATTTCATTCGCCGTACATTGCTGCGTAGATTGCCAACCCCTTAATTACTGTCCAAATGTAATCTATACATGGTTCTTGGGGGGAGGGGGGCAAGTGCGGGGGGAGGCAGGGCAAGTAGGGGGGTGGACTAAGTGAGGGGGGAGGTGGTGGCAAGTGCAGGGGGTGGCGAGGAAAGTGAGGGGGAGGTGGGGCAAGTGTGGGGGAGGAGGGTAAGTACGGAGTAGGCGAGGAAAGTGCGGGGGGGGGGGGCGGACTAAGTGAGGGGGAGGGGGGGCAAGTGTGGGGGAGGGGAGATTGCAGATTCCTTTATTGTGCGTGCGGCTATGGAACGGAACTCACTCCCGGCGTCGGTATTTCCATTCACTTACAACTTAAGTGTCTTCAAATCAAAAGTAAATAGGTTTATTCTAGGTAGGCGTCCTCCACCTTCGACCTCATCATCACTTACCATCAGGTGAGATGTAGTCAAACGCTAACCTATCGAAAGTAAAAAAAAAATAAGCCATTCAATTTTGACTACTCTGTTATAAGCTCGCGTAGCTTTTTGGTCATACGAAAAGTCACACCAACAACAGATTTTTTTTTGTCGGATTCGGGTAATTTTCTTCACATGGCAATCCTTTAATCAGTCACACATGTTTATGCGGCCGCCATTGCTGTACGTCAGTTCGATGTCAATCAAGATTCTATCCTGCTTTTTTTATAATTCTATGTAGTGGTGGTTAAAAAAGCACAAAGCATCCAAAGCGGGTCCGCTTTTGGCCCACAACGTACAACGCCCGCTTTCGTGGCTCTCACTTGGCGCTTTTTATATCGCGCTGCGCCTAGACTTAGAGCGTTGTGCATCGCACGCGCTGCGTACGGAACTACGCGGCGCGAGCGCAATGAGCGAGTAGTAGGTAAAAGCGCCGCGTTTACTAAAGCGGAGCTGCTTGTGCTTACCGAGATATCGCGGCAGCGGTCGGGCAGCCAGTCATCGCTTGCTTTTGGACGCGGCACGCTTTCTACGACTCTCGCGCGAAAGCGTGAACTCAGGCCGGCTCACGTAATATACACCTACGCTTACTTTGGTACGCTTTATGTTTTTTGTTGTGCTTTTGATTACAATCTGTGATAGGACACGCAATAATATTTATTTTGAGTGTTTAATGTTTATTAATTTATATGTATTATGGACCCAATATGTCTGAAATAAATGAATATTTCATTTAATTTTTAATACAATAATTATGTGGTTGTGTGATTTGTGAATAAGTGGACCTACCTTAGTTTAAGGGTGAATAAAGTGAACATTTAATGAAAAAAAAAAACATATTTTTTAGTGGAGATTTTCCAATATGGAACTATTACCGATGACTTAAGTTCTCCTCGTTATAACTTAAGCACTTAAAAAAGCGTGCTTTTAAAAAAAAGCACAAAGTTTGTACCACGCTTTTGACATTAAGCATTTTTGAACACCACTAATTCTATGGTTGAGGTTATATTATTGTGATTTTCTTGTGTTCGTTATGGAAAAACCACAGAACACTATACTCCTGGAAAAACGGTAAAACTGTGCAAAATGCTATAATGGTGCATCCGAAGATGTGAACGTGCGATTCCACAGGTTTTCTCTGCCTGGCAAACATGGATCTTTGAAGTAATAACCTACGCAAAATCCAAAAAGGTATAATGTACTACGTACATACATAAAAGAGAATACTTTCTCAAAATCACGCTGCTTACACCCGTATCTCGCTCTATAGATTAAATGTTTATTATTTAATTTTTTCAGGGCGTGATTATGGGCTGAATAATGGTATCCAGCTGGGAGCTAGACTTCTGAGGAATCACTGAAACAACTACACCAACAGCGTATAGGTATGCAGAAGGCACCTGATTTATGGAAACAAATTTTATAATCCCAACCCCGATTGGAGCAGTAGATGTATTGTTGAAGTGCCGCCAAGAAAAATGTGCAACTTGTAACTTCACCTATGAATGTGTCAGGCTCAAACCTTCAAGTAAATTAATTTCAATTACCTGAATAAAAGTTTTCCCAGGCCGTGAGGCTATGGACCGAAGTTGATGGAAGTATTATGTTAAATCAGATAGATCCCGTGACCATGATCCTCAGTAATGAGGAACCAACCAGTGAGAGAGAGAGAAATAAAAGTATGTATAAATCCAGTTCATACCAATGATATTGACACAGTTGCCTGTTGGATTTATTTTATACCAAAGGAGAGGGGAATATGAGGGTTTTTCCCGTCTCTTGAGTGGGAAGTGAACCAACAACCTACAGCACAGTTGATGGAGCTGGCCTTAAGGCTATCTAAATAATATTTTCTTTTTTGCTTCAGGTACTCAATGAAGGCTTCTAGGCTGGTGTTACTATTGCTACTGCAATAACTACATCTTACTTACTGTAAAGCTTCCGGAACAATTTTCTGAAAATGCTGTGAATGTGTGCTGTGATAATATAAAGTCACAGAAGAATCTTAAATCGCCACTGTATTAGACAGTGAGTGACTGTCTATATTACCATCTTCGTCATCATCATTTCCATATGTGCCACTGTAACTATTACACCAGTGGCCCTGAGGCTGATTTCGTTGGTTTAAAATTATTGATGTAAAAAGTAAAAACAAAGTTAAAATAGCCATCCTTGCTTTACGGCATTGTTTTACAACACTTTTAATGATGGCAGGATTGTATTTTGAGACTGCATGTTTCTTCATTTTATGTATTTGATAATAATAACTTTAGAACTAAACTAGGCCCAAAGTTGTTACCTACTCGTATAAATATGTATAATATAATGCGATTATATATGAGTTATGTGGCTTTTATTTATTATGGTACCTTTATAAGGGTGGGTTTTTTCACCCGTTGTTAAAGTAACCAATCAAAAATGCTAACAAATTCTAACTAATAGTCAAGATTTGTTAGAGGTTTTAACCATTGGTTACCTTGAAGTAGTGTTCTGTGGTTTATTCCATCTGTGATAAGGATAATCACAGATTAGAGAAAAAAACAAAAGGATAATAGCACAGGTTAATATAATAGTGTTCTGTGCACCACAGAGTATTTTTATAGCTGTGCATACCATAGAGTAGTATAAGTTGGTGCCACACACAGAATTCCCACTAGCCACAGATTGTTTTTTTCTCTAATCTGTGGTTGGTGCACTATACAATGCAAAACACCATATTATTTTTTCTAATTTGTGAAAACACTATTGGCAAACAATGAGCAACTTCGTTTGATTTGATAGGCACGGAGCAAAGAGTATATAACACTTAGGGATGTTCCGATACTAGTGAATACGAGTATGTACTTGATACTTTTCTTTCAATACCAAGTACTTTTTACCATCGAATCATTCTTTCGATACTTACTTGGTATCGGAAAGAAAGTACTAATAGCGAATCGAATCAATGCTGCTAAGTCAAAACAGGATAGAACCACAGGATAAAAATTCAATGCCAAGCAGCTTTATTTCACTATAATATTTTTTTCCTTAAAGAAACATAGTATGGCCTAACTTTAAGTCAAGTAGAATAAAAATGTGATATTTTAATGTATACTTAGGGTTAAAACAACCCTATTTTAAATTTAAGTAGGATTCAATGTAGTAGAAAATTAGTGTAAAGGTAAAAATACATGTAAAGGTAGAATGTGAGTGGGATTTAACTTAATTTAATTGTAATTCAAAGCGTTGAATACAGTTAATACACACAAATAGTACAGTTAAGGTAGTTGTTATAGTTAATTAAAATAATAAAATAAAATAAAAACAAACCATTCTCGCGATACCTATTTGGTATCGGAAAGAAAGAATTTGTATCGGAAAGAGTACTTTTATCAAATATCGTCAAATAACATATTCTTAGTGTTCAAATGTCCGATTCTTCGCGCCAAAACACTTGAAAATGTAGATCAGTCATAGAAACAACAAAACTTTGCTGCAATAAGGTAAAATTTGTTTATTTTTCCGTATTGATAAATAAAAAAAAAATGTATCGATATGAGTGGGTATCGATACTTTTAGGGTATTCATATGAGTAGTACCTATCGAATCATGATTTGAGTACTACTCATAAAATATGAGTAGGTATCGATACTTTGGTGGTATCGGAACATCCCTAATAACGCTTGGCATGGCAAAAAGTATAACTATAACTTCTGTCGCCCAGACAAACTAACCAACGAAGAAAAAAGTAAAGAAAAGAAGAAAAAAGTAAGAAGACAAGAAAAGACAAGAAGAAAAAGAAAAGAAAGAAAAAACGAAAAGAAGAAGAAAAGTTGCCATGCCATTAGCTTCAATGTCAATAAAATGGCAACAAATGAGCCTAAAAGTAAAGGCAAAAGCGCGTCTCATGGTGGTCTCGACTGCCTCCGACCACACGAGACATCTCGTGCGCTAGCAATCGAGAATATCACAAATTTGAAGCTTGAGTCTCGAATTTCGAGATTTATTGTGAGATGACATTGCGTCTCGATTCCCTACGAGCCATCTCGTGCGCTAGTCAATCGAGAATATCATGAATTTTGAGCTTGGGAGTAGAGACAACTCGAGTCTCGAGATTTATTATGAGATGACATTGCATCTCGATTCGTGAGAATAGGGGTCCCAGTTAGAGAAAAATATTCTCTGTGAGTAAACTGCACGGTAAAGTCAATTTTAGCCTGTGCTGTGCTTTCATATTTTAGTCTATGAACTTTAAAGGCGAAAAAGTTAAATCAATATGGCGGACCAAAATAACAAGGGCGCTAAAAGATTATTTTCGACACAAATAACTCAGTTTTCATCAGTTTTAATGTAAAATTTACGGCATCGCATTTGTTTTTTAATATAAATATTTAATAATACCCCTTCTTCATAATGTAAGTTACTTTTAATCACTTAAAATAAAAGTAAACCTGAAAAAGGGATGTGCGACCTATAGTGTAATTATTATTTGTTGCTATTGCAGATTCAGGCAGAATGTCTGCTATAAAAGTTAATTTTGAGATAGGACATGAAGCTTCTTTGCGTTCTAAGAAGACCCCCGAAGGATTCACTCATGACTGGGAAGTTTTTGTGCGCGGTCAGGAGGGAGCTGATATAAGTCATTTTGTTGATAAAGTGGTGTTTCATCTTCACGAAACGTTTCCCAGGCCAAGACGAGGTAAATAGAATCTAATAAGATACAGATTTCTAAGTGATATTACTAATGTTGACCAAAGTAAGCCTATCACCACCTACTTATACTTATTTACAAACACAGTTGTGTAATTGTTTTGCTGACCCACTAGTGAGTAGTGACCTACATTGGCAAAAAAAATTGTAAGTGAGCAAGTTGATAAAATTAAATGTGTACTCTTATTTGTAGCTACATACCTACT
The DNA here is from genome assembly GCA_910589525.2 of Ennomos quercinarius. Classification (NCBI taxonomy): domain Eukaryota; kingdom Metazoa; phylum Arthropoda; class Insecta; order Lepidoptera; family Geometridae; genus Ennomos; species Ennomos quercinarius. The sequence continues at coordinate 11,548,388 of OU342504.1, read as the reverse complement.
TATAATTATTTTATTCTAATTATTTGCCCATTAATGTTGGAAAACTTTCGTTATTTCAGTTGTCAAAGAACCTCCGTTTACTATTAAAGAATCTGGATATGCTGGGTTTATTTTCCCAATTGAAATATACCTCAAAAATAAAGATGAGCCGAAGAAAATTAAATTTTCATATGATTTTACCTTACAACAAAGCGGCTTCCTTAAAGACCGCTATATCTTCCAAAGCCCTAATGAAGATTTTAGGAAAAAACTTATGAAAGGAGGTGGCTTTCCTATCTCTATAGGTGATAACACATTTTATACAAACCCTGACCAAGAGACGAGAAGTCGAGACTCATTCTCTGAAGAGAAGCAGCAGCTCCTTAGCAAACCTAAGCTCTCTTCAGAAAATGTTAAAAAACACAAGGCAAAAGAGCACAAAGAAGAAGTTCCTCATAGAACTAGCAGTTTTGAAAATCTGTTTGGTCAACCTATACAAAAACCTCCAAAAATTTCGCCTGATCCTAAGAAACTAGAGAAAAGTGTACCTCCACCCAAGCTGGAAAAAAAGGAAAAAGAAAGAGGCAGTGCAGAAAAAAAATCTAAGCATGAGCATAAAGAATCTAAACCAGAAAAAATAAAAAGCAAGGAGGATAAAGATAAAATTAGATCAGAGAAAGTTAAAAGCCACACTAAGGACCAGGACAAAATTAAAGATAAAGCAAGCAAGAGACCCAGTGAGAGACCTATTACCCCTGAGCAATCTAAAAAGCGATGTTTACCAGGTAGCCCGGTCAGGAAACCATCCAGCCCTCCACCCAGGTCAAATAGCGCTTCTAGTGTGAAAGAGGGATATAAAATACTAAAGCAAAATTCAGAGTTAGAACAGAGGAAGCCTAAGCATGAAGATAAACCAGCTGAGGCTAAAATTGATAAAGAAGTTAAAGAAAAGAAAAAGAAAGAGAAGAAGAGTCACGATAGAGACAAAGAGAGAAAGGAGAAAAAAGAAAGCAAAAAGGAAAACCAAAAAGTAAAGGAAGCACCGGTTAACAAAGAACCTCCTAAAGAAATACCGAAAGAAATCCCAAAAGCTAGAGATAATGCAAAAGAAACTTTAAAAGAATCAGCACCTGTTAAAGAAAAATCCTCTAAACCAGAAAAAGCAGTAAATAAATTTTCCATTGAAAATCTCAGAAAAACTCCTCCCACAGAGAATGACGAAAAACCTTCCAATCACAAGTCTAAGGAAAAATCGGATCCTGAAAGAAAGCATAAACACAAAAAAAAGGACAAAAAACGCGATGAGTCAAGAGAAAAACACAAAGAATCAAGTAAAGAAAAGAAGCACAAACATGAAAAAGCAAGAGACATACCGGTTGAAAAACCAGAGATTATAGAGCACAGAGAGACTCCTGTTCAAAAAGAGCGCCCACCTCCAGAATTGGCTTCACCAATCTCACTGGATACTGCTTCACAGTGCAGTTCAAAGAGTGGTATCGCTAAAACATCACAGATTAATGATGAGATCAATAGCAGTCATTCAGATTCTGAAAGTTCAGTGGTTGCTGAAGAAGAAGAGAAACCAAAAATTCAAAATCCTTCACCAGATCTTGTTAAACGTGAGCCATCTCCAGAACCTGAACCAGAACCAGAACCAGAAGTAGACGTAGAGCCAGAGCCTGTTGCAGAAGCTCCACCTCCACAGTCAAAGGAGAAATCAAAGAAGCACAAAGATAAGTCTTCAAAAAGAGAAGAAAAGCGCAGAAAACGTAAGGCTGCAGAAGAAGAAGATGCAGAAAACAGAAAAGTGGCCAAAACATCAGAAACAGCGCCAATGACCTCAGAATCAGACCGCGGAGAAAGCAGTGGTTCAATCACCACTGAGACTAAAGTTCAAGACAATGGAGTTTCAAGTAGTCTGGGAGAAGACGCAGAACCAGGAGACCTGTCTCCAGACTACATGGTGCAGCTACGAGATTTGCAGCAGAGAATAATGAAAATTAAAAATAATGAACATCTGGAAAGAGTTGTTAATTTGATAGCAGAGACCGGGAGGTATGAAGTCACCACTCAAACCTTTGATTTTGATCTGTGTTTGTTAGACCGCTCTACAGTACAGCAGCTTATTCAACTAATGGGCTGCTAACCAAAGCCTTGTCATGATAATGACGAACCTTATTACTGGGACTCTTATGTTAATTTTTAAGTTAATGCAAAAAGCAAAATCTGCCACTTACAATAATGGACTTATTTAAATATCACTTGTTATATCAATCGGATAATATTATCTGATATTAGATAGTGCTAATTAAGTTATAATCTCATGTGTCGGTTGATGTCTTGACACTGAGGTGTGCAATAATAAGTGTGAAATGTTTTATAAGACTGTTGAAAGATTGTTATAGTAATGTATATTTGTACATTCATGTATTGATTTATTACAAGTTATGATTAGTTAACTTGAAAGTTTTACTGAACACCAGCCTCTGTCTGGGAGAGGCTTGTTAATATTGTATAAATAAACTTAGTATTTAAATTTTTAAGATAGCTGTAACTATTTTATTTTTATTTATACACATACTGTTAAAGTAAAAACGCGACTTTTTAAATAGCTGCAAATATGTTTGAGTAAGGATAATTTATTGTTAAATACTGCAATACTCAAAATGAATTCTGACACCAAGGTTCTGAATTTAGCATGGCATGTGTTTTTTATTTAAACAGTTTGTGGTTAGCTGAAAAATCGTAAGTGAACTCAAACTATGGGGGCTCTTTACGAAGACGCGTGACGTTGCATTTAGCATCTTGCTTGTGAAAACACGTGAGCCGCAAATATCATATCACCGCGCGCCGCGCTTAGTTCCTGCATTGAACACTCATACATGTACATGGCGATAGGTTATAGAAAGTTCGCAGCGCACCCCGTCTTTTTAACAAGCCCTGTACAACAGTATTCACTGTAGGCCAGCCACGGACTAAACGTCGGAGAGTGTATCACAAAGGTTTATTAATGGTATTTCTTGAAATATCGCTATTTTAACTAGTATTCGTTTACGCAGGACTAAATCGCATTTTACTTACTTTCGGAACAGAATACATGCGTTTCAGCCAATGTAAATTGGTCGAGACGTCAAGGCAAAGAATAACGCTTTTCCGCGACCCTGCGTATACAAATACTAGGTTGTGTAATTGCTATATTCAAGAATCGTAATTAGTACTCATTTTTGTCAGTCAACTGCAAACTGGTGCACCCTGACTTGTGATCCCTGCTGTATTTAACTCAAAATGTCTGCAGTTATGCCTTTACATAAGACTATTGGTATAAGATAGCATCTCATCACTTTAGGTAATTATACTATGGGTTTTGTGAAGCATCATGATGTAAAGTTTTAATGTCTAAATAATATTATACTAAAACACGGTTCATTTTGCTTTTATCGGAATCTACATTTTTATTGTTAAACAATAACTTATTTTTTATTTAATATGTAAGTAGTGTTTAAAAATAAATAAAATATAACAAATCAGAGTGTATGCTACACACATTGTTTACTTTGATTAGCAGATCTGTGTTTGCAATAGCTTCAAAAATACCTGCTTGTACAGCGCTTATGCAGTGTCAGAAGTACCTAACTGGCAGAGTAAATCATAGACAAAATATTTATATTCCACGAATTTCCCATACGCCACGAGCATGAGCTTTTACCCAATAACCGCGAGCTAGCTAGAACGCCCCCGCCGGAGCCGTGTAGAATCTGGGCAACCAAACAAAATGTTCTTTCCCTGGATGCAAACCACAGAATAGGTACTATCCTATATATATATAATACTTCGAGCAAACTATCTGAATACCGAATTTCATTAAAATCGGTTTAGCCGTTTAAGTGCGAAAGGAAACGCAGACATGTTTTAGACGGGTTGTACTTCATATCGACTTGTCCATCCCCAGGCGGATTAATTTCGAAGTTCAGTTCACTCAGGGGGTCTAGCCCTCATTTTACTGGTAAGGGGACCCTTAGATCCCCTTACCATCCGCTAAAATCCCCTGTGCAATTTATTTGAATTATCCCCAACAACCACACCACTGGTGGATATTATTTTGAAGCTACTTTGCAAATAAACGTCTTTGAAAGGAAGTAGTAACATTAAAATTATAGACATTTTGATATGAATTAATATTTATTTAAAATGATAATGAAATTAGGTCAAAGTGAAACCAAGATGATAACCACTAACTACATACCATGAATACGACATTTAAACAATTAATGGATGAGTTTGCCCATTACATGCATAATGCATGATGTAAAATATTAAAACATGAAAAATAATGACGCGAAGTTGATCTTAAAAAATCAAAAGTCAAATTACTGAAAATGAAGACGTTAGAACAGTTCGAGAAGTAGCCTTCGTAAGCGAAAGCTTTAGAATAACCAAATTCTTAAATACGATTATTTTTGCGCTCAGCGTTTAAATATCCGCAGACGTGCCAGCCTGTTCCTTTCTCAAATAGATGTCCATGTTTATCCGTTATCAAGCCCAAAAAGAGCTTTAGTCATATCCTCAGCGGTATTCAAGTCCCGAATCGGCCGACTTTTCCTTCACCTCTTTTTAGCGCTCTTATGAACAGCCTGACGCCACTTCGTGTAGAAATCTTCAATATATTCAACGGAGATCCCGGCCGACTTGGCCGCGCCTGTCACACTGAATTCTTTGTACCGTTCTTCTTCGCTACCAGGCTTATCACCCAAAAGTAGCACCAGTAGGGGCGTGGATTTTGCGTAAGATGTTTCAGAATCGCCGCTGCCTCCCAGGTTTTGCTTGTCTTCTCCTATGAAGTGGTTACAGAACTCCAAGATTTGCATGAAGCTGTGAATGTGGGGAGGCGCTTTCCGGGGACATTTGAGTAGCGGCAGAGGCCGAGACTGGCCGGCGCGCTGCGCTCGCAGGAACCGAGACCCACTCTTCAGCTGCAGCTCGAGCCAGCGGATAGCGTCGCGAGCTGAACTCTCCTCGCGTTTTAGATTGTCCAATTCTTGTAAAACTGGAAAAAGGGTTAACAAATTGTTATTGGACTTATTGTTTGTGGCTTTCAGAACAGGACTAGAAAGAGGATGACACCCATAAGTGAAAATTAACCTGATGATAATAAAATTCGGATAAAAAATGGCTGTAGAAGAGAACAGCCGGACATGGGAAATATAATTTTTGCCCTGAAAAGGAGATGTTTTCTCGCTCGCTCAGTCAATAAATCAATCTTTGTTGGTGCAAGCCACATTCCTATAGCTACAATATACTCACCAACAGCTGGGATGAGCAGTGTAAAGTTCCTAGCTTTGAGCAGCTGTTTGATCCGGCGCAGGTGTTTGTTCAGCGCCGCGGTGTCCACAGCAAGCAGCGCGGGCTGCGCGGGCTGCCGGCCGCTGCGTTCCAACTCGCGCACTTGCGACACCAGCCACAGCCGGCCTAGGCGCCGGAGAAGCCCGCCTTCCGATGGCTCAGACTGAAAGGCCGACTCAAAGTTACCACTAGCATTTATAAAATATTGGTTGGATATTTACCATGTACCTAATTTATTTGTTTCTAGTTGCTGATAAAAACAATGAATAATATTTTAGATATTTCAGTGACTGAAATTTTATAGATTTCTCATAACTAGAAATTGCAATTTTACTCGAGTTTTAAGCATTATTTCCAGGCGTTAAACATCTATGAAAATATATTAAATAAAATATGATGCTAGGTGGTGCTGTGTGAAATGTCCATTAGATAAATAAATATTTGTAGACATTTCACACAGCGCCATCTAGTCCCAAACTAAGCAAAGCTTGTACTTTTTTTTTATTGCCTACTGTTTCCGCCAAACGTGGCACAATTTTGCCACTAACCGTGAAGGGATAGTCACTCATAAAAAGGGGGGGACATTACTAATTTTTTGGATAACTTCCTCTATCAAATACTTAGTAAAGCAACAGAAACTAACAATAATCATCAGTAATTAATAAAATCTAAAAACTATAGGTACCTACTAATAACTATACCAATAAAAAAACATAAATAGATTGACAAATATGAATAGTCTTAGTTGAACAAGATATAAGGAAACCAGATAACTGATAGAACACTTATAAATACTTTTTGTTTGTAAATACATGTTTACATAGAATACAATATAATACCCAGACACAGAACAAATACCTATGTTCAACAAATGTGTGTCCTGGGTGGGAATCAAACCCACAACCTACACTACAGTTCAGAAGGCAGAGCTACAACTGAGCTATCAGGTCAGCCACATACATATAACAACACAACATAACATAATCAACCATTTTGATGGGATGTAAAAAACATATATGAAATAACTTTTTCTATATTATATTAGAAAGATAGCCATCTTCACCTAGTAGGTTCCAGATTCACTGCAATCCTTTCAATTAATTCTACATGATTGTGTCAAATGCTTTGATGAATTTTACCAAGGTCAACAGAGCGAAACATGTTTGGCATTCAGCATTTTATTAAAATGCTGATAATATATTTACTGGGCTTAACAATTATTTTAACTACCGAAAACTTTTAAATTTCGGACCTCTGCTTTCTGAATTATCTTAAGGGGGCTTTTACAAAATTATGTGTAGTTGCAAGGTTTTCGTCGTCAATATTTGATGCATAGGATTAATGTCTATACTTAGCCATTATATGAAAAATATCCTTCATTTCATCTTCTTCGATAATGACAGAACGGATTTTAAGTAACTTACCTATTTATTTAGTAATCATCATTCTGCTGGTGTTCGTTTTGGCAAAAACACACAGAGACCCGATCTGAGAGCCCTAATTTACAAATTCTGTGTAACGGAAGCCTCCAAACTAAATTATACTCCACTAAATACATCCTGTACTTCCATAATGTCAGAACAGATTTTTAATTTTTACCTTTCAAGCAATTAAAAAAATGTTAAATGAAATTTGATTTTTAATCAAAAAGGCTTCAACAAAAGTTCTAATATCTCCGGAGTTTTATATTACATGGACAAAATATTGTTACCAAAATAAAGCTCATCATTTTTCTAAGCTACTATAAATTATTTCATAGTTTTAAATTAATGCTCTTGTTTATTTATCAATAAATGAAATTGGATATATTTGGTCAAACCGACGGATGCTGGGAGCTCGGCACCGCGCGCGCGGTACTGAGCTCGCCAAAATGTAAAAGCCCCCTTAAGTTATGTTATATCACTAAACATACATACATATAGAGTTTGGCTATTGTGTTACTTTAATTTGAATTGGAAAATTATAGTTTTTGTCATCAATAATATCCTACATTCACTATCCTACATTTTTTACTAGGTGGTAGGACTTTTCTGCAAAGTTCGTCTAGGTAGGTACCACCGCTTTGCCAGTTATTCTGCCGCCAAGCAGTAGTGTGCAAGCACTACTGTGTTCCGGTTTGAAGGGCATTGTAGCTAGTGAAATTACTGGGCAAATGAGACTTTATGATCTGATCACTAAGTCTAGTAATCTGGTTACTAGACCATGTGATGTCTCAGGATGACGTGCGCAGTGCAGTGTCACGTGAAACTTTATTGTTTTAAAATTCCGAGTGACACTGCAACTGTTATGGGCAGCCGTGTCGCTTAACACCAGGTGAACGACTAGCTCGTCACGTCATTCGATCGCATAAAAAAAAAAAAAAACATTTGTGTCAAATTACAACAAGTCTATGCTATGTATCTATTTTTATTAACTATACACAGGATGCATGGTTGTGGTTGCTATTTAATTACCTACCTTCCTTCAATGTATGTAATGAAGCAATTTAGCCTGTAAATAATTTCTTCGTTGCAGTCAAAGTAATGTTATATTAAAATAAAAATACAAGTCTACTTACATGTGGCTTTTTAGAGTTATGCCATTCTCTGCTCCTTTTATGATTTATTTTGGTGTTAAGTTTTGGAGCTGGAATCTTTTTGAGATAAAATATCTTCATGGTTCTGTTATACCTAACCCGAGGAACAATGTTGGCAATAAAATTACCAAAATCAATGAAGTTTAGAATTCTTATAACATTTTCTTCATAGACTGATAACTTGTGTCTGTCCAGAAACTGCCATTCTGCTGCATCTTTGTCAAATTTGCAGATGTTAGTGCCACGCAAATTTATATCCTCAGGTAATGGTGTTGTTTTATACTCCAGTCTCACTTTTTTAGCAAGACTTCTAGCATATTTCAAAACTTGACAGTCATTATCATCCGGCGATGGCTTGTGTATAAAGTGGTGTGATAAGATATTGAGCAAGTCTACAACACACTGGAACAATGAGTCTCCACTATCTCCACAGGACAGTATCAAGTCCTTTTCTGACAATGCCCAGTCTTGCAATAGTTTTATACTAGACAGTATGTTATCACCAAGTAGAAACTTTTTCAATTCTGTTTCATTTACTTCTTGTGGTGCATTGCTAGTATTATTAGCAGGTTTTTTGTTCTCATTAATATCAGTTGCTATATTGCCGTTGACAGTAATCTTTTCTTCAGCAACTTCAATAGTTTCTTTCTGTACATCTCCATTGGTTTTCTCTGTAGCTTCACTCTCCGACTCATCACTTTGAGAGTCTTCATCTGATGGATAGGTTTCATCTGATTCCTCTTCATCAGAACAAGACTCAAAGGTTTCTATATCACTATTCTCAGTATCTGCACCACTCTCATCAGAGCTCCCTGAAGATATGTTGCGCCTGCGTCTACGCCTTTTTAGCATGGCTTTTTTGTTTTTTGTATCTCCATTCATCGTCTTTTCAAATTCTTCTTTGTTATCATGTTCTTTTTCACTGTCACCTCCACTATGAGCATCACCATTTACTGGTTCTATTTGAGGTGGGTTGTTTTCTGGTTCAATTTTCTTCACAAGGTCCTCATTCTCAATTACTACATCTGGTAGAATTTCCTGGATGGATACTGTTCGTGCTCTATATTTAGTAGCTGGATTTTTCAGCCCAATGGATTCCAACTGTTTTAAAAGCTTCTGTAAAAGCTGTGACAATAAAGCCAATGTAAATGCTTTGCATGCAAATGCTTTAGTCTCATCGGTTTCAGCCATTTTTGGTATGGTGAACAGGCAGATTTGCACAATTTTATGAAGAAGATTGGGGTGTAAATATGATGGGTTTGTATTTTCATCTTCTACAGCTTGAGTGTAATCATCATAGCTTTTATTAGGGTCAGGCATTGGTGTTTTATCAAAATCCATTGAAATATTCAATCCTTGAGCAATTGTGTTACATCTCTGTGGAATATTTGTGTCATTTTTCCCAAAATACCATAGTTCTATGAGAGACAGGAAGTTAACAATAGTAGTTTGGATATGCTCTGCCTGTGTCAGTGTTTCAGGGTCATTGACTGTTTCAGAGAATTGCACATTCTTCTCAAAAATTTTCTTAAGATTGTCCATTGCTCCTTCGAAAGGAGTGGTGCAGTTTAGGCAGTGGATGTAATAACATACAGAATCAATATTGTAATTTTTGTCAAGGTATAAATTGCCTAGTTGGTTGTAAGGCATTCCTGAGGACATGTCAATATGGGCAGCTTGGAGATAGTACCTCGCTGCAATTGATGAATCAAAAGTATGGAATATCTCAGCTTGATATCTGCTGAGGTCTCCTAGATATATGAGACATGAGTACAACATGGCTCGTCCAAATTGGAGTTCATCTTCTGTTGGATTTGCATCATTCTCATTAAATTCATCATCATTGTATGCTGAAATGTAGTCCAATTCTTTTTGTTGTACTTTCATCTCCGACTGTATCCTAGATATGAAATGGTGGAAATGACCAATACCACAAACAAGGTGTGTAAAGAGGTAGCTATCATTCTCACAGTCTGTTTCTCTGAGTTTTTTAGTAGCAGATACAGTATCATAGTACACTTTTCTCCATAGCAATTCAAGGGTCTTTTTGCCGTAGTTTAATGGGTCGAGAAATAAAAGCTTTTCACAGTTATCCCTGAGTTTTTGTCGTTGAATTTCAATATGCATGGAAAAGAGATCCATGATAGATTGGCAAGAAGCCGTCATTTCACCGACACGTCTGGCTAAATCGCTCACATAACTGAAAATTTAAATATTTACATGCAAATTGTTAGTTGGTTATGTTAACGTTCTCTTATTTTACACAAATATTTTAAAGTATTGGTAATAACAATGTGTAACCCATGGATAAATCAATAACCCAAATTCTAAAACTTACCGATAAAGTTTTTTGGCACGTTCATTGCGTTCTACAACTTTAGCCTCCAAAAATTCATTAGATCCGTTCTTCATTTTCAAGCCATTTTATTTACTGGTCAAGATGTTGATTTTAAAAATACCTTTGACGCTTTGATCATCGAAGTACCAAACGTGATGGCAATCATTTCTATACCATATTTCACAAAGTTAAACGAATAATTTCTGAATCATTCATTTTTCAACCACGGACCACCATGTCTTCTGCGTAATAAAACGAAACGAATGACATTGATTTAAATATTAAATATAACATTGACAAATATATCTAATGTGATAATGACATTGACAATGACAATTTGATGTGAATACTATGGTACGTTTCCTTAGATAAGGGAATACTAAGGAATCGCCACAAGTTGTTTTCTCTGTCTACGGCCACAAACGTATTCCACAGTACTAGTCCCAAGGGAAATGTAAGTGAAACGTACTTTGATAAGGGACTCAAGGAAGTTTACATTTATTTTAACCTCCTTTACTAGTCCCTTATCAAAGTACGTTTCGTTTACATTTTTGTTTGTCACTGTCAATGCCAACTTGACATACTGTGCCAGTCATCCAAAACCCAAACCGGCAAAATTGTGGTAACCTCTCCACAAAGGCTCTCCAATGATTATATACTCTTTCGCTATTAACCAAGAGTTCAAGTTGAAATTTTAAAAATTACCAAATCACTTTTTGTTTTTGTAGCATAGTCAGCTGTGTTGTTGTAATTTTATTATTTTAATTTCATTGTTATTGTTCTGCTTGTGGTTTATTTGTGTACAATACATTAATTTTAGCGTTCTGGTTAAGCATAGTGATTTTTCATAATCAATAAGCAACACTTATTGTAAGTATTTAATCGATAAATAATATCGTTTATTCATGATAGTAGTATTTTTGGACTAGAAAATAATCACATCATTATCTTCTTACTTATTTCTCTAGACCACACTGTTGGAAGAATTCATTGAAATTACAGAGGATCAATAATGGAGGCTCAATGCATATTCTTGGGCATCAAAGTGAAGCCGGGTCCTATAGAACGTTTCAAACTGGAGAACTATACACTTGATAACACTGTAGATAACCTTAAGACTGAAGCTGAAAAGAAGGCCAATATACCATCTACTTCATTGGGTATGTAATGTATTACTAATACTGTAATTGTAGCTATTGCCATATTAAATTTTTCTATACCTTCTATCACATGTGTCATGTGTTCCAGACTAGCTTACAGATTAAATTATGTTAAGAATAAAACATGAATGAATACATGAAACCTAAGTTTTCTTGCATTCATGTTTAGAACAAAGAGAATAAAGACAGACTATTAAAATTGTTTGCAGAGCTCATTCACCACGGGAAGATATTGAAAGAGAACACAACCCTCCAAGATAGTGGTGTAAAGTATGGTGAAATGGTTCATGTTGTCAAGAAGAAAGAAGAAGTAGCACCATTACCAGTTGCAACATATACAGACACAGAGCTTCAGCATTTGAACTCTGCACTGAGGTCTCTAGGATGCACTCCTAATGCTTCTGGATGGACAAGGGCAATGCAGGTATCATAATTAGATACTGATTTATAGCTATCTTGCTAGGTGGATGGAAAACCGGGTTAAAATTGCAGGAAGCTTTTGGGTGCAAGAAGGAAGCAACCAGAGTGGCTCAACTATGAGCTACAAAGCTATATACTCACACTTAAAAAAAAGTTAATTTTTTAAATAAAGTTTTATATTAACACCCAACATACATAGATCCTGGACCCTAACTAGGATTCCCTGTATCTAGGGACCCAGGACAAAGGTCCCACAACACCCAGACCAGAACAAGTATTTGCACTTTTTGTTCATGTGCACAAATACTTGTCCTGTTGCGGCAATCATACCCGCCGCCTCCGGGCTATGAGCCGGCCTGCTCAACCACCACACCATAGAGGCTGTCATTTTTTTCTAAATTCAGTTTGGCTTACATACCCAAAACAACATTTTTTTTTACATTATGGGGAATATCCATACTGTAAGCGCAAAGCTGCGATCACACGGGCGGCGCGCGGCGCATCAAGTGGCGTCAGTGAAGCAACAGAATCGGCCATTCGGCACTCATCGTTGCCCGTGTTCGTAGACGGCCGCGCCGCGATCCCCGCGGGCAGCGATGGGTACCGAATAGTTTCGCGTCGCTGATGCTACCGCTTCGCAGACACACTGGTGGGGTGGGGCCGAAGCTTAAGTAAAGTTGCAAAAAAAAGTTATTCAATAAAGTAGATTTTACCCAACCAATGGAGTGATGATGCTCTGCATAACAATGGATTTATGAATGAAAAACTGTGCACCCAACATGTCTCGGATATATTGGATATTTATTTATTTGTAATAATATGAACGCACTTGCAATTACACATATTATCAAATACTCATCAGTAATAAACATCGTCTACTAAATAAATTGAATGAATGGCTAATAGCTAGGGTAATTTTCACAACATCAAATATTCGATTTAGGGTCACGGGACTCACAAAACGTTAATAATGAACTTAAAACAACAGGCCACTTATCACAAAAAACGTCACAGTTCGGATAAGTACTGAGGAATGCGTTGAGATCACTCATGATGCGACATAGCGGCGTATATTTCCTGCGTTCTGTCCGACTACGGCATGTGTGGAAGAGCTTGGGTCTATGACCAGCTCTATAGCGGATATACTTGTCGGGGACATATAAAGTACATATGCAAGACATACAGCTCATGCTCAACAAACACAGACTAACATAATTATCTTAATGTAACAGTGTCCTCAAAATCTACTGGTTCCTGTTTTGCTAGGTGATCTTTTGTGGTAACCTTTATGTTCGACTATCAAATTATTTTCTCTTACACAGAACTTAGCTTCGTTCATACTTTCGCAGTTACTTAACGAAGAGTCAATAATGAACGAGATACTCGATTTGGCGCCTTCTTTAGGTGAAGATTGCGTCGCGCTTTCTATTCTGCACGAAGTGGAACTTTTGGCGGCACTTGGAGCTAATATACAGACCATGAGGCGTGGTGCAGAGGCACATCCGGACTTGCCAGGAGCACTGATGCTGTTGATGCGCCTAGAGCGAGCTCGTGCCACTACCGCCGCGCCTAATGATAGTGGTAAGTCATCTATCTATCTTTTTAGGAATCTATAACATTATTCTGTTCTGTATGGCAATGGGCAGGCCACATCGCTCGTAGAACTGACAACCGATGGGAAGAAAGGTTCTCGAGTGGCAACCACAAACCGGAAGACGCAGCGTAGGCCGGTCCCCCACTAGGTGGACCCACGATCTGGTGAAAGCCGCGGGGAGCCGATGGACGCAGGATGTGAGCAGCCGCTCAAAGTGGCGGCGCTCTCTGGGGTAGGCCTATGTTCAGCATTGGACATCTTGGACTTGCGATAAAGGTTTTCATTCACTATTCAATTTAGTTTAGGGTGCTATTTTATTATATCTTATCACAAATGTAAGTACATGTGTATGGAATATGGAACCCTCTGCTAATATGGTTTTCCTTGCCACAACAGCTGGAAATATTTGTTGACATCAGGTCATTCTGCGACGTAATAGAATATATTTATTCTACTACGTCGCATGATCTCATTAGTTCGGGAGTCCATAGACTCATTAAGATGTATAAACCCTTTTATGTCAATAAATGATTATTTAATTTGATTTGATTTCTTTTTATCTGTTTGAATGAATGAATGAATGAATGATTGATTTGAATGATTTATTTATCAATTTACAAACATCTCTTAGGAAATATAATTATTTTGCAGACAGTGTTGACAGTCTAAAAGTTGTTACACCTTGGTACCCAAACTAGGATTAACCTGTAGAATGGTGCACCAATGCCCTCCGCCAGGTTTCCGATTTTACACAAAAAGAAAATTAACCCACTAGTAATTGATTCGTTTTCAATAATTTATAACACCAGTTATTATAATATAGTTTAAAATACATTTAAAGGAAAGAAATTATTTACATAATATCTCAGGTCCAGCCATATCTGGGTTTGCATACTCCCTGGAAGCGCTGTCCGAGGAAGAGGATGCAGAAGAGGAGGAGACGGAAGAAACTGAACGGAACCCCATCACCCAGGAACAGTTGGCTGCTGCTCTACAGGTAACTTTACCTTTACCACAGAATAGATACATATATATATATATGGTATAATGTAGGTACCTTTACTTCATTACTCAAATATTTATTTACCATGTAATTTGTTTGTTTGTGGTAAATATCCCGTTAATAAACAATATTTGAGTAACGTTAGTGATCATGGAAGTTTAAAACCTTTACTTCATACTGCGATTGCTGTAAATTGTGTAAAGGTGCTCCCTCACTTGGAGCATTCGCTTGTAACGTAACGTTACAGAGTCGAGAATTACATCTGTGAGGGAGGAGATCTGAGCATTACAGAGCGCACACTGTAATGTTACAAATTCGAGCATTAGGCTGCGTTTCCACCAAAGATGTGCGAGGCAGCTGGGCGGTGCGAGGATGCGTAGCGAGGCTGTGAAACGGTGTAAGTGTATCCACCGGAGATGTGCTAAGCCGCTGAGTGCGAGCATTCGTAGCGACGCTGTGAAACGGTGCGCGGATGAGCGGTGCGAGGATGTGTAGCTCGCTTCTGATGCGCGCGGGGTGGGGTGCGGTGGTAGCGGAGTGCACGCGCCTCTGCCCGCACACATCCCTCGCAACACATCCGTAGCACACATTTTTCCCTTGTTTTGCACGTAAAAAACCTCGCTCCGCTGAGCCGTTTCCACTAGACCTGCGCTAAGCGAGGCTAGGTAAATTGACTGATTCTATTGATTCTTAACAAACATCCCTCGCTGCTCATCCTCGCACATATATCTGGTGGAAACGCAGCCTGACGTTGGCGAGGGAAAACATTTTTAAGTTTGCTTATGGGTTGGTTGATTCTTTGTAAAATATCCAAACCGCCTGTGTTCTGTCGGTTTTCAAATAATTCATGGCACCAATATAGTTTCTTCTGCTTTTTTTTTTCGTAAATAACAATATCGAATCTGAAACATTACATTACAGGCGAATGCTCCAAGTGAGGGAGCACCTTAAGGTTGTGTATTTTTATGAGTTTAATAATGTTCCATTTATTACTCGTTAATCTTCGTGAACTTGCACCATTGACTGATGATTTTAATAGGATTGCAATAATGATTAATTATTAAACATAAAAATATCTGGGGCATTACCGCGTAAGTCTGGTGGCGATGGTGATCGTGTGCTAGCTTGCTCGCACTCACGGACTTGTGAATTGGAGTATGCAGGATGGCAGGCGATGTGTTCTTAGGTGTGTTCTGTGGTTTTCGGCTAAAACTTTAAGTACCCTCTACATTATTCGTGAAGGTGGACGAAGTTAAGAAATACGATAGTGTGGTACTTTGTGCATACGAAGTGCCCTGAAGTTGTATGCGGAGGGTCCGTAGCGTCTCACTACAATACTCGGCTCACTTCAGTTCAGTTCGCGTCGAGACAAATACGCACGTATATATAATACGCGAGAGTATACATTGCAACGGCGCGGCGGCACCGGGCGACGAAGCATTTCGCATTTTGCACGAGGGGCGTGGTCACGTATAACGCGATTCAGTAAAGATGAGAACTAAAAAGAGTAGACATTCCTATTGCTGTTTCACCTCCTCTGCACTTTCGGTCAACTTCATGAAGTTGACTTAAAGTCAAGCTGGGAAAGTCAATGACTTTCCCAGCAGTGTAGTGTCCACTTTAGATAATCAACGTGGCGCCACCTTCGACCATATTGTCACTATATACAGAATATTTTTGATACCCTAGGTCTATGCATTAACATCACTCAAGGCAAGAGTAGTTTAAACTTAGTCTCAACTCAAGGATTCTAAGAACACAAATTAAAAATCGTAGACACATGCGTGTAAGTTTGCGATGTTAGATGTCGAGATTGACTTGACTGGCCTAATCAAGAGGAACGTGCTCTAAAGCTACACAGTCTAAAATAAAATAAAAAGTCGGATGTAAAAATCTTGACATTTGGCTAAATATCGTAAACACGCGTTAGGTTGGGTTTCCACTTGCAAGAAAACTTCTGCAAGACGTGTCCGACTGTCTATCAGACTGCTGTAGCTTGAAAGTGTATGCTGTTATGTTTCCCTAGTTGCACTTGTAAGCTATGGTCTGATAGACGGTCGGACACTTCTTGCAGAACTTTTCTTGCATGAGGAAACTCGGCCTTAGCCAAAAAAAAGTAGGAGCAATTCTTACAATAGTGTCCTTACTGACAACAGGCAGCGACGGAAGCCGTGACGTCATCAACGAGCGTGCTGCGGCGCCAGAGCTTCCTGCAGCTTCTGCGCGGCGCCGCCGGCGAGACCAGCCGCGCCGCGCCCTCCACCGCCGCAGGTATCATGCTACCCTGGTACCTTGCTATCTTGCTACTTACTCACAGATTAGAGAAAAAAACAATTGACTCTTACTTTAACAAGTATGACGCCGCAGTGCCTAGATGGCGCTGATACAAATAAAATAGAAACTGTAAGGAAAAAAGGCAAAGAGCCAATAACAACGCTTGGTCTGCATCGCGCAAACGATATTTGTAGGTAAAAGTAGGTACTCAAAGGAGTCACGGCTCGATTTTGATGAAATCTAAAACTGCATCATTGTATTTTTGGACAGTTTCACTTGTTAATCTGTGGTATTGGTATTTTTAGGTGCGGACCGCGCGGTGATAACCCCAGAGATGTTCAGTGAAGCGATATCTGAAGCGATTAATCGCGTCCCCGCTTCAGCTTCCTCTTCTACCCCGATGGAACAAATCACTGAAGGTAAAACACTGATGTTAGGATGGGCACAAAGAGTATAATAACATGGACGGACACAAATACCCGACTGCAGCTCTTAAGAAAAGAGTACCTACCTAGTCCCATACCTTATGTTATCCGATTCCGATGATTTTTTAATAACTTTGTCTACAAACTATGCTCGTACGTCTTCCTTTTTTGAGTTTTTGCATATCTTTAAAGTAACGAACGTTTTGTTAAGATTTAAAGGGTGAAAACCGTTTCCCCCCGAAACGCCGAAATGTAGATAAGTTCGCTCACGGGCTTTATTGTTTCTGTCACACGTGCAGATAGCAGAGCGACGGCAATAACATTTTCAAAAAAAAAAGGGTCCTCTTAAGTTCACACATAGCATGAATGTCTGTTTTGTTTGTGTTACTGTTCTATATATTGTTACGTCCAAATAGTGAAACCGAAGAAGTAAAAAAATTGTTTTAAACTTTCCCGATTGTTCACCACATTTTCACTGAAGGTACACACGCTGCAAAGGAAAGTTCTAAAAAAGCAGAGTATTGTTGTGCTATTTCTACCATATCTATGACGTAGTTGTGGAAGAGAGAAAACAGTATTCGGTAGCTCTCGTCAGAATGTCTTTTTCAATGGTGCGCGATTAATTTTTTAATGTAATAACATGACCAAGATCCATGTTTTTTTTAATGTAAATGGATGACGTGACGAGCTCGTCGTTCGCCTGATGTTAAGCGTCACGGCTGCGAAACAATTAGTAAAATATTAAAAATGTAAATTTTGTCGAAGAGAATAAAATCCTACTTTATAGTCTTTTACACCTACCGATATTTTTAAAGTAAAGTAGAAGTCTTACATTACAAACTGATGCTGATGATGATGACAATGATGGTCTAAAGCCCATTTTGAAAAAAAAACCTGATGAAATACCCCGTTGAATTCCGCCTATCCTTTTAGAACTACGAAGCCATGATAAGATACTCAGATTTCGCACATACTTTGTACTTTGCATATGCAAACGTCACACGCAAACATATAGCATACGTCTTTTCTTCTTCTTCGGATACTTGGGCGTTACAATATGTTATGTTTGCGACACCTATCGCTCTTGAACGTCAAGAGCCTTGCCCAATTACTTGCCCAAAAACAGCCAGCTCTGGCCGCGCAGTAATAACCCCGGAGGCTTTCAACGAAGCCATTGCGGATGCCATCAGCCGAGCGGGCACAGCTGGGACACAAATGGAAGAACCCAACGCAGGTATAACATACCTAGGTAGGCATTTGACCGCAATCTCACCTGATACGCGATGGGAGGTGATGACGCGCCCCCCTAATTACCTAACTCGCAACAGGTTTGCGACAGTCGTAAATCTCGCGATGCTTGCTGTCATACATCATTAGTGGCGTCGAGCATGTATGCTTCGCTACTGCTGTTGCTTTGCTACTGCTGTCGCATTGCTGTTGCAAATTTTACGTAATTAACCCGCGGATCTACGATGGTGCATGCTTGCCTAGAAGATACCTATTCACTCGCGACTTGAAGAACTTTACCAGCGTCTTTGTTTCCCGATAAGTACAATCTGGATTGTACTTATCGGGAAACAAAGACGCTGGTAAAGTGTTCCATTCCTTCGCTGCTCGGATTACATTACATTCAAATTGTTTCCTTACTTCCGTACCAACTGTACACAAAACACATAGACACACAATTTGAATGTACACACTGTGTAAATTCAAATTGTTCTCTGTCCATTACTAGAAGACGGTACAGCAAGAAATAAATGTTTTGGTTTGACATGCACAAAGAAAACATTACTTTAGGTTTTCTAAAACCTAGTCTATGTAGTATAGTAGAGAATTTCTACTATACTACATAGACTAGGTTTGCTATGTCGCGGGCCATCGTCTGATGAGTGTTCTTTGGAACAGCTTCCTCGTCCCAAAGCGCGGCCCCGAGGGACTCCGACTTCTCGACACAACTCGCACACATGCACGAGATGGGGCTACTCGACGACGCCGTCAACGTGCGCGCGTTACTTATTTGTTCAGGTATGTCAGAAGGTCAGTTCCCAAAACCAGTTATGCATATCTGTACTGTTTCACAGCTCCTAAGTTCACATATCGTCACTCGTATGACTAAAGGTCCTATCTCACTTTTTGGCTGGTTTGAGTTAGGACCGCTATGTTAGTCAACGCAAAATTCTCTATCCATCTGACTAATCGTTGTACCTCTTAACATTTTGGATCACAAGATAATTAATTAATTAATTATTATTACAATTAAACTTCATAATATTCAACTACCTATTGCAACCTCAAACTTACTAAAACTTACTAAAAAAAAACAAACACGCTAATAAAGCATTAACAACATAAATTTTGTATATTTATTTCCATACTTAGTCTAAAATAAGTCGTAACTAAAAACAGACAGCTTATTTTAAATAAAACAAAGTTTTCAATAGGTGACCTATCTGTTTTGATTAATCAAAACAGGTATTTAGAATGCAAACAGGTTAAAAGTTTCAACGTATAATTAAAGTACTTGAAATTATCTACAAAAGCATATAAAAATAAATATGCTGGACTTGCGAGGAACGAAACTATCTGAAAGTTAGAAATGTCAAAACCTTAAAACGCGTTTTATGAACAATGGACGAAAATGAGATAGGACCTTTAGTCATACGAGCGACGATATAACCCTCTATGACATACCTGCGGACGCTACGGTACCGTAACGAATTTGGATACGTTCTAAAAAGAAGTGCTAACCTAAGACCTCGACCCACAGAATTCGCCCTATTTCATCATTTATCAGCCGGAAGGCCCGGAAGACGTCTGCTGCTGAACATAGGTGATTATTTATAATCGGTGCTTTTTTTTAAATCGGTTTCCCATTTTATGATATTTTTTATAAATCTCCAACTCCTACAAATCGCTTGCTTGGATGTCGTGTATGCGAAATAATAACTCTAATTTCAATGAAATGTCGGAATGATCTTTTACACATACAAATAGCAGATAAATAATGATAAGACCATGCGAACCTGCTGGGCTAGCATGGGCCATAAAATTCGATATAAAATAACCAATGACCAATAAACACAAGACAAATCAACATCATGATCACTCATGATGGGAGATCATGTCAACAAAAGGTTGTTGACATGATCACTCATTGGTCGAACGCTTCCTCGAGAGAAGAGATATTATGTCGTTTTCTATAGCTCATGCTAGCCGTGCTGGACTTCCTCATTCTCCTAGACTTGTAGGACTTTGTAGGGTCATCCCCGTCTTCTAGGTCCACGAGGAAGCCCCAGAATCGGGACAAGTAAGCGTTTGATCAAAACGAGATTTTTATTTTATGTAAACGAATGACGGGACGAGCTAGTCGTTCGCCTGATGTTATACGTCACGGCTGCCCATAACAGATTGCAGTATCACTCGCAACCCTAAATTTATAAAGTTTCGCGTGACACTGCACTGCGCCTTCATCCAGAGACATCACACAGTCTATTAAAGATAAATAGACTGAGATCAGACCATAAAGTCTCATTTGCCCAGTAATTTCACTAGCTTGCAATGCCCTTCAAACCGGAACACAGTAGTGCTTGCACACTATGCTTGGCGGCAGAAGAACTGGCAAAGCGGTGGTACCCACCTAGACGAACTTTGCAAAAAGTTCCTACCACCTAGAAAAGCATATTACGTACTTTTAAATCATTATATCCCCCTTACTAATTAATAACTATGTATGGTATTAAATATTCTTCTATTTCAGGTGATGTAAACGCAGCTATCAACTTGGTCTTCAGTGGAACTATTTTTGGCGAAGATTAGCATATAAGTAGAGTGAATACATAATTATTATCTAACTCAATCATTATGAAACTCTTTATTTATTATTTAGAAGCATACCAGTCTATCCTATTCCATAAAAAAAGTATAACTCATTCTCTTTGTTTCATTTCTCCTTATAATATATCTTACTAGATCTTTAGATTATACATTACTAGTCTATGCTACTAATAATTTATAAATTATAAAGTACAGCTCTTGTCCGTTTATTAAATAAACGGCTGAGTAAATGCAATTTGGTATGTAGTTTCAAAAAGTATTGCCATTCTGGAAAAAGGACATACCTACATGGGATGCGTGCACTGACCTCTATAATACAAGACTTGTATTATAGAGGTCAGTGGATGCGTGCGATAAACTGTAGACCACCCGAAGCCGCGGGCAGCAAACAAACCAGTCTTTATTAAAAAAGGTAAAATGCGTACATTAGAAAAGGTGCTTACTAGTCCCTTTCTCCCCACTGTCAAATAACATTCCATAGTGGGACAAAGGACATAGGTACTTTTTGTTTATCATTTTCTTCCCACCTTGGGAGAAAGGGTATTAACCTACATCACAAAAAAAACTACAGTATCCATTTTGATGGGAAGGCAGAGGCAAAAAGTGGATGTTTATCATGAATCTACTTACATGATGTGAACATGAGAACTTAATCTGTCCATACAAAATAACAACTAACGGGTATTTTAAAACATTTTATTATATCACTATTTAATTTAAATATTGCTTAAAAATTAAATTACGGGATGTAAAATCCATAAGGGCAAGTAATACCGCAAGTAAGGTACAATAGGTTTCTAATTAGATATATCACATAAGTAGGCGAAAGATAAGTCTTAGGAATAAAAGCTATGCACACCGTGACAAAACTTAAGTATGTATGTACAATTGTACATACTTATTTTCAAAATAATAGTTGTAGTTATTGTAGGTATGAGGTTATATTCATAAGTTTTGTCATGGCATACCTGTAGAGAAAAAAATACAAATCCAACTTAAGTAGGAATAAATAAAAATATGCATAATGCACCAAATATTAGAATAAAAATATGTAAACAATTAGCAAATAATTAGAATAAAAGTATGTAGAGTACATGAATTTTAAGTGTGATCTACAGATGTGACTACCACATTAAAAGACAAGTAGATTAGGTATCTATTATCGAAAATCTATGCTACATTTAAAATATTTTTACATCTTTTGTTTTTAGCTTCCATTGATTCCACTGTGATGGCCACAGCTCTGAGATCCTAATATTTTTTTTCTCTGACAAAACATTTATTGTATGTATAGTGCAGGAAATTCTTTTGTTTTAATTACAATTATCCAGAAGTTGAACTAAACAACATAAAAACCTGATACCTGTAATTAACGTTTCATTTTAAAATTCATCTTTCGCTTGGCAAATTTCTTGAATGTGCTGTTACCTTTTTGAGTGCGACACTGCTCGCGTCTTTGCATGCGGCGAAAATACCATCCAGCATTGTTGGAGCCATTCTCGCCAAAGAGCTCCCGTTCCAGCTTCATTCTAGCCTCTGCCCTGAGTGCAGACCTTTCATTGTACCACTCTGCATCCTTGACTTCGCTTTTCTTCTTTTTCTCGTCTTTCAAAGAACGCTTGCCTATTTTCTTTGACTTCTCATCCAACTCTTTGGTATTCCTTGGTGTATCTTTACTGGAGGCATTATTTTCAATTTCTATAAATTTATTAATATAATTTTCAAAGTCAGGGTTTATAAACTTCTTATCTGGCTTGTTAATCAGCATATCATTATCTTGTGATGAGGAAATGGAAAATTCATCAAAATCTTTGAGGTATCCTCCTTTCATCTCCCACTGTTCATATTTGTTGTTTCTTTTTTGTTTCTTGTTTGATTTTTGACGATCATGTTTCTTTTTCTCATGTTTCATTTTGGGACCTGTGTATCTGTCATCTTTCTTTATATCATCTTCACTGAAGGAGTTAAGATTTAAAAGAATGTCATCTTCCTTGTGCTTCCTCTTGCTAACATGGTCTTTTATCCATCTACCGGGTTTATCATTGTTTACACTCCTCTGACTCCTTAGCAGTGGCTGATCAATCTTCAGTGAATCAGCATAAGAAATTTTCTTTTCCAACATTTCAAAAGCATCAGGCTGAACATTAGGATTTGGTAGATTTGTGTTTTGAGTTACTGGATGCTCTGTCTCTAAGTGAACATGTCTTTGTGATTTGTCTGAATAGCTTGATTCGGTTTTAGAATCTTTGGCGTCATGGGTGTCGAGTGGGATGTCAAAATGTTTAAGGCCTGATTGTTTCCCTGTATGACTTTGGATGTGTGACTTCACTTTGCTTGAATCTGTCTTAACATGTAATATATCAGGGTGTGTGTTCAGTGGGATAAATGTTGGTCCTAATTGTTTGTGCAAGTCATTTTGTGGTTCCACTTCAATGTTAGATCCTGATTTTGCAAGACCACTATTTGATTTTTCAAATTCTTCTAACTGTATTTTTATTTTTTCATCTAGCCAATTTTTATTTTGGTCATAAATATCTTTCATTTTGCCGATATCGCTAAGAAATTCCTTTTCATGTTCAGGTAAAGCCAGAGAGTCTTGTAATATTACATCGGGTTTGTTGTCATAAACACATTTAACTGCCAGTTCCGCTTTAATGTTTTTCATAATTGGTTCTTCAAAAACTTTTTTACACCTATGCTGTTTCAGTGCCAGATTATTATCAACCGTTGTCTGTTGCTGTGGTAGTTGGTTACCAGTGGCCTGAGAGATTTCCTTCAGTTTATTTCTCAAAAAGGCATTCTCTTCTTGTAGTTTGTACAAGTTTGACAATATTTTATTAACAGATGTTTGAGGAGTGCATTCATTTTTGCAACTCCACAAATGTCCAAGAGCCATTCCAGCTGTGATTATGAATGTTCCAAGCATTATTATGTCAAGAATGGTACCCACTTTAGGATTCCTCCTGTGAACATATGTCTTGTACTTTGCCTTGTCACCAAGAAAGTCAGGTTCATCTTCTATGGATCTATTGTTGAGATTGATATTGGTTGGATGTGGTGGGACTAAAACAGGGGTACTTTGTTCTTCTGCTGGATGGGATTCTTCAGTTGACACCTTGATATAACTTACGTCACAAGGCATGGATTCAGGATCACTGTCACTGATGATGGATATGCCGTCGGTATCTTCATCTTTTTCACTGAGGGCCTCAACAGTTTCTCTGAAAAGAAATATTATAAATAGACATGCAAGCATATAAAATATGTAAGTATTATTATACATATTATTCCCCAATAAGATTAATTTTTCATAAACTTAAACCAATTAGTATAAATTTTTTTCTATTTTCAGTTTCACTTTCTTTGGTAGAATATTCAGGGTATTTTGGGTAGCCATACTCAATTTGTATGAACATGAAGTATTTAATGCCAACCATTAATTACATTTTCAGTTGTCCAACTTTAAAAATAGTTGGGGCATAGCACCTTTTGAGAGCTCCGTGGTCAAATTAATAAAACAACAATACTAAAAGTGCAACAACCATAACAAAAACAATATACTACTTTATTACATAGTAGTTTTTAAAGTATGCAGTGCCCTCCTGGCACTGCATACTTTAAAGTTTATCAGAAATACTGAGGTAAAAGTGGAATAATATTGTTATGCAAGGTGTCAGCAAAACTTATTAAAGTCCAGCATCTGAAAAAAGTGTTTTACAGCTACAATAACACTATCAAAGCATTCTCTTGATAGTTTCTTTGGCTTTTAAAATGATTATAAGTAGTAGCAGATTTTATATTACATACAGTAAATTAAATGTTTTCATTAAATCTTTTTACTATGTAATTGTAGCTGTCAAATGCTTTCTCTCAGCAGCCAGATGGGCGACGGGTAGTTTATTATCAGGTATAATAATCAATACCTTTCAGTAGGTCAAGGCTATGAAAATGAAGACACTGCAAATCATAATATTATAATCAGAGTTGTGCTAGTTTTGTATTAAACTGCAAGAAACTTCAATAGCTAACATGGCACGCATGTAGCTTACCTTTCGCTCGGAATAGCTGCATTTTCGGGCAAATCTGGGGTATCAACAAAGGTCGGGGTGCTCTCCAACAAGGTCCAACTGTCCCCAGAATCCGAGTCGCTGTGCTCAACCGTGGATCCGTCCATTTTTACTCCTGAAAGCAAAACGATAAGAGAGATATTGAGAGAAACGACTAGCAATAAATAACAAATATACGCAGTTACGACAGCTGCAGATAACTACCTACGCACTATAAATTTGTCAATACAATAATAAAAACAGGATAAAGCTGTGTTGCACAGAATTTATATATTCAAAATCATATTTATTAAGTTTTTATTTTATTTTAAAAAAATATTTTTACGACGTCACTATTACATGCACCGATTGTGTTTTGTTTGTTTTTTTTATATATCCATAGACATTAGACAGACTGCAATCTGCATAGACAAATTTATAATCTTGTTTTAGGTTTTTTATGTCATTGTGTTTTCTCTAAACTGTGGTCTGTCTTTTTTTTATTTATTTCTTGCTGGATTACAGATTACAGAAAAAACAGTTGACTATTTTAACCACAGAGTAACCAGAGGGAGCATAAGTGTATTATTTTCGTACCTATTTTTGAAAAATAGTCATGAGACGCTATTTTATCGATATCGATACTTCACTGAACAGAGTTTTAATTTTTAATAAAAGCCTGACACCTAAAATAAACAGAGCTAATTTTCTCTAATTTGTGGGGGGATGATGGAAAGCTCAATTATCTTCGCTGTCCGGAAGAAAAAATACTAGGTATCCCAGTAGGGTTAGCACGGCCGGTAGCCAAAACTGTCCTTCCCCTGTTTTACTCCAAGCAAGTATGAAGAAAGTGACGTAAAACGGGGAAAGACAATTTTGTCTACTGTCCATGGTAACCCAGCTGATAACTAGAACCGTCTTCTTTTGCGTCATGACTGTATGGCCCAGCTAGTTCAAGAAATAAATAATAGAGCCTAATAATTTGGTTAGTACATCATTTCCATCATCATTTTATGATTGACTAGCGATTGAACGTCACTAAATGGTTGATATTCCATATATAATGCACATAAAGAAAAATAATACCTATATAATATTATTATGCGCACTAAAGCTTTTAACTGGGATCTTTTTTCCCTGAGTGACTTTAAGTCGGGAGTGATTAGGTATCTTCTATAGGTAAGCATGTCACTTATCGCCAGGTAAGATAGTGGTCAACCACGAAATTATTCCGTTCTAACCTAAGCTAATTAATTTATTGTCTTACGGCCACAGCCTTACGTTATTCCAGAATGTAAAGTAAGATTAATGAGAAATAAAGAGAATGTATTTTTACTAAAGTTTTATTTCAAAATAGCTATTGTAAACAACAAATTATTAATATAAGTAGGTTTGCCCTAAATAAAAAGTTCATTGAAGTAGGTTTGTCAAAGGTGGTCATGACGGTTGGCAGAATCTGTGAACAAACAAAACCTTATTTAAATTCTCATTTAAAACATTGTTCATTAAAACAGTAGTAGTTTTACTTACTATTATTTGTTCTGTGTCATTATTATCAAATTTCAATCATATGCCCATCTAAAGAGTTGAATGAACCTTAGAGTATAGACTAAAAGCATAGAGAGATCAATCATAACGATATTATATTTGTACTGCTCACACGTATCGCTACGTTGGTGGCGAAGGAAAGAAACAAACATTTAGTAATTAGCTACGCTTGCAAAAAATCACCGTACCATTTTTTCTACTCGAGTCAACTGTTTTTTCTATACAAATCTGTCAGACTCATTCACATCAAAGTGTCCACTTCATATAAAAAGTGTTCAAAAAAGTGGTACGCTTGACAGATAATGAAGTTCTCTCTATGCTTTTAGTCTATACTCTAAGGATTGAACCAGTAGGTACTACCTGTTATTGGTTAGGTTTATCTACATATTATACATATATCAAAATTATCGATAACCCATCGACACCTGTAAAATCATCTCTAATTTCGAAATGTAAACAACTGGATAACCTTCTTGTGGATTTACGATATGTACCAAAATTCAAAATCTAATTTAATAGCAGCAATCAAATCACCCAATTCTAATCCTGCACAAAATTCTACGTATGTTTTATGTGAACGCAAATCTACTTACTCACAAAAATATATCGTAAACACGAAAAGTATTTGCACCATAGAAACTGAATAATTTGTCCTCATTTGTCCTGTGTAAATCTTCTTGAGTATTGGAATATGCATTCCAAACACATTACACGTCAATTTCTTTATTTTAAATAAGTATTTTGTTAAATTTATTGACTAAACACTAAAATATAATAAAAAAACCACAAAAAACATAGTTTTCTGTAACATCAGCTGAAACGTCATTGAACGAGCATGCGTAGTTGCTTCTATCATTAAAGGAACTACGCATGCCCGTAAGACGACTAAATAAAATGACACCGGAGAAACAAAACAACTTAAAACTTCGTGCAATTTCTTCACTTGGTAGGGTTGCAATGTTGCAAAGTTGCACCGACCCTGGTACGCATTGGTGTTCGCAAAAGTCAAAGTTCGCTCCATCTGTTTAGTCATTTGTTTTTTTTCTCTAATCTGTGATTTTAACAAATAGCTGGATAAAGTCCTTCAGGCGCAATCATATATTAAAAAGTCTACAAAGTCACGTAGTCTTAGTCACAGTTTAGGTAGTCATAGCATCAGGGCCGTAGCCAGGAATTAAATTATACTTACACAAATTTAATAGGTACAGTATGACATTTTGAGGGATACCAAGCTAGAGATTTTTTCCCTAAATTTTGAGGTAAAAGAGGAATGGGGGTTCTTAGGGGATTAAAAATAATAATAATAATAAATTGATGGCAAGATTGCTTAACGTTTTTTTGCTGCAGAAATCTTCGCACTTTAAGATTATTCATCTCATGAGAAGGAAAAAAGTCTATTTATTAAAAATTATCCGTGCGATCAGGCGATGCAACCGATGTATATCACCTAATATACATCTGCTGTTCATGCTGTGGTCAACGAATTGTTTTTTACATGAATATATAACTATAAGTGTTAACATGTGGTTAAGCGCTAAGGCTTTTAAAGACAATGTTTATTATATTTAATTTCCAACATGAATTTTCATTTATTTTCTAATGAATAATATTTATTTCCAATATTGGTATTAATTTCTTTGATGAACGACCTAAGATTAATAATATTGGAATGTCGCGCCCATTATCCGAAGCCTTCGATTTTCCTATATGGACTCCATAGATGGCGTTAGCAGTTCCGCTAACCGCAATAATTAACTAACCGCTGATTGGTTAAAGCATATGCCCTAATGTCAATTCGGACAATGGCGACCTCTTCTCGTTCCAAGTCCCGTGAAAGCGATACGCTGTTTTGTGTGAAAATTCTTTTGGTGACCTAATAACTGACGAAAAAGTGACTAAAGGTGCTGTGATTTGAGTGCTAGACAGTCCTACTGTGGTGTATTCCTAGTTACTGCCGAACTATCAGAATAACCAGGATTTTCTTCGGATCTGAAAAACGCCGGCCGGCGGCCCCACGATCTCGGGCTTGATCTGTTTGGGGACGGTGTTCTGCTGTGATTCGCATCTTCGAGTTCCTGGTGAGAGCTGGTTGGCTAAGGTACGTGGGTTGCTTCACTTCTTTGATGTTAGTTTTAGTCGTTCATCAAAACGTTCTTGTCACCTATCGCGGTTTAGTGTTCGGCCATATTTAATTTTTATCATAGGCTGTAAGAACACTGATTTTGGAACCTAAAGCGGAGTGGGCTATTTACACGCCCCTCCAACATGTTTTAATGATGACGCATGAAGCAGTACGCATTCAAGAATAAGAAAAGATAAAGGTACTAATTTAAAAATTTATGTATTTCTCAAATCAGTTTATAAATGAGGAAGTAACGTAAAGAATATAAAAACTATAACCATATAGAGAAAATCTTTCATTTTTATTTCATGTTACAAATGTTCCTATAGCATAAGGATTTGAGGTCGCCGTGTCACGACTATTGCGTTTTAGATATTATTAAGAAACATTGTATAATTATTGCTTTATTTTATGAGCTTCAAATACTTATATACCTGCAACATACAATGAATATGCTAGGAATACAAAAAAAGCTTAGGGGTTTTTAGGGGATTTAAGTTATCTAGGGAAAAAAATCTTTAGGAACTGGCAGCACTTTTATTCTAACAATAGTGATGCGACTATTACACATTCGATTAATCGGTGAAATTTTCGTATAAGGTAATTAATCGAATCAAATCTTTGGGCGAGCATAATTCAGTGATATAATCTTGTGCAGTTCGCTAATTATCTACTTTGAAAGGGTGATTTTAATTATAATAATTATATAGTATACAATCCTAAAGCTCCAGGGTGGAAATGTTAAAGGGCATAACGCCGCGAGTAGCGTTCAATGAAAGTGCAGCACACCTTTCCACACCCTAAGCCGCCCCACACCGATGTTGCTTCCTCGGTAGCCAGTAGCCCCTACGGGTGCCCCATTTATAGTGTGGCAAGTCATCACCTCCCTCAAAAATTTGATATGATGAGACAAATTTTATCTCATTCCATAAACCAGATCATAATAATCCATCAAAAGTTCACCACAATAGCCCAGATATTTTTACCTTCATTTATTAAACAAAATAGTTATGAATAGGTATGCCAACATGTAAGAAATAAATAGTACAACTCGGTCACTTTGTCTAGCTGTCCTCGCTGAAATGCAAGCCATTGACGTCAAGTATAGGAATAGTGTGACCGTGTTATCTTTTGTATTCAAAAAGGCCTCTTGGTGTTATGGCGCGGCCAGACATGCGGAGCAACAGCGAATCTTCGCTGTTGAACGCTCATGTGGCCGCGTACAGCGATGCATCGCAGCATCGATGGGCGCAGAAAGCTATCGCGTGAAAGTGAAAGCCTTTATTTTCGCAACACTCTTATTCGCAACAATCATTAGTTCTCTTACTGAGATCATATCATATGAAAAAACTAAACGATTATTGAATAAATATGTAGAATCAGTATCCTTTACTCTTTAAAATCGGGTTTATCCGATATCGATTATTTAGTTCACATCTCTAGACCAGTTAATCTGACAGTGTCAATCACTAATCATGTCAACTTCATAGTGGACTTCTTAAATTTGATAAGGAATAACTAGCGTTATAATATGACGTTAAGTAACTTCGCAATATGCCATAAACTAACGTCGCAACATGACGTCAAATAACGGCACAAAATCACGTCCACTAACGTCACAATAGGTCGTTAATATGACGTCGATAGTGACGTTTAATTTGTGACATTGTCTCGTGAAGCATGACGTCAACGAATGTCACAATATAATATGACGTAAACTAACGTCGGGGATGACAGTAACGTCTCAACATGACGTTTAATTTGTGACATCGTCACGTGAATTATGATGTAATCGGACGTTAAAAATTACTTAAAAATGACGTCATAAGCCACGTCTTTGTTGACTGGGATTGCCCGTGGTCCACCGTGCTCAATTCACCTGGGTGGACCACGGGCAACATTTTCTTCCCGTGGTCCACCTCAAAATTATCTCTCCTGATAATAAAAACGTTCTACAAACCTACCTATTTTCCTTGAAAATGAGTATGGACCGAGAGTTATTCCTTTCATTATTAATGGAATCCCTAGCATATCCTCTACTTGGTCTTGGTCTTGGTTGCTGGTTAATAGTTTTAAATTATTTAAAAAAAATTAGGTACTCTAAAAAAAATAAAAGAATAAAAATACATTACAAAGTTAAATAAATCAGAACATATAATTTTTTTATTAACTGGAATGTTTATTGATATTTATTTGCGCTAGGATTTTCTATTGCATAACTGCTATCACAAGTAAATGAAATGGTCATAGCATATCTTGTGCCAGATTTAACTTTTTCAACATAATGTAAATTTTCTTTTCCACTAGTGAACATGCTGACTCTGCCTTTTCTAGGCTCTACGGTTCTATTGAACTTTTCATCAATAAACACAAACCTTCCACCTTCAAAATCAATGCTGTAATCATTTAGATAAAGAAGTGTTGTGTAATGAAATGACTTGTAAGTATCCTGAAACAAAAAATATTAATTAACCAAATTTTTTTGAAATATGCATATTGACTATAGTTTTAAACTACACTATAACCTACTTTATCAACATGAGGGTGCCAATACTCATCATGTACTGTTACTGGGCTCTTTGATGTTATTTGAGAAAAGAATGTTGGATGAGTCAAATAAATCTTGTCTGGATTCAAACCAAAGTGATGAGCTACAGCATACTTAATTTTATCTTTAACTATCTGAAAGGAAATAGAAATTGGTATAGTAATTATATAAATACAGAAATACTTACATATATTTATGAAGTTTTACACAATTTATACAAACTAAGTTCATAATTTATCATCAACCCAATACTATAAAAGTCTTTGAGAGATACAATAATGAAGAACAATAAATACCCTGTATGTATTGAAATCACTTTCTTTAAAAACATTTTTTCCTTGGTCAGATTTATAAAAATTTACAAAATGCTGGCCCATAGATAGAGCACCACTGTGTAGATCCAAAATAGAAGCACCACCAGATGATCCTCCTAGTTTTAATCCCTTTTTAGCTATTTCCAAGAGTTTTGATACTTCTGGTCCAGACACAATTTGGTCAGTCACAAACCTTTTACACTCTTTAGGGAAGCAACCAGAATATTGATTGATTTCTTTCCAATATTCTGGAGAACATTCTATTACTAAGCCCTTTCCAGGTAGCGCATCAGATTGTTTTGCAAATGTTTTGAATTTTTCGTCTTTAGAGGTAAAATACACAATGGTAAGCAACGAGATAATAACAGCCATTCGTGAAAAGATTCTGAGTGAACTGACTGTAGGTTTCCTTTGTGCAGTCCTGAAAATAAGGAACCAGCATGAGAGAGAATGTGGTTTAAAATTTATATATTCTGAATCTATGTGTGTGGCATAGAACTTATTACTAAAAAATATATAACTTGGGTATTTAATTAAAAAATTTGTTCCTCACTGTATCACATCATTTGTTTCTTCATCCTTAGTTTCTTGACCAGCACCCTCTTTAACCTTTTGTCTTTTTCTGATATCAGACATTGTGTATTCACCGTGGTATTCACGAATACAACTTTTATGCAAATGAATATTTTTATTTTTATTAATTATTTTGCCTTTTTTAATATATTTTTAGTGTATTTACCAGTTACCACAGAGTACCTTTTTATAAACCATTGAGGTATTTACCTATTTAGTCAGTGTCAAGAAAAATATATAAATGTCAGAGTTTGGCTACTTCAGAATGGCAACCTAACAAATATCTCGAAGGTTATCAGTACTAATAAACCTAAGGATGAGAATAGTGATGTGCAACACGTAAATATTGTTTATATCGATAAATGACTGCCGCTAGTGGCCTTAAAATGAATATCACATAATTATCACCTTGTGTCACTAGTTTTATTTTAGTGGTTAGAACTACTAAAGCAAAATTAAAGACACAGGTTTAGTTTAGTGGAGTTATGAACAATAAAAACTGTATGATTATGATAATATTAAAAGGTTTATTCTTACATACTACAACACAAAATATCAATTATACACAAGCTAACTACTACAATACTAAAAACTGAACTAAACTAGCTACACTACCTACTTTAAAGAACACTTATGGTCTGTATAAAAGCCGCGATGACCTATAGACAGTCCATGTATATTATAGTCAATTACAGACCTGCAAACCTTAAGTTAAAAAGTCTGAAACGTTCTTCCAAATTAAGATATTTACACCGATTAATATTTGTAAAGGAATAATTTTTATCACGAACCAAATTTCAACCCGCATCCATTCGTTCCTAAAGCTGGGACATGATTTACTTTAGCTACCGTGACAAATGATCTCATGTCCAAACACACATATTTTGTGGAAGCTAAGCAGGCGAGACTGCTATAAAAATCATAAATATTAAGAGATTTATTATTTGATCTTTGTTGCAATCTGGCAATAGTACATTATGAATTGATACGAGTGAGCTTGGTAGATCATTTCAGTTGAGTCGGCATTACTTCAGTTTCTCTGACGAGATTGTCAGTTTCTTACTGAAAATTAAAGTGAAATTGTGTGCCTACGGATTATAACCTCGTTGTGTTGCTTCTGAAAGCGTGTGATCATGAATCAATTAAGACATGAACTATAGAAAATGTGAAATTATGTGGCTTCAAATCCCATCGTAAAAACGGCAAATCACGGTATTTTATGAACAGATTTCCTCTCGATGAAATTCGGTGAGTTGAATAAATATTCATAATTGAACAATACTAATTATATTTATAGCGTAATAACAACATAAATTCATCAAATTCCCAACCATAACCTGTTTGCATTGCTAAAAATAGTGTGGGCAATCATGTGTATATCTTTATGTTTTAGGTGTAAAAAATGGATGAAAATGACTAGGAATGAAGAATTAACTTGTATACGTATCGAAAAACTTCATCAGTTATTTGCATGCGGAAAACATTTCGTTACACAGAATTTGCAAATTAGAGCTCTGAAATCGGGGCTCTGTGTGTTTTGCCAAAGCGAACACCAAGAATTATGATTACTATTTAGTTAAATAAGCAAGAGAAATACTCTTCAGTTTATTCACTTCAATAATACAAATTTTAACTGATGAGTATTTCGATAGGTATATAAGTTAGCCAAGATTCATTTCCTGTAATTTTCATCCATTCTTACACCTAAAATATAAAAGTATCGAATATCGATAAAACCGATATAAACACATGGTTGCCACACACCATTTTTACCAATGCAAACAGGTTTTAAGAATTTGATTTATATATGTTATTATTATGCTAGAAATACATTAGTATTATTAATTATGAACATTTATTCAACTCACCGAAATTCATCCAGAGGAAATCTGGTCATAAAATATCGTGGTTTGCCCTTTTCTCGATGGGATTGAAAGCCACAGATTTCACACTTTTTATACTTCATGACTGTCTTAATTGATTCAACACAAGCTTTTGGACGCAACATCACGTGCTAATTTATCCTTCTTGCACATAATTTCACTCAAAAATGCTGCTCACTAAACTGCGCGCATATATAATTTAGGTTAGCACCAATCCGCCAGGATAATGATGTTCAAAGACTCAAAGAGTATATACCCTTATGATAATGTTCTGTGTAAACCACAACAATGAGAGAACGAGAGAGTTGAGTGTGTGAGTGAGAAAAATAATAGTCAGCATGAATGTTGGTACATTCGTGGTAGCCAATTCTCATACATTGTTACCTATAGCGAAAGACTGGGACCGCAGGGATTATAATTAGGAATGTTCCAATACTAGTAAATACGAGGAAGTACTCGATACTTTTCTTTCGATACCAAGTACTTTTTGGTATCGAATTATTCTTTCGATACCTACTTGGTATCGGAAAGAAAGTACTAGTACCAAATAAAATCAATGCTGCTAAGTCAAAACAGGATAGAATCGCCAAAAGTTCAATGCCAAGCAGCTTTATTTCACCATTATATATTTTTCCTTTAAAGAAGCATAGTATGGCCTACCTTTAGGTGAAGTAGCATAGGAAGGTGATTTTTTAATGTATAGTTAGGACTAAAACAACCCCATTTTTAATTTAAGCAGGATTAAATCGAATGTAAATTTAATTCAAAGCGTTGAATACAGTTAATACGACAAACACATCTCCACACACACACACACACACAGTACAGTTAAGGTAGTTGGTAAACTTAATCAAAGTAATTAAATTAAATAAACACGAATTATTCTCGTGATACCTACTCGGTATCAGAATGAAAGTTCTTGTACAAGAAAGAAAATCCTTGTATCGGAAAGAAAGTATTTTTATAGAATATTGTCAAACAAAATATCCTAAACGCATACTTAGTGTACGAATGTGTGATTCTTCGCGCCTAAACACTTAGGAATGTAGTACAGTCAAAGAAACAACAAAACTTTGCTGTAATAAGGTATTTTTCAAGGCCAAGGGGGTGTTGGTCTTTTTTTTAAGGTTTTTTTGTTTTAAGGTTTATTGGTGTTAAGGAAGGTATTTTTCTGTCTTGATAAATAATAAAAGAATGTATCGATATGAGTAGGTATCGATACTTTAGTGGTATCGGAACATCCCTAATTATAATATTCTTGGACTGTGACCACAGAGTACTATGATATTCCCGCGCTTCCTGCAAAACCCTGCAAAATCTCCCCCCTCCTCTTTTTTTCATCATACATGGATTTTACATTCATATTTTTTCTAATCATGTCTTTACTTGGCGTGAGGGTGAAACCAGCTTGTAATTTGCTAGTAAATAAAATAAACCCTTTAATCATAGAGTTCAACGAATCCCAGAATAAGGACTAAGGTATGTAGGTAATACCTACCTACCAGAGGCCCGCCTTCGCTGCGTTTTCAGGATCGTGGTCGCCACTCGAGAACCTTTCTACACTATCGGTTGTCAGTTCTACGAGCGATGTGGCCTGCCCATTGCCATTTCAACTTGCTAATAATAAGAGCTATATCGGTCACTTAAGTTCTGCGGATCTGGGTGGTAACAACGGTTTTCACCAAATGTCGAAGTCAATGGATTAATATTTCGTGACTAATTATTTCTGTTTACTTCAAAATAATAAAAACTTAAAAATCTGCCACAGTTTTTTAATGTTTGTATACTAAACTTGTAGACATAATTTATAATACTGAATAATTAACTATGATAAATTAAAATATTTACAAATAGGTATAAACTAAGTGTTATCAAAAAGACCTTTGGTGTAAGGAAAAGTGCCCAGCACGCTGGCTACATTGCCACGTTGAATAGCAATGCTGATTTTCTCGGCAAAAAACAAGCCAGCTCTCTGGTCATCAGCCGTTTACACTTTGCGCCACAGTATAAATGTGCCGAAATGGCAGAAATGGCCACACTGGTGAATAAACTGAAAGTGACACTGCGCTATAACGAAGAATAAAGCCACCTTGTGAAAAAAATATTAAAATTTTATAATATTAATTGTACATTGGATGCATAGAACATACTTAACTGACTTAAGACAGGAGCTGTCAGTGTAATGACAATGATTCCAACCAAATATCGAAGTCAATGAATTAACTTCGTAGCTATATATCTGAATTTTACTTTAAATTAATAAAAAAAACCTAAATTTGTCAGAATTTTTAAGTAGCCACTGCCACATTTATACTGTGGCACTAGTGCCACAGTGTAAATGTGGAGAGAAAATCTGCCAAAATGGCAGAAATCTGCCAAAAATTGTCCCACAGTTGAGTGAAGTGAAAGTGACACTACCCTATGACAGAGAGCAAAGCCACCACACAAAAAAAGAATCCATATGGCAGTTGCCTCACCTACCTTTGGATGTAGAACTACGTGCCATCCAGCTGTCAGAAAATCCCCTATTATTCACGCCACGAAAAATGTCTGTGGTTCGCGGCATGTCTCGTCAACGCCATCTTACGGATTTTAAAGAACTAAATCTGTTTTTAATTTGGTTGCCAGAAAACCTCCTAGTAGCAATATAAAAAAAAGTGATGGGGATGTTCCGATACCACAAAAGTATCGATACCTACTCATATGAGTGGTACTCAAATCATGATTCAATATTACTCATAATTAAATACCTAATATAGAATACCCTAAAAGTATCGATACCTACTCATACCAATACATTTTTTATTATTTATTAAAACTGAAAAAAAAACTTACTTTGTTGCAGCAAAGTTTTGTTGTTTCTTTGACTGAACTACATTTCCAAGTATTTTAGCGTGAAGAATCAGACATCCAAACACTAAAGATGTGTTTAGGATATTTTATTTGTCAATATGCGACACGAGTACTTTCTTTTCAATACAAGTGTTTTCTTTCCGATACGAGTACTTTCTTTCCGATACTGAATAGGTATCACGAGAATGATTCGTTTTTATTTTATTTAATTATTTTAGTTAAAAATAACAGCTACCTTAGCTGTACTACTACTGTGTGTGTGTGTTTGTGTGTATTAACTATATTCAATGCTTTGATTTAAATTTACATTCGATTTAATCCTGCATTAAAAATGGGGTTGTTTTAGCCTTATGTAAACATAAAAAAAAACACCTGTTTGGGCTGCTTGACTCAAAGTTAAGCCATACTATGCTTCTTTAATGAAAAAAAAAAAAGGTGAAATAAAGCTGCTTGGCATTGAATTTTTAGTGACTTTATCCTGTTTTGACTTAGCAGCATTGATTTGATTTGATACTAGTACTTTCTTTCCGATACCAAGTAAGTATCGGAAGAATGGTTCGATGCTAAAATGTACTTGGTATCGAAAAAAAAGTATCGAGTACTTACTCGTATTTATTTACTAGTATCTAGGAACATCCCTGTATAAGTGTGGACTGCGTTTACGATTAGCAATTTTTGAGTACATATTTTCGTGTGACATATTTACTCCAAATTGCTTGTTTTTCCTAGTTTGGTAATGAATATGCTGGTATAGTAATCAAGGTGTATTGGAAAAGTCATAGTTTTCGCTCTATCAAAGGAAATAAACGCCATGTTTTTCGATGAAGACGACGACGATGGATTTCTCAATCCGGAATTATATCAAATCGTCAGTCGCGAGCTTTGTATGTATTTATACGATAATAAATTAATTTAGGATTAATTTCTGGGCATAACGTATTCTTCTGCACGTGACACATTATTTACAGATACCCTTGGGTCACAGCTTGAGTCGCATCCATTCGGTTTGAGAAGTGTACCCACTCACACTGAAGATGGAATACCGATCAGAAAACTGTATGTTTCGAACCTGCCACCAAAAGTAAGAATATATCAGATAATTTTATTTTTAGTAGGTACAAGACTTGTCTATCTACTACATTTTTCAATGTGGGTACATCCAAAGGTAGGAAGGTAGATGCAGGACAGAAGGCGAGCAGCCGCTCAATGTGGCGCTCTGTGGGGGAGGCCTATGTTCAGCAGTGGACATCTTCAGGCTGTTGATGATGATGTACACCCAAAATAATACTGATTGAAATACTGACAAACCTAAATTTCATTCTGGGAATAATTTCAGTTTATATATACAATGGTATTATTGTTTTTTTCATTATCCGTTTATCAGCTGTTTCATATTTGTTGATAATATACATAAAACTTGGATTGTAGTCATAGATTGTAGGTATTATTGCTAAAGTATAGAGTATGCCTACTAGGGCAGGGGTGGCCAAACTTTTGGAGTATGTGGTCTACATTAATTCTAAGGAGCCCAAATGTTCTACCGCCATCAAAAATGAAAAAAAAAACAAGAGGACATGTAACAAGTAAAACTCGCGTTCTGAGGTTTCTACTATTTCTGATGTCCACTTTCTAAATATCTCCAAAGCCTCATAGCCCCTGTACTAGAGTGTGAACAGTAGGCATGGATCAGAACTTTGTTGTAATAAGATGTCTTCAAGTTAGACCGGACTGGTCTAACTTGAAGTCGCGTTTGCGTGAATTGTTTTAAAAACGTCACATATTTTTAATAATTGTTTCTACTGGTAAATATGGTGAAATGTACAGTGGAAAATATAAAGTCTAAAGCACTCCAACAAAACCAAAATGCAAATATACTACATTTCAAAGGAAAGCCAGTTTTAAATATATTTATGTGGATTTAAAAAAAAATTGTTGCCATGGGAAGGATGAATGTGAGGTGCGGCAGCTAATCTATGCAATTGTTAGGTTTTAAACCAGGTTGATGCAAGTGTAGGTATTATGCCTGATTTTATAAATACAGTGAATTTTTTTTACATCAGTGGCAAACAAGTACGCTACCGTGACCGTTTCCCATCAGGTAGTCTGTATGTTAGTGTGCACCATTTAACATAAAAAGATCTTGTGAAAGTGTAATACAAAAAAAAATAATCGCTGTAATTTTGGTTTATTTTTAGACTACCCGAACAGAATTATTTGGTGTTTTTGCACAATATGGATTCATAAAGAGTTGTTGGCTGCGAATGGGAGAGAAGGGACCACACAGAAGCCCCACACCTACTTACGCCTTTGTCACATATAGCAATCCTGCTGATGCACATAAGTATATTCATTATTACATTGTATACACATTGGCATTGCTTATCATAACATTGACTTGCATTCTTGAACCAGCTCCACGGCTGAAGGCATGGGATCCATTCCAGTTTACTATTAGTATACAACTTGCTGAAACAGATCCCAAAGTTTATGCTTGGGTTACATGCCCACTAATTGTGACATGTATGTTTATTTGCTTTCACACCAAAATGGCTGAACTGATTTGGATGAAGACGTTGTAGACAAACTAGTAAATGGCTAGCAATCACGTAATTGCCTCATATGAAAAAAAAAATAAAAGATCAAGAAGAATTTTATGATAACATCAAATCTGAATGAG
Source organism: Ennomos quercinarius (assembly GCA_910589525.2). Lineage (NCBI taxonomy): Eukaryota > Metazoa > Arthropoda > Insecta > Lepidoptera > Geometridae > Ennomos > Ennomos quercinarius. Next base: position 11,508,882 of record OU342504.1, on the reverse strand, counting down.
TGCTTCATAAGTTCACTTCATTCTAATAACTCGACCGGTGTTCAGGCAATATAGATGCCCATCCTCATGCCACAACGGCGGATCTGCACTGATACACCTGTAGTTGTAGTTATGAATACTCACGTTAGTTTCTATGATATTATGTTGTACACTAACTTATGCTACTGGGGTCAATGTAGGGTACTTTTTTTCTTGGACAATTTAAAGTGACCACAAATAATAGTGAAAAAACTGCAGGGTGTTTCTAGTAAGAAATGTATAAGGGATAGGTGGGAGTGGGATAACAATACACAATATGTATAATCCTCTTTAGGATAATAGGAGCGGGAAAGACATTTAAAGCCTTTCCTTCCAAAGGTTTCCTGGCAAAATGGCTTGTAGCCATAAGAGTGCCTACTGTAGCTCTAATTATCACCATATTGTGGTTAGGTAATCTCAAGTAATTTGTTAGTTTGAGTGTTTGTTTGTTAGCAGCTAATCTCCAAAACTACTGAGCCAACTCTGAAAACTCTTTCACTGATAGAAAGCTACACTACTACCCATTGCCCAGTGATGCGCTTTAACTCCAGCCGCAGCAACACTCACATGTAATTTGGTTGGCAACACTTTTGCCCTGATACCAACTCATGCGAAGCCGTGGGCGATATACTAGTTCATATGTAAAACAATGGGTGGTATAACATGTAATTTTAACAAAATTATTCTGCTGAAACAGTTATGGTCTTATATGCATCATTATACCTGAGTGTAGTGGGAGTGGGGCAGCAATATAAAAGTCAGTTCGGTTCTTTTCTTTATTGAAACGCGATACAAACACGAGGAACATGTTTGTAGAGCGCTACAAGCCCCGATGCACGAGAAGACGCTGCGCGGGCGCAACCTGCGGATATCGCCGGCCGACAGCTGGCACCAGCCGGCCCAAGACGCGGATGGCCGCGTACGCTGGAAGCCACGCTCCTACCGCCGCTTTGAGCCCAACACATCCGCCGAGGGGGAAGCCGGTCAGTACATATCAAATCAAAGTAATAGCACTACATGGAGACACAGGGATCGCTGTCAGCGATAAGACAGCCCATTGTAACATTTACGTTATAACATTTTTTTACTTGTATATTTCATTGGTGAGGCACTAAAGAGTTCTATAACTATGTATCTATAAAGAATCACTCTGCAAAGACATTTGAACTCCAGAAAAAAGTTAACCCTCAAGGCCTCACCTTCATAGTAAAAAACGGCTGACTTTTTTCTGACTGTAACTTCAAAATTTTCTTAATAATAAACTACATTCCAAAAGCTGTACATTTAAAGGTTTTCTAGACTATGAGGTCAGTTAGTAAAGTCTCATTGGCCCAGTAATGTCTTTAGCTACAATGCCCTTCAAACCGGAACACAGTAGTGCTTGCACACTACTGCTTGGCGAAGTTATTTGTTAAGACGTTAAGAATAAGCTCCCGTCAGGTTTATATACGTATGATGGATGTTACACCATGTATAAATAGCGACTCTTCTTTGTCACAATAAGGTTCAATTTAGCTTTGACGTCGCTGGAGCCCTAAAATTATATTCAACTAATACTTGTTGCCTTTTTTGTTTTCTTTTTTTTTACATCAGACTTATCTAGCATTTGACCACACTCTCATTCTCACCCGACGGAAAGGAACGATGTGATTTTCTATGATTTTGTGTGATTTGTATTAGAGATTGTCTATCGCTAATCTCTAATTTTTCTGACGTGTTAGGCTCAATTCAGACAGAGCAGCAAAATGCTCGAGCAGTTTTGAAGTGCTATATGAATCAACCTTAATCTATTTAGACAAAGCTGAAAATAGTATGCAACATTAAAATAGGTAAGATTTTAATGTTGCATACTGTTTTCAGCGTTGTCTAAATGGAATAAGGTTTATATTCCAATAGCACTTAAAAACTGCTCGAGCATTTTGCCGCTCTATGTGAATTGACCCTTAAGTTTAACGGGGATGGCCCTGCAGTGCTGTCAGTGGTAGCCAGCGATGTGTTATAGCTTCACACCTAAAGAGTGGAGTGAAAACATATCCTACTGTTTCCTCCCTGGAAAGCTAAGATTTACTTGAAAGCTATACTAAATCTAATGTTTTCTGCAGGTGGTGTGGCTGCAGAACCACCCTCAGAAAATGCTGATTCTCCAGTGGAAACGGAGACTACTACTCCGGAACCAGAAGTTCCCAATGTGTGTATCGCCACATCACTTTCAACATAGCTAAATACTGAATGCTAATAAGAAACATAGTACCTACAAGCAAATTGTTGTTATGGATAAACTCTAAATCAGGGGTAGCCAAACTTTTGAAGTATTTGGTCTACCTTATGATTCAAAATAACCCAGCGGTCTACCGATACTTGAATATTTTATGAAATTTGTAATTCCAGTGCACTTCTATAAAGATATAGAAGTAACAACAATTTTTTTTCTTAATTTATGTCTGTCTGCGAGTCAGCTAGTTAGATAATAAGATGACAAAACGAAACTGGCACAAAGAATTTACTTCAAACACCAAAGAACTTTTTTTCCATTCTGCGTGGATGCTTCACACTGCATAGCAAGCGAGAGAGCACGATGGTCAGTGCCCATTGCAATTTCTCGTTTCCTCTCATTGCGCGAGTACATAGAGTCCAGCGCTCTACCGCAAATGCCTCCGCGGTCGACGCTCTGGCCACCCCTGCAAGTGATATCAAATAAGTTCTTCAACACAGTTTTGATTTTTGTTGAGTCATGTCTCGCACCGCACTGTAGGCACTTACTATATATGTATTCTAGCGACAGATTATGAATTTGATTTATTCTAAAATCAAAATTACAATGTTTTACAGGAGCCAGAAGAAACCCCTGAAGACGAGGAGTTCTACAATATACTGGATGTCTTGAACAGGGATTGTCTAACGCACATACTATCTTACATACCTATCACACACCTAATTCGGTCAGAACGTGTCAGTAAACGTTGGCAAAGTATGGTGCAAGAGTATCTTCAAAGTAAGTCGCTGTAGCAAGCTAGTGGGATATTGGGAATAAGCTGCGCGTGTGTTATTGAGTGCGGGTGTGGTTTATTGATCTTTCTCTTAACTTTTTTTCTTGCGGTGTTTTTCTATCCTTTTGTATATTTTGTATTCTGAAACTCTTGAGATGATGTTGGGTTTTTGGGACCGATCGAAAAGCGAAAAATTTGCAAGTTTATAAATTAATCTAAATAATCATCAACCTGAAAATCCCGAAATACGTCCACTGCTGCCCCATAAAACGCCACTTTGGACGTTTATCATAGGGAGGATTTGCCAAAATCACCAGTACATTATCTAAATAAAACGCGTACAATTTCAGTTATTTTCAAAATTAGAGCTCCCAACCTTAATGAAATGACTGACATGAAAACGCGTGCGAAGTCAGCGCAAAAACTTTAGTAGTAAAGAATATGTAGGAAACTTATAGGTAGAAAATAACAAAGCGCGAGCGAAGCGAGCGCCAAAATTTTACGTTTACAAATAAATCTAGAAAAAACACGTAACTCAGATATTTTATAAATTAGAGCTACAAATTTTTAATGGGGTTACTCACACGAAAAAGCATGCGAAGCCAGCGCAAGACAAGACGTCGCAATGGCTATTGTGCCTGATAGCAAGTGTGTGGTGGCAGGTATCCGCACATTCAAGACGTCGTGGTGGGCGGCGGCGCCGGCGTCGCTGACGACGGCGGTGCTGCGCCGCGTGCTGCAGCGAGTGGGCGGGGCTCTCACGCGGCTGCACATCGACCACCACTGGTCCGCGCTCAACGACCGCACCGCGCATACTGTCGGCAAGTTCTGTCCCAACCTCGAGGAACTCATGGTAAGGACATTATTCAAACTTATAATTTTATTGTTTTTTGCTAAAATACGTTTTGGCTCAAACAGCAAATTCTATTTTCATACATCAATCCTTTTCAGGTTGTAGGCATGCACACAAAAAATTGGAACCCCTTAATATATGGCTGCAAGCAACTGAAAAGTCTCACGTTTGTGTCATGCAATAAGGTAACCAAATAGCAATTACAATTTATACATAATAATTGCCTGACAGATTAACCTACAATGTCAATATGTGTATTCTAGCTGACCGATTCAAGTTTAGTCCAAATAGTGAAGAGCGATTCGTGCATTGAGAGCCTAGAGGTCGCAAACAACACTCACGTGACGGGACTGTTCCTCACCGGATCAAACCCGCCCAAGTTGAATTTGCTGTCGTTTTTCAATTGCTACAGCTTGCAGGTAGGATTTTTTAATTTATCCTGGTTTTCAGTTTAAGTACTGTCTGGATTTTTCATTTCTCCGGACATGGCTTTTTACAGACTGACAAGTACATACTGGGTGAATTTAATATTTTAGAAAAAATTATAGATGATATCACATTTTACTCTAAACCACAGTATCAGGGGTATATTCCCAGCTGCCCCCACATGGATCGCCCCGGGTGGCAACTGGGAATAAAAATTCCCAGTTGCCACCCGGTGGAGACTGGGAAGCTATTGCCCCCACTTCATTCGCCGTACATTGCTGCGTAGATCGCCAACCCCCTTCATTACTGTCCAAATGTAATCTATACATTGTTCTTGGGGGGAGGGGGACAAGTGCGGGGGAGGCAGGGCAAATAGGGAGGGCGGAATAAGTGCGAGGGAGGTGGCGGAGCAAGTTCGGGGGGGCGGACTAAGTGAAGGGGGAGGTGGGGGGAGAGGGGTATGTGCGGGGGAGGGGCGGACTGAGTGAGGGGGGAGGTGGGGGCAAGTGTGGGGGGAGGGTGGTAAGTGCGGGGGAGCGGGGCAAATGCGGGGGGACACGAACTAAGTGAGGGGGGAGGTGGGGGCAAGTGTGGGGGGAGGGGGGCAAGTGCGGGGGAGGCAGGGCAAATAGGGAGGGCGGAATAAGTGCGAGGGAGGTGGCGGAGCCAGTTCGGGGGGGCGGACTAAGTGAAGGGGGAGGTGGGGGGAGGGGGGTATGTGCGGGGGAGGCGGGGAAAGTGCGGGGGAGGGGCGGACTGAGTGAGGGGGGAGGTGGGGGCAAGTGTGGGGGGAGGGTGGTAAGTGCGGGGGAGCGGGGCAAATGCGGGGGGACACGAACTAAGTGAGGGGGGAGGTGGGGGCAAGTGTGGGGGGAGGGGGGCAAGTGCGGGGGAGGCAGACCCCACCCGGGGGCGAAGCATGTGGGGGCAACTGGGAATATACCGTATCAGGTAGAAAAAACGCAGCATATGTAATTTTAGATTTTATTTTGTTATTCAATTACTAACTTGTGCAGTCATGTATACCATGTTTTACTCTGGTTGTTTGCCATGCCCTATAATCCTTTTCAAATAGAATATCACTTAGATAGGTCGATAGAAAGCATTTTTAGATAGATATCGTACAATACCTAAGGTAATCGATATATTTGAAGAATCAATTTGCAACAGTTTTTTATTAAATTTTGATCACTATAATAGTTTTGTGACATTTGATGGCTAACATTTCATAAGCTCCACACTCATCATTGACAGCCTGAAGACGTCCACTGCTGAACATAGGCCTCCCCCAGAGCACGCCACCTTGAGCGGCTGCTCGCCTCCTGCATCCATCGGCAGCCCCGCGGCTTTCACCAGGTCGTCGGTCCACCGAGTGGGGGGCCGGCCTACGCTGCGTCTTCCGGTTCGTGGTCGCCACTCGAGAACCTTTCTTCCCCATCGGTTGTCAGTTCTACGAGCGATGTGGCCTGCCCATTGCCACTTCAACTTACTAACTCTAAGAGCTATATCGGTCACTTTAGTTCTCCTGCGGATCTCCTCGTTCCGGAGCTTATCTCGCAGGGAAACGCCGAGCATAGCTCGCTCCATAGCTCGCTGCGCGACTTTGAGCTTACTAATGAGGCCAACAGTAAGAGACCATGTCTCAGTTCCATAAGTCATCACCACACAGCTCCACACTGTGACTTCTTATTTCAGAAGGACTAACATAAAAAAAAACATCCATATGTTAACTGCGTAGCATTTTTGTCAGGACTTTTAAAATAACTAGGTAACCCAATTTCCAGGGCACCGTGCTGTGTGCAGCCATAGACACTCTGCCCAACCTAACTGCACTCCGGTTGGATGTCTGTCCAGTATCTATGTGGAAGATCATCCCACTTATCCTCAACAAGCTTCCGAGACTCGTGGAGCTTTCCCTCAGCGAGTACATGTCCTCGGAGTTCCCTCAACAGCAGAACAATGACTTCTGCGAGAGCATCTCGCACCTCACAGATCTGAAGCTGTTGAACCTCTCCAAGAATATCTTCATAACGAATGTGGTACTCAAGCAGATAGCGCAGTCGTGTACCAAGTTGGAGGCGCTCAATATCTCCAGTTGTTTCACAAGAAGGGTTTTTCATGGTAAGAACATTTTATAATTACTTACCTCCCAAATGGATGCTTCTGGAAAACATAGCTAGTATTTATCATAGAAACATCGCTATCTTGTTTCATGAGTCTCAGTTCACCAGTTTTTTTGTCATCATCATCTACAGCCGGAAGACAATAGGCCTTCCCCATAGAGTGCCACTTTGAGCGGCTCATTGCCTCCTGCATCCATCGGCTCCCCGCGGTTTATAACATATCGTCGCGTCGGTCTACGTAGTGGGGGGCCGGCCAAAAAAATATGAATAAATAAATATTTTTTTTCAAATTTAGACATAATTTATTGCAAATAGGCTAATTTTAGCACTCTTACAAGTTTTGTACTCTTATTTGTTTTTTTTTGTTTTACTTAGACAGGATACTAAATACCCCTAAGCCAGATACAGGTTATCAGGATATTATAAGAAGTTGGTGTTTACAAAAATGGTAGGTAGCGGCATCATATTGTGTGTAGTATTTTACAAGAGATGTAAAAAAGTGGAAATAGAAAATTATTTTAATAAAAATGAAAAGTGAATGTTGTTATTCATGTGTTGTTGAGGCGTGGGCGACCAAGGTCTGACTGCGATATGCGCCGGCTGCCGTGAGCTGACTCGGCTCGACGTGTCGTACCTCGGGTCCCTCACGGACGCCGGGCTCCGTGCCACCGCGCGCCTGCCGCGCCTCTCCCGCCTCGTGGCGCGGGGCATCCCCGGCGTGTCCGCCGCGCCGCTCGCCGCCGCCATCGCCGCCTGCCACACTCTGCAGGTGAGATACAGGCCTCTCCCGCCTCGTGGCGCGAGGGATGGGTGCCTCTTGGGCAAACATGCTCGAGCTTAGACAACTTCAACACTTCCCATCAGGTGAGATGTCGTCATGTTGTTAAACGTTGGTCCATTAAAACTAAAAAGGTCAGATAGTGTCCTCACCAGGGTCGTGTCCTCGCAAGGCACCCCCTCGGTGCCCTAGGTAAATTTATTGATGGTCTGCATTACCTACCAATATAGTCAACGGCAACATTATTATAATATAGTTGAGAATTGACGACGCAATCTTAAGTATACTATTTAAAAAAAATTACGTTGTATCCGCAGTTGGTGGACGTTTGCGGATGCGACAGCGTGTCGGAGGAGGTGGTGGAGGCGGCGCAGCGCGCACTCGAGCTGCGACCGCGGCCGCTCACACTGCGGCTCGCCAGCACCGCGGCTGCTAGTGCGGAGGTAACACTACACACGCGACACCACGGGCCGGAGGTAACACTACACACGCGACACCACGGGCCGGAGGTAACACTACACACGCGACACCACGGGCCGGAGGTAACACTACACACTCGACACCACGGGCCGGAGGTAACACTACACACGCGACACCACGGGCCGGAGGTAACACTACACACTCGACACCACGGGCCGGAGGTAACACTACACACTCGACACCACGGGCCGGAGGTAACACTACACACGCGACACCACGGGCCGGAGGTAACACTACACACTCGACACCACGGGCCGGAGGTAACACTACACACGCGACACCACGGGCCGGAGGTAACACTACACACTCGACACCACGGGCCGGAGGTAACACTACACACGCGACACCACGGGCCGGAGGTAACACTACACACGCGACACCACGGGCCGGAGGTAACACTACACACTCGACACCACGGGCCGGAGGTAACACTACACACTCGACACCACGGGCCGGAGGTAACACTACACACGCGACACCACGGGCCGGAGGTAACACTACACACGCGACACCACGGGCCGGAGGTAACACTACACACTCGACACCACGGGCCGGAGGTAACACTACACACTCGACACCACGGGCCGGAGGTAACACTACACACGCGACACCACGGGCCGGAGGTAACACTACACACTCGACACCACGGGCCGGAGGTAACACTACACACTCGACACCACGGGCCGGAGGTAACACAACGCACGCTACACACTCGACACCACGTGGCGGAGGTAACACACCGCACACTACACACTTGACACCACGCGGTGGACATAACACACCGCACACTACGCACTCGAGACCACATGGCGAAAGTAACACCGCTCGCTCGAGACCACATGGCGGAGGTAACACACCGCACACTACGCATTCGAGACCACATGGCGAAAGTAACACCGCTCGCTCGAGATCACATGGCGGAGGTAACACACCGCACACTACGCATTCGAGACCACATGGCGAAAGTAACACCGCTCGCTCGAGACCACATGGCGGAGGTAACACACCGCACACTACGCACTCGAGACCACATGGTGAAAGTAACACCGCTCGCTCGAGACCACATGGTGAAAGTAACACCGCTCGCTCGAGACCACATGGCGGAGGTAACACACCGCACACTACGCACTCGAGACCACATGGTGAAAGTAACACCGCTCGCTCGAGACCACATGGCGGAGGTAACACACCGCACACTACGCACTCGAGATCACATAGCGAAAGTAACACCGCTCGCTCGAGACCACATGGCGGAGATAACACACTACACACTGCGCACTCGAGACCACATGGTGAAAGTAACACCGCACGCTCGAGACCACGTGGCGGAGGTAACACACCGCACGCTCGAGACCACGTGGCGGGCTTGGTCTCATCGTCCCCGGTGGCGCTGCCCCGGTACCGGGGACGATGAGACAAAAGGTGTCATCCTCCCCGGTAGCCTCAACAATGGCGCTCACCGGGGCCGATGAAACAGTAAAAGTGTCATCTGCCCCGTTATAGTCGGATCGATGAATTCATCTCGGTGACAGCGGGGCCGATGAGAATTAAAGTCTCATCATCCCCGGTACGGCCAGTGCTGGTGTTTTTAACGGGGAGGATTACACAAATCTAGTTTCATCAAGCACAGCATGGAAGGTAGGGTGCTATAATAAAGAATTTGCCTAAGAATGTATAAATGAAACGAGTCTGTTTATAATGAATATAAATGTAATAGAGCAATAAGAATATACTAAGGTTAAAATTAAAATAACGATGATTTAGTAGATAGAACCAGACATCGTAGTTCACAGAACAAAACTAAACAGCTAACAGCAGCATAACTAAATAGCTTCTAGTAAAATAAACGTGTTATTTACCTCTTACTTTTGTAATTCAAACTCAAACTCAAATTCTTTATTGCAAATAGGCTATTTTTAGCACTTTTACAAATCAAAACTTGATAACGTATTTATAAATAATAAAAATTAAATTATTGTACATATTAAGCAAGCAATTACAAATAATGATTACCTTACCTTTTTTTGTACCTATCTACATTGACCCATCTTTATTTAACATTATTTACATTCAATAACACAGCCAGTTGTTTTTTGTGGTAGCTGTTAGTAGTCAAAACTCATATATATATATTTAGCTTACGATTCTTAAAATATAACCATATTTTTCATCTTTTTCCATTTAAATATTACTCATCGAAAAGCCCGATCTTGATTTGATAGCCTTAGACGTCTGGTATCACAAATTCAAATAGGATTTTCGAAGAATATAACCACTGTTGCTTGTTTTATTGAAATAGATAGTGCCTATAATAATGTTAACGTTTCTTGTCTGATGACAATATTGGACCAGTTGGGTGTGGGTGAAAAAATTTGTGTATATCTTTGGTCTTACTTAACTCAAAGACATCTCAAAATGTCTGTTGATGGAGGTGACCTTGTGAGAAGTACGGGACAAGGTTTGGCGCAAGGAGACCCATGGTCCATGGTCATGGTCAATGTTGCCACTTTAGATATATGTAAAAGTATTCAAAATGTTCAAATTTCTCAATATGCCGATGATTTTGTTTTATATGTTTCAAAAAATAATTTAGATTCCGCAATTTTAGAGTTACAATCTGCCTGTCAGAAGTTCAATTCAATGTTAAATAATCTAGGGTTAAATATTTCTCCAAACAAAAGTAAATTCTGTGTTTTTAAGAAAGGTGGATTTAGAAGTACTGTCGAGCTCAGAATCAATAATTACTCTCTTCCAATGGTTAATCATTTTAAATATTTGGGCCTGTGGCTGGATAGCTCATTAAGATGGGGTATGCACATTATGGAAACCTCACAAAAAGTGTCAAAATTTATAAATTTATTGAAAGTATTGTCAGGACCAACCTGGGGTTTCCACCAAAAACATTTGAGGCGTGTATATATAGCAGTCATTCGCAGTAGAATAGATTATGTAAGCTTCTTATTCGATAATAGCTGTAAAACCAACTTGATAAAATTAGATAGGATTCAAAATCAAGCTTTACGCGTAATTGGTGGCTACTTACGAAGTACCCCAATTCATGTGATGGAAAGCGATTTGTGTTTACCGCCTCTTTCGCTATCGCGCTAAACGGTTGTTCAGTTGCCAACTTTTAAATACCTTGTCTACCAACTACAAACGACAACAATATGGAAATTGCTATGCAATTTTTACGGATGGAACTAATGGTGGCGCGGCCTTTTTAGACCCTTTGCAAGGCGGTTTTATTAAACTTAAGATTGATTCGGATGTCTCAATAATGCATATCGAACTAATTGCGATTTCTGAAGCTTTATCCTACATCGAGTCCATCAATTATGATAAATTTGTTGTTTTGACTGACTCAAAAAGCTCTTTGCAACACTTGGCTCGCTGTACCTCGCAGGTGACGCGAGGCACACCGATCGCCTACCGTATTCTGGAATCAATCTTAAGTTTACAGTCTCAGAATAAAGAGATATTCCTGCAGTGGATTCCATCTCACATCCAGCTTAAAGAAAATGATGCTGTAGATCTTTTAGCTAAACAGCCTACAGTTGACGGAGTTCATTTGGAGGTAATCCCATTGTATTCTGACTACGTAAAACTTGTAAAGGAGCAATGTAGAATAGTATGGCAGGAATACTTTGATGAAAGATCGAGAGAAAAGGGTATTTGGTTTAAGACAATTCAGCCACTGATCGATAAATACCCATGGATCGATAATTGTATGTTGAGTCGCAAAACACTGGTAACTGCTCTCAGGCTTCGCTCTGCACACATTCCATCTAACAAGTTTGGATTTTTAATGAAAAAACACCATCTCCCAATTGCACCAAGTGTGGAGTACTGGAGGACGTTCAACATATTTTGATGGAATGTGTGCGGAATGAAACCCAGAGAAGACTATTGTTTAATTGTAATAATATATTAGACGTCGGTTTGTGTAACTGCATATTATCATGCCCTACGTCAGATCAGGCCATAGTTTTATATAAATTAGCGGAGTTAGGCTTAGTTAAGTAATGTGATTTTTTTGTCCTCTTACTGGGCGATGTAGTCGCTCTGCGACAAAGCCATTAAAATTAAATTAAAAAAAAAAAATACTCACCTATATCATAGTGAAGTGCTAAAAACAAATTCAAATTACACTTTTATGATTGTGTATAGTTAAGCACCTGGGTACTTATTCTCTTTTTTAAATGCCGCACTGACAAACAAGTTTTTATGGAACAACGAAAGAGTAAGAAGAGAAACAAAGGAGCACCATACTTAGATTCATTGATTACATAACTGTATGGTATAATTGTTTAATCCGATAATACATTTTGTACAGTACGGGTATAAATATAAACACCCGAAGAGATTTTATATGTAAACCACAAATTATAAATTCCGTTTAAGCTTATTATTTTTAGCAGAGCATAGCAAATATCATACAGAAAATCTATTTTCTACTTACTTTCAAAGTTAATACGAGTTTTTACTACTAACAGCTACCACAAAAAACAACTATCTGTGTTATTAAACGTAAACAATGTTGAATAAAGAAGGGTCGATGTAGATAGGTACATAATAATAATTTGTAATTATAAAAATAAGAGGTAAATAACACGTTTATTTTAATTAAAGCTATTTAGTTATCGTTTTGTTCTGTGTCTTACGATGTCTCTCTACTAAATCATCGTTATTTTAATTTTAACCATAGTATATTTATATTGCTCTATTACATTTATATTCATTATAAACACTCGTTTCATTTATACATTATTAGGCAAATTCTTTATCATAGCACCCTACCTTCCATGCTGGGCTTAATGAAACTATAATTGTGTGATCCTCCCCGTTAAAAGCACCAGCTGGGTTAGCATGGACGGTAGACAAAATTGTCTTTTCCCGTTTTACGTCACTTTCTTCATACTTGCTTGGAGTAAAACAGAGGAAAGACAGTTTTGTCTACCGGCCGTGCTAACCCTACAGCACTGGCCGTACCGGGGATGATCAGACTATAACTCCCTATCGGCCCCGCTGTCACCGAGATGAATTCATCGATCCGACTATAACGGGGCAGATGACACTTTTACTGTTTCATCGGCCCCGGTGAGCGCCATTGTTGAGGCTACCGGGGAGGATGACACCTTTTGTCTCATCGTCCCCGGTACCGGGGCAGCGCCACCGGGGACGATGAGACCAAGCCCACGTGGCGGAGGTAACACACCGCACACTACACACTCGAGACCACGTGGCGTAGGTAACACACCACAATGTTCGCCGACAGCTTAAGCACATTATTGTTGTGTCCACGACCCCGTGAATCATGAGTTCCTATCGTAACAAGTCGACGTCACCTACCAACTAAGCTATTATCGCTTTCGCAGGTTTATATTTACAAACTTGCATTAACTCTCGGCAACCTGTTTTCCGTTTACTACTCATATCTATAGCGGCAATTTCCTTCCACTAGGAACTACCGAAACACAAACTTCTGTCCATCAACGTACACGATGACCTGAGTATCCCGAACCTGCGGCCGGACTTCGTGGATAACACCTTCGAAGACAGTTCTGAAGACTCTTTCGATGACCTCTACGATCATGAAGACTTCGACGAGTTCTTTGGAGCCGGTAACATATTATTTCCACAATCAGGTGCCTAATTATTATTTTTTTGTTGGGTGTTCGTGCGTAACATGAGGAGGCTGGATTTCTTTTTTTTAACTTAATACAGCTTTGTTGCCTTTATTTTTATAATTTTAGATTCACTTTAGATATCATTCAAGCCTATAAAAATATAGTTAATGAATTTATCAATCAAGATAAATGTAAGTACTTAAGAGCCTATACAATGTCAAAATGCTTAAAACGGCTTAGCATGAGGCTGTGTCCTGTCAACAATATTGCAACAATGACTTTGAAATTGATATATAGTAAAGTTCAGGACTAATACTAAGGCTTACGTTAAAACACGAATTAATAAATTTTTCTCTATAGAAAAAAAATTACAAAGTAACCTCCAAACCGTACAAATAAACCGCGATTATTCAATGAATACTTTAAATAAGGTCATGAAACTGTGTAGTAGTTGAACTGAATATAATGGAGGGTTTATGTATAGTGGATTTTTAAAATACCCATTATATTCAGTGTAATAATAAATTACCTAAATTATTGCTCGTTGGAGCCATTTTAACTGAGACCGCCCCTGCCGCTCGGTCCCCGATTCATCCCCGCTTTAGCCTAGTACTATATATCTATATTCTGTGGCTTTGGCTTGGATTCGCGCTGGCCTACCATAAGCCCTTAATGAAATGTTTTCTTGGTTACCTGGCTTCATTTCTTTTATTTATTTTCTAGATTATTACTGATTTTCTTGTTTTCTGTTTCTATATTCTTTTTTATTTATAGCACGGGGCAAACATGTTGTTAAACCCTGGTGAGGCAGTACTAAGTTAATATTTGTACTATGGTCTAACCAGGGCTGTTTGTTTGCCTCTTTTAGCACTAGCTGCGCTCGGTGGTTTCCGCGTAGGTACTGTGTGTTAATCCATGATAAACAAAGGTTTTATCATCTTCATTGATAAATTTCATTCAAATCCATTTGGCCATACCGAAGCAACGCAATTTTTTTGCATTTATAATATTAGTGTGTGAAGTGTAACAGTGTGATCTTATTCAGCTTTTATTCAATCTTTTGTAAGTGAAACTTGTTTTAATCTTTGGAATTGCAATTAAATGAATTTTCATATCCATTTTTGTCAGATGATGAGCTGTTTATGGATGAAGATGAAATGGAGAATTACGAGGGAATCTACGCTTACGGCCTCAACGGCCAGGACATCATATTGCTGTAGTGTCGGCGCTCCTTCCTCATTAACTTCTCGTGCCCAACAAATTAAAGCGCAACCAACATTGCAAGGCAAATTTGTGACATACAGTACAAATCGTCCCAACTCGTTAGTTCTACAATCGGCCAGTAGTGGCGGTAGTATCAATTTCCTAAATAGTCATGTCGGCGCTAATGTGGCAAAATATTGTAAATTGCCAAAATATGAATTAAGAAAATTTAACCAGTATCTTTGTTACTACATTGCGGATTTAGATATTTTATTGTATTTGTGGCAATACTAACTTATAATCAATTCTGTCCAGGCATGTATCCACAAAAAATGTATCGAAGCCACATTTAACAGCATATCCTGAGTCTCAATGCTATAATTATCAATTGGATCACTTGTTTAAGGGAATACAATATAACCCTAAATAACATACGCGCTAGCATTAAAAGTATAAACAATTACAGAATAAAATTATCACATCGAAATTGTAATCTGACCACGCTTCCTTGTAGGGTTAATTGTAATTAAGAAAATAGCGTTCTTGAATGTGATGCTTAAGCCAATGATAAAGACATTGTAATCTAATCAGCTTGGGTATGAATATTATATTATTTACGGAAAGTATTTTAGAATTATTCAGTTTTGTTGTTCCAGTAAATCCTTGCTTTTGTTTAGTTCTTATTCCGCTAAGTAATGATGTAATAAATTTCAATTACTTGTGCATCCCTAAGCTGGCTTGTTTTTAGAATCTTTTTATGGGTTATTATAATGGAGGGTGGATTATTCTTTAATGGTGTTCATTATTATTATTATTATTATTCATGTAAATATGTTCATAAATGCATACTAAAAAGTGATTTTGATCATAAAATTTTGTTTTAGAAGCTCTTAGTCTCATCGAAACATTACTCTTATATGTTTAGGACAAGAAACACTGCTGCAATCTGTGATGACCCTTTTTTCGTATTTTATCTTGTAGTTTATATTCACATATGTATAATAGTATATCATTGTATATATATAATATTATTGTGTAACTTATTTATGCAAGTCTGAAATAATGTGATAGAAACATTTTTTTTTCTTAATCCTAGTAATGTTATAAACTGGTGTTGTGTTAAAAAAAAATAAGATATGCAATACTAGCGATTCGTACGGCAGTAAGCAGTTACTTGGTTAACATCCATTTGGAATGAAAAGCACTCTTGAACTGATGCCAAAAATTATTGCATCTTAATACTTGTCTTCCTTCCAACCTTTTTTTATAGATATAAAATGTAATTTTAATGTCACGGTTGTGACAAAAGACCGTCACATGGTATCAACTGGTTTGATCGCGTAAATACATCCGTGATTTCAGTCTTGACATCAGTTACCCTACATAAAGTTCCCATGCCATAACTCGAACTACATGTTACTCGTACCTCAACCTAATATAGTATTATAATGATTATCTGTGCCTCAGCTTAATACCTCGTTTTAAATATAAATACATTTTCCATACAACAAACTACAATTTTACAGTTATGGTTAGGCCATGGCGGTCTATGTATTAAAAATTATAAAGATGAGTAACTGTTATTGAAATGGCTGAGTTTTCTTATCACACAAATCTGTTATTGAAGTAATACAGGATTATTTGTAATTCATCTTAAACTTATCTGGTCATAACTCATATCAAATAAACAAACAGCTTTTGTTTTTATTTTTTTAGTATATTATTTTCACCGGTGTGATGAGCTATGATAAATGGGTTAAAACATTGTAAAAGCATAATTCCCTCTTTTTCATGTGTTTGGCAATCATTAATGCTGTGGACCAGCCAACTATTTTTTTCATTGAGTAGTAACATCAAGCGGGGGCTGAAGATTTATTGTGATTATGTTTTTGCTATTATAATATTATTATTTGTTATGGGCGGCCGTGTCACTTAACATCAGGTGAACGGCTAGCTCGTCACGTCATTCAATCACATAAAAACAAAATAGTAGCATATCATTTTTTTTAAGTTGTTTCTTTAAGTGATGAGTGATTTAAGTGAATTAAAAATAAGCCTGTACACATATTAAAACTGTTACTAAGGAATGTTCAAGTTGCTTGTTTAATTCTGTTTTAGGGTACATTCAATGTGAAAAGACATGGCCGATTCCCCCATACATGCCCCGCAATACAATATTAATGTAGCTATTACATATCACGCTATAAAGCCTAGTATCATTAACAGCCTGATGACATCCACGCATCCACCGCTGAACATAGGCCTCCCCCAGAGAGCACCACTAAGAAAACATGGTGCATGAATAGTGGAACCTTTTGGTTTTTCCCCCAGGTAATTTGTTCCTACTAGTACAGTTAACTGAACAGCTGACACGTTTTTTTGGGTTTGTTTAATTGATAGTAAACGTTAGGCAGAAGGAAGGTATTTAAATAAATTTTATTGAAATAATAATCTCTGGGGCTGAAATTGGCCATGTCCTTTGCTTATTTTAATTCAGGAATATATTGGTAAGCCTTTTTTTACTTTACATCACACAGAGAAAGGATATTATTGTGTTTAGTTTATTCAATTCAATTATTTCATTAATATTTTTTGTACATTGTAGAAATAATGGTTGACCAAGTTAAAATAAATCTTTGCCTTTTTGACACAAAATGATGATTTCAAGCTCAAATTAAAAGATTAAGGATTATAGCTTTTTCTCCCCAGATTTTTACATACTTACCTACTAACAAACAAAGAACCGCAGAAATTGTTTTTTTTTTGTTTCTCATACTTTATTAATTTGTAGTTTAGAAGTATTTTTGCTGTTTATATTAATGTAACTTTATTACTTTGTCCTTTTTATGAACAAAACACATTTTAATCAGTGTCATTTCTATTGTTTTTATTGAAGTATGATTTTGTTTTAATCACATTGCCCTAAATCAGAGACTTATTATTAATATTTTTTAAGATTTTTTAATACAAGCATGTGATTGCTCTTAATTTATCATCAATGAGAAGGAACATTGTGTTTGTTGGTTGAGATTTACTAAAGTCATGAATTAAAACTTGGTGACAGTGGGAGATACCATCTTGGACCAAGACAGCCTCGGAGTTACCAAACCAGATTGTTTTTGTGTGAATTGTTTTATTTTTTGCAGCTTGCCTATTGTATGCATTGATGTTATAATATGTATTAAAAATATGGCATATTTAATTTAATTTGAATAAGAAATGGAAGATTATTTGCTGTTAATACATTCATTCATTCTTCCATTTCATTAACTCATCAAAAAGTACCTTGTTTTGTTTGTTGATTTCATCATTTACATAATATGAGAATTGATTGTTTCTGGAAGTGTTCACTGCAGAAATATACCTACAGTGCAATGTTTGACCAAGCTATGGCTTGCGTTTTTAGATTTGCATTTTGGGTTAGGATCCCCACACACAAGATGATTTGAAGAAAACCCTTAGTTTTTATTTTATAAATTGTTTTAGCGATTATTAGTAAGAAATAGAATACAAACATTTTCTTCAGTAAAACAAATGTTTTATTTAATAGCTACTTATTATTAAACAAAACAATTCATCAATGAAACAACTCTAAAAATGTAACAATAATGCTAAAGCATGCAACTCTTTATGATTTAATTAAAATTCACATCATAATTTGTGGTTTTTCTATAGAGGTTCCACCATCTTCCCATTAGGCCAATATCTACAACACGCGATGGGAAACTTAAATATGAAGGTTTCATGTAAGAACAATGGGCCTTGTACAAATCACACGAGTTGTTAATTTCAGAAGTGTACATGATAGAGAATAGTCCTAAATTTCTATAATGTAATGATTCTGCATTATAACTCATTTCTAAGAACCTAAAGTGTTCTGCAGATTTTTTATTCAAGCATTCCTCACCAACCATTGCACTTTTATTTTCGATGTTTTTTAAACTATCTTTAAATTCTAATTCGTCTGGATTGTTTGCCACTAAAGCAAAACCAATGCTGACGAAAGCTGCCCATTTCAATGTTTTAAGAGGTTCATCTTGTATGTCGGTCCTCAAGTCCTGTAGCATTTGGCGATAGTCGATAAACAAGTTCTTCCAGTAGTCAGCCCATTTCCTCAGTAAAGTGCCCTTGAACTTCTCAGGAAACTTGACTTTTCCTCCAACTTTGGTTATAGCGCTTGTGCCATTCTTGAAACTTTGCATTCTGTTGATTCTTGGTTGGGTTTTTTTTTTAAGTCTGCTACGTAGGCATGCCAATCTACATAATTATATTATCTTGGTAATCTATATGCCCCACATAAACACTGAGTATTATAATCAATTGGTTCTACTGTTTTTTAAGTATTTAATAAGGGAAAGAAAGAATAGTAAGAAAAGAATTCTCCTGCTTACTCTTACGTAAAATAATAAGGTACTGTCTGTGGGTCACTCTGTAGGGATGTTCCGATACTAGTAAATATGAGTAAGTACTCGATACTTTTCTTTCGATACCAAGTACTTTTTGGTATCGAATCATTCTTTCGATACCTACTTGGTATCGGAAAGAATGTACTAGTATCGAATCGAATCAATGCTGCTAAGTCAAAACAGGATAGAATTGCCAAAAATTCAATGCCAAGCAACTTTTTTCACCATTATATATTTTTTCTTTAAAGAAGCATAGTATGGCCTTACTTTCAGTCAAGTAGCCTATAAAGGTGATCTTTTAATGTATAGTTAGGACTAAAACAACCCCATTTTTCAGGATTCAATCGAATGTAAATTTAATTCAAAGCGTTGAATACAGTTGATACGTACAAATACACCTCCACACACATAGTACAGTTAAGTTAGTGGTTATACTTAATAAAAATAATTAAATTAAATAAACACGAATCGTTCTCGCGATACCTACTCGGTATCAGAACGAAAGTTCTTGTATCAGAAAGAAAATACTTGTATCGGAAAGAAAGTACTTGTACAGAATATTATCAAATAAAATATCCTAAACGAATATCCTTAGTGTACGAATGTGTGATTTTTTGCGCCCAAACACTTGGGAATGTAGTACAGTCAAAGAAACAACTAAACTTTGCTGTAATAATGTAAAATTTGTTTATTTTTTCGGTCTTGATAAATAATAATAAAATGTATAGATATGAGTAGGTAACGATACTTTTAGGGTACTCATATGAGTAATATCGAATCATGATTTGAGTACTACTCATATGAGTAGGTATCGATACTTTAGTGGTATCGGAACATCCCTATCTGTGTGTGCGTAAAATCCAGAGAGCGTTCGTATAGTTTTTTTTCCCTTGTATTTTGGCTCCACACATAGTGTATTTAGCCAGTGTCAAGTATTGTAATTTTCATCGTCCTATAAAATATTTCACGTAATGTCAAGTCTTAGTCACAGTACTCACAGTCATAGTCAAAGTGCAAGTCAGGTAGTCATAGTCCAGTCTAAGTCATGCCAGAAAAAAAATCATGCCCCCGTAAGTGAAATGGTGGCTACTTTACTAGAAGCTTCTATGGAATTTTGGAAGCAACACGAAAAACCACGTTTCACCACATTTTATCACTTGCCCATAGTCGTGCTCGTAATCCAGCACTTAATGCGTAAAACGCCACCAATTTCAAACATTAACACTAGAAAGAGCACAAGTTTTGACAAATAAATATAATGCAACGACGTGAACGACGTGAACTTTCCCGCATTCCCGCCAAAAAACCAGTATGTATGCCTGTGTGTGGTACTTTTTTACATAGGGAAACCTAGCGCAGCCAATGAGCAACGAGTGTGTAGGGATGTCCGATACTAGTAAATACGAGTAAGTACTCGATACTTTTCTTTCGATACTTACTTGGTATCGGAAAGAAAGTACTAGAATCGAATAAATGCTGCTAGGTCAAAACAGGATAGAATCGCCAAAAATTCAATGACAAGCATCTTTATTTCGCCTTATATATTTTTTCTTTAAAGAAGCGAAGTATGCCAACTTTGTCAAGTAGTCTAAAAAGGTGATTTTTTAATGAATACTTACAACTCCATTTTTAATTTAAGCAGGATTAAATCTAATTTAAATTTAATTCAAAGCGTTGAATACAGTTAATACACACAAACACAAACACATACACACACACGCAGTACTTGTATCGAATATTGTCAAATAAATTATCCTAAACGAATTTTTAGTGTTCGAATGTCTGATCCTTGCGCCAAATGTAGGTCTGTCAAAGAAACAACAAAAACTTGCTGCAATAAGGTAAAATTTGTTTATTTTTTCAGTTTTGATAAATAATAAAAAAATGTATTGATATGAGTAGGTATCGATACTTTGGTGGCATCACACCAACAACATCCCGTAGCCATGTCTCCTCGTGTTTTTTGCCAAACATTACACAAAACATCACAACAAAGGGGCGTGGCGTGGCCACACACATTTGTCTATGCCTACACAAGGTTTCTGTTTATGGTTTCTGTCTTCCGGGATGCATGGAAAAACATTCCCCACGTGGGTGGAGAGGAGCAGAGTTTGTCCTGAGCACAGTCTTTAGTCCAAACTTAATGTTTGGTAGGTACTTGGATGACGGAACCCTAGGAGGTGACGTGAACACTGTTTTTAATGATCTAGGTATCATGTTATTTTGGTAATTTAATTTTGTTCGATTAAGTTTAATTCATTGATAGAGGAATTTATGTTCCGGAATTTTACCCTTGACTTGTGTCAAAAGAGCGCCTCTGTCGACAAAATTAAAGGCATTTTTAACATCCACCTTAACCAACTCTTCGCCACAATTTTGTTCGAGAAAGGTTCTAAGTGAATAAACAGCGGTCTCAAAGCCATCCCGCGAACTGAAGCCCAGCTGTAGGTACATTATAATTATATTATAATTAAAAAGGTTGCTTGAAAAGCAACCCTTTTCCTACAGTTGACATTGGCAGCGAGACGGCGGTATGTGGTGCCTACTGCAATAAATAAGTCTGATTCCACCATCTTTTTCGATAAGGGCTCACAAAGCGCCATATAACATTTCGATGACGTCACTGTTGACTTGCTCTGACAGCATCAGGTTTACTAAAGCCGGCCAACCTCGCCAGAAATACCCGATAAAAGATCATTTAGAATTTGAGGGGTTAGCCCATCAAGACCTCCGGCTGAACCACTCTGAAAAGACGTAATGGCAGCAGCTGCGTCCTGTGGGGTCACTTCAACAGTGTCGTCATTTGGTAGGAGTGGTTGAAGTGGAGATTTGCTGCTGCAGGTGGATGTTTGTCCTGCAGGGATTGAATTGTCTCAGAACAATATGGGGCTTTTGTGTCGCTAGAGAACAGGACGCACTTCAGCACACTTATCATAATATATCATAATGTAGGTCTTGTAGGTATAGGTACTATTTTTTATTAAAACTGTAAAGACAGGACATACTACAGTAACAGTTAATGATCAAGATTTTGTACGCAACTATAAAGTAGGTATAAAGAAAACAAAAAATAATCTATACTTACGTATAATAAAACTGTAACAGGTCCAATCCAGACAGACAGACAGGTCACACACAGGACAGGTCTATCTGCCTGTCTGTACATTGAAGATATTTTGAAAATTTTTTAGAGCACTCTCTATAATCGATGCTGAAGCAAAAATATTTTTTTTCTCTTTTGTCTGTCTGTACCTTGGCTGAGCATCATGCCGAAACTACTGGATGGATTCAAATGAAACTTGGCATGATTTGAGTTCATATTATTACGAGGTAGGTTCTAGGATAGGTATAAACGAAATTCGGCAACGTTCCCTCGAGAGAAGGGATGAAAGTTAAAATGTGTCACCATCATCATCATCAGCCTGTCGTCCACTGCTGCCATAGGCCTCCCCCAGAGTGCGCCACCTTGAGTGGCTGCTCGCCTCCTGCATCCATCGGCTCCCCGCGGCTTTCACCAGATCTTCGGTCCACCGAGTGGGGGGCCGGCCTACACTGCGTCTTCCGGTTCGTGGTCACCACTTGAGAACCTTTCTTTCCCATCGGTTATCAGTTCTACGAGCGATGAAAAAAAAATTTGTACTTAGTTGTAATTCACCAACGCGTGGTCCGATTTCATTCATTCTTTTTCTTTAGGAAGGAGGTACTTTATATATTTTCCTGTAAATATATCAAGGTCGTCGGTTTTGTAGTTCAGAAATTACAGACATCTAACCTTCCGTATTGGGTACAAATTGCTTAAAACCCGGAATCTACAAGAAAATTTGTACGTACGGCTCATCTTAAACTGGCATTGGCGTTTCATTGTATAAGCTTAAAAGATAGGCCTATTGTCAAAATCCGAGCACTCCTAATAAAGAGACAGATATTGCCGAAAAATTACTAAGTTCGGTGATTTCATGATGATAATGGCTGGCCTACGCAGAGTGTAGGTATAGATACTTACGAGGCGTGATCCTACGCTACGATAAGACATCTTCGCGGTTACGAGAAAGAAGCCACTGCTGTCCTGTAGTATAGGAAAGAGAGAAGGAAGAGGGGAAAAGGTAAGGAATGGAGGCAGGTGCTGGCACACCTGCCTTCTTTCACCTTCATCTTTTCATCCTATTCCCTTATCTTTTCCCCTCTTCCTTTGGAATGCATGGGATAACGCGTAGAATTAATTAACCCGTGCGAAGGAAGCCGCGGTGGGTCAGCTAGTAGTATATAAAATGCTGGTTCAAATTGTAATAGGTATATTAGGTTTATAAACACCCTACCTATTTATCAAAATAAATGAAATCTTGCTAGGTAACACTAACAATAACAACAATAGGTAGGAGTGGAAGCGGGGTGGGGAGGGGGGGGGTACCTACTTAAATTAATCACATAATATCAACATATCAATAATCATAATCAATAGTATCGCGTTGGTTGTCATGTTTGGTCAGCACTCGTAGATCTTATCCTTTCCTTGTTGGCATAGAACCTCCGACACCTTTAGCTTCCCTCTTTTTACGGACAGTAGGCTCAGACCACGATGGCGGTGGTGGAGGTGGCGGAGGCTGCGGAGGATCATATTGAGCATGTCTAGCAATCTGAAAAATTAATTGTTATATTCACACGTGCCTTCATATGTATAGGTACGCACTTGGTACGCGTAACATTTGTACCTACATTGATTGATCTATTGTTACATTGCAGGTACAAAGAGATCAGTGATAAAACACATTATTTCAAAGATTACAGCCAGTCAATTGCTTTTTTGTCTAATCTGTGGTACATACAAGGTAAGGGTAGAATTGATTTCTCGTTGAAAAGTGGTTTACAAATATCTAGTCTAATCTCTCAGGTTCTGCTCCACATAGTGCTCTCATTCTCTTTTGTACCTCTAAAAGCTCTAATTTCATCAAATGAGTTACCCCATTTACCAATGTCAATGTGAGATTGAGGAAACGTAGCCGTGATAGGCGCAATAGTGCGGCTTCTCTACTAATAACGCGCCTGATACGATCGAGTACGTACGTAGACAAAACGATCCAATATCACACACAGAGTATATTATAATCACTACGTTCTAATCACACACAATTTATTAATGTGCTCCTTCCAGTCCTTCCTTCCTTCCATCTATTATTAGCTTTGGCTATATATTTAGTGTTCCCAAGTAAGTGTTCCCAGCTGATCTTTTCAAAAAAGTCTTTTTACTGGCGAAGCAGTTTAAACCTAAGACTTGGGTAATTGAAGACGCAGACGGCCAAGTCTTATATGAATTGGACAAAATAGCAGATCGCTGGCGCAACTACTGTGAACAATTATATAAAAACCCTGGTGATTCAAACCTGAGCACGCCTAGCATACCTCAGAAAGACTGGAGTTCAATAATTCTTGAGCCAGATATCCTCCGCGCAGCAGCCTTGAGATCACAAAGCTCCAGGGCCTGACTTAATAACCGCGGAAGCACTTAAGGCGAGACTGGCCCAAAAACGCCCTTGCAAGAACAGACTTTTCTCTGAGATAAACCACACTTTTAGATATGAAAAAAATATATGTTATTCTTAAGGATGTCTTTGAGTTAAACCATAAAACTTATACATAAAAGGAATAACTTCACTCGATCGAAAAAAAATCCAAAGTTACCTCTATCTTACATTTTTTGAAATGACTATTCGACTTGTTTTATACGAATCATATTATTTAAATATTTTTTAATGCATTATGTATTGATCAAAAAATTTAAATCATTAATAAAAATGTTAAAAAGTTAATACGGTAATTTTATATGAATTTATATCTTGGAGTCATGGCATCCGAGCGCGTTTTCGGGGCCGCCAGTCCGCTCACAGAGCCCGTCGACGCCGGACGTATGCCAAATTTTTGCGCTCTACGACGCAAAGGTACACTAATCGTAAATTTTAATTTAAAAATAGAATAATTTAATTTAATTGTTTATTTCGAGTAACTTAACCAAGAAGTGAATAACAAAAGATTAATAAAATGGGTAACAAATGTAATAAAAGGAAAAAAAACTCAAGTTATGCATTTAGAAAATCGTACGAGTCCAGGAGCAAACGACGGTAAGTAATTGCCTATGCTTTCAAAATATTATACATATACTCACCATTAATGGACAGTTTTTGGCCCACAGAGCAAGAAAGAAAATTACACTTGCCCTACGCCTCAATAGAGACGTCTTACTGATATACTGATGTGGGCAAAAGTATCCAGGTGTGGGCAAGTTTGAAAATGTGTTAGCAGGCATGGGCTAATAGGCAGTTTGTGTGGGCAAATGTGGACAGGCGTGGGCAAGCGTAAGCAGGTGTGGGCAAGTGTGAAAAAGCTATGGGCAGGTGAGCGGCTGGTGGGGACAGGTGGGGGCAAGTGTGAAAATGCCATGGGCAGGTGAGCGGCTGGTGGGGACAGGTGGGGGCAAGTGTGAAAAAGCTATGGGCAGCTGGGCTGATGTGGGCAAAAGTAGGCAGGTGTGGGCAAGTTTGAAAATGTGTTAGCAGGCATGGGCTAATAGGCAGTTTGTGTGGGCGAATGTGGACAGGCGTGGGCAAGCGTAAGCAGGTGTGTGCAAGTGTGAAAAAGCTATGGGCAGGTGAGCGTTCGTGTTACGGCGGCGGCGGCGCAGGAAAATAGACGGCGGCGGTGGCGCGCCGGCGCGGCGCTCATGTCTAGCGCAAAAGTATGCACGTGTGGGCAAAAGTGGGCAGGCCTGGGCAAGTGAGAAACATTGTTAGCAGCTATGGGCAAGCGGCTGATGTGGATAGATGTGTGGAAGTGACGGCAGGTGTTTTTTCTGTTAGGAAGGCTTTCTTGTGTTTATTATAATCAATCAACATGCAGCTATTAATTTACATGAAAAAAAAAATTGTTCAAAATTATACCTGCATCATGTACTTTTTTTAACATTATAACATTTTAATCGTACCATTCATCATTATTATACCTACCTAATGGAAATAAGGTAATTGAAGTCGTTATTACCATGGGACTGGGTAGGTATTACAATAATAATAATAACCAAAAATAGCATTAAAAACACGGTTGTATCTCATACGTATTTTTTATCTAATAAAATAACGGTAGGTTCACATTTATTATATTATTATGTCAATCCAGAACATAAGCTAACTCTATTCTCAAAGCGACTTGAGCTCCGATACTGAGTTACATAACGTGGCTAACGAGCGAAACAAGTGCGCGCGGCGCATCGCACACAACTTTTGAGTCGCGTAAATGAATACGTCGTGCGCTCAAAAAGTGCGGCTTGATGCAGCGTAAAATACCTAAAGATCCGGAAAAGCCTCGCCTTAAATTCATTGGAGACAAAGGCATTGACATTTTGCACAGCATATGCAATAATGTATGGCGCACCGGTGAATGGCCCGAAGACTGGGCTGCATCGGCCATTATACCCCTGCACAAAAAAGGGTCAACAAAAAAGTGTGACAACTATCGAACTCTGGCACTGATTTCCCATGCTAGTAAAATCTTGCTGCATATAATTAACCACCGTCTGAGGCACTTTATAGACTGGCAGATACCAGATGAACAGGCAGGGTTTGTGAAGGGGAGGGCACTCGTGAGCAAATACTCAATGTGAGGCCACTCATAGAGAAACCCTACGAATTTGACTCGCCCATCATAATGTGTTTTGTCGATTACAGTAAGGCGTTCGACTGTGTAGATTGGACCAAACTATGGAGGGTTAACACCCTGCAGAGCTAGGTGTACCACGTCACTTGATAGCACTCGTTGAGACTCTTTATCACAAGAACCAAGGTGTAGTGAGAGTGGAAACAGTGACATCCAAACCCTTTCAATTCCAAAAAGGTGTAAGACAAGGCTGCATATTGTCTCCTATTATATTTAATGCCTACGGAAAATACATTGTAAGACGCACAATGGAAGACTGGGAAGGAGGCGTAAGCGTCGGCGGAGTAAGGATAACCAATCTGCGCTATGCCGACGACACAACATTACTGGCTGTCTCAGAAACTGAAATGGCAAACCTTTTGGATCGAATGGAGCGGATTAGCAATGAACTGGGTCTCCATATTAACAAAACCAAGACAAATGTGGTGGTGGTCGATCGCACCAAAAAACTAGAGCTCACTGGGACTTTATACTTAGAAATGGTTAATGACTTCATCTACCTGGGCTCCAGTATATCTAACACAGGCTCCTGCGAGTCCGATGTGAGAAGAAGAATAGGGTTGGCCAAAAGCGCGATGAGCCAGTTGACAGGAATATGGAAGGATAGGAACATCACAAATAAGACAAAGACAAGACTGGTCAGAAGTCTCGTATTCTCCATATTTCTCTATGGTGCAGAAACTCGGACTCTAAAAGCGAATGACCGCAGACGTGTGGACGCCTTCAAGATGTGGTGCTGGAGGAGAATGTTGCGCATCCCCTGCGAATGTTGCGAATGTTTCAATACTCAAGGAACTCAGATTGACCACTAGGCTATCTTCAACCTGCCTCCAGCGAGTTCTTGAGTACTTCGGCCACATAACTCGGAAGAAAAGTGGCAACCTGGAGAAGTTAATCGTCACAGGCAAGATGGAGGGGAGACGGCCCCGTGGACGAAGTCTACTGCGTTGGTCTGCCCAAATCCGCACCACACTCGACATCAAAGTCCATGAGGTCATACACGCCGCTGAAGACAGACCACGCTGGCGTACAATTGTCAGAGGCAAAGTGATCTGTGGAGAGGGTCACGACCCTCAGCATTGAGGAAAACGAAGCAAGGAGGGGAGGAGGGGAAGACTAAGTAGGTAGGTATTTTTCAATATAGCCACCACCATCGTCAATAAAAACCTGAAACACTCACTCTGTTTAAAATCTGAAGTCTCTCTTGATTCCTTTCACGGTTAGTTAGTGCCAACTGCTCCTCTGAAGCTAACGCATACGCTAAGCCCATTAAAAATAAGCAGAAGACAACCCCTAATGAAAAAATATAACGTGTCATCTTTACTGATCACGTTCAAAACTGAGTTAAAACTTATAACAACGAGCCCATTTTATATAACCTACTACTAGGTACTAGGTACTAGTATGTTCCATGCAGATTGCAGATAAAACGGACCTTTGACAACCAACAACTTCCTGTGAGATGCATGCAATTAGATATAAAATAAAAAATGCAGTAAATAAGGTAATTGTAGTGATAAGGTTAATAATTATGGTCTCTCAGAACGCGATGATTTCACACAATACACACATCAACAGCTAGAAGACGTCCACTGCTGAACATAGGTCTTCCCCATAAAACGCTACTTTGGACGCTTATCTTATCATAGGGGGGGTTTGCCATAAACACCATGCTTGGCAGGCTGTTTGGTGATCGCAGATTTTAATGTACCTACCTAGGAGAATGCTGCTCGCTAAAAAGTACCTAAACGAATATGAAAACTGAAACACGTATATGGTAGGTAGGTAGGTATAGTACATTACTGCAGCGGCCAGCAACAGAGGCGTTGATGGACGAACGTGTGAACGTGGGCCGAGGCGAAGCTGAGACACACGTGCGTAAGTCCATCAATGCCTAGTTGTGGCCAAGGCTTGTATAGTCATCACCATCATCATCAACAGCCTGAAGACCTCCACTGCTGAACATAGGCCTCCCCGGAGAGCGCCACTTTAAGCGGCTGCTCACCTCCTGCATCCATCGGCTCCCTGCTGTTTTCACCAGATCGTCGGTCCACCGAGTGGGGGGCCGGCTTACACTGCGTCTTCCGGTTCGTGGTAGCCACTCTTGTATTAGTACTACTTTTCTCAAATAATGCGCGGAAATTAAGACTAAGTAGTAGGTACCTACCTAGGCAGAACATTTTATTTGAAATGAGTACCTACATTACTTAGTAAATACGTAAATCCATCAATGCTCAGTTGTGCCAAGGCTTTTATAGCGGAAATTAAAACTAAGTAAGTAGTAGGCTTAGGCAGAACTTTTTATTTAGAAATATTTTTTTCCTTCGGAAAATTGTTAATTTTTTTGCAATAAGCAGCTTTCTATTTCGAAATTTAAATAAAACCTTTGATATGTGAACTCCTTGGTTGGCATGTTTCGGAGTAAAAGATCGTTCCATTTTTAAATTACAAAAAGGAATACAAAAATACTTGCACCTATAAAACGTGTAAGTACTAGAAAAAGAATAAAGTAATTAATAAATGAAAGATATTATAACTGCCCATACTGAAAATAATGTTGGTATATATCATTCAAGTGATTCAAGTCCTGTGGGATATTGAAATTGGCTTTTTCCCTTTCTCCCCACCGCAAAATATATCAAGGATGACGTAGTATGGAGAAACAGACAATTTTTTTGGATTATTCCTTTTCTCCCCACTGGTGGGACAAGGTAGGGAGAAAATGAACAACCCCACATATTATTATAACATAGCACTACACTACACCACCAATCCAATCACGCTACCATAGAGAAAATAACCGCTTATTCACAGCCGCTTATATAGTAATCTGTGGCACAAAATGTGGAATACCCGCGTTTCCTACGAAAGACTAGGCGGTATGGTCTCATGACTTTAGCCTGCCCAATAGGGCGAACCAAAAAAAAAAAAAAAAGTGGAATACCCGCATGACGGTAATACCCGCGGCAAAGAGAAAATATTATAAAAAAAATTAGTCTATGAAAACTCTGTTCTTTAACGAATTTTACCATCCAAAAAATCTTTTACAAGCTTGTTTATTAGGAAACAAATAGCAAATAACAAAATATCCCAAGTGAACATTGAGCCATGGAGACTAAAACTACTCCGGTTGTTGCTGCAGCAGCGGGCAAGGTGCACAAGATGCCCAATCGCGTGGGCCGCGGGGTTCCCGATATCATAGATGCTTATACAAAGTCCAAGAAGTGTTCTTGCCGCAGAGATAAGACCATCGTGTTCTGCCGTTCATGCGGCTATTATTGCCATGGGCGGATCAGGCTGCAATGCGAGCAGCATCCTCGGGTAATAGCTAAATACAGTGCTAAAACATAATATTAGTGATAAGACACGTAAAAGTTAATTTACAAATACTTACACCTATTTTATTGATGTGTGGTAAACTTCACCTCACTTTACATCTTCAGATAAAGTGAATGTTTATGTGTAAGTACCTACACCTATGGGTGTGTTTGCTAATGCTTGGCTAAGGTATTCATGATAGTATAATTGTAGACATTTAGATTCTAGAATAACACAGAGGATTTCATAATAGAAATCGTGTCCTTCCTTGTGGTCACTCACAAGGACACAATTTCACACCTGATTCACTTTCTATTAATAAACACGCTTACATATTTCACATACCTACTGAAACAGTTTCCATTTGTTTTTAGGTGACATTCCTTCTGGATATTGCAGAGTGTCCTCGATGCCATTCGTCAGTCTTCTTGGATGAATATTCAGGAAATGCTTAAAACTATAATATACTTACTAAAAGTTCTGCCACCAGAAAACTGCAAGACATATCATATCTTATATCAATGCAGGCCATATATATATATATATATATACAGTCATGTTACAGAATAACTGCAAAAGGTATCTAAAAGCTATTATAGTAAGTTTCAAATGTATTTGAAACATGTAGTTGTTTACCTGTTCTCATACAGGTAAACAACCACACCACATGCCCATGTGTATGGCCCTGCATAACTTCACTGTTGGCTGAATTTGTTATGTGCCTTACATTGTTGATTATTTTATTGTTGCATTTAATTAATTAGGTATAACAGCTACAGATTCACCACTACAGCCACTACTTTTAAATACTATTTGAAACATAATATTTGGGAGTAGAATGTGGCTAATTGGTCTACTGTAGCTATTTTGAGGCTGAAGTTAAGTTTTTATTTTTCAGCATTGAACATAAAAGTTCACTGCAGTAAATATTTGTTTAGTTTGTAAAGGTAAATGGTATTGATGGCCAAGTTTATCTTAGTTTATTTAACTTTAAAATGAATGTGATATTCTCTGATTAGATTCCATAAGATATTTTGATAAAAATATTTTTACAAACATTACAGTTTTCATGATTGAAAACCAAATGTTTTTGTTTTCTAAGATGGAAATATTTTATTCCACCTACATTCCTAAGTGTAATTAAAGGTACTAAGAAACTAAATTAACTGTTTCATTTAATTGAATATATAGAGGTACAGGTGGTGTAAACAGAAAGAACAAAAGTTTGCTCCCTTAGGGCTTCATACTTACTCAGGTTAGTGCACAGGACACTTTTATCTTAGTGACAGTAGCCTCGGTTACACCTGTCTTGAATAAAGTGATGAATACTCTTTGCCTGTTTCAGCAACACTCCTGTTGCTCCAGAGCTGAAGTTACCTTAGTCCTATCTATAACTATAATTCCTTTTTTAGAGCTTTTTCTCTATTCACCATGAAGTAACGGCTACAATACTCTGTTGCTTGACCTATGTATATAGAGCGAATTCTGTGTGGCTGTCTTACTATGAATGGAAAACTTATTTTTGGGTACCAGCAAGTTTTTGCAAAATCTTACATTTTGATTTGGTGAACTACCTATATTATGTACTATGGGAAAAGTCAAAGAAACCTAGAAACCAAGGAAATATTCATTGGTATATAACAGATTCAAACAAATGTAAGTTTTAGGCTGATTGAACTTATTATTTATTCATAGGCGTGTACAGTTTGTAACGCAGTTCTATATTTTTCTTATATAAAAACAAACCACAAAGGAAATGGGACTATGCAACAGGACATCTGAATTTAGGCATACATAAAAGTAATTGCGGTTTCAGGACTGTTACCTATGTAGGTGGTAGTGTTGATGTGGAGTAGGATAATCAAATCTCCACAATGAAAAGTTAAGTAATCAACTGAATATCTAATTTATTTTATCATACATAATTGTTGACTTGATTTATAATTTTAATGGCTAAACAATCTAACATTCATATAGAGAACCAACTTGGTACATCGGATCTGTTTTTGTTCTGATCTATGTACTTTTTGAAAGTTTCTTTGGCATCATCTAAAGATTTTTGGGTGTCTTCATCATCGTTCTTTTTGTTTTTAAATATGTCAGGGTATTCAAATATTTCGGTTTTAGGCTGAAAAAGAAAAGTAAAATGTGAATATAAAGGTTTGTTGAGTCATATAGGCACTTTTCTAATGTTTTTATCATGTCATTATATACTAGGCATTTATGCAATCACTATCACACTATAATTACTACATTGACCCTTAACAGGCTGAAGGCTTCCAATTTGACTAACTTATTATATTATTATCCTATCTAATTCAATTCTCGGGTCTAGCCTGGACATTTGGAAGGCATTGGCCGAAGCTAACACCAAGAGGCCCTGTTGAATATAACTATTCATTTTTTTGTACCATCTAAGTGGCATCTAAGAGCTAAAAGGTGTAATGCCTAATTAACCTAATTTTTTACAGGTGCCATAGTATTGTAAGATATGAAATATGGATAATCAAATAATGACCCTTTTTGAGAGTTTGAAAGTAATGGAAGGCTTGAAAATAGCATCTGACTATGATTGGAACAACCCGTTTGCTTGACCAAGATTATGGTATTGGTCATAAAAGAGCGTATCATTTTCATTTGAGGAATATGAACATTGTGTATTTGTAATTTAACTTCAGATACATAGTAATAATATGTCTTACCAATGTAACATAAGCATATTTCACATCATCATCTTTGACAATATAGCCTCTCCCAATATCTCTTTTGAATTTTCCCAGGCATATTTTAGTTCGGATTTGCACAGCTTGAACATTATATATTTTCTCCAGATAATTTTTGATATCAAACTTAGTCATTTCCATTGAACATTGAAAGTGAACAATGTTGGGAAGCTGCTTAGGTGGAGGGCGTACAAGTTTCATCCAGAAATTAGGCAAGAACACTCGTAGTTGTGGATTCCCTCT
The DNA here is from genome assembly GCA_910589525.2 of Ennomos quercinarius. Classification (NCBI taxonomy): domain Eukaryota; kingdom Metazoa; phylum Arthropoda; class Insecta; order Lepidoptera; family Geometridae; genus Ennomos; species Ennomos quercinarius. Next base: position 11,475,996 of record OU342504.1, on the reverse strand, counting down.
TTGGTATATAGGATACCTGGAATGTTGATAGTTATAGTGAACAGTATATAGTTATATTGTAGCATTCTATAATGTAGGCATAGACTGAATGTAAATAGGGCGAATTTTGTGAGTGTAGAATTGTAGGTAAAAAAAACCATACGTTTTTTTGTACTCACCACCGAGTTGACATTCTAAGACGTTTAGAAATTATTTAACTTTCAACTTCAATTCTTCGTGTTTTGTGTGGAAATTTTACGTAGCAGTTTTATATGTTTACGCTCTCCTCAATGGGAAAATGAATTCAGCACAAAATACATATATATTCTTAATAAAATAAGCCCTCAGCTAGGTATGTAAAAAAAAACGATTATTTAAAAAAAAAATGATTTTTATTGATCGATTATTATTTAACGAAAAATCGATTATTTATAAATCGATATTTTTGTTTTTTGATTGATTTTTTTCCTACTTGTATTAAAAATAATAATGCAACACCGCTACCAAATTCCTGGGGGTCTAGCAAAGATACCAGCGTGAGGCGTTAACGCCTCACGCTAACTACAAAATGTATAGGAAATGATATTGCCTGCAGATAAATTTTCCGCAGCTAATGTCAAAGCTAATGTCATTTCCATTTCGGGAATAACATTAGCTTTGACATTCATCATTCTGGTATCCCTGGTATCTTTGCTAGACCCCCTGAGTGATTTTAAGTTACAGATTAGAGAAAAATATGACTAGTTTAGGTCAATGCACAGATCTGAAGCGTTTGTAATTTGTATTCTCTCTTTGATTCACTTTGTTCTAATGTCAAATCCTCGTACCGCGCCACTAAAATTGTTTTTTCTCTAATTTGTGTACCGAGCTGTAATTATTCTGTGGTTCCCTGCATTTACTAGCCCGTTCTAGTAGCTGCTGCGAACGCTAAGAATGCCAAAAACGATTACATTCATTCATTTACGTTCACCAAAGTGAACATGAATATACTGTCAAAGCTAACAAATATCTGTGCCAACGAATGCCAAAAAACGATAATTTTCACCCATCGCATGGGGTTGGTAAAATGTGGCAAAATTTGGTATCGTTCTTAGCATTACTAGCTACTTCAAGTGAACAGGGGAGAATACTGTCAAAAACGATCACAGTGATCACTTTTACTCCAAGTAGAACGCCCGTTGTGATCGGTAAAAACGATAATTCAGTCCAAATGGAACGGAGTCTACGAAACAAACGTAGTGCTAAGCCTAAAGTATACAGGGTGATTCGTTCGTAGACCGTATCCTTTCAGGGTGTGTTTATACAGGCCTTGGGCTATCTTTTAAGCGTAACATTAGTACCTACAGCAATTTTTTTTATATTCAAGATATTCAAAATTTTGTGAAAATTGGAAAAATTCCCCGTTTTTTACCTTAAATCACTGATTTCTGAAAGCACCGTTTTTAGTTAATAAGTTTCTGATTTTAATTACATAAAAGAAACCTTAATGACTCTATTGACAATTAAATTTAATAGTAATTAACCATAGTTTTTTTTTTAAAAAGTGCTTAAAAATGAAATAAGTTTTTTCTTGAAAATGACGACCCTGGCAAAAAAGTTGATTTATCTCAAAAAGTTGACTGAAGTTTTTTTTCTGCAAATTGTTTTAAAAACATGTACTTTTCAACAGCTTTCTAAAGAGATACCATTTATCAAAAAATATGATGGGATATGATGGGATCCAAAGATACTCACAACCAAAGATGTCTACCCCCTCATCGACACACGAAATCATCCATGTAAATACTTGGTATCACGATTAACGTTAAGCCATAAAACGAGAGTTAGGGCAACCAAGCAGTGATAAACTTATTTTTATGTATTAATAGCCTCTCATTGGTACACAAGCCTACCGTACGAGTTGAAATTGGACAAAATCCCGGGTAAATAACACTTAATATTGTTTATGACAATAAAAATGAAAGTTTGCTTATTTTCTTGTTTAATAACCCAAACAGCTGTAATATTATTCGAAAATACAGTAAATTGTAGATTTTCATGCACATGTTTAAGGTTCCGTGCTTGAACTTAAACCTGAAATACACGTTTTACGGTTTCGGGAGTTTTTATCATCTTTCCCTAAAAACTGGTGCAGTTTGGTGCAGACATCTTTGGTTGTGAGTATCTTTGGAACCCATCAATATTTTTTGATAAATGGTATCGCATTAGAAAGCCGTTGAAAAGGAAATGTTATTAAAACAATTTACAGAAAAAAAACTTCAGTCAACTTTTTGAAATAAATCAACCTTTTTGCCAGGGTCATCATTTTCAAGAAAAAAATTGTTTCACTTTTAAGCACTGTTTTTAAAAAAACTATGGTTAATTACTATTAAATTTAAGTGTCAGTAGAAAAATGAAATGAAATGAAAAAATGAAAAATACATTTATTTTGTACAAGGCATATAGGGAACAATTATATTTAGGTGGAAACCCTGGATCCCAAACTAGGCTCAGGGCCCGTATTATGAGGTCCAGGCCTCCTTCGCCGGAAACAATATCGCCAATGCCTAAGCTAGGTTACAAAAATTATTCAACTTAAATTAAATTAAATGTAATCTTGTCTAATTAATATTCACATGCTAGAATATTAATCTACCTGAGGTTTAAGTGATTGGCAGGAAAATATGTGTAGGGGCGTGCGTATGAGTGTATGCAAGATATGTTAATGTAATTTATATATGTATCATAAGTATATATATATATATATATATATATTTAGAAAATAAAATACAGTTATTAAATGTACTTTTAGAATAATATATATGTAATAATATTTTTATTATTTTAACGCAACAAGTAAATCTTCCGATTCTTCGTAGCTCATACTATTTAGCTTAGTAAACAGAGTTTTTCTTAGTTCAAAAACACTTAGAGATTTAATGTTAATGTCTATACTTAGCTTGTTATAGAGGAAAGGCCCAATAAAGGACATAAACTTGCCCGCAAATGCCGTTTTAACATGAGGAACAGAACATACATTGTGTGTCGTACGTTTTTTCGCAGTTGAGGGGGCAAATTTTATCAGGGTGTGTTGTTGAAGAACAGTGTGTTGGATGAATAGCTGCCTAACTGTCAGAACCTGGCACTCTCGGTACAAACTAACCGTAGGGTATCTGTAGGATCGGCTTGTACTGCACTTGAATAAACCTCGCTGCGCTCTTTCGAGTGGCAACATGTGAGTTTTGTACGCCCCGCCCCAGGATGTTATGCAGTACGTAGTGATAGATTGACAGATCGAGAAGTAAAGCAGTCGTATTACATCCCAGCCTGCACTGTCTCGTATACTTTTAAAAACCGCTGTTAGCTTGCGTAATCGTTTTGTAAGTTGAGTTATGTGGGGTACAAAGGAAAGTCTATCATCAATAACGATACCCAGATATTTAATTGTGCACACTTTTTCTAAGACCGAACAGTTACACAGAGATGGTGTTCTTGAGCATGATCCTGCTTCATGAGCAACCAGAGAGAGTAATTCGTTGTTCGGAGGGTCCCGAATAGCAAAGGTTATATATTTAGTTTTATCAACATTAAGGCTGAGTAGATTATTTCTAAGCCAAGACGAAATCTCGTTAAAAGCAAACTGTGCTAATTCATAGGTTTCCTCCCAGCTATCTCCCTGTACCATGACAGCAGTGTCATCGGCATACGTTAATATGCTACAGCGTCTTAAGGACATTTCACAAAGGTCGTTAATATACACGAGAAAGAGAGTTGGGCCCAATATGCTTCCTTGTGGGACGCCGTAACTCACTGGAATAGGGCTACTGACATGATCACCGATTTTTACACTTTGTGTCCGGCCACTCATGTAGTCTGCGATCAGTTTGTGCTGCATGCCTCTGATTCCAAGCTTTTCTAACTTTTTAAGCAGGATCGGGATAGATACGCTATCAAAAGCTTTAGCCAGATCGAGGAAGATAGCTAGAGTTTTCTTTTTTGCGTCAAGATTTTTGGAGATGAAATCCGTTAGTTTATTCACCGCTTCAAAGGTGGATTTGCCTCTACGAAAGCCATGTTGGTTGGGCGATAGCAAATTATTCGTTTCAAGGTAGTTAACAAGTCTCCTATTGATTACTTTCTCAAAGATTTTTGATAGTGATGTAAGTATGGATATGGGATGAGTAGAGTCATCAAGGTTTCTTTTATGTAATTAAAATCAGAAACTTATTAAGGGGGCTTTTACAAAATTATGCGTAGTTGCAAGGATTTCGTCGTGAATATTTGATGCATAGCATTAATGTCTATACTTAGCCATTCTATGAAAAATACCCTTCATTTCATCTTCTTAGATAATGACAGAACGGATTTTAAGTAATTTATCTATTTATTTAGTAATCATCATTCTCCTGGTGTTCGTTTTGACAAAAACACACAGAGACCCGATTTGAAAGCTCTAATTTACAAATTCTGTGTAACGTAAGTCTCCAAACTAAATTATACTCCACTAAATACATTCTCTCATTCCATAATGTCAGAACAGATTTTTAATTTTTATCTTTCAAGCAATTAAAAAAACATTAAATGAAATTTGATTTTTAATCAAAAAGGCTTCAACAAAAGTTCTAATATCTCCGGAGTTTTATATTACATCGACAAAATATTGTTACCAAAATAAAGTTCATCATTTTCTGAACTACTAAAAATTATTTCATAGTTTTAAATTAATGCTCTTATTTATTTAACAACAAATGAAATTGGATATATTTGGTCAAACCGACGGACGCTGCGAGCTCGGTACCGCGCGCGCGGTACTGAGCTCGCCAAAATGTAAAAGCCCCCTTAACTAAAAGCGGTGCTTTCAGAAATCAGTGATTTAAGGTCAAAACCGGGAGTTTTTCCAATTTTCACAAAATATTGAATAACTCCATAATATAAAAAAATCGCTGAACCAATGTTACGCTTGAAAGATAGCCCAAGGCTTGTTTAAACACATCCTGAAAGGATACGGTCTACGAACGAATCATTCTGTATAATACTTAGTGCTTAGCGTAGCCTTATATTACTCTTTGGTCTTTGACGTAGTGGTTACAATTATATGCTCTCTGATTTAGTTTGTTCAAGTTTGTTTCGAGAAAGCACAGGAGCTAGAAATTTGTTACCAAAGAGTTTGGACTTTGGATCGCAGTGAAACTTTATATTTTAGAGTTTCAAGTGGCACTGCAAACTGCAACTGTTATTGGTGGCCGTGGTTGGACTTGTAAAAGTGCTAAAAAAAGCCTTTTTAGAATATTTTTTTTAAAATTTGAGTTTTGATGCTTAATATCAGGCAAAGGATTAGATTGCACGTCACTCATTGATGTTCTAAACAAATAATTACTATAAATAAAGTTGATGAAACCGTTTTTTGTTTTAAAAAAATCGATTGTTTTTTCTCAAAAAATCGATTTTTGGAGAATCAATTTTTTCGCCCAAAAAATAATAGATTATTAAAAAAATCGATTTTCACTCCTTAGGTCACATCCCTACCCTCAGCCAAAGAATATATTAATTATTTTTCTTTCTCTATGACATGGCTAGGCTAGCGCATAGAGAAAAATAATATATATAGCAGCCTATAGGTTTTTTATTTGCAAAGAGTATATAATTTACTACCGTCACTATATCAATATTGCCTGTACCAACAACGCACAGGCAATATTGTACGACCCGTATTGCACAGCCTGTTATTTGGAAGCCATGTACAACAATTCGGGCTGTACATTCATGGCCGTATAATATTGGCTGTGCAATGGGCTCTCGCCAGATCTCTAACATCGTCGTCCCTTTGCTACACTTGTGCACTCAATCTTCACTCCACTCGAGAAGTCACCGACTCGACTCACTTCACTTGCCACCTCCCCGTCTCGTTACGTTCAGGACCCCTATTCTCACGAATCGAGAAGAAATCTCATCTGGGAATAAATCTCGAGACTCGAGTTTTCGGTATTCTCATGCAATATCTCGATTGCTAGCGCACGAGATGACTCGAGTGATGGAAGCATTAGCGTATAGTAGTCTGTGGATCGGAGGCAGTCGAGAGATCAGAACGAGATAACGCTATATGTAAGACAGCAACCACAAAGTCTATGCTCAGAATCAAGAACTTGAAAATTGACACTGGAACATGAATCAAACTATAGAATATAAAAGTAAGTTGAGTTGAGGTCATGAACCTACTAAAAAAAGAAGGACGGAGTCCCAATTGATCCCGAACCGAGGTACCCATAGGAAGTCGGGACGCTAATAAGTACGAGCGGACACGCACACACTCACATCATAGGAAGTCTATCGCCTGCCATTACTGCTCCGAACCTCGCCCAAGACGCATAGAAAAAAATATTATAAAATGCCGTCTTGCGTTGTGAAAAGTTGTCGGAATCATAGTGGTTTGATAAAAAAAAGTCAGGGGATCACTTTTCACAAATAAGCTTGTTAATATTTCGCTAATTTCTTGCTTTTTCGATAAAACTATTGAGATGCAATCAATACACAAAACCAGCTAGTGTTACCAACAATCAAACTTGCAAATTACCCGGAAGTGTAAGAGAATGACCAAATTATGTTCGAATACAACTTATTCACCTATATTGATCATAATTAGAGATCTGACTATATGCAAATGCATATTTCCATTATGCATATGCATGTGCTGGACTTTGCAGGTTAAAATAAATATTGTACCGGTAATGGACCTACTAATCGTACATATTTGTGCAGGTTTTCTATAATGTAGAAAAAGTAAAGTAACGTAGAAAAATACGATTTATGTGTTCATAAAACATTTTAAGCAACACCCTGGCTATAAATCTTTGTGCCAAGTTTTATTAACTGACTGGCTGACCCGACCCTGTCCAAAGGAAGAAAGAACTGGGAACTTCTCTCTTCGCTATAGCGTACAGGGTATATTCCCAGTTGCCCCCACATGCTTCGCCCCCGGGTGGCAACTGGGAACAAAATTCCCAGTTGCCACCCGGTGGAGACTGGGAAACTATTGCTCCCATTTCATTCGCCGTACATTGCTGCGTAGATTGCCAACCCCTTAATTACTGTCCAAATGTAATCTATACATGGTTCTTGGGGGGAGGGGGGCAAGTGCGGGGGGAGGCAGGGCAAGTAGGGGAGTGGACTAAGTGAGGGGGGAGGTGGTGGCAAGTGCAGGGGGTGGCGAGGAAAGTGAGGGGGAGGTGGGGCAAGTGTGGGGGAGGAGGGTAAGTACGGAGTAGGCGAGGAAAGCTAACCTATCGAAAGTAAAAAAAATAAGCCATTCAATTTTGACTACTCTGTTATAAGCTCGCGTAGCTTTTTGGTCATAGGAAAAGTCACACCAACAACAGATTTTTTTTTTGTCGGATTCGGGTAATTTTCTTCACATGGCAATCCTTTAATCAGTCACACATGTTTATGCGGCCGCCATTGCTGTACGTCAGTTCGATGTCAATCAAGATTCCTTCCTGCTTTTTTTATAATTGTATGGTTGAGGTTATATTATTGTGATTTTCTTGTGTTCGTTATGGAAAAACGGTAAAACTGTGCAAAATGCTATAATGGTGCATCCGAAGATGTGAACGTGCGATTCCACAGGTTTTCTCTGCCTGGCAAACATGGATCTTTGAAGTAAGTAAGCCTAATAACCTACGCAAAATCCAAAAAGGTATAATGTACTACGTACATACATAAAAGATAATACTTTCTCAAAATCACGCTGCTTACACCCGTATCTCGCTCTATAGATTAAATGTTTATTATTTAATTTTTTCAGGGCGTGATTATGGGCTGAATAATGGTATCCAGCTGGGAGCTAGACTTCTGAGGAATCACTGAAACAACTACACCAACAGCGTATAGGTATGCTATATGCAGAAGGCACCTGATTTATGGAAACAAATTTTATAATCCCAACCCCGATTGGAGCAGTAGATGTATTGTTGAAGTGCCGCCAAGAAAAATGTGCAACTTGTAACTTCACCTATGAATGTGTCAGGCTCAAACCTTCAAGTAAATTAATTTCAATTACCTGAATAAAAGTTTTCCCAGGCCGTGAGGCTATGGACCGAAGTTGATGGAAGTATTATGTTAAATCAGATAGATCCTGTGACCATGATCCTCAGTAATGAGGAACCAACCAGAGAGAGAGAAATAAAAGTATGTAAAAATCCAGTTCATACCAATGATATTGACACAGTTGCCTGTTGGATTTATTTTATACCAAAGGATAGGGGAATATGAGGGTTTTTCCCGTTTCTTGAGTGGGAAGCGAACCAACAACCTACAGCACAGTTGATGGAGCTGGCCTTAAGGCTATCTAAATAATATTTTCTTTTTTGCTTCAGGTACTCAATGAAGGCTTCTAGGCTGGTGTTACTATTGCTACTGCAATAACTACATCTTACTTACTGTAAAGCTTCCGGAACAATTTTCTGAAAATGCTGTGAATGTGTGCTGTGATAATATAAAGTCACAGAAGAATCTTAAATCGCCACTGTATTAGACAGTGAGTGACTGTCTATATTACCATCTTCGTCATCATCATTTCCATATGTGCCACTGTAACTATTACACCAGTGGCCCTGAGGCTGATTTCGTTGGTTTAAAATTATTGATGTAAAAAGTAAAAATAAAGTTAAAATAGCCATCTTTGCTTTACGGCATTGTTTTACAACACTTTTAATGATGGCAGGATTGTATTTTGAGACTGCATGTTTCTTCATTTTATGTATTTGATTATAATAACTTTAGAACTAAACTAGGCCCAAAGTTGTTACCTACTCATATAAATATGTATAATATAATGCGATTATATATGAGTTATGTGGCTTTTATTTATTATGGTACCTTTATAAGGGTGGGTTTTTTCACCCGTTGTTAAAGTAACCAATCAAAAATGCTAACAAATTCTAACTAATAGTCAAGATTTGTTAGAGGTTTTAACCATTGGTTACCTTGAAGTAGTGTTCTGTGGTTTATTCCATCTGTGATAAGGATAATCACAGATTAGAGAAAAAAACAAAAGGATAATATAATAGTGTTCTGTGCACCACAGAGTATTTTTATAGCTGTGCATACCATAGAGTAGTATAAGTTGGTGCCACACACAGAATTCCCACTAGCCACAGATTGTTTTTTTCTCTAATCTATGGTTGGTGCACTATACAATGCAAAACACCATATTATTTTTTCTAATTTGTGAAAACACTATTGGCAAACAATGAGCAACTTCGTTTGATTTGATAGGCACGGAGCAAAGAGTATATAACACTTAGGGATGTTCCGATACTAGTGAATACGAGTATGTACTTTATACTTTTCTTTCAATACCAAGTACTTTTTACCATCGAATCATTCTTTCGATACTTACTTGGTATCGGAAAGAAAGTACTAATAGCGAATCGAATCAATGCTGCTAAGTCAAAACAGGATAGAACCACAGGATAAAAATTCAATGCCAAGCAGCTTTATTTCGCTATAATATTTTTTTCCTTAAAGAAACATAGTATGGCCTAACTTTAAGTCAAGTAGAATAAAAATGTGATATTTTAATGTATACTTAGGGTTAAAACAACCCTATTTTTAATTTAAGTAGGATTCAATGTAGTAGAAAATTTGTGTAAAGGTAAAAATACATGTAAAGGTAGAATGTGAGTAGGATTTAACTTAATTTAATTGTAATTCAAAGCGTTGAATACAGTTAATACACACAAATAGTACAGTTAAGGTAGTTGTTATACTTAATTAAAATAATAAAATAAAATAAAAACAAACCATTCTCGCGATACCAATTTGGTATCGGAAAGAAAGAATTTGTATCGGAAAGAGTACTTTTATCAAATATCGTCAAATAACATATCCTTAGTGTTCAAATGTCCGATTCTTCGCGCCAAAACACTTGAAAATGTAGATCAGTCATAGAAACAACAAAACTTTGCTGCAATAAGGTAAAACTTGTTTATTTTTTCCGTATTGATAAATAAAAAGAAAATGTATCGATATGAGTGGGTATCGACACTTTTAGGGTATTCATATGTGTAGTACCTATCGAATCATGATTTGAGTACTACTCATATGAGTAGGTATCGATACTTTGGTGGTATCGGAACATCCCTAATAACGCTTGGCATGGCAAAAAGTATAACTATAACTTCTGTCGCCCAGACAAACTAACCAACGAAGAAAAAAGTAAAGAAAAGAAGAAAAAAGTAAGAACACAAGAAAAGACAAGAAGAAAAAGAAAAGAAAGAAAAAACGAAAAGAAGAAGAAAAGTTGCCATGCCATTAGCTTCAATGTCAATAAAATGGCAACAAATGAGCCTAAAAGTAAAGGCAAAAGCGCGTCTCATGGTGGTCTCGACTGCCTCCGACCACACGAGACATCTCGTGCGCTAGCAATCGAGAATATCACAAATTTGAAGCTTGAGTCTTGAATTTCGAGATTTATTGTGAGATGACATTGCGTCTCGATTCCCTACGAGCCATCTCGTGCGCTAGTCAATCGAGAATATAATGAATTTTAAGCTTGGGAGTAGAGACAACTCGAGTCACGAGATTTATTATGAGATGACATTGCATCTCGATTCGTGAGAATAGGGGTCCAGCTCTTGTGCACTCGTTTTGCTCAGGAACTTCTTGCGAGCTTCTGGCTCTTCATTTTTAAATTACACCCGGGGGGTATGACAGAGTCGGACCACGTGGGGTCAGGGTACTGTGACACTACATTTGAAGCGTAAAATCGATTATTATTCAATCGATTATGTTTGTCTATGGATGGCTTCTAATTCCGGGCCGTACATTCCAGACATTTGCATAACTCTGCAATTCGAAGCCATGTAAACGGATTCCGGGCTGGACCCCTATTCTCACGAATCGAGAAGAAATCTCGTCTGGGAATAAATCTCGAGACTCGAGTTTTCGGTATTCTCATGCAATATCTCGATTGCTAGCGCACGAGATGACTCGAGTGATGGAAGCATTAGCGTATAGTAGTCTGTGGATCGGAGGCAGTCGAGAGATCAGAACGAGATAACGCTATATGTAAGACAGCGACCACAAAGTCTATGCTCAGAATCAAGAACTTGAAAATTGACACTGGAACATGAATCAAACTATAGAATATAAAAGTAAGTTGAGTTGAGGTCATGGACCTACTAAAAAAAGAAGGACGGAGTCCCAATTGATCCCGAACCGAGGTACCCATAGGAAGTCGGGACGCTAATAAGTACGAGTGGACACGCACACACTCACATCATAGGAAGTCTATCGCCTGCCATTACTGCTCCGAACCTCGCCCAAGACGCATAGAAAAAAATATTATAAAATGCCGTCTTGCGTTGTGAAAAGTTGTCGGAATCATAGTGGTTTGATAAAAAAAAGTCAGGGGATCACTTTTCACAAATAAGCTTGTTAATATTTCGCTAATTTCTTGCTTTTTCGATAAAACTATTGAGATGCAATCAATACACAAAACCAGCTAGTGTTACCAACAATCAAACTTGCAAATTACCCGGAAGTGTGGGTGAATGACCAAATTATGTTCGAATACAACTTATTCACCTATATTGATCATAATTAGAGATCTGACTATATGCAAATGCATATTTCCATTATGCATATGCATGTGCTGGACTTTGCAGGTTAAAATAAATATTGTACCGGTAATGGACCTACTAATCGTACATATTTGTGCAGGTTTTCTATAATGTAGAAAAAGTAAAGTAACGTAGAAAAATACGATTTATGTGTTCATAAAACATTTTAAGCAACACCCTGGCTATAAATCTTTGTGCCAAGTTTTATTAACTGACTGGCTGACCCGACCCTGTCCAAAGGAAGAAAGAACTGGGAACTTCTCTCTTCGCTATAGCGTACAGGGTATATTCCCAGTTGCCCCCACATGCTTCGCCCCCGGGTGGCAACTGGGAACAAAATTCCCAGTTGCCACCCGGTGGAGACTGGGAAGCTATTGCTCCCATTTCATTCGCCGTACATTGCTGCGTAGATTGCCAACCCCTTAATTACTGTCCAAATGTAATCTATACATGGTTCTTGGGGGGAGGGGGGCAAGTGCGGGGGGAGGCAGGGCAAGTAGGGGGTGGACTAAGTGAGGGGGGAGGTGGTGGCAAGTGCAGGGGGTGGCGAGGAAAGTGAGGGGGAGGTGGGCGAAAATAAGCCATTCAATTTTGACTACTCTGTTATAAGCTCGCGTAGCTTTTTGGTCATACGAAAAGTCACACCAACAACAGATTTTTTTTTTGTCGGATTCGGGTAATTTTCTTCACATGGCAATCCTTTAATCAGTCACACATGTTTTTTTTTTTTTCTTTATATTTTGGCTCCACACATAGTGTATTTAGCTAGTGTCAAGTTTTGTAATTTTTTATCGTATTATGGAAATTTTCACTTAAAGTCAAGTCATAGTCACAGTCAGAGTAGTCATAGTCTAGTCTAAGTCATAATCCAGTCTAAGGCATGCCCTAGTAAAGTGGTGGCCACTTTACTAGAGGCTTCTATGGGATTTTGGAAGCAATACGAAAAACCACGTTTCACTACATTATATCACTTGCCCACACTCATGCTCGTAATTCAGCACTTAATGCATAAAACACCACCAATTTTAAACATTAACACTGGAAAAAGCATAAGTTTTGTAAAATAATACAGTGCACTGACGTGAACTTTTCCGCGTTCCCGCCAAAACTCCTCACACATGTTTATGCGGCCGCCATTGCTGTACGTCAGTTCGATGTCAATCAAGATTCCATCCTGCTTTTTTTATAATTCTATGGTTGAGGTTATATTATTGTGATTTTCTTGTGTTCGTTATGGAAAAACGGTAAAACTGTGCAAACTGCTATAATGGTGCATCCGAAGATGTGAACGTGCGATTCCACAGGTTTTCTCTGCCTGGCAAACATGGATCTTTGAAGTAAGTAAGCCTAATAACCTACGCAAAATCCAAAAAGGTATAATGTACTACGTACATACATAAAAGAGAATACTTTCTCAAAATCACGCTGCTTACACCCGTATCTCGCTCTATAGATTAAATGTTTATTATTTAATTTTTTCAGGGCGTGATTATGGGCTGAATAATGGCATCCAGCTGGGAGCTAGACTTCTGAGGAATCACTGAAACAACTACACCAACAGCGTATAGGTATGCTATATGCAGAAGGCACCTGATTTATGGAAACAAATTTTATAATCCCAACCCCGATTGGAGCAGTAGATGTATTGTTGATGTGCCGCCAAGAAAAATGTGCAACTTGTAACTTCACCTATGAATGTGTCAGGCTCAAACCTTCAAGTAAATTAACTTCAATTACCTGAATAAAAGTTTTCCCAGGCCGTGAGGCTATGGACCGAAGTTGATGGAAGTATTATGTTAAATCAGATAGATCCTGTGACCATGATCCTCAGTAATGAGGAACCAACCAGAGAGAGAGAGAAATAAAAGTATGTAAAAATCCAGTTCATACCAATGATATTGACACAGTTGCCTGTTGGATTTATTTTATACCAAAGGATAGGGGAATATGAGGGTTTTTCCCGTTTCTTGAGTGGGAAGCGAACCAACAACCTACAGCACAGTTGATGGAGCTGGCCTTAAGGCTATCTAAATAATATTTTCTTTTTTGCTTCAGGTACTCAATGAAGGCTTCTAGGCTGGTGTTACTATTGCTACTGCAATAACTACATCTTACTTACTGTAAAGCTTCCGGAACAATTTTCTGAAAATGCTGTGAATGTGTGCTGTGATAATATAAAGTCACAGAAGAATCTTAAATCGCCACTGTATTAGACAGTGAGTGACTGTCTATATTACCATCTTCGTCATCATCATTTCCATATGTGCCACTGTAACTATTACACCAGTGGCCCTGAGGCTGATTTCGTTGGTTTAAAATTATTGATGTAAAAAGTAAAAATAAAGTTAAAATAGCCATCTTTGCTTTACGGCATTGTTTTACAACACTTTTAATGATGGCAGGATTGTATTTTGAGACTGCATGTTTCTTCATTTTATGTATTTGATAATAATAAATTTAGAACTAAACTAGGCCCAAAGTTGTTACCTACTCATATAAATATGTATAATATAATGCGATTATATATGAGTTATGTGGCTTTTATTTATTATGGTACCTTTATAAGGGTGGGTTTTTTCACCCGTTGTTAAAGTAACCAATCAAAAATGCTAACAAATTCTAACTAATAGTCAAGATTTGTTAGAGGTTTTAACCATTGGTTACCTTGAAGTAGTGTTCTGTGGTTTATTCCATCTGTGATAAGGATAATCACAGATTAGAGAAAAAAACAAAAGGATAATATAATAGTGTTCTGTGCACCACAGAGTATTTTTATAGCTGTGCATACCATAGAGTAGTATAAATTGGTGCCACACACAGAATTTCCACTAGCCACAGATTGTTTTTTTCTCTAATCTATGGTTGGTGCACTATACAATGCAAAACACCATATTATTTTTTCTAATTTGTGAAAACACTATTGGCAAACAATGAGCAACTTCGTTTGATTTGATAGGCACGGAGCAAAGAGTATATAACACTTAGGGATGTTCCGATACTAGTGAATACGAGTATATACTTGATACTTTTCTTTCAATACCAAGTACTTTTTACCATCGAATCATTCTTTCGATACTTACTTGGTATCGGAAAGAAAGTACTTATAGCGAATCGAATCAATGCTGCTAAGTCAAAACAGGATAGAACCACAGGATAAAAATTCAATGCCAAGCAGCTTTATTTCGCTATAATATTTTTTTCCTTAAAGAAACATAGTATGGCCTAACTTTAAGTCAAGTAGAATAAAAATGTGATATTTTAATGTATACTTAGGGTTAAAACAACCCTATTTTTAATTTTAGTAGGATTCAATGTAGTAGAAAATTAGTGTAAAGGTAAAAATACATGTAAAGGTAGAATGTGAGTAGGATTTAACTTAATTCATGTGTAATTCAAAGCGTTGAATACAGTTAATACACACAAATAGTACAGTTAAGGTAGTTGTTATACTTAATTAAAATAATAAAATAAAATAAAAACAAACCATTCTCGCGATACCTATATGAGTAGTACCTATCGAATCATGATTTGAGTACTACTCATATGAGTAGGTATCGATACTTTGGTGGTATCGGAACTTCCCTAATAACGCTTGGCATGGCAAAAAGTATAACTATAACTTCTGTCGCCCAGACAAACTAACCAACGAAGAAAAAAGTAAAGAAAAGAAGAAAAAAGTAAGAAGACAAGAAGAAAAAGAAAAGAAAGAAAAAACGAAAAGAAGAAGAAAAGTTGCCATGCCATTAGCTTCAATGTCAATAAAATGGCAACAAATGAGCCTAAAAGTAAAGGCAAAAGCGCGTCTCATGGTGGTCTCGACTGCCTCCGACCACACGAGACATCTCGTGCGCTAGCAATCGAGAATATCACAAATTTGAAGCTTGAGTCTCGAATTTCGAGATTTATTGTGAGATGACATTGCGTCTCGATTCCCTACGAGCCATCTCGTGCGCTAGTCAATCGAGAATATCATGAATTTTAAGCTTGGGAGTAGAGACAACTCGAGTCTCGAGATTTATTATGAGATGACATTGCATCTCGATTCGTGAGAATAGGGGTCCAGAACATGGTCGTGCAATATTGCCTGTACCAAGATTGCACAGCCAAATTGTACGACCCGTATTGTACAGCCCGATATTTGGAAGGCATTTACACCAATTCTGGGCCGTACATTCCTGTGTGGGTACTGTAGCACACCCACAGACCAAAAAGTTACTCAATGGCACACAGGCACATACGCTAACGTAGTAAATTATATACTCGACTTGACTTGACTTCTTGGTTTATGGCTTCTGTGGCTAGTTGTCACAATTCTGCCAAATTATATACTCTTTGATACGCTTAGTTCTGTCTGTCTGTGATGTGATGTGACTGTCAAAATTGTCAAATTTCACAAAGATGGCGGTGGCACTGTCACCCGATCAAGAGTTGGTAAGTAATTTATTATTTTTAAATAAAAATATGCCATTGTGATCCTGATTTTCTGTTTTATAGAATTCTTACATATAATACAAATGCGAATTGCACAATCTTTTCACCGAACTTTACGTAAAAGTAGTATTGGATGTGCCCGTAACCTGCGTCGTACCAAGTTCAGACCATGTCATCAATGTTTGTTTTGATTTCTTGGATGAAGCGTATAATTGAGTAGGTAGATTTCGATGCAGATTACACCCTCGTTGAATGTAAATACTCTTTATCTTTACTGTTACGATTATTACTTTACTTCCAAAATTTGTATACATGGACACCCAACATTCAGTAGCGTCACATTTACTTGAAACCACATCGAGTTTTTGGAGTTGGGCCATGGGCCTCTTATTTCCAATTATAAAAAAATGCAGATTTAATCTATTCTACAAGTTTTAGACTTTTAGGTACTTTGTGCGCCCTGCGGTTTTACCCGCGATTTACCCGTATTTTTGAAGGGATCATATGAGGAGGGCCATCCTATCCTAGTATTAAAATGTTCAACTTCAACTCTTGTTTCGTGGCTTTTGGGGAGGTGCCACCACAATTTCGCGAAGTTATTGCCGTCGCTCTGCTATCTGCACGTGCAATAGAGACAATAGAGCCCGTGAGCGAATTTACCTACATTTTAGCGTTTCGGGATTCCGTTTATTCACTGTACTTAATTCTTAACTTACTACTTAACTGGAAAATCCCTGTCCAGTTGATAATAAGAACTAAATTTGTTAAGTAGTGGCGCATGCTATCTAACTGAATTAAGTGTAAACCAGCCTTAATAGCAAACATTAACCAGAAACAAAACACTACACTAGTACTAGTGTAGTGTTTTAATGTTGTAGTGATAGATAGTAGTAGCAGTGATTTTTTAATGTTGTCTACATAGTTTTTCACTATGTAGACAACATTAAAAAGTCATTGAAATTGGATAACATTTAAGGATAGAAAAACATTGGCATTTATTGTATGGAAAATAAGGTGGTATACTCTCATATTAATTTTCTGCATTACAGTAGTTTAAAAACGTTTGTGTGGATAATAATATATATCTGTATTCAAGATCTTAAAATTATTTGTAAATAAAATAAACAAGTACTATTTATACTTAATAGTTCATATTACTTAGTTGAGAAGATAGATTATTTGTATCAGTTCATTCTATTTAATTTGCTTTTGCCTTAGGCTTAGGTGACTCATGGCTATGTTCCATCCCAGCCTGCTCTGCCTTCCATCACCTCTGGTTTACTTGTTCTCTGGTTTCATCTAATGGAGTAATGGATTGGTTCAGAGATATGGAATAAAATAAATTTAGAATGAATGCAATAGTGACACGCTAGAACAGCATGTGATCAACATTTGCCTCAAAACTCGAGGGTTAAACATACAACATGATCAATGAAAGCGCTGGATAAAAAAAGGTTGCATGCAGCTCAGATACAAATGATGAGCTGGATGTGTGGTGGAATGGTTATGTCAGGGCTATTCTAAAAGTAGCACCTGTACCAGACAAGTTGAGGTATGCTAGGTTGGTATATACTTGTCACTGGGACAGTTTTGAATATGAATTTTTGTAGCACAAAAGTTAAGGTATTATTGAAAAATGTATAGTTGTAGTTAGTCAGTGTAAAGGATGATATAATGAAGTGTGATATTCCGAGGTTTTCTCTTATTTCCCAAATGACGTGATACATACACAGTCATACACTTATCTTCCATTTTACAGCTTCAATGTTAGCCAATGTTGCTCTTGGTAGCGTAACACATTTGATGTGACAACCAATCTAACAAACAAACAGACAACATTTTACTTTTCTGATATTTAAGTAGTGATTAAGGACTAAGGTACACATGGCGGAAAGTGTTTCAATAACATCATTTATCATATATTATAATTACATACCTATCTATTTTAATTCTAATTTTGTTTGTTTATTTTAATGGATGCAGTGTTGTTTTTTATAGAACTTATTTCTTTTGATTTTTTCCTGGTTAAAATAAAATAATTCAATTATTATATTATTATCAATAATTTAACAAATTTTTTATTCATTTATTATTATTTTTTTCTATTGGGTGGTACTTAAAAGATTGATCCGACCCTCCGATCTTTGAATCATTATCCAGAATCTTCTCATCCTTTTTCTGATGCTTACTGTTCGGCCACGTATTGTGCCCATTTCCTACAATCGATAACAAATAATCCGATGGTGTTTATTAAGGTGTCGGCGGAAGTGGTTGGACCAATGCATCGGCTGCGGCTGCGGCGGAATTCCGATTCCAATAGCCATAACTTTGTCATCAGTCATCACACAAGGTGCACTTATCTGTTTAAAGCTTGTTCTGTACGCGAAATATATATTGCTTCTCACAGAAATTCTGTGAGAATTTATTGAAACAGGAAATGATCGTAATAAACCAGGGCTTAAGTGTGATTGATAGAGAGACCGGACGCAGACGCGGACGCCGAGGTCCGCTCGATATGATTGAGAGCTTATTCGCTACCGCTGCCGGACCACTTTTGTGTCTTGTCAAACATCCCCACTTCAAGCCAGAGTTGTACCGGCCAATATTCGTTCGACAATTTATCACTACTGCTACTATAGCGCTTTTGCTCTGAGATAAAGTAAAAGAGTGGTCTTCAGTGAGTGGTTAACGTAGAAATTTACATATTTTACATTTACAAAAGTAGATCCTGGATATAGCAGCGTGAGAGAAAAAGGGCCTACGCTGTGTCTTCCGGTTTGTGGTCCATTATATGTATTCTACGAGGAATCTCATTTTTCTAACATGGCGCATTTCATTTCTCGTTATCAAAGCGCCTAGTTATGTTATCTATAAACTAGCAAATGGTAATTAGTGAGGGGTTTAAAATAAATGGCGTTCATACATATGGTCACAAAACGGAAAATCAGTTGTGGTATGTCGTAACGTAAGTCTGATCGCGTTATTCTGTTGTCTTGTCATGTAACATGAGAAATATCACTTTCGGGAACTGTGTTCCGTTTTCACTGTAATGTCATTTGAGAGCCTTTTTCACGGTTGGCGAAAAACGGCGACAATGTGTTCATGCAGGCATGTCTCTTGACCGTAACTCTGTCCTACCCCTTCTGTTTGTTCCTGTGTCTGTAACGGATCTCCGTTGTCTCACAGCCACAGGCGTGCCTTCCTCGTGCGCCGTTCGCAGGATCCCGTATTTGCTTTTCTGCTGTCGTGTATGCAGTGTCATTGACTCACTACGGCCCGCATACTTCGCAACTTTACAACAATATTTCATTCGTGATTGTAGCTCCTTCCTTTGTTAACTCCGTACCCCGTACCCGTACTCTCTACCAAGCATCATCGCACAATGATTCACACCGAATTCATTATGAAGCATTATCTGATAATAATTATTTTAAGTACTACTTTATTGTAAGTCCTCGTAACATGTTTACATAATTTTATCAATTCTAGTGATTCTATGTTTGCCTGCCCAAATTGCCCAGCGCGCAGCGCTAACATTTCCGTGATGCATCGCATTAATGAGCGTGTTTCTTTAACGTTACGTTTTGTTTTCATGCTATCGGAGGCTTACTCAGGTGTGTGTTGCTCCAGGAAATGTGAATTCTGCGAAATACCTATTAGAGTGGATAGGGCCTTGCCGCTCATTGTAATTCGCAGAAAACATATTAAGTGACGTCATGACATTAGCTTCTACTACTTCACTGCTTCCATAGGTATAGGTACTGTTTATCGTTAAAGTTTTACATTGGCACTACATACGTATCCTACAGATAATATAAGACTACTGTGTACATATGTAATGAGTACAGATGGTTAATATGAATTTCGGGCCCACATCAAAACTAATCTGGCGCGGCGGCATAGACTCGCTGTCTCACTAAAACATCTATGAATTCATCATCATTCTATGAATTTGTTTGCCGGATGACTTCTACTACAAGAAACCGCAAGCAAAGGAGATTTTTATACGAAGTTAGGTATCTGGGTCAGGTTTGCATTCATATTAACCTAAATTTAAGTCCCAGGAAAGTTAACTGCGTTGTCGTCTGCTTCTGTACTTTATATTGAAATTGCATTTGGAAGACCGTCGCGTCCGTCGTGTTGATACGGATTAAATTGGGTCACAAAGTTACAAGTGCGATACCGACAAGCAGTGAAAAAACCACGGTTGATGTAATGCGGTTCATGTTTTGAGGAGGTTCATTGTTTAGCTGATGTTGGCGTGGTTTCGGCAGGGCCGGATGCCGGATGATGCCTTTGTTTTCTGGGCTTGACAGTAGCTTGTCGAGTCTGCTTTGGTGCGATCGTGCGTGCGATCTCTGACGCACAATCGTTGTTATTGGTTTTGAGATACAACTGCACAATAGCTGTTTGGAGTTTTGTTCGCGGGATATTATATTATTTATATTATGACCATACAATATAATTATTTTAGTATATCAAAGTGAAAGGAAACAGATTAGTGTGACTTTGTATAGAGTTCAGAACGGTTGTTGGCAAAATACCATAATCTTGTGAATTTTGATTTAGCATCTGTTAAAGTGTATATGTACATTTAAAAGAGAAGATAATTATAATTATACATATATAACGTACAATTTCCTAAATCATAAATGGCAGTGTCTATAAATTCAATATATTAAAGTGGCTATTTCTATTGAACTATTAAAGCCGCGGTTTATAATTTTTCAGTCAGATTTATTATATTGAGAACAATGTGAACGCTACAAAAATCAAACTTCGCACACTTTATAAGGTGTTGTTTAGCTTAAATAAAAACGGTCTGCTGCTTTGATATATCCAGTATCCGATTTCGCTCGCACGTGCCGGCACATACTAATGGCACGATACTGCGGCCGGAGCAGCCGGCAGCGGCTCGTCCTGCAGGAAATACTTCCCGGAAGAATTACCGCCCGCGGCCCGCGCCTCGTCCCCAGCCCGGCTTATTTGCATCCGTATACATATGCATACGCTCTCATTGCTTGTTCTCCCTATCACCATTCACCACTGTGTGGCATCGTGACGCGACTCCCGGAATTCGTTACTGTTTATTAAAAACACCTCTGATACACAACTTGTCTGCGATGTTTGGGGCGGTCCTTGGGGGTTCTACATCCGTGATTAGCGTGATCTTTGATACTGTGTCTTTTCTTTGACAAAGCCACAGCCAGACTTAGTAAGGAATAGAAAAGATTTCTTACTTTCAAAATCACTTTACTGCACAGTGAAATAGGTACCAATACTCAATACTCAATACTCAATAATTTATTGCAACCATTATTATACATTACATACAGGTGTTAATAGCGTGTTTAAAGGTAACATAATGACCCTGCTTGGGTATAGCAATAACGTGCGGAGCGAATCGACTTAGTCTACAGTGAATCGTTCCGAAAGGAATTCGTCTAATGTATAGTAGCATTTATCCAATAGCACAGTTTTTAAAGCTACGGCGAATTTTTTCTCCTCTTCAATTTTTTTTAAATATACCGGTAATTTGTTATATATTCTTGTGGCCATTGTATGCGTGCCGGAACTATGCATAGCTAATTTTGACTGGGGTGTTATTAGGTCATATTTATAATTTAATCTAAGTTCATAGCCTCGATTGCAATCCGCCAGTTTTTTGAAAAATTGAGGGTATTTCTTGACGAGTTTACAGATTTCTAGGATGTACAAAGACACTGTTGTTAGAATTTTGAATTTGATGAAGTAAGGTCTATGAAAATGTTGTGTGCTGATGTCTGGTTTAATATTTGCGAGAATACGGATACATTTTTTTTGGGCTACAAAGAGATCTTTAGCATCTGTACTATTTCCCCAGAGTATTATGCCGTAGTTTAGCCACGAGTGTGCATAAGCATAATACGCTGATAAAGCTGTATTAAGGTCAGTTGCGCGTCGTAATTCCCTAAGCGCGTATGTGAAACTTGACAATTTAGCTTTTATTTTTTTAATGTGGGTTTTCCAATTAATATGCGTATCAATGTCTATGCCTAATAGTGTAGCTGCGTCAACACATTGCAATTTATTGTTATTATATATAAAATTAATGTCAAGGGGAGTTTTTTGATGGGGTCTAAATTGCATTATTGTGGTCTTCGATAAATTCAAGTCAAGATTGTGGTCAGTCATCCAATTAGTTATATTATTGAAAATGTCAGTCAGATACCTACGAACGGATTAGAATAAACGAGCTGGAAAGTAATTTGGTAAACGTCGGTAATACCATAATTTCCAGGATTAAGTTAGGTAACACATCGCACGCCCGCCTCGGCTGGCCCTTCCACAATACGATTAAATACTTACCTGCCTGTTAATCGCGCTTTCTTTAAACCATAGCTTAGGATTTAGTCCGTTCCACAGCTGTGCTCCTCGTGGGTCGATTTAACTACTATGATGAAAGTGTGACGGACTTGTGAAATCAGCTGCTAAGTTGCTATTTACTGATAAAGTAAGCCGTGCGTA
Organism: Ennomos quercinarius; assembly: GCA_910589525.2. Lineage (NCBI taxonomy): Eukaryota > Metazoa > Arthropoda > Insecta > Lepidoptera > Geometridae > Ennomos > Ennomos quercinarius. The sequence goes on along the minus strand of OU342504.1, from coordinate 11,453,482 downwards.
TTAAAGTGACCGTAAACTTCTTGTCAACCATGAATCGGGAGTTCGCTTTGAAGGCGGAGTTGGCGTTTTTCCGACAGCTGCTGAAGTTTCTTCGGGTAAACCACTCATATGAGTTTGTGCATGAGTTATTACTGAGTCATATTTATTTGCTTTCACCCTGCTTTCTGGTTCCTCTCGTGAATTACGTGATATCTAAATATACTGCAGGTATTAACTGCGTATGATATGTAATGATGTGTGAAAACAATTTTTACCAGCTGTGCAAAGAAAAGCGAAACCGGGTCGATAGACCGCCGCACTCGCCTCGACGCCGACGCATCTTGTGTTGTGAAAATTAGAATACGCGTCGTCGATAGATTCGCGCAAGAAGCCAGCTTCTGAGAACGAAGCGAGTTTTATTCCCAGGGCGATTAGACTGTCATTAGGCCCAATTTGGAAGCCTTTAGTTGACAGTCTTTAACTTACTAAATATATCCGTCTCTTACGTTTCCGTGTATTTGACAAGAACATCAACAGTTTTAGGAGGTTTAGATCTGTCACCTAACGCCTTTGAAATTGGCCCCATGTCACTAGAGATAGAGACCCTATGATGAACATAAGTTCAAATAACTAATGCTATATCTCAAGACACTTGTTGTTTTGAAGAAATAGACTATACCACTCTATTCAAAATGTGTCTAGCCTTTGTATTTCTATCATATTGTTTATTTTCATCACTGGCTTAGGCTATGATTACTACTATTTTTTTATTGCATAAATTAATAATATTCCTCAAAAAATAAACAGTCGTGATAACATAAATTAAATATCTCAAAACATTACAAAGTTACAAGCATTAAAATACAGGAATAGAAAGAGACAGCTCAAACTTGCAGAAACGTCAGTTCTAGGTCCTTCTCCACACGATCTCTGTTTTGCTAGAAAGGGACAGGCTATGTATGTAGGATTTATTTACTGATTTTACTTATGTTTTCAATTATTGTATTCATTTTTAATATCAGGCACCTAGCCTAAGGACCCTCTCTGATATAGTAGTACATATCAGACTAAGAAAACCTTGTAATCAATGACGGTCTGAACTAGACAGAACGGTCTCATGGCTAGAAATACAAACTAGTCGGCATTGAGCTTTATCCCACATAATGTAGCCTTCTTCTTCTCGTGTAGGCAAGGTCAGCCATGAACGTTTTTGATCGGTATTCTCCTCTTTCCAGGCCACAAAGTTGTTTCTAGTGAAGTTGAGTGTGGAGGGCGCGGCGTGCGTGTCCCGCGCTACCGCCCTCAAGTTTTTGCTCGCGCGCAAGTTTGACGAGAAGCGCGCGCACGCGCTGTGGAGGCAACATGAGGCCACGCGCCGCCGTGAGGGACTCACCACCTTCAAACCCTTCGAGGATCCACTGAAGACTGAATTGGAGACTGGAAAGTTTACTATATTGGTGGGTACACTGACATTTATTGTCGTAGCAGCAGTAGGTTGTGTGGGGATGGTCACGTGAAGTCGCAAGGACTCGTGAAACTAAAGCTGTTTGAGGACTTGCTCATGTAAGATGGAATTACCGACCTTTAGAATTAGGTGTTTTAAACGCCTTTTAATAATGCTGTACATATTTAGGTGTAAAAGGCTGGTACAATTCGTAGGTCAGCTACTACCATACCAATAATTCAAGAGATTTATTCTTAGATGTTCAGCTCTAATTTGAATATGCAGCTCTAACTGATATATGGATGTCTATGCCTAATATTGAAAGTAAATAATGAGTTCTGCGTCTATTTACTAGTATGCAATACTGCAGTGGTTTGAATGATGAAATCCAAATATTGCTTCGTATAACACAAAAAAGGGTACGTCAATCAGTTGAACGCGTTAATTATAGATAGAACTAGTGTACTGTACGTAACAGAGCGAAAAAACTGAAAACATGATTGTGCAAACGCTGATAAAATGTGGCAAACTCATTTCAATCGCAGGTAGTATGTGAAGTGTGCTACTAATTTTTTTTATAACTGATTGGGCCGTATTTGACAGCAATCTCACCTGATGCAAAGTGACAATGCAGCCTACGATGGTACATACTTGCCTAGAAGATACCTATTCACTCACGACTTATTATCAAATTTAAGTGGATTTGTACCATATTGTTCAGGGTTTTCAATGTTACCTCTAAATATATGTTCTCATAAGGTAATGAAAGAAATATACATTCATATAAAATGATTCAAATACAGCCTTGTCCTATTGACTTTTTAAGTTACCTATGTCCGCGGAGTAATTACGTAAAATTTGCAACAGCAATGCAACAGCAGTAGCAAAGCAACAGCAGTAGCGAAGCAGACATGCTCGACACCACTAATGATGTATTACAGCAATCATCGCGCAATTTACGCCTGTTGCAAACCTGTTGCGAGTTAGGTAATACGCCCGCCGGTATTTTCACTCCCATCTCGCTCTTACAACGGTGAAGGAAAGTATCGTGAGGTATAATGGTGGATGATGGCTTGCACTCTCCCCTGTGACAGAAGGTCAGATCAATATACTAGCCCCTACTAGCTTTTATCCGGGTAAAGATTTCCCGTGGAAAAATAGCAGGTGAAACCGCTGGGTGCCTCTAGTTCTCGATATCGTTAGGCAACACACCACTGCAGATGCAGATGTCTCGAAGTGACACGATTTTTCATCAGATGGAGTCGCTTGCATGTTTGTGATTCGTACCACAGAATACATAATAGTATGTTCGTACATATCTAGTTATCTGTGACTATTCACAGATTACTAAATATGTTACGACGTAGTAGTTGGTGTTGTAGTTTAGAGTAAAAGTTAGTGAAGACACTGGATAATGAATTTTTAATTGTTGTGTTATGTTGCAGACAACACGAGATGCTTCGGGCGCCGCGATTGCGGTGTTCACAGCGAACAAACATTTTCCGATGGACACCACGCACCAAACTACATTGCAGGTACATTAGCATTACACACGTTATAAATATGAAACCAGCATGTGCATCACAATAACAAAAGGAACGGTTTGCCATAGAAAGTAAAAAGGCAGATGGTGCAAGTTTATAGTGAATCGTGGTTACCGATTAACATCCCCTTACAAAATTGTGCCGCATTTGGCGGAAACAGCAGCCATTTAAAAAAAAACATCCCCTTAGCATCTCAACATTTCTTTTCTAGAACTGGCATGATTATATCAGTGTGTACTTCAGAACCATAAAATAAAGCCAAAAAAAGTCCTTCACCCGCGTGTTTATGGAGGAGCGAGCTGTCTAGTCTATTAGACTACGGTCCCGGATTTTCAATCGTAGAAAAATTGAAAAGGTTCATAATAAACGGGTACATTTTTTAGTTGTGTGTTAGGAGTCTATGATTTATATTGTTCATTTAGTCCGGGGATCTCGTTCTTGGGAACGAGTCGTTCCGAAGAACTGCTTAGTTGTGGTGAACGAAAGGAACTTGTTCACCTCTACGGACTGTTTTCGTTCAGTCGTTTCCAGTTCCCAGTTCTAACTCGGGGAACTCTATAGTCAAGCGAGCGGCGAGACTGGGAGTTCCGTCCGTCTGCAACGTAACTTCCAATCTCAGGAGCGATGTCGTTCACAGTTCGTATAGAGAACTTTGAACAGGAACTTTGCAAATCGTTCCACAGTTCGCAGTTCAATGAGGTCAGTAAATCCGAACGAGATTGCAGAGACTCGCAGTCTTAGAACTCCTTGCTACAAAATCGTTCCGCAGTTCGCAGTTCAATTAATTCAGTAAATCCGAACGAGATCGCAGAGACTCACACATCATTTCGATCGTTCGGATTCAGTTACTGAACGAGTTAGAAGAATGAGTTCCTTTTACTGAACGAGATTTGATGAACGAGTTCACAAAGGTGAACGATTCTGCCCAAGCCTAGAGTGCCGTATTGTTTCCAAAAAGGTGCGGAATAGCTTTATTCCGACGTTGATGTGACGTTCATTCCAGATCAAAATAGGCGCTGAGATATTTTCCTACATATATACATATAGATTAGTTTTTATTAATTGGTTTCTCCATCATCGTTCACCTAAATTTATATGTTCGTTGCTCACTGCACAATTAAATGACAAGCCATTATGTAAATAGTCGTTAGTACAATAATGACTGTATAAAATCTGTCATGTTACATCTAGGATGAGTGTATCTTGTGACACGAATAATTTGCTACACGCATCTCTCAACCCACATAAATTTTCTCAGTGCCGTATCGGATTAGTATAATAAAATTGCATATTTTCAATGACAACTTTCCTTTGAAATAAGAATTTTAGCTAATGAAGTCACAGTTAATTCACAGGGAACTGAGCAATGCAACGTATGCGGTGACAACTCAAAGAACATTTATAAGCATGTAAAACAAACCAAAATTAAAACCACAAGTTTTAGCAGAGTCAATTTTCATGACAACTTCTCGGAAATATATTTTCTTGTATGTTATTATTTCGTATGACTCTTATTGGCTAGATTCACTAGCTTACACGTAATTTTTAGCACACCTTGATCTTTGGTCATCATCAACAGCCTGAAGACGTCCACCTTGAGCGGCTTCTCGCCACCTGCATCCATCGGCTCCCCGCTTCTAAAAGAAAACAAATTGTAAACTTACCACTGCCTTGAACGATGTCAGCTACGGCTAACTATACAACATGAAGGGTTTGCTAAAACCTACGACACAGGTTAAGCACGACATAAGATTGTGCGATAATACAAGCTATAACTATGTCTCAGTAACTTGTGTAACATGTAATTATTGTATTTTTGTGAAATAAATTATGTTTATGGTTTTCACCAGTTCGTCGGTCCACCGAGTATTTGGTATTGACCTCAAAACATGATAGGGATCGGGACCTTTACGTTAAATTCTTGAATGATCTACGGGCTAAGAAGCATTTCTAACTCGTTGATTTTGTCGGTTGACTTGGCGTAAGGTATGGGGTCAAATGACAGTATTTACAGTTTACCCCGAAACTTTCGAGCGAACTGCGTCTCGGGTCGGGAGGTAAATTAGCAAATTAATTCGGGTAAGGTTATGGTTAAATTACTTCGTGCGTTTCGGATTATTTTCGAGTAATCGAGGCGTATTTCTCGTAGGAAATTTGAATTTCCATAAAAATTGTTCCGCACGATCAGTAGAATCTACTGCTTACGAATTCTACTAGAACCTACGCTTCTCCATTCAGTTGTGGAAACATTCGATACAGACAGGCGTGTTTTTAAATTCTGGGTATTCCAAACAGAAACATATATTACGTTTATTTCCTTCATCATTATCTATAGAATCAACACTTTTGCTCATTGTTCAGAGAGAAAAATGACAATAAATACAACGTTATGTTGCTTTTGTTTCTCTGTATTAGAGATTGGAATAAACTATTCAATAGACTGGGTTATTTCAAGACAGTATGCGATACAAAACAACCAAGAACACATTATTATAAAAAGTGATTTTTTTATTGACCAACTTTCAAAACAGTTATAAATACAGTTAGTCTGAAAACGTCGCGTTGTTTGAGTTGGGTTGACAACACCTCTCCTAGACATGGAATTCCAATCTCCTAATATATATTGACATTAATATTCATGTCAGAGTCTGTTCCGATGCCGTGATTACGGTCAGCAATCAAAATTGTTGGGATGATCCAGATTGCCAATTGACCTGTAATACAAAATATCGAAAGTGTGTAAACTGGAATGTGCGCTGTAACTAACGCATATTTCGTCCGTACAAATGCTGCTATGCCAATGCTTGCTAGCTTTTAATACTCGTCTTCCGTGAGAGACCGGGACAAACTACGATAGCTATATATAATTCTAAGGTAGCGCGTAAGTGTGTCTTACTCTAACAGGGAAGACAAGTTTTCTCGCAGTGCTCTGAATGACTTAAGTTTACGTCGACCAAAATCTTTTACTGTGCAAAAAAAAAATGCCATCACGGCCGACTATTTCAATCATGCTCTATTTTATCAATTTCAATATAATCCCTTCTCTTTTATTATTTCGCGTGACATTAAAAAAATGATTCCGTCGAAAGCGAGTAAATATTGTTTTCCCACTTCCACCATTATGTCTACGTGCTGTAAGAGTGAGACAGATATAGAAAAATATTTTTAAGTAGATATTTTTTTATTGAAAGCGTTATACCATTACCACTTGACCCATGAGAGAGCTGTGCTATTGTTTGATATCGATACAATACTTTAGCTGTTCGATGTATAGGGCGTTCGGAGGTGTTTCAACCGGAAATCGCGAAGAAGAGCTCCCCAAGCGATCTCAAAATCGCCTCCATGTATGTTTCGTATTTCCTGTTTTTTTTATGTAAATGAATGACGTGACGAGGCAGTCTTTCGGCTGATGTTAAGCTTTATGGCTGCTCATAACAGGTGGCAGTATCACTTGGAACTCTAAATTAATATACTTTTGCGTGACACTGCATTCCGCACGTCATCCTGAGACTTCACACAGTATAGTAATGAGATTACTAGACTGTCTGAATAAAGTATCATTTGCCCAGTAATTTCACTAGCTACAATGCTCTTCGAACCGGAACACAGTAGTGCTTGCACACTACTGCTTGGCGGCAGAATAACTGGCAAAGCAGTGGTACCTACAAGCAGTGGTGGTGGTTTTGTCTAGACAAAACTTTGCAGAAAAGTTCTACCACCTAGTAAAATTAAACCTACAAGCGTTTTCCTACGCGATTAAAAACTGGGGGAGCTCCTATCTACGTGTGGACTTCAGCTTGGTGTAAGTTCTTGGGATACCCTATATACTTAAAGTTTTGTAAAGTATGTTTCCATTGTCCGCAGGGAGTGGTGTACCAACTGGACGTGGCGCTACAGTCAGTGGACACGCAGCGCGCAGGTCTGGTGTTCATATACGATATGACGGACTCCAAGTATACGAATTTCGACTATCAGCTGTCGAAGAAAATACTGAACATGCTCAAGGTAAGTCTTGTCTTTGATTTTCGCTGGCAGATTTTCGGACAGTTTCTGATAAATCGATACGAGTTTAATTTCGTATACATATTGCTGTAATAATCTATTATTGCAGTGAAAATAATGTGAAATAGATAAGTTTTAATTCAAGTGAATAGTGGTGTTATTTCTGTACAACACAGTATTTGCTAAAGCTAAACGAAATTAATATATCTTCCGGCTTCACATCACCTGTATCAGAAGAATAATGTGAATACATTAACAAGTTTCATTTTGGCGCTCAGTACCGCGCGCGCGGTACCGAGCTCGCAGCGTCCGTCGGTTTGACCAAATATATGTATTTTATTGATATATAAATAAGACCATTAATTTAAAATTATGTAATAATTTGTAGTAGTTAAGAACAATTATGAACTTTATTTTGGTAGGTACCTAGCATATTTTGTCGATGTAATAGATAATAAATAATAAACTTTAATTTAGAGTTCCGAGTGACACTGCATTCTGTTATGGGCGGCCGTGTCGCTTTACACCAGGCGAACGACAAGCTCGTCACGTCATTCGCTTATATAAAAAAAAAAACAAAAGTCTGCTCTGATATTATGGAAGTACGGGATGTATTTAGTATAATTTAGTTTGGAGACTACGTTACACAGAATTGGCAAATAAGAGCTCTCAAATCGGGTCTTTGTGTGTTTTTGCCAAAACGAACACCAGGAGAATGATGATTACTAAATAAATAGGTAAATTACTTAAAATCCGTTCTGTCATTATAGAAGAAGATGAAATGAAGGATATTTTTCATATAATGGCTAAGTATAGACATTAAAGCTATGCATCAAATATTGACGACGAAAACCTTGCAACTGCGCATAATTTTGTAACAGCCCCCTTAAAGGATATATCTGCAAAGAGCAGACATTTATGCTGTCTCTCTCCCACTGCACTTCTACATAACGGTGTAAGTGGCAAAAAATACATTTTTGCTTTTGTCAGAATAGTTTCTTTAATGAAACGCGTTTTATGTTATAGGTAAACATTCCGTAGCGTAGGAGTTGTTTAGTGTTTTGTTTCTCTCTATTGAGTTTCAAATGAGCAAAGGCTAAAAAAGAGAAGACACAATAGCTTAGCCGCTGTTATGCACTGTTTATTAGTAAGGGAGCTTAAGTTTAGTTTTAAAGAATGCGAGACGGCATTACCTAGGTATTTTTTACATTATTACTAACATGTATAGGTACTCATAGGTTAGACTCAACATTTGTAACTGTCTCATGACCAGCAGTGACGGTCAAACAGCGTGTAAAAGAACCCTCTTATTAACCTAATTAAAGTACATTAATATATTAATAATAAAAACATCGGATATTCTAAATTAATCTTATGTTAAAAAAGTTATCGAAATTTTGTTGACTATTTTAGACTACCTATTTTAATGTTTATGGCCTTGTGAATCGTCACCTACAAATGATAGAACCGTACGTTGTGATAGTGTAGTAATCCAAATCCTTTTAAAGTAATGAGACAATACCTATCTAACATCTAACCTATTCAATAATATTAAATAAATTTAAAATATTCATCGTCCTACAAATAATTGCAATTTAATCCCCTGATGAACACTATTCCTATACTCTGAGTATCCGAACTGAAATTTCCACATAAAATCATATTATGCATCAATCAATATATTTCCTACTATATTTTCGAAAGGTTTCAATTGTAGGAATGAATAATCTTTTCCTGCAAAAAATTGAACATTATAGTTCCTAGTCATAAACAAAACTGGAAGGTAAATTAAAGCTTCATGACGAACGTATGTTGAAATTAACAAGACAAGAAAGTGAAACATAGGTAAAACGTAAGTAAGTATATTGCTAACTGAGTTTGAGTTTGTTATATAGCAAAGTCATAGTAAACTCTATTTGTTTATCATAACTCTGGCATAGGAGCCCCGCCACCGCTCCAATGCTGTGGGTCTCGACTACCTGGCTGGTTAACCCTCCACTATTTAGTGCTTGAAATTTCCCACACGGAGGTACCGTGTGTGAAATTCCCCCACACTAAGAGAAATTTGATTTTACTAAATTTTGTTCTATTTATCCCAAGTCAGTACGTCAGGTACCCCATCTACCTATTCTTATCTACTTATCTAGTTTGGACTCCAAAAGGTGCAAGGGACAAGAGGACATTATTTTTTTCCAAATCCTAACAAAATAGACATCACCTTAGTTAATTGTGAGTCTATCTAATACGTACTACATTCGGTATAAGACAGACTCTAAAAATAGCTCAACTTTCAAATCTCCTAGTTTTCGTCTAAAGATTATCAATATTATCGTAGATTCTATATCAACAGCATGCAGTGGACTAAACAGTAGTATTAATTTTAACTGTAAATATTTATTTGAATTCAATGATCTGTTAGTGATATTCAGGTTGTCTCTATTTTCCAGAACTTGTATTGAAAAGTAATCTAAAACCCGTTTATATAACTTAGGCATTATATTTCACCATTATGAAATACGATAAGGACATGTTTCCTTCAAATAATATTATAGATTATTGATGCTATTTCCTAACAACAAGATATTCTCATTCGAATCTTTAAATTAGCTACCCCTATCCGTTTGGTAAGGAGATCACTAACAGGTACTGCTGTGCTTGACCCAAGACACGAAGGACAATTTCTTATCACTAGTACTTTAAATGTTTTTTATAGAATAAATAGTAAAATTCTTATTGAAAATTCAATCAAACAAACCCAACTCTGAATTCCACTAAATTGATCTATAAACAAACACGAATAACCCTAAACTATGAATAAATTCCCGGTAGTTATTTAACTATCGCACAAGCAAAGCATTATGTATTTCCATACTAGAGTGAAACTCAATTACGATTTTATTTAAGTTACTCGCGAATGATTTCAAACAGAGAGTAAATTCCCAATAGTTATCTAAGTAAAAGGAATAATTCCCAGTCGTTACTAATTCCCGGTAGTTTCCTAACTATCGTTCAAACATTACCTATTTTGCAACTAGAAAACAAAACGTTCGTTTCCTTGCAAAAATATGATCCTTCCAACTCTCCTAAGTAAAATTCCGCCTAGAATCCGCTAAGAAAATACCTATCTAATTATGCTGAATTTGTACATCAGAATTAGGCACAGAATAATATTTTCTCAGTAGTGTCATAACTTGTTCATGTGAACTTTGTATCAGCGTTTACTATCACCGTGTAGGAATAGATCCTTTCCCATATCTTCCGTAGAGCATCGCAAACCCAGCTAAAGAAATACCTTCCTATACCACAGAATAGATATATAGTACAACGCATTTTTACCACAAAATAGGTTTATAGAATTACGTATTCATACTAATATGATCCGCAACATTAACGACAATAATTTTCCAGTTGAGACTAGGTCATGAAAACTAATGTGATGAATCGTATTCAAATACATTCCCCTTTCTATCTCTACTGTAGTTTCACAAAGTTTGTGCCAGCTATAGAAAATACCTACTTATACCTTTGCAGCGTTGCTCTCTGTACATTAAATCCTTCCGTGATCACCCAGCTTTCCGTCAAAAGCAAGGTCCACGACAACTAGCTCTACAATAAACACCCACAGCTTCAACCTTCGAGAAAACTTGGATTATAATTTTATAACTTTGATAATTTACGTATTGTATTTGCACTTTTATTTATTAGTATTTTATCATACTGAATTTATCTTTAAATGTATTTTATACTGCTTTAAATTTATTTATTTATTTATTGAATTTTATCTATTTCCCTAACACTATTATTTTTCCGCAAACTTCAATATTTTATCCCCTCCTACGTGTGTATTCCTCGACTTATAGCTTTTCCCTATACATTAGTGTGTACCCCCAAACACTAGAGATTGCTACAAATCTCTCATTTACTTTTAAACGTGCATGTCTGTTCTCGGTGTGTGCAATGAGAACATACCTGATCTAACCCTATGAGAGAACGAGCTGTGACAAAAGCTCTCCAAAGCTAAAACCTATTGCCACCTAATTTTTATCTTGCATGCGGGACCGCAGTCCATGGGCAGCATACAAGACAAAACCCTATCACTTGGGACAGTTCAGCTTAATTTGCATTTAGGATCCGGGTATCGTATACACGAAGACGGGACAGTTAATCTTTTCAGCCCTCCTTTCAGCCAGAATGCAAACCAAACCAAAAAGGTGGATCCAGATCCTATAACGGAGGCAAAATCTGGTGCAGGTCTCCACATAACACGCGAACTGCATGCCCTAAGCAAAATAAGGGAAGACAAGCTTCGTTGCTCTGTTTCAACTTATCTCTTACTGAGTTCCTGGACCCGAGGCATACTTCCCCCCAGATCCAGAATTAATTGAGAGGGCGAATTTATCTAAGAAGTTAACCGAAAATTTTATGTGCATTTTTATTACCAGGTTTCGACTTGCGAACCCCGTGAATGATTTCATAACTGATCGCGTTTGACAGCTTGACAGATCTCAAAATCCTATTATATATCAAAAACACTTTAAAGGTAGAAAGGTAAAAAAGTAAAACTAAATATAAAGAAGGTTTGATTTCTTTTACTGTTACCTTATTTTACCACAGGTAACCACTTTTACACCTATCTATACATTTTCTCTATCAGTTAATGCGATGCCAACGACTATTTCCTTTATTTTTGGACTATTCTTTGTGCGTAAAATGCTTTGATCAAATTATTTCAGTATTTTTATACTTTAGGTAAAATTTATAATATTTGTGACGTCACGAGACAGCCTGTATCGTTACAATCGCCCCTAAAATATTTGCGCAGGCGTTTTAAATTTAAAGCCGAAGTAAAATTTTATTCTTTAAAATACATTCACAAATATTAGCAAATCTATAATAAAAATAATTTAAATAATAATTATAACTCTACCACCTTACTTAAGCAATTATAATTTGTTAACGTTTGGCTCCAAACTTAAAATGTGTTTATAGTTCTGTAGTGTTCCTAACCGTTAAATTTAATTTAAGAGAGCACCTAAAAATAATCAACCCGATAGCAAATAATTTGCGAAACAAAAATACACTTGTATTTTCAATTGTTTAATATGCAGTATACTGCGTATTAATTTGTTATTCGTTTGAAAAATATTAAATATTACTAATATTAAGTAATATATTTTCAAAAGTTTAATGTTGTCAATGATAATATTTTTATTTTTAATATACTATTGAATCCATCCTTGAAAACAAACCGTAATTACTTTTCTATTTTAAGCGCCCTCTTAAGCCGTAACAACAGTGAATTACTTTATGAGTCAATATCCAAAATTTCATCGCATCATTCATACCCAAAAATCACTTATCCCAAGGCTAACCTAGCCACCAAAAGAAACCAGGTTGTGAGGCTGGTCAGTCCTAATAACTTTAAGTAGAAGGTACCCCTAAGAACCATGTTTTCGTTCCGAGCTGCCCCCCACAAAACCCTTCGATAACCAGGTCAACTTTAATAGTTCAAAGTATAGATTTGTCTATGACTTCAGCAATATTTCGCATATATTTCCCACTCCGTAATTCGCTATTATTTCGGATGTAGAGTGTAGCAGATCGGATGTTCCTACCTTGTAGAGTACGGGGTTGTTATAACAGTTTTGTTTAAACTTAGGCTTTCTCTTTTAACCTAGCACCTAGCCTTAAATTATATCAACCCATTTGTTGAGTCGTGTAAATCCAAAGCCACCCGTCAACAAATCCCTTAAACCGTAGATCTTGCTAAGCCACTAAGATCCTCCTGCACTGTTAAACCTCTGACCATGTCCATACAATGATACTTGCTTACATAAAATCAAATCCCTTTCTTAAGCAAAAACAACAACATAACAATTCATTAATCCACATTTGACCCCTGTCAACTAACTTATTCGCTATCTTAACGGCTAGCAATTCCCAATAGATTTAAGGCTTCTTTGAAGTTATTGCTTAATACGTATCATGATATTTAAATAAAATCTATAATTTTATTTCAATTTCATTTCTACAACAAATATAATTATATGAAATGATAGATTTCGTTTAAAATTTGATTTAATGTCAAGGCTGAAATCATCTATTCAGCATAAGTAAGTTATAACAACAATAATTAATAAATATTAATTTTTCGCGATCTGAACTAACCTTTACTACAAAATAACTTCTTTTGTTACATTTCCAGTATAATGTCGTTATTAAAGTTTGAATTTTAAAACGCAATATTTTATTTGAAAATTTAATCAATAAGTATAATATTCACTCTCAAAACCCCGAACTTGAGCTCGAATTACGCGCAAAACTACCAAACAAGCTAACCGAAATGTTTTAAATACCTGTATTTTGAAATTTTAATAATTTATTTTAAATATTTTTATGTTGTTTAGTTTATTGTGTATCGTACAATAAACATTGATTCGGGACCTAATCTATCCACAGTACCAACTACCACTAATAAAATTATTAAATATTTTGAACTGTAAAACGCCCCTTATAGTTTTATAATATTAGCCAACTTCGAACTTTTCCTATTTCCAAACACAAAAAAGAAATGTAAATTATTTATTCTAATATTTCCGAATTATTTATGAAAATTGACTCTGTCGTTTTTCCTACATTGGACGACGATAAATTTCCCGCGTACTTCCTAAATGAAAGCTCAACTTTATTATGTGCATCAATAAATTATAAAATTAATCAAACAGATGTACCTATCCCATTAATAAACTAGGTACTAATCCTTTCCAACCCAATACAACAATTTTCCATGCTCGTAATGAAACATTCCAATGTGAATTTATTTAAATTCTGTTAAATTTCATATTTCATTTCATATTCATCCTATTCATCATTTAATTAATCCATCGTCTACAATAATCTAACGATGATATCCTGAACATAATAGCCCCGAGAAATTGTAAATAACTAATAAAGTAACGATTAAAACTCTCAAAAAATTGAGTCCTTCTTTTAGCTATGAGATAACTTGTAACTAATTTCCATTTTATTTATTGAAATCTAAAACCGCCCCTACATATTGTCTCAAAACCTTTCCTTTTCCACGGACAGCAAATTGTGCGATAGTAAATAAATACCATCGCTACTTAAAATAATATCAATCCAAAACAATCAACATCCTCATTCTAATCCAAAAACTATCACCAATGTAAATATCTAAAATAAATCATCCTGATAACGAAAGTAACGCACGAAAATCCTAGTCAAGTAAAATTCTGGTCATTTGAGATACTGGTCATTTGAGATCCTAGTCAATTGAGATCCTGGTCATTTGAGATCCTAGTCAAATGTCAATCCTGGTCAATTAAAATTCTGGGCAATTAAGATACTGGTCAATTGAGACCCTGGTCATTTGAGATCCTGGTCAAATGTCAATCCTGGTCACGTAAAATTCTGGTCATTTGAGATCCTGGTCAATTGAGATCCTGGTCACGTAAAATTCTGGTCATTTGAGATCCTGGTCAATTGAGATCCTGGTCACGGCACCAAATTGTAATAACCCCTAGCCTAATTAATAAATACATTACATTAATAATAATTCACCGCATATTCTTAACTAATCATACGTTAAAAAGTTATCAAAGTCTATTGAACATTTTAGACTACCTATTTTAATGTTTATGGCCTTGTGAATCGTCACCTACAAATGATAGAACCGTACGTTGTGATAGTGTAGTAATCCAAATCCTTTTAAAGTAATGAGACAATACCTATCTAACATCTAACCTATTCAATAATATTAAATAAATTTAAAATATTCATCGTCCTACAAATAATTGCAATTTAATCCCCTGATGAACACTATTCCTATACTCTGAGTATCCGAACTGAAATTTCCACATAAAATCATATTATGCATCAATCAATATATTTCCTACTATATTTTCGAAAGGTTTCAATTGTAGGAATGAATAATCTTTTCCTGCAAAAAATTGAACATTATAGTTCCTAGTCATAAACAAAACTGGAAGGTAAATTAAAGCTTCATGACGAACGTATGTTGAAATTAACAAGACAAGAAAGTGAAACATAGGTAAAACGTAAGTAAGTATATTGCTAACTGAGTTTGAGTTTGTTATATAGCAAAGTCATAGTAAACTCTATTTGTTTATCATAACTCTGGCATAGGAGCCCCGCCACCGCTCCAATGCTGTGGGTCTCGACTACCTGGCTGGTTAACCCTCCACTATTTAGTGCTTGAAATTTCCCACACGGAGGTACCGTGTGTGAAATTCCCCCACACTAAGAGAAATTTGATTTTACTAAATTTTGTTCTATTTATCCCAAGTCAGTACGTCAGGTACCCCATCTACCTATTCTTATCTACTTATCTAGTTTGGACTCCAAAAGGTGCAAGGGACAAGAGGACATTATTTTTTTCCAAATCCTAACAAAATAGACATCACCTTAGTTAATTGTGAGTCTATCTAATACGTACTACATTCGGTATAAGACAGACTCTAAAAATAGCTCAACTTTCAAATCTCCTAGTTTTCGTCTAAAGATTATCAATATTATCGTAGATTCTATATCAACAGCATGCAGTGGACTAAACAGTAGTATTAATTTTAACTGTAAATATTTATTTGAATTCAATGATCTGTTAGTGATATTCAGGTTGTCTCTATTTTCCAGAACTTGTATTGAAAAGTAATCTAAAACCCGTTTATATAACTTAGGCATTATATTTCACCATTATGAAATACGATAAGGACATGTTTCCTTCAAATAATATTATAGATTATTGATGCTATTTCCTAACAACAAGATATTCTCATTCGAATCTTTAAATTAGCTACCCCTATCCGTTTGGTAAGGAGATCACTAACAGGTACTGCTGTGCTTGACCCAAGACACGAAGGACAATTTCTTATCACTAGTACTTTAAATGTTTTTTATAGAATAAATAGTAAAATTCTTATTGAAAATTCAATCAAACAAACCCAACTCTGAATTCCACTAAATTGATCTATAAACAAACACGAATAACCCTAAACTATGAATAAATTCCCGGTAGTTATTTAACTATCGCACAAGCAAAGCATTATGTATTTCCATACTAGAGTGAAACTCAATTACGATTTTATTTAAGTTACTCGCGAATGATTTCAAACAGAGAGTAAATTCCCAATAGTTATCTAAGTAAAAGGAATAATTCCCAGTCGTTACTAATTCCCGGTAGTTTCCTAACTATCGTTCAAACATTACCTATTTTGCAACTAGAAAACAAAACGTTCGTTTCCTTGCAAAAATATGATCCTTCCAACTCTCCTAAGTAAAATTCCGCCTAGAATCCGCTAAGAAAATACCTATCTAATTATGCTGAATTTGTACATCAGAATTAGGCACAGAATAATATTTTCTCAGTAGTGTCATAACTTGTTCATGTGAACTTTGTATCAGCGTTTACTATCACCGTGTAGGAATAGATCCTTTCCCATATCTTCCGTAGAGCATCGCAAACCCAGCTAAAGAAATACCTTCCTATACCACAGAATAGATATATAGTACAACGCATTTTTACCACAAAATAGGTTTATAGAATTACGTATTCATACTAATATGATCCGCAACATTAACGACAATAATTTTCCAGTTGAGACTAGGTCATGAAAACTAATGTGATGAATCGTATTCAAATACATTCCCCTTTCTATCTCTACTGTAGTTTCACAAAGTTTGTGCCAGCTATAGAAAATACCTACTTATACCTTTGCAGCGTTGCTCTCTGTACATTAAATCCTTCCGTGATCACCCAGCTTTCCGTCAAAAGCAAGGTCCACGACAACTAGCTCTACAATAAACACCCACAGCTTCAACCTTCGAGAAAACTTGGATTATAATTTTATAACTTTGATAATTTACGTATTGTATTTGCACTTTTATTTATTAGTATTTTATCATACTGAATTTATCTTTAAATGTATTTTATACTGCTTTAAATTTATTTATTTATTTATTGAATTTTATCTATTTCCCTAACACTATTATTTTTCCGCAAACTTCAATATTTTATCCCCTCCTACGTGTGTATTCCTCGACTTATAGCTTTTCCCTATACATTAGTGTGTACCCCCAAACACTAGAGATTGCTACAAATCTCTCATTTACTTTTAAACGTGCATGTCTGTTCTCGGTGTGTGCAATGAGAACATACCTGATCTAACCCTATGAGAGAACGAGCTGTGACAAAAGCTCTCCAAAGCTAAAACCTATTGCCACCTAATTTTTATCTTGCATGCGGGACCGCAGTCCATGGGCAGCATACAAGACAAAACCCTATCACTTGGGACAGTTCAGCTTAATTTGCATTTAGGATCCGGGTATCGTATACACGAAGACGGGACAGTTAATCTTTTCAGCCCTCCTTTCAGCCAGAATGCAAACCAAACCAAAAAGGTGGATCCAGATCCTATAACGGAGGCAAAATCTGGTGCAGGTCTCCACATAACACGCGAACTGCATGCCCTAAGCAAAATAAGGGAAGACAAGCTTCGTTGCTCTGTTTCAACTTATCTCTTACTGAGTTCCTGGACCCGAGGCATACTTTCCCCCAGATCCAGAATTAATTGAGAGGGCGAATTTATCTAAGAAGTTAACCGAAAATTTTATGTGCATTTTTATTACCAGGTTTCGACTTGCGAACCCCGTGAATGATTTCATAACTGATCGCGTTTGACAGCTTGACAGATCTCAAAATCCTATTATATATCAAAAACACTTTAAAGGTAGAAAGGTAAAAAAGTAAAACTAAATATAAAGAAGGTTTGATTTCTTTTACTGTTACCTTATTTTACCACAGGTAACCACTTTTACACCTATCTATACATTTTCTCTATCAGTTAATGCGATGCCAACGACTATTTCCTTTATTTTTGGACTATTCTTTGTGCGTAAAATGCTTTGATCAAATTATTTCAGTATTTTTATACTTTAGGTAAAATTTATAATATTTGTGACGTCACGAGACAGCCTGTATCGTTACAATCGTGACCAAGGTATGGTTCTGACCACGACTCGTCACGGGTCCATAGGAGAGTTAAAAAGCCAATGTATCAGAATAATATTACGTTATTACATTTATTATGCTTCAACGAGTTCGTGCGTAATTGTTGAATGTTGGACCGTGGGTTGTGATTTTGACTCAGAGGCTATTTGAAAACTTTGCAGTTTCAATTCGGTTAATTAATCATATTATTATTACACAGGCGTGTTTAAGAGAAGAGTGAATAGGTACTTTTACTTATCTAGCATGCTACACCTTCGATCGCATCGTCACTTTCCATCAGGTAAGAGCGTGGTCAAATGATAGATAAGTCCGATATGTAAAAAAACCACATTCTATGAACTTTTCAACATTTTTTATTCAGTTAATCTCACAATTCCCTAACGGGCAATGTACCTTAATAAGACCTGACATACGAATATCAATTATTATATCTATAATCAGAACCCGTAATGAATAAAACAAATACACTTTGAAAATAAGGGCTTATAGAGAAACCAATCTAAAAATAACCGAGATCAGACGTAAATCCGTCGCTGTACTTGACAGGAATAGTAAATTTGTTTCGTGGCGGCGGCGTATTTATCACTTTCACGCCGATTTTGAGTCGGATTGGTTTGGATTTGCTGATTCCGGAGGTCGTAGCCGCATTGATTGCTATAGCGGGAACTAAAGCTGTAAACATTCATGCTATAATAAAGCTTCTTTATTTACCGCCTTTTCAGCTCATCCGTTTTGATGCTGATGTACAGACCGTTCACCGTAAGGTGTCCCCTGATGTACTTATATTATTTAAAAATATGCAAGTAACATCGTAAATGTAAAATAATATGTGAGCATTATCTAAACTTGAATGTACCCACCACAGATTAATATGTTTTACTTGCATATTTTAAATAATATAGGTACATCAGGGGACATGTTACGGTGAACGGTCTGTAGATCCTGAGTATTTACCATAGAGCAGGAAATCAAATTGCGCCCTTATTTATTGCCCTTGCTTTTTTTTTTTGCGCCTTTTTATTTTTTTTGCCTTTTTTTTTTTTTTGCGCGCTTTTTTTTTTTTTAATTTTTTTTTAATTTATTTATTTATGGACCTTCAACAGTACTACATGATATACAAATGTAATAAAAATTTTAGCTTACATGATTTACATGACAGGTTTTGAATTACATGTAGGCCTAATTACAGAATGGCCACATCATGCATTAAGAAGTGAGAATCCTATAGTAAACCCTACAGTAAAAATAAATACATATTTAAAAAGACAAAGATTACAAACAATAGATAAACAAAAAATAGGTACCTACACAGCAGCACAGACAACGCATTTTGCATGGACCATTGTTATAATACATTTCATCACCTAATTATTCTAAGACTTTTAGCTCTAGTACATATTACTGATCTGTGTTTTAGCTTAAAATGAATATAATATTATACACTCGCTCAAAGTAAGAAACCAACATTTTCAAGAATCATAAAATCAACAAAGAGTATGTACCTAGCGCTAGTTTACAAGACTTATAGAGGCGAAAGTAATAACAATATTCGTGCCGGGCAATAGGCGCCGAGCGCAAACACTAATGACAAGGTTGAATACACTTTACATCATGCGCAGGTATATCATAAGTGATAAAGTGACACACTTCAATTGTTGTATGAAAAGTGTCAAAAAGGCGTCTCTAAGCGAATTTTACTTTCCTGCTTTGTGATATTAGATACAGTAAGCTACAAAAGCTGCGACAATCTAATTTACCAGTATTTGCCAAGCTTAACAGTTGACAATTAACAAATAAATTAATAGCATTCATAGTGATGATCACTTGAAACTAATTTATGTCGCTCTAATCATAATGGCAGATAGAAACGTATTTCGTGGGTATATAAGAAGTAGGTACTTAAATTACGGAAAATTGAGTGCATTTTATAGTTTATTTTTAGTATTTCGAAACGCAAACACCACGAAAGAGCTCCTAATTTTCACTGACTGTTTATTGCTAGGAAATGTATTCATAATTTAATTTATGTATTCAAATTGTAAAGATTGTAAAGACAGGTATAATTCCTAATGTTGGCGCTATGATATCCTTATATACACGCGTACAAAGTTTCGTGAAAGTGATTTACTATAAATATGAAGTATGGAGGGAACCGTAAATAAATATAAGTTTCACGAAAATGATTACTAACGGTTGTTCAATATAAATATTCCGTCCTAACGGCTAGGAGCCTGCAGTTTGCGGTGACAGGTTAGATGTAGTGGCTAAAAAAATAACATTCTGATATTTATGGCCCGGCGGTGTCAACATTCAAATAATCTATAGATTAGGATTTTGTACAACAGAGTCCGCATCAGTCTTATTCTTCAAATAAACTATCTAGTACGTCTGTCAAACTCTTGTCAACTTAACACATCAAATACTGTACGCTCATTGGTGGAAGACACACGATCATCAACAAGCAACCAATGAGAGTTCAGTATTTGGTGTGTTGAGTTGACAAGAGTTTAAAAATGAAACCGGGGGGTAAGTTCCAATGCAAGATTCCAGACATGAACAATGTAACAGAATATTATTATATGTACAAAAGAAAAAAAAATAAATGCTAAAATGCTTTTATTTGTAGTCGAAATCAAATTTTTAAAATGGGCATACGTTTTTAAACATCTCACCTGATGACGAAGATGTCTAAGGTGGAGCACGTTTGCCCACTAATAAAACAGAGGAACAGGAATAGGTCTCCATTCGACATAATAATATGCAACAACACTAACAAAGGGATAAAAATTACAATAGGACTGGATTTTGGTTTAGTGACGACCTCTGGACATTTTCAAAATGTTTTCCTTTCCACACGACATGCCTCGTTTATACCACCTGATGGTTATAAAATAGCATAGAAATAATCAAAGCTCTCACATTCGGGTCATTCTCATATCACAACACCCCGCGCCGCGCCGCGCCGTGTTGCGTGCAGCAACTTATAGCGTGATTATTATCGTCATGAAACACTTGCCGCAAGCTCATTATTTATTTGACCTTAATTTTACAATTAAACGTCATATTATTTAACTCTGCTCTTACTACGTTTTGCGACAATAGAGTTATTCCCTTTTAAGTTTAGTTTCAAACGGGCCATAAATATTGAAGACATTAATTTCAAATTGGTGTAAACAATATTAAATTCTATTGATCGTGATTTGTCTCTAACTTCCTCTTTGTCCTTTCGTGTGCCTATTATTTATGTGAACCATTGACAGTCAACATTTATTTCTTAATTTATGGTTTACACAGTTGTAAATCTTTTCAATAGGGCAGAGCAATCTAAGCGAGTTTTTAAATAGTGATTGCCTTAAGTTCTTCACAAGTTGCGCGACATTCCTTGTTTCGTAACTTTGCTAATACGAGTTTGTGAATACTGTCGCTTCACTGTATCAGATAGTTTGTTTTGAAGAATATTTCTTAGTAAATAGGAATATTCGACACCGTGTAAATTTTAGACAGGAAACTGCAAAATATTGTGTATTATGTTGAGAAATCTTAATGGTCTACATTTATGGGACATTACCATGAACCCCATTAAGTAGTTTTCTTTTAGATTTAGTTCAACGTTCAAAATGTTAAACCGCTGTTGGAAATAGAATAGTGTTGTAAGTTGGCTACAATAGCTAACGCTTTTAGCGATATTTACCAAACTGAAAGTTTTCGTTGAAGGCGCTACGTTCCCGTTTTAGCAGACCTAGTGTATGTACATTGAAATTCGTAGCTACATTTTACCGTAGCGCAGTGGGCGGGCGAGAGCCGTAGCCCCTTCGTAGCCGCCCGCCCGCCCGCCACCGCCGCGCCGCCCTGCCGATTCAGTGCGAAAACCTGACGTCAGTCGAGCCCGCGGCGCCGACCCTATCGCACGTGCTGCGCGCATTTCGCACCTGATTTTAAAACGATACTTGATAATTTTTGCGTGTGTGCGCTATACTGACTAAATGCTAACCGGTGATCTCCGCTAATATTCCTTTCTGTGAACTTTGATGCAATCAGTGCGCCGCGGCGTTTAATTAGCGTTCCGCAAACAGGTGGTGATCGCGTATCGCCGCTATAATCGGTTGTTGTTGCCGCGAGTGTTGCGGCGGACGTGTCTATCGCGGAGTGTGCAGTGCATTTGATCGTGTGCTGATTCAGCCGCCAGGTTACAGCTACTTTCGATCGATAGGAACAGCTGAGCATCGAAGACGCTGCCCGCATTGCTTATCTAAGGTACACTGATAACCGCCCGGCCCGGGTGACCTATATAACAAAGCGCACGAGTTCATTATGTATGCGAGGTTCGTCTGATTATAAACATTACTACTACATAGTATGTTTTTATTAGTACGATTACGTTTGATTCAGGTTTTAATGATGTCGTTTGCAGTCGCAAAACACAACAAGCTGAACTCGTCATAACACTGTTCTAATGATATGCTAATTAAAAGCATTTCCATGACATACTTCTGCAAACGTTCGTTCAGAAACAGTAGCATAATATTGCTTTTAAAGACGTTCACTGATAATAATTAGCCTTGCAAACACGTGTTGTAATGCCAACAACAGAAGCGTTTAACGCACGAATGGAAAAGTTTTTTTTATGACAGCAACATTGAATTGTACGTTTTTGTATGCAAAGAGTCTCTCCAGTGAAGGGCAGACGACCGGAGATTGTTAATTTCTCAATCTTTCCTTGATCCAAATAGAATTCTTATTTACGTGCAGTAAGATTGCAATTTGTTTGATTCAAGTCTTATCTATAGTCACCCTTAAACCTTGACAGAACATTGTTAGTTGTGAGAACGCTGAACGTTCTGTAGACTTTTGGGCAACAGTTTGGTAATTACTGGTGATTAATACATGTGCCGCTTTGTTCCACGGTTCTGTGGAAACTGCTGAGGTGTGGCGTGACTGTCGTTTTCGCAAGTTCCTGTAATTTGCGGTGAATGTTCAACGGCCGACTCATCTTGACCGTATCGTGGGCTGTGTCCATTCATGGTCGAGCAGAGCCTTGGTCATTCATTCTCGTCCCCTTTGTCCGAAGTCCTTTATCAAGCTTTAGTTTTACTTATTGTTAAATTTGTTAAAGGTTTTTTCCTTGCTCAACGAAAATGTGATTTTGTCGAAAAGTTCTTCGTTCTATTTTAAGATAAGGCTTATTGAAATGGGCCCGTAAATAAATACAATCTTTATTGACACATTTCGTCATCGGGTATCGTTGGCTCGGGAGTCTGGCTTGCTTTTATAAGACATGTCAAGTGTTTTGAGCATTGTTCCACCGGCTTTATTGGAGGAAAAATCCTTATTCTATTTTTAAAATTATGCTCACTGATCGCTGCTGGGGTTTATATAAAAGTATATCTACTACATACACTACTTTATCCCGGAAAATAATAAGTTCCCATTGGAAAACGGGTAAGCTGCGGGTGAAGCCGCGGGCTCTGTGCCTGGTACTCTGTAAGCTTCCAGTTTGCATGATTTCCAGGTAAAGGCTCTATGTTCTAGTCTTTGCAGCCTTAACACTCTCCCGTTATGGGTTAACAATGTTATTACGCTCCAATTTAGGTCTTCCAAGAATCGTTGTTGCATACTACTTCTGTTCATTATATATATTACGATGTTGAACGCGTAGGAATGTGTTCTCATTACACAGTGTCAAAGTTAGCTCAGTTGGTATTACAAGGCTTATATTGATGTAGGTATATTGTACATTTAAATGTTGATCCCGAAAATATCTCTACTCACGGGATTGAAACATTTTAAAAACCCTATCCATATCCACCAACTCTCTCTATGTTACAGTTCACACTGCTGAGCTTAAGAAAATATTCTAGATCTGTGGCTGAGCTATGGTTGCAACAGTATATGTTACCATATACTAAATCATAACCACTAACCATACTAACCATATAATAAATAATCTTTTCACATATTTGCGCTCGACTATACGTTCTAAACCAATTATTATTGTTTAGTTCGCTGCGGCCATTACTAGGATGGGTGAACGCTTCAGAAAGTAATATTTACCCCTGAGCGCTACCGTGCTTTGCAGCCTTCGCATCAGGGCACGTTAAACCGTCGTCGGTCTTGGCTATTTTCGTGAGACAATTAGTCGCAGCAGCTTTCGGTTCTGACATCAGGGGGACCAGGGTTATAATCACTTGCCTGTACACGAGAAGGTACGAAAGAATTATTTGAACCTCTCAAAACGGGTATGTACCCGTTTTTATAATGTATTGATTTCTATGCTTCTGGGAAGTACACGGCATCGGCATGATGTAAAACGTTATTGCGTCGTATTATCGATGGTTCGTGAGGGCATCAATCGATGGGTTTATGTCACCGGCGAGTGGGCGGCAGTGCCACTAGCCTGTCGTCGGGAGCCGATCACGTCACCGCTTTCAACACTTTTGCCAGACGCTAATTGGATGATCGCGCACGACAATTTGGCAGTTCATACCTTCACTAAAGTAATAAAAACCTTTGTTCCGCGCGCCATTAGTCTCTGATTGCCTACTTATTCACGCAAATAGCAGAGTAGCAGAAACGCGGAGGCCGTAATTCGCCCTTTATGTATGGAAAATCTAAACAATATGCTGCGGATATTATGAAATATGGGGTCTTGCTACGCGGGTAATGGTCGCGGTGAAATTAATAGATGCAGCATGGAGACTAACGTCAGTTAAAGTTTCTTGTAAACTGACATCCATAGCGTATACTGAAAAGTAATCCTAATCGCAGTTTGACTCGTATGTAGAAACCAGCCACCAGTCGGTTGTGTAATCCTTATCTGTGTGAAGCATTAGCGTTCATTGCTCATTCACAAACCGACATACGTATAGGTGGGGAGCATGTTTAAACTTCATGTTTATATTTGTCTTCTCGTCTTTGTTGATTATTAATTGTACTGTTTACAGTGAATACTAAACAAACACAAAACTCGTATAAATATATCTTAACATTTAATGCTTGCGACTCTAGCGTGTCTCTAGAATAATAAGGAAAACGTCTTTCTGATAAACAGATATAAAACTGACGTTTTAAAAACAACGGCGCAGTTGATCGTTCGATAAATAGTTTTGTTGCGGAATTGTCGCGGTTTGCTTGGCTGTATATGAAACATTCGCGGATTCGCGGGGCCGAGGTGGGCGCGCCGACCAGTCTTCAAGAGCAAGGTCGCCACGTGTGAGCCTTGCCGGTGCCGCATAGCCGCATACCTATGAGGAATTATCATCGGTCTGTAGTACCGGTCTTCACAGTTAAAACAATTGTCTTTTGATTGACAAAACAGACATGGGCTTTAAGAGTTTTTTAACATCTTTGTATGGTTGTCATAAAAATTAAAATTAAGGGATTTAAATTGTAAATTCTAAAGCAACAAAATCTTCATAAGACTGTTTAAGCAGATTTGAGAATGCCTAAGTTCTTTAATTACTTCGTCGCCATTGAAAAACTTTGCATTATTAAGGCTTGAATAATCTGAACTCCGTCTGTTAGCATGCAGCAAACTAGCTCGATTTCGATGTAGCATTTATATCTATGTATATCTAAAACACTTCATTTCCAAGTACCACTTCCATTGGCAAGTACCCAGAATTATCAAATTAGATTTCAATGTTTACTACGAGGTTCTCAGAACCCATCATCATTTTAAAGAAAAAAACAAGGTCTTAATTACAAGGCTTCTTTTGCGACTGTTTACGTTTTTATCCATTATCGTTATCAACTACGGTCACGTTGATTTGATACAATACAACACAAAACTCTTTATTGACACCAAGATATGAATACAGAGATATAGATATTATTGAATTAAAAGTTCGATAGCTCACACGATTACATAGGCAATTCTTTTCATGCTGTTTTATCTGGATTCATTCAAGAATTCTTGCAAGACATATCTATTTTATGTACAGTTAATTTAGTATATTAACCGTCTTTTATAGGTTTGCTAGTAAGTGTATGATAAAATACATGTTGCTGAGATGTGTTCATATCGTATCTGATTCGATCTTCACCTTGAAGTCACGTGTCCGGCCTCTGAGTCACCGACGCGATCGGCCGCCGCCGGCCGTAGCGGAACGCCCGCGCCCGCCGCCATCCTTGTGATGTGATCTAGTAAACACAACAACTCATCTATTGCGTAGTTACCTCCCATAGCGGCTTGAATCGCTACGGATGTCAACAAGACTGGGCCGCCCGGCCGGCAGCACATCCTATCAACATTCTCACCCATGATTAGGTATATCGTGCTTACTGAACAGCCAAATTAAATACTATTCCGGCACCAATTCCAGAAGCTTTCTTCCGAGTAAGCGAAACCCGTCGCTCCCAGAATTTCACAATCCGTAACTAACCAGTGATATTAATTTTGATCGTTAATCGAGCCTCCAGTTAAGTGGATTTCGACAGCCAATTTAGCGATTGGCAAATTGATGAAGTTGTTGTCGGGTCTGACGTCGATCTACTAAGTTGATTATTAAAGTTAGGCGTCCAGTTTTCAATTAGCTGGTGGGTAAGCAGCACCAGAGCAGCGCCGGTGCCACGGGATGATTAATATCCGGCGTGAGAAGGTCGCGGGCGGAGCCGCTGACGTCACCTCCGCTTCGCTCTACTTCCGCTCCTCATACGTGGACTTAATTACAAGCCTTGCCTGATCGTATCGCCCCAAACTGTGGCGACAGCGCTGGGTAAGTGGCGTCACTTTCATCAGCACTTGATAGAAAAGCGGTTCTAGACTTCATCTTTAGTTTGGACTTAAACACGTATGATTTATGTATAATATGTAATTTTTCGGTTTCACGCTCCTAAATCACATTATCTTCATGCAGTTTATTGTACTCTATCGCATAAGCTTTTATATTTTATTGAAATTGCACTTTTATTGTGAATACTTGTATATGATTCACACGTTCAATATCAATTGTCATGTTTACCCGCAGTCCCGCGTTATTGATTTCAATAGCTGTCGATTAGTTTGATATCTAAATCCACGATAAGCGTAGATAAATATATTACACAAGGACATTGTTCATTTGATCTACGACGAGTTCCTAAACTATGTGCGCGATGTGCCATGACGGGCAATACGTTGGCTAAATATGGATTATCGATCTCGCATTTCATTATGTGCCACCAGCACAGTCCAGTAAAACAATAGGAGTGCCCTATTTATCGAGTGGAGTTTCGTTGTCGGTGAGCGTGCGCTTTTCATCGTTCGACCGGCATAATGAGATCAGCGCATATATTCATCTTTATGCTTATGTAAGCGCGCCGGTGATTGTGCCTGCCTGTATCATGCTAACGAGCACGGCTGCATTATTACCGTGTGCTTATTTATGTCATCATGTCACCCGTCTCAAACTTACCTTGCGTTTGCTATTTTCCAGGCGCAATTATTACGTTTTGAAACTGTACTTCATCTTTAAGGCTTCAAAGTTGACATGATGCTGTACTTTGCTCTGATATATTCTTTATTGGTAAGAATTTATCGTAAACTATCGAGTGCACTAGTTTCACGGGTATCAATGGAAGCATATGTTTGCATTCAGATTGTGTGTGATACTCAAATATTTGCGGAAGTCAAACACCGGCTTGCTTCCGGTGTCCGTGCCTCAACAGTGATATTCGATCGGGTATTGCTTTTGGGAGAGTGTCGCATCGCATTCGTAGCAAAGCATACACCACATAGCACTGCCTGTTTACAATGGCTTCCTTTCTGTATGTCCGAGTCGTATTATTCTAACTGTATTTTTGATTTAAATTTTTGTCCTATGCCAGTGCGCCGATCAAAAGAGAAATGCGCTCGGGCGGGGCACACCTGGCGTCATGTCTGTCGGACTGACAGCTGCGAAACCGTAATCGCCCGTATTTATTTTAATAAAGACCCCAATAGTTTTGTTTTGCCACCAAGGCGACTGGGAACATGTAGGGTAAGTGCACTTACCCCAGTCATGTACATTTATTTGCGGCATCAGATTCTATAGTTGAATTAAATGCGCCACAGTGTGAAACCGAGTGCTCATTGGTAACATTGAAACGTGACGATGTTGTATTACCGCTAACGCTGCCGCTTCGCAGACGCACTGGTGGGGCCGAAGCTTTATACTCCGCTTATTTTCTGTAAAATCTGAAAGGGTTACAAGACCATTTGTCTGCTAAAAGGCCTGCGTAGGCCCAACGGAGTTAAAAGCGACCAGGGTGGTGTATTAAGTTATGACGTCAATCGTAACAAATCGGTTTATAACCGGGTATTTGTGGCAGGTTGCTTTATGTTCCGGTTGGGCGCGCTTTACCTTGTTTGTTGTCGACGCTACAGTGTACAAAGCGCGGAGCCGCGCTGGCTGCCGGCTCAGCGCGCCGCATTGCAAAACAGGGACGTCATTCCTGACCTACATCACGTCCAGCCTGGCCTGGGACATCGCCAACTACATCCACTGCACATAACACTCATTCTTTGGCCATCTCTAAATAAATGCTGATTTGGTTTTCCGTGAGAAATGGCAACCAGCCGCGAGTGACCTCTATAGAAACTAAGAATTGGGTCGAAGCGGAGCACTGAAAAGAGGGCATAAAAATATTATTTCGCTTCTTGTCGCGTCGTCGTAGTTTTACTATACTAACGACAGCTATTAACATAAACGCTTACTCTACCTCTATAAAGCTCGCGAGTTCCGTTCTGAAAATAGAGACCGTTTAGTAATTCTATACTAATTTATAGGGTTTGGCTATAAAAGTATTGGGAATTTTGGTTTGTTAAAGTTGTCAGAAATATACGAGTCGTTAATAGGGGTTAGTCCCCGAGTACCCCGGCCCCTGAGGCCCCCGTCCTGGAGGACCACGACTCCGATGAATTTGATTAGTTTTATTATTACTCGGTGAAACCGTGTTTATTTGGTTTTTCAGTTAATCACAAAAAGGATGTTTACAGATAGAGCTGCGTTTTCATTCTTTCAAGTATCTGCTCGACTATTCACTAATTTATTTAGCAACTCCAATGAATCAGATCCCACAGAGTTTGAAGACAACATCACGCCTCTTGAGTAAAGCTATTTTAAAACAAACGTAAGTATAATGTACTAGCAGCGCCCCGCGGTTCCACCCGCGTTCCTACAGGAACCGTTCCCGTTTTCGGGATAAAAAGATACAAATTTTAATCCAGGGTCTAAGCTACCTCCATACCAAATTTCATCTAAATCCGTCCAGCTGTTACAGCGTGAAAGAGTAACAAACATACACACATACGCACAAACTTTCGCCTTTATAATATTAGTGTGAAGTGTGATAATGACGTATTGTGTGAGAGTATGCAGTGTCATAGGCACAGATTACTAAATATGTTACTACGTTCAGAGGCTCATATATACTTTACTTACGTAATAGACACACACACACACTTTATATTACATTTTAATGCTAACGGTTGCGATCGATTTTGAATACGATTGTTAGTGATGACCTTAAATCCTATATGTGTGTCAGGGTATGGCACATGCCTTGATACCAGAGCTGTAGCAAACCGTATGTATTCGGTACTGAGTATGTTATGTTAACATAACATGGCATGTTATGAGGTATCAGATGTAAAGAGTAACGTAACGATACGATAGTAACGGATACTAATTGTTATAGTAACGAATACATACGGGCACGCTTTTTTTCGTTACTTTGACACCTCTACTTGATACATGGTTCAACATCCATCACAAACAAGCTAACATACAAAGTTTCAACTATTACGCATAATTTTATTAAAATTCAATCAGCTGGCTCACTGAGAAACAAACAAAAAAAAAAAAATTGAAATTGAGTTTCAATACGTGTAAATTGTAATAATATCTAATAGAATGCTTGTTATAAAAGCTTTTTAAGATCAAATAACCGAATCCTTCTGTATTTTTCGAAACATGATAATGTGTTTTGGCCTTATTATAACCTAAAACTTCTATCCTTATAATGTATATAAAATGTAACGCTGTAGGATTATCGAAATAAATAAATAAATAAATGTTATGTTTCGTGTTTAATTAGTATTCGGATTTATGACGTTTATCTATGTACATAACTTATTACTTATCAAGTTATGTACATATTATAAATCTGAATTTCACATCAAAAATATTAGACTTTTATGTCGGGTTCGCGCAATGTTATACGCCTACATATCTGTCTACGAAGGGTGAGGTATCTCCGCGAAATACAAAACAGAAAGCATCAGCAACCCATCTGTAATCTATTTGTGTAGCTTCTATTTCTGAGGTATTTAAATTTTGGGGAGCCCTTTGTGAGCGTTGAAATTAATTTTCACGATGACATTTTGTGCAAAGGTCATCTTGCACGTGCGCTCGATCCACCCATGTATTTGAGTGAACATCAGGACGCTCGCTCCCGTTATCTACGCTCAGGCTCCGCACGGGGAATTAATATTGGCAATAAAGGCCACTGAGCATTAGAGATTCACTAACATTTTATTTATAAACCTTTTTGGCTATTACTTTGCTTTTATCTCTATTTCTAACCCTGGATCGATTCAAAGTAATAAGCTAGTTATTTATTATGGTTTTAACATTCATTAATGCGATAATTAGGTATTGCAAAAACTGCTAATAATCTCTGCCACATTAGCTATACCGGAAGACGCAGCGTAGGCCGGTCTCCCTACTCGGTGGACCGACGATCTGGTGAAAGCCGCGGGGAGGCGATGGATGTTGGAGGCGAGTAGCCGCTCAAAGTGGCGCTCTCTGGCGGAGGCCTATGTTCAGCAGTGGCCGTCTTCAGGCTGTTGATGATGATGACATTAACTATGGTGTTTAGACTATTAGTTTGCTCTGCTAAGCGAGTTATAGTCTATAACTTATAGATACTCAATAAACTGATACTTATTACTTAAGTTTACTTAAGATACTTATTGGTTTGAAGGGCACTGTAGCATGTGAAATTACTGGGCAAATGAGACTTTATGACCTGATCACTCAGTCTAGTAATCTGATTACTAGACTGTGTGATGTTTCAGGATGACGTGCGCAGTGCAGTGTCACGCGAAACTTTATTGTTTTAAAGATCCGAGTGATACTGCAGCTATTATGGGCGGCCGTGTTGCTTAACATCAGGTGAACGACTAGCTCGTCACGTCATTCAATCGCATAAAAAAAAAAAAAAAAGTACTTACATCAAAGTTTTCTTTTAATGAAGTTTATTAATTTCCTGGGAGTGTTCATAAAAAGAAAGGCAGGATATATTTTGCATAAATGATACACGTGATGTTGGGGAAACCTCTCAGCAGCGGATGATGATCGGTGTCATTTACATTTGGCGGCGCGCCAGGCTCGAGTCGGCTCGACCAAGCTGATGCGGACGAGCGTTGCGGCTCCGGCCGCTTGCGAAACCGCTCCATCAACGCGGAGTCGTTGTCGAGACCTAGTTGTAAGTTGAATACACTGACACCGCTGTCGCTGCCAATACACTAATGGAAAACTACACAATACACAGACACTTACCGTTTTATACGTATTTAGTATTTATCTCTACACCCGCGACGAACTCATCGCGTATTAATTGCCAAGTGTTCCCGTCTTCCTCTCTTTAATTGCGTCTTAGTCTCGGCATTGCGAAATACGCTTCTCATTTACAGCATGAATGCGGTCAATCTTCTCCGGCGAAGCGGAACAGGACAGCTCTTTTGAACCTTTGACGGCTTCAAAGCGTATAGCGCTTTTACACTTTGCCATGCTGAAAGCAATTTGAAATTGTCCATGGACGTATCTATATAGACAAACGACGTGTTAATTCGATAACGTTTCTAGCCTTTTCTGCATTAAAATTCACTGTCACAATATGTTCTCCATTTTATTGTGTGAGCTTTTTGCAAAAAATGCTACATGATGGAAAGGCACGATTTCACAACCGAACAAACGCGGAAATTTTTCACAGTTTTCCGTTATATGCCTACAATTCACCTGCATATTGTGTGTGAGATACGCGTAAAATTGAACGTTTTCAAATATTGAGTTCAATAGTTTGTAAAACCAACGTTATTCTGGTTTACGGTGCATGTTTCCGTATTCGTTATAATATATATTCGAATAGAAAAGTCACATCAACAATACGAATTGTCGTATTGTTGATATGACTTTTCTATTCTGTAGCAGAATATGATTCCATCTGAGATCCGTAACACGGTTAGATAGAAGCCCATACGATAGAGCACATTCTTTGAATGTCACCGGTGGGAGCTATTCCAGTAAATGTATGTAGTCCGGAAAAACACCTTTTTCTTTAGAGATTCAGCTGTGACGCTGGCATGAATGTAGGCAGCTAAAGTGCAGGCCTGTTTTCTATTGCAAAAGCTCTGTAAGTTCACTAGTTTACACCTATGTAGGCGAACGGCCTAAGTTCCGTCCGCCTACTTTTTTCTTTTTACCTACTAATAAGAACTTATTTTTACCGGAGTATTGTCGACTAAAAATGCGCAACCATTATAAATAAGTCTTCTGTGTCGCAACGAGATTAAAATGAGGGTTTTTGCTTGTGGCTTTTACAACGTGTTGTCATGTAGTGAAACAAATACGTATTAGCGATATTAGGCAACTAATTTATTGTTAATTTTACCGTCATATCAATGGTTGTGATCGAGCAATGTTTAATTCAATAAAATGGAATTATTTCTTAAGTAATGGGGTGAGAAATATAAATTAGCAGTCGCGTTTAGAATACGATGTGGTGTCTGTAGAGGCGCGAAGAGGGCCGCCGTCTCAAAGAGGTTTATCTTGGCGCTGCCACACGACCTACTTCCCTCTGAATACCGAGCTGAGTTGACATCTCATTGTTGAACTTTAACCAGCCGTCTTCGCCGAGACGTACACAACTGCCTGAGCTCTACTTGCCAAATGGAATTAGAACGCAAACTAGAGAATTTCATCTGGCTTTTCGGACAAGTGTTTTGTCAAATGTCAAGCATTTACCAGCATTGTAAAATATTCATCACCGTCAACAATGAAATACATCGTGATTACTTTTTGGCAATTAATCTGACTGTTGTTGTTTTATTCCCAAACGAGCACTTAGGTGCTTTTTCATTTATGCTCTTGCACCTTGATTATATGGGTGGACAATCACGCGCGCAATGTGCCATTAATATCTTCGAAGTTTTTGAGAATTTCAGCCACATATTGATTAACGCCAGGTAAAGCTCGATGAATATTGGATGCGAACGTGTTCAAACAACACCGAGCAGCAGTCACAGCGGAGTTGCGCTAATCAAACCTAATAAAATTTGTTACCCTCTAAACAACAAAGAGCAATTCCGTCCACAGGCTACATCCCTTTGAACGGCTATGTTTAATTAAGTTTGAGTTAACTCTGAGCGGGATAATTTAGTCAAATCTTTTATAATTTTACTTATAATATTTATTATTTACTGGTTTTGTTTAAATATTCATGTCCGTCTCTACTACTTAAAGTAGCTATTTAACATTCTATATTCAATATTAAGTTTTTGGAAGTTCATTCCTTCGGTTGATACAAAGGTACGCTATTAATTATGTCGTCTGTTATGGATGGGCGTCTGAAAGGGACGTCTGGAGAATTGAACTTCGCATTAGACTTGACGTCATCTGGGCCCGTCTAGACTGCAGACGATAAGGAAGACTTAGGACAATGCTCTTGCCTGCGCCCTAAGCTAGATTTACTAATGCATTATTTGATTGGTTATTATAAGTTTTTGAATGAACATAAAAACTCTTTTCATAGATGTTAATGCTTATTTTGGATTTTCTCACTATTGTAGGTAACTTTCTGTTAAAATGTTCCTTTACGACTGCAGAAAAACAGTAAATTAAAAAAAAAAAACAGTAAAACAGTAAAATTCTATGAATATAAAATATATTTCTTTTATCCCAGGAAAATGCGAGTAAAAGCTTGTAGCTGGTTCACTTTACATGAAACAAACCATGAAATTAACAAAATACCATATATACGTTTCCGCGCGGCGCTTTTGACGAGACGCGACAGATTAAAGTTACACACAGAATCTTGTATTCGGGTTTAACTGAATCTGCGTTTCACCGGAGGGGACTTAGCCAGGTATAATAATTTCATGACTCGAAGGGAGCTAAACGCGGG
Organism: Ennomos quercinarius; assembly: GCA_910589525.2. Taxonomy (NCBI): domain Eukaryota; kingdom Metazoa; phylum Arthropoda; class Insecta; order Lepidoptera; family Geometridae; genus Ennomos; species Ennomos quercinarius. Next base: position 11,419,323 of record OU342504.1, on the reverse strand, counting down.
GGCAATGACCCCTCACCCCTGGCTTTCTTTACGTATGTCTCAGACTGTTTTGCTCCCCAAATTGCTTGCCCTTGAGATGTTTTTCATTGATTCTTGCTATATTAGCAAATCGAAATGGCTATTAGCATTGTGCGCTCCAACCAACTTTATAAATTCGATAACTTCTCAGGGTATTCATTATTTACGTATAGTCGTATAGCGTACCTATAACATAAAAGCTGAGACTTGCAACTTTGCTACTTGTATAGTCAGAATACATGGATCCGACGGTTCCCCCAGTAAAACTGACATTTTATGAGAGGATGAATTGTTGGCAGTTACCAAGGAGTTGCGTTTATACCAGCCTCGTAAATTTTCTGAATAGACTCCGCGGAAAGTATAATATCATCACAAACAACTCACATGCGAAGGGACGCTCTCCTCACCTGGCCTACTTACCCAGCTGGAAAAACAACAGTATTTTTTCCCTCAAATATTATCTATAGTCTAATCTTGTTTTAATAAGAATGCTTTTAAAACTGATTTAAGTCTACTGTTGTCATAATAGGTACCTACTCGTCACACCACGTCACGTGTGTACAAGTGATTAAACCAAACCACAGAATAATACTAACGTCGCCTACCTTCTGGAAGCCCATCCTCACCTCACATATCACATAAAAGCTCTATTGTTTTGTTTCAGTTTGAGACACTCTTTAGTAAATAGCTGTGATCAAGCAAGTAATTGTAGTCGTAACTCTTTAGACGGAAGCGCGAGACGTGAAAATCCTGACATTGACGTAGGGCTACTGTTAACCCAAGATTTTCATGTCATGCCTTAAAAGAAGACCTCATTTTACCCTCGAGCGCTTACGGGGCACCCCGACCGTGAATATTTATAAGGCTAACTTCCACCCGCCTCCCAGTCTGTAATACGGATTTATTATCAAGTTTTGTCGCATGTCAAGAAGGATTGCTTCGGGAGGAATCGGTTTAAAATTGACATGATCGCTCTAATCGTATCAAGAGTTCATAAGTCCATTATGAACGTCGCATTGCTCGGCGCTATAACGGTTTCTCTGCGGTTTGAACACCCAGAATACTTATAATAGTTCTGGCTCCAAGTTTAGTCCGGTAAAATTTATGTGGTTTTAAATTGTAAACATGTTGTTCTGAGATAATTACCATTGTGTCGTGTTTATCGTCGTTTGACGATCTTGGTGCGAGTTCCGTATTACACGATTCCTTTTGCACTTTATTTTTTTACCTGACGTCATGCAAAACATTCGTTGCTGCGAAGTTTTAAAATATTCTAAATAAACAATTGAACACGAACCCCAGATGCGTTTCCGATAAAATCTATTTCCGTGCTCTTGGGAAGTAGTATTTCTGTAGCGTGTTTTATTTCTGTCTCACAAGTTGTTTAGTGGGACGAGATGTTATATTACAGCTACTTTTATCTGAGTTCTCTAAAAGTTGTGGCCTATTAACGTAAATTGCACACGTAATCCCGACTACATATCTGAGCTAACCGCGTTTCTCATGTTTTTGCACATAACGAGAGGTAACACACATTGCTACTGGTAAAAATACATGAATGAAACTTTGAAGGCACCAGCACCACTGTGTTCTGGATGTTACTCCTTTACATTCTTACTCATACTAAATTATATTACTTTTACAGACATGTGTATATTTCAGTATATTTTGCCTTGTTTAAAAAAGTTTGAAAAATTGAAGCGCATATATTCTTTATTATTGTTATTGTCACATGTATTGATTGTGTTTAAGCTAACCCAAGCGCAACGCGTTTTAGTTTTCAATCGGCTTGAAAGTGGTGTATTGTTCCAGGGTGGCTACCCAGCCAAGCTAAAGAAGGTGCTGATAGTGACGGCGCCGCTGTGGTTCAACGCGCCGTTCCAGGTGTTGCGGCTGTTCGTGCGGGACAAGCTCCGCGAGCGCGTGCACACGGTGAACGCTCCGCAGCTCAGCCTGCACGTGCCGCACGCCAGCCTGCCGCGCCAGCTCGGCGGAGAGCACATACTTGACCACGCCGGCTGGTAAGTTATAGGACTGGCTCACCCCGCGCTTTAGGTACGAAGCTGTACTTGGGACAGGCCCGCTTTATCGGTAGACTGCTTAGGGTAGGCTTTTAGCTCTGTGCGAGCTGGACTTTCTACACTTTTGCGTTCTAGCAAGAGCCGCTATATGACCAGATGCATCAATATGTAAAAATCTTAATTCGTTGAATGAAGATGGAATCTGCAGCGAGTAGGCCTTTTGAGGATGAAAACTGTTACCGCGTATCGCTTCGCTTCTTTTATCGTGGGAACAGCTAATAATGAGTGGAACTTGCCGTAGTCCTTGTTTCCAGCTAGCTATTACCTGGGAAGTCTTCAAGTCAAGAGTGATCTATAGGCAAGCATGCACCATCGTCGGTCGCGTCATGAATTACCATCACCAGGGAGACTGTGCTCAAATGCTGTGCATATAAATTATAAAAAAAACCTACTCGCTGCGGATTTCTGTGTGGATTAAGATTTTTGTATGGCTCTGCGAAAGATGTGTGCAAACGGTTGTAGTTCTACGCCCCGCAACTCAGCCTGCACGCGCCGCATGCCAGCCTTCTCAGACAGCTGAGATAGATTGAATCAGCCGTATTGCGTACTGGTACTGCGTGTTCGTACCATCTTATTCATTGGACAGACTATTACGTTTTTTAAGGAAAGTTGGTCGTCAGTAACCGCAATTTGTAATCCATGACAAATTGTATGCCTATATACGTTATTTCGTGTTTTTTTTTCATAGTTTTAGACGAGCGATGCCACGGAATGGCGATGTCGAAGCGCGAATGCGGCAAGGACTAACATACACTAAATTCAACCTGTTATTAGCCCTAAATATAAGGCGCTTTGCCATTGCAGTTGTAGAGGTTATTCTTATTTCGGTTTCTGTTTTAACCATACCTAAGGTAAGTAAGTAAAAGTAAGTAGGTAAGGTCCGACAAAAGGAAGTCCTTTCAAAATCAATTCTTCCATTAGCTAGCAGACCTAACTACCTAAAACCCGGTATCTTTAGGTATGCGGATGACAGCACGGTTGTGGAAAGCTACAAGTCTAGCGCTAAGGCCAGTGGTGCCGAAATTCAGGCTCTAAGAGAGACCATGGTTGAGAACATGAACTTAGCCTTGAATGCTGTCTCTGCATGGGGCGATGCAAATCTGGAACGCTAATAAAACCCAGGCGTGTCTCTTCTCCGCTAAAAGGAGCCCGTTTGTGCTAGCTCCCGCTCTCCACAACATTCCGATACCGATTTTGGACCACCTTGAGCTTCTTGGTATTACTCTTAAATCTAACCTCAACTTTGGGTCTTTTATAGTCAAAGGCTAAACTAGCTGCCAAAAGCTGGGCGTACTTACTAAGGTCAGGCAGTACTTTGCACCTGAACAGCTTCTTAATTTGTACCAAGCTCAAGTTCGATCGTGCATGGAGTACTGCTGCCACCTTTGGGATGGGTCTGCTAAATACCAGCTGGAGGCCTTGGACTCTATTGAAAGGCGTGCTAAGAGGCTCATAGGCAGAGACTTGTTTGAGGCCCGACTACAGAGCCTCGACCACAGGCGCCAGTTTATCGGTCTTTTATCGAGTGCATTTTGGAGAGTGCGCACTGGAGTTGCATAACCTGATTCCGTCATCATCATTTCACCATAAGAAAACCAGATGTACGAAAAAACGCCACCGATACATGGTTAACATCCCACATGTGCGGACAAAGCGATTTGCTTCCACGTTCATCATGCGAACAGCCAAAGAGTGGAACGCTTTGCTTTGTTTGTGCTTCCCGAGAACTACAACCTTGGGATCTTCAAATCGAGAGTGAACAGGTATCTTCTAGGCAAGCGTGTTTTTTTGCCCAGTAATTTCACTAGCTATAATGCCCTTCAAACCGGAACACAGTAGTGCTTGCACACTACTGCTTGGCGGCAGAATAACTGGCAAAGCGGTGGTACCTACCTAGACGAACTTTGCAGAAAAGTCCTACCACCTAGTACAAGTAGTAGTAGTGTTACATCCTACACAGCATCGTCACTTCCCATCAGGTGAGACAGTGGTGAAACGCAAGCCTATCAATCAATAAAAAAAAGACCTTGCTTCCATTACTTTAATTATGTAGGTACCTATGGAATAAAGTTATTTTTTCCATATAGGCTCGGAACATGCGTGCAAGGTAGGTTTGACACCGGGTGACATCGCAGTTTCTGTGCGAAGGCACAAAGGCCGGACCAGGCGGCCACGGGCCATTACCACTCCTAACACAATGCCTTCCCACGCATAAATTCACCTTCAGGTGATGTTTTATTTATTCGACCTCCACTGTAATCTACATTAAGTATTTTACATAAATGCTGTTTTCATGATTATATTTTACATAATATACCCGATGATGTAACTATAACAAAGATTTAATTACATTACAAATTAAGCTCATTTTTTAATAGGATTGTATCTCAAAACATTGTTATAATTTAATCAAAATGCCTACAAGCAAGTATCAGTAGTCATATTTTTTTTTTATGCTTGAATGGGCTCACGTTTGACAACATTTCATCTGATGGAAAGCGATGATGCGGTCTATGTTGGAGCACGTTTGCCCATGAGATGCCTATTCACTCTTGATTTGAAGAGACCCAGATTATACTGGGTGGCGCAAAAGTAAAGACCCTATTTGGTTCAGCTATAACATTTTTTCTAAATTAGAAAACTAGATTTAGGTTTTTTTAAATGTATATTTGTGCCATTAAATTTCGTACCATTAGGATTTAAAGATGATGTCTTTTAAAAGGTGACCTCCAGAGTTGATACACATTTGAGCCCTATTTATGACATTTTGCATAACTTGCCGTAACACTTCCTGCGATATGTTCGTTATTTCTTGACGAATGTTTTCTTTTAGAGCTGCGAGAGTCTGTGGCTTGTTCACATACACCCGAGATTTCAAAAAACCCCAAAGAAAGAAGTCTGGACTGGTCAGATCGGGTGATCTTGCAGGCCAAGGCAAATCGCCAAAACGAGAGATAACTCGGCTTGGAAAAGCGTCCCTCACTAAGTCCATAGTGTCGCGCGCTGTGTGTGCCGTAGCGCCGTCTTGTTGAAACCAGATGTGCTCCAGCCCCAATTCGTCCAAACTGGGTATCAAAAACTCACGTAACATGGTTCTGTAGCGTTCTCCAGTGACAGTTATCGCATTGCCTCCAGCGTCTTCGAAAAAATAGGGTCCGATCACTCTGTCAACACAGATGCCACACCATACAGTAACTTTTAGTGGGTGTAGAGGTGTTTCTTGAATAATGCGCGGATTATCAGTGCCCCAGAACCGAGTATTCTGCTTATTGACATGCCCTGAGAGATGGAAATGCGCTTCGTCACTCATAACCAATTTTGAAGGAAAATCATCCTCTTCAAGGTTGAGGTTTATGACGCGCTGGCAGTAATCTAGACGAGCTCGGTGGTCAGCAGGCAGCAGTTGATGAGTCATTTGAGTTTTATACGGGAACATCTTTAAGTCTTTCACCAAAATACGCTGCAGGGTCCGTCTGGAAATGCCCAATTGCGTGGCACGTCGCCTCGTTGATGTTTCTGGACACTCTTCCACATCTTCGCGCACAGCATCGATATTTTCAGCTGAACGGCCTGTTCTTGGTCTCCCAGACTTAGGTCTATCCAATGTTGAGCCAGTTGCTTCAAGGCGTGTGGCAAAGCGTCGAATTGTGCGACCAATCGGTGCCGGACGGTGGGGAAATCGTCGACGAAATTCACGTTGTGTTCTTATCACTGATGAATTATTCCGTAAGAACATTGACACAATTATTCCACGTTCTTGGGGAGTAAAACGGTCCATGTTTATTTTCAGTGTATTTTACATTTGTTCACTACACAATTTTCAACAACAGAATGACAGAAAATGTCATATAAAAAAAATAAAAGTATTTTCTTTAGTGCCAGTACTTTTGCGCCACCCAGTATTAACCTTTCGCAGATATTTTTTTATCTTATCGTTTCATACAAAAAGATATACTGGGAGTCTTGAGTTTGTTTGCTCGAGCGCTAAACTATCGAGATATTGCATAGCTAAGTCTGGACTATCTCTAGTTCATTCGTTCCGTATTTCGTGATAAAAGAGTTCACTTCACACGCAAGTCCTCGAGCACAATGAATTTCGCTGCGTGCCCACTGTTCGGACGTTGTTCATTGCGCTGGAGATGGAGATGGACGTAAAACAAATAACACTGAAACGTGTAGACTCGCAGGACGTGACTAGATATCTAATCCACACTTCGACACCTAAATTATATAATTGTTGACTTGAGCTAGGTTTTCGGTCGAAGATCAATAAAGGTTGAAACTGGGCTACTTTCGACTTGACAGTTCGGAATCTAATAAAATACCCATGACCGCTGAAGGTGTGTGTCTGTGTGTACGCACAAGACCATATCGGATGGGCTGAAGAAATAATAAGTGACCGATAAACATGTGGTGCCATTGGATATCTGTAAACTACTAGACTTACGACATCTTTTGTTCAGTGTTCCCAAGAAACTATATCTAATTCTGTGACACTATAATTTTAGTCCAAATTCGTATTTGTTTATAGAACCGCGATATCGAGAATTTTCTCGGAAACTCCAATCAGTTTAACAAGAATGAAAAGCATAAAAATAGAAAGCTTACGTCTGGTTGTGGGCGTAAAGATCTGTCGATAATGATGAAGTCCCTACATAATAACGGTTGCTACAAGCCCTTATGAAGAATGAAGAAAATTTTGTTTTATAGGATTAGGGGCTCGGAATGGAATAGTGAGTGCTTTGATGTTCCTTGCGGGGGCTAGGAGATTTTAGTGGAAGTAGCATATGTTTCGTATTATGCAACTTTGTGACCGTGTCGTGATGTGCGGCTTTGCTTCCAGGCTAGAACACTGCAAGAACTGCTACACGAACAACATACAGAACTCCAAGTTAGACGGCAACATAGATGAATATGTAATCAGCAATCACATACCACCGTCGAAGCCTCAAAATGGTAAGTAGTGTCATTAGCATATTCTCTGTCACTTTATCATTCCATAGGACGATATTTTGAATACTAACTTTTTATGTTCTGTTATACTTATATTGCCTACGTATTATAATGGGAATCTAATTAATTAAATTTAGGTCAGGAAGTACTTACAAAGGCACCCTTATATTATTGCTGTCCGTAACCGCACCGCGCCGAATTCCATTACAAAAATTGATTTTATGAATTTTATATTAGTAGCACTTCACGGTCGTAGCCCAGTTTGGGACCAACTCGTGAAAATAAAATTGTCTCAGTGAGAGAAAAAATGCGATCCTGTGAATATTCATATATAGTATATACTATAGATATGGGTTAGTATTGGAATGGTGAGATCGCAAAATGACTTCATCTCACTTAGGTCATGTCTCAAAATGTCCGAGTCGCAATTTGACTGAATCTCATATAGTCCACATCTCAAAATGTCCAATTAGCAGAATGACCACATCGCTGCTAGTCATAATCACATAAACTACAAGTATCAGAATTGCTAAGTCGTTGCCCAGTAATAGTGCTTGCGCACTACTGCTTGGCGGCAGAATAACTGGCAAAGCGGTGGTACCTACCAAGACGAACTTTGCAGAAAAGTCCTACCACCTAGTGTAAGTTTCAGTGGTCAGGCTTCCTAGTGGGGTCTAGGCATACCATGATGTGCTTTATTCTGCGCTAAGCCGCCGCCATAGCTTTTCACACTTTGCACTGCTCGACTCGACGCAATAATATGCCTAGCTAGACAGTTGGTTGCTTTTAGGATGAATTATAAAATAGATACCGACTAATTAGCAAAGGATATTATAATCGAGAAAACGGCTATCGACTAGCTTGTTAAGTGAATTGGGCGTTGTTCCAGGTATAATTGAGCGCGAGGGTGCATGTGACATGAGCGGCGACCGCGCAGCCAGGCTCGATAACGGCTCAGATATGCACATAAGCGGCGATCCTCCGTACACCTGCGACCCCAGTCCACTGCGGTAAGTAATCCATGGCTTTTATTCATTTGTGATAAATAATAAGTCGAAAGAAACATGCCTTTTACACCGTACTTCTTAACGGATAAAAAAATAAAGGAAAGATATGTATTTCCGAATACAATGAATGAATGTACGTGTGATTTTTTTCTTGTATTTTCGTACCTTTCTCTAGAAACATGCTTGCCTAAGGACACCTATAGAATTAGCATCCAACTCGAGGTTAAAACAATCTCTACAAGAAGCATGAAAAATGTTATGAATACGTGTACGAGCAAGTGACACAGCAGCTGTCTCACTTGCTCGTACAAGTACACTAAAACAACGATTGTAATTCCAATCATTGTTTTGGTTGTTGTTGGTGATAATAGATAACTACACTCAAAATATCTCAGTGTATCTACGCTTTAATTAGGAGGGAGTTACATAACTGTAGTCATTCAACGCCACGATTTACAACTTACAACTGAATTCAATTACGTATTTGGAAAAATACGGGAAATGATAGGAAGGCGCGGGCAGAATTGAGCCCGAGGCTCTGCGCGGAAAACATTTGGTCCAATTTGAGACACAATATTTTATAGAGTTATGAATAATTCTCATCTTAAAACCTAGTTCTCCATTCAGGAGTAGCGTGACTTTCGACTCGGACGGTAGACAAAGTTTTCTTTCTTCTGTTTCACTCGACAAGCAATTTTGAAGAAAGTGAAATAAAATGGGGAAAGGCATTTTTCTCTACGTAAACGGCCACCGAGTCTGAACTATAAAAATAACAAAATCATCAATAAATCAGAATTAAGTTATTCGTCAACCCACGCGACAGTTGACGCAACCCGACGACGTCGCGTCGCGACGCTAGGAAAACACAAGAGTTATTGTAACAAGTTCTCCAAAGTTTGATTTGCGCAACTTTCTTTTTCTGTATTATTTATACGAAAACATTGCCTAAACGTGATTTTGACTTTTTATTGGGTAAGTTTAAGTGGTTGCCAAGTATACAATCATGTCATGTGCTTGTGTTACAGTGGCAAATATACGCAAAAACTTGTGAACTCTTTGCGGGGCTTTGGTCTGTAATAGTATTTGAGTACTTCATTTTTGTTACAGAAATTCACATGGCTACAATGGTGATATGAAAAGTCGGCATATAAATTCAGGAGATGAGGACGATTTAGATTTAAGTAGTAAGTGATGTTTTTATTATTTTTTATCTATAAATCCGCTGATAACATTTCCATACTATCCACGTTATCTCTCACCTGTAAGCCCGGGCGATTATTAGAAATCAGTAATGTGTTGTAGTTTTTATCAATGCCTGAAACATTTACAATCACCTATAAACCTTATAGCATTTTCTTAGGGTAACCTTTTTAGTAGCTATCTTCAACAATCATACCTTGACGTTACTTTGACACAATGTCATGCATTTTATAACAGTTTGGTTTGTTTACAATAAAGTTATAAAATTGGAAAATGGACACCAAATGTGAATGTGCCGGTATGTGTGTTTAAATTATCCTTTTAGTTTTCAAACTGCTTGATTACGCGTGAGACACAAGTGTTAGTTTTTGTACTTACGACCTTCCTACAATCTTCACTGTGGCCTTTCTACAAACCCTCAATATAGGTAAGTAATGAAGTATTTGTACAAAACGCTAGAACAACATAATCTGCTAAAGCACACATTTGTATCTAAAAACAATTTGCCGTGTCATATCAAGCAGAATGATAATTTTTATCTTATTATCATATTATCAGCGATGTGAGCCTCCCTTTTTACTGATAAATTACTTATGCATGTTTACAAACAGATGGATCAAAGTTGATTTATAGTCAGTAAATCCTCAAGTGTCGAGGATATTGTAGGTACGTGTTCTGTGATGATTTCAAACACTTGTTGAAAACGTTTGAAATTCTAATATTGATTTATCTCTAATTTGGAGAGTTTTCATGTAATGATTCAAAGTAAGATTTATTATTCTACTTTGTGTAATCGACATTTATTATTGGCAATAACTTTGTAAAAGTCTAATACCGTCGCCGAAATATCATAAAAATTACGCTACGTCGAATACTTATGAGAAATACATGTGAAGTTTTTGAACCTCTAGTGTGAGACTGCGAAACGGTGTGAGTGTTTTCACCGGAGATGTGCTAGGCCACTGAGCGGTGCGAGGATTCGTAGCGCGCGACGCTGTGGAACGATGCGCGCGAGGTGGGGTGTGGTAGGAGCGGAGCGCGCGCGCCGCTGCCAGCACCCATCCCTAGCACACACCCCTCGCTACACATCCCTCGCACACGTCCCTCGCAACACATTTCTCGCACACATCCCTCGCAACACATCCCTCGCACACATCCCTCGCACACATCCCTCGCAACACATCCCTCGCACACGTCCCTCGCACACATCCCTCGCACACGTCCCTCGCACACATTCCTCGCAACACATCCCTCGCAACACATCCCTCGCAACACATCCCTCGCAACACATCCCTCGCACACATCCCTCGCAACACATCCCGCATCCGTAGCACACATCTTTCCCTTGTTTTGCATGTACAAAAACCTCGCTTTGTTGAGCCGTTTTCACTAGACCTGCGCTGAGCGAGGCTATGTAATTTAAGTGATTCTATTGGTTCTTGACTAACACATCCCTCCCTACACATCTTCGCCCATCTCTGGTAGAAACGCAGCCTAAGTCTGGTGTTTTTTTTTAAATAGGTTTGTTTTTACAATTATTAGCATTATATTTTTCTGTGGAATATATTACCTAATATTTGAATTTGAAGTCTATAGCGAGAAGAAGTACTAACAATAATATCTTTACTAGAAAGTAGGACCGGACATCTCGCTATAGATTTCAAATTCTAATAATCCAGCCAGCTAGCCTAGCCAGGTGATGTCGGTGCATCATATCTTTCTTATGCTGCTGAAAAGATTTGCCATACCACAACCGGTAATGGCTTCTGTTGCCTGACGTCAGCCCTCCTCTGAAATCTTTTATACTATTGTAATATGTAAAAGGTTACGTTTTTCAACCTTTCAACATTATATTTTTCACTTTGGTTAATAATCGGCTAAAAACGGAACATATTCGTGTTTCGGCTGTACAAGGTACGCGATATATGTGTGCGTATGGTGTTGTCAGCGCGCGGCACGTGGTCGTCCGGCGAGGTGTCGCCCGGCCTGTCGGACGAGGAGTGCGGCGGCGGCGGCTCGGGCGAGGCGGCGGCCGCGCTCGCGGCGCGCGTGCGGGCGCTCGGCCGCCGCGGCCTGCTCGCCGAGTACGACGAGATCCGCGCGCGCGCGCCCGCCGGCACCTTCCACCACGCCGAGTGAGTCCATCGTCCTACACGTCTACGTCTACAGCGCTCCTCACCAGCTGCTCGCCTCCTGCATCCATGCGCTCCCCGCGGTCGTGACCACGTCATCGGTCCACCTAGTGGCTAACTATGATCTGGGAGTCAGAGTGGACAGGCATCTTCTAGGCAAGCATGCACCATCGTAGACTGCGTCAACATTTTCCATTAGGTGAGACAATCATCAAATGCTTTGCCTATAAACTTAAAAAAAGACCTGGGCCCTATTTCATGAAGCGATAAATCATAATGAAACTACAAATGTCAGTCGAATACGCTTAACCTGCTTTTCATATAACAAAATACGTGAATGATGATTGTAAGTCATATTAACTGAGACGTTTGCAGTTTTATTATGAATAGCCGTTTTATTAAATAGGACCTCGGCCTACGCTGCATACTGGAACATATTACACGGGATGTATAAGTCCTCACGTAGGAGATATCTACAAATGAACCCCAAGTCAAATATTTTGTATCACAAGATACTTAATTTGTATTATTTCAGATTGCCCAGTAACATAGCGAAGAATCGCTACAAAGATGTGCTGTGCTACGACCACTCGCGCGTCCGCCTCTCACAGATAGACCCTGAGGATCCCTCCACAGACTATATCAACGCGAATTACGTTGACGGATACAAACAAAAAAACGCGTATATATGCACGCAAGGTACGTCACGCGTTCAATTATCCTAAAATAGCGTACGCTATAGCATGTTTACAGCGCGCCCTGTTTTATATGCTTACATAAGCCCTTTTTCTCTTTCACACAGTAGGTGCACCGATAAGGAGGTCGATATTGACTTTTCTTGTAGGACTACGTTTGTGCTTAGTCTTTTCTGTATGTATGTACGTCGTCGGGATGATGTATCACATTCAGACAAATATTATGTAAAAATATTAATTAAAAACACCAGCGTAATCTTAAATCAAATATACTATAGATACACCGTCTCTATGAAAATCAAGCCTCAAAAGTGTCCCCGCGCCAATGCTTACTTATACAGATAATATACCTCTCCAGCTAATATAAAATAGTCCACAAGCGGTTGTTTCATTTTAATAATGAACCATAGCACCACGTTATAGCGTTGTAAAACAATAACACTTTCATTAGGCGCTATCACACGCGACTGAGAGCAAAAACAAGGCATATGCCTTGTTTAAACGGTGCCGTTTTCGAGGCGGTGATCGTGGATCTACTCTATATTTCATTGCAGAGTGTAATTAGTTAATTACACAATCCAATGCCATGGTTCTAGAATTTTAAAATGAATATTAATTAGCTAATAAGGTTGAATAAATGCGAGGCTTACCTACAGAAGATTGTCCCCTTTAAAAGAACGCATTGAAACGAAATCTTTTTATTTACTGCCAAGTTTGAATATTTAGTAGTTAAGAAGGCAAAAACACATTTCCGCTTTAATAAATTTGATGTTAACGGTGGTTTGAATTTATTTGTATAGAGCTAGCTTGTTAATGCCAAGGTGGTAAATCAAAACAAAGTATAATTGCATACGAATCACAATACATAGTAATATTTAGTGCAACGTAATAAATAAAACATGAAAATGGTACGCAACAAGCCGGAAATCTATGGTCAAATGATTGGCGGACTCGAATTAAAATTAAACGTCCGCTGAAACGTGCTACATTTATAGGTTACCGTGTAGGTTGTGGATGGTTCTAGGAATCGGATATTATTCCAATAGCTGTTTGTATTACGCAAACAACCTTTCCAAGAACACGGACTAATAACCAGCTACCGGGTTCCTTTTAAAGAAAATGATCTTTTCAGCTTACTTGGGATCTTACATTTGTGTAAAGGCATCCATTTCATCAGACGAAGTGTTTGGTTTAGACTAAGAAAGTTGAAATTAAATGTTTAAAAAGGCAGAAATCGGTTAATTGGGAACACAAAAACGTTGCGATGAATTACTTTGCAGCTTTTGCGCCTTTGTTTCATTTGTTTGTTCTGTTTTGATCTAGGATAGAGCCTTTCCAGGGTGAATAAAATATTTTCTTTTGTTGGATGATCTGTTTTGTTACTGTAGTATGGTGAAATAGTAGAACAACTATAGAACATGTTAAAGGTATTAAAGTTATTTACTGCAGAAAGGTTTTGCAACGCTAACATGACTTGTATTATATTGGCGCTTCTAGAGTATAAGCATGAATATTATAAACTAGCGGCTCGCCCCGGCTTCGCACGTGTAGTGGTGTAGCCTATGTTACTCAGGGTGAATGTAGCTTTCCAATGGTGAAAGAATTTTTGAAATCGGCACAGTAGTTTTTTAGGTTATTCATTACAAACATACACACAAAAATACAAAACTTTCCTGTTTATAATAGTGGTGTCTGTAGTAGTAGCTTTTGTCCTCGATAGCATAGTAGCAGGCTTGGGTAGTCTGACCATTTGTGTTAGATTTCTGCCACTTTGGCAGATTTGACCCTCAAATTTGCACTGTGGCAGATAGTATCGAAAAAAAAATGTTATTTCCCATCTGTTATTATACCCCGAGTCTTTCATAGTATAGGGGATATTATGAAAGACTCGGGGTATATTTCTGGAAGTTTTCAAATTGGTTTGGGCAGATTTTAGCTAGCCTCGTTAGGGCAGAAGCTGTAATTTATAGATGGCCACACGGCTTGGCCTTGCCATAACCTCCCTTTTCCAATATTTATTTCTATAAAAACCTAATTTTGACTATTACGAACATTTTAAAACAATAAATCGGTCCATCCATTCTCAAGTGATGCACTTACCAACAAACAGCATTTAATTTTTCCAGCAGAAAGCCAACCCCCAAACTTGGGCGAAGGCAAAATGCAATTGATGTCTTACTTCCACTATACATTTTCCAAATATTCGTGAGAGCGAGTAGAGAATATTATGTAGCATTCACCACAAAAGCTCGCGTTATAACAATTTAAATCATATAATTCCAGGCCCCCTCCCAAAAACATTCGGCGACTTCTGGCGGATGGTCTGGGAGCAAGGCACACTGGTGGTCGTGATGACGACGCGGACCATCGAGCGAGGGCACGTCAAGTGTGGCCAGTACTGGCCGCTCTCGCCGCCCGCAAGGGAGGTTTACGGCGGCTACGCGGTCACTTGCGAGGCGGTCGAGAACGAGGACGATTACACGGTTACCCACCTACTGCTCACCGACTTACGGGTGAGTCTCGCTTGCACTGTTTCAATGCGGGTATGGACTTTGTATACGGAAGCTATGAGTACTAGATGATGTGTATTTATTTCTTGTTATCATCATCAACAGCCTGAAGACGTCCTCTGCTGAATTTAGGCCTCCCCCCAGAGAGCGCCACTTTGAGCGGCCGCTCGCCTCCTGCATCCATCGGGTCCCCGCTTTCACCAGATCGTCGGTCCACCAAGTGGGGGCCGGCCTACGCTGCGTTTTCTGGTTCGTGGTCGCCACTCGAAAACCTTTCTTCCCCATCGGTTTTTTCGTATGGTTAGATTTGACTAAAACCACTTACATACACGCTTCTCGTTCTCACGTTCTCCTGTTTACCGATGGATGTCGGTATACTTGTCCGCTTCAAATCACGCTTTTCGGGTGTTTTCGGGGTTTCTCGCCGTAAGTATGTATGGGCTAATGGGTTTCTCACGAGGACAGTATGAGACATCGTGAGTGTGAACAGTAACGTGTATTTGCGAGAAGTTTTGGCGAGCCTTCTAGCCGTATTAGAGAGCGCGATGCGAGCGAAGTTTCAGCTAAAGCAGCGAATCTTCAAAAAACTCTAATGATTGTTGACAATGTTGATGATTGAAAAGCTACCTTATCTAGATACAAATAAAGTTGAATACCGTATGTGTGTACAGACGTCCGGTTGCATTTGGCACGGGCATGAAAAAGCCTTCATGTTGATAATTGAAAAGCCACCGTATCTTGACATATATAAAGCTGTGTATCGCATGCGTGTGCAGACGGAGTCGTCGCGGCGCGTGTGGCACGGGCAGTACAAGCGCTGGCCGGACTACGGCGTGCCGGGCGGCGGCCGCGCCGCGCCGCTGCTGCGCTTCCTGCAGCGCGTGCGCCGCGCGCAGGGGCAGGCGCTGCACGAGTACGTACCCCGTGCCGTGCCGGGGAACAAGTAGGAGGGGAATGCCAATACACCAACAAAACTGCGTAGATAAAAAATATGCCTAAAACCGTTATAAAACTAGATGGCGCTGCAAAATGAGTGTGGCTATAAATTGAGCGTGGATCAGAAATATGCCAAAAAACCGTTTACACAGAATGAATTATTCAAGTGGCCGTGGTGGGCCAAATCCGAAACTATGAGGAAGAGCTAAAAGTACTCGAAAGGAGTTTGGGGCCCGATTTTGATGAAAATTAAAACAGCATCTTTGGATTTTTGAAACATCAATAGTCCTAACCAGATATAGAGCTCGTTGATTTTGAAAAATAAAAAAAAAACAACCTCTATTATTAGTACTTTTACGAACGGTAGACCTCGTGGGTACCAACGTTTTTGCTTCAATAATTGTGTTCATCCTGTTCATAATCACAGCATCAACAGCGGGAAGACGTCCACTGCTGAATACAGGCCTCCTACATAAAACGCCACTTTGGACCATTATCATAATCGCCACGCTTGGCAGGCGGCTTGGTGATCGCAGAAGATGTTAATGTACCGAGAAGAATGCTGCTGCCCATTCCCTGGATATTCCTTATAGCCCGCTCTTATGGAACCCGCGAGAAAAGATGGGAATATAAAATGTACACCTACGCCACCTGCCGCCAATAAATTTTTATTTTTATTTTTTTCTTATATATTTTTGTAACATTTCAAAGTTGCAGCCCCCTAAGATATTTGTTATATTTGTCTCATTTAACTTCTCAGTCTCGGTGACGCATGGGCGGGGCACAGTAAAGGGCCGCCCATAGTCGTGCACTGTTCCGCCGGCATCGGACGAACAGGTGAGTTATTGTTAACACCACATCAACATGCTAACTGTAACCTGCTAGGCGATCATGTAACTTGTTTGCAACCGATAGAAACACAAAAATGTATGGATTTGACAGTTTCAGTACGCAGTTTATGTACAGAGTTACTACGGAAATTTTCATTTTTGGAATGAAATTTCGTTTGTTGTATTGCTATCAAAGTTAAATGATCACCCTGCTGAGAGCAAGTGAACGGTATCTTCCAGGCAAGCATGCACCACCATAGGCTAACATATCACTTCCTTCAATCATGCAACTTTGGTTTCAATCAATTTCATTATAAAATGTTTCCGATCGTGTATGACATATTTTGTTGCACAAAAAGTCCATTACAATCATCCGTTGTATTAATTTATAATTACTAATACTGGAAATAAGCCTAGAGCCATTCATTAAGCAACATTTGTTTGTAAACGATATTTATTTATTGAAGAAGAATTACAAAATATAACAGTGTTTCATCATCTGTTTAAACAGTTTATTAACTGTAATGATGAAACATTGTTTCAGAAACGTTGCTGAGTGGAGAGCAAGCTGAATGAACCATTTAGTTTACAATCAAAAGTTGACAGGTGTGGATGTGTGTTGCGGTAGTTTATAAACATGGAAGTAGTGTGGTCCAACGACCAGACCCTTTAGTATGCGCACCGCGAGAAAGCTTGTCGTCGAGTGAGACACAGGCGCTACCTAGTCTTGTCACGGTCTCTCACGAGAAAACGTGTCGAGAAAATTTTGTCGCCGTGCGCATGTTAGGCGGGCAGGTTTTTGGCGACATCCTAGCAACAACTCGTGTGGACGGCAAAGTTTCCGAAACAGTATTTACAATAAACTTGTTTATAAATATGATGATCAACTTTATCATCATCATCATCATCATCATCATCATCAGCCTGTATCAGTCCACTGCTGGACATAGGCCTCTCCTAATGCACGCCACACACACACGCCCGATCCTCGGCTAATCTGATCCAGCTGCCGCCAGCCACTCGGCGTATATCGTCGCTCCACCTAGTCGGAGGGCGGCCTACACTACGTTTGCCAAGTCGCGGGCTCCACTGAAGAACACGTCTACCCCAGCGGTCATCGGTTCTGCGGCTAATGTGACCAGCCCACTGCCACTTCAGTTTGCTAATTCTATGGGCTATGTCGATTACCGTAATTCTCTGCCGGAATCACCTCATTTATTATTCGGTCACTCGAAGAAACTCCAAGCATAGCCCTTTCCATAGCTCTGTGAGCAACTTTAGAAACAGTTTATAAACAAGTGTTGCCTGAGTATGAGGCTTATACTAACCAATGGATTTATTTGTGCAAAATAAAGAGTTTTGAATTTGTCGTTATTGCAGGCACGTTCCTAACGCTGGACATCTGCGCGGCGCGGCTGTCGGCCGAGCGCACGGTGGACGTGCGCGGCACGGTGGAGCGCATCCGCGGCCAGCGAGCCTTCTCCATACAGATGCCCGACCAGTACGTGTTCTGTCACCACGCGGTCATCGAGCACGCGGTACGTACCTAACGTCTCATATGACTCTTCTTTCAAGAGGAAGTAAAAAACCAGCTCGTCACACCATTAAAAAAAAAAAATAAAAAAATTCAAGGCTTGGATATTCCGGAGCATTTATCTCGCTTGCGTACTGCGACATCTTTGAAGATATTAAATGGTAGGCAGAATTAACTTACGATAAATCTGCCCGTAGAAAAGCCTCAAATATAACATCACAAACGTTCAACAAAAATCACATTAATCCAAACCTGTTTTTATACAAACAGGATTTTTGTATTTTTTTTTCTGTTATTATGTATGAAAAATGTGTTTTTGTTGATCACTTAATCAACAAAAACACATTTTTCATACACAATAACATAACATTTTTTTTGAGGTTTTTTATGGACAGATTTTTCGTAAGTAAATTGTACCATTTAATATCTGCAAAAATGTAGCAGTGCGCGAGCGAGATAGAGGTTCCGGGATATCCGAGCCTTAATGGGTTTTTAACGCTTCTTGCGTTCATTTTTACCAGCGTTTAGTGAGGCTTACTTAGTCAGCCGGAAGACGTCCACTGCAGAACATGGCCTCGGTGAGGTATCAGTAACCAAAGTGGCGTTTCATGGGTGAGGCCGCCTCACCCATAACATACGTAACATAGAGGAGGTTTGCCATAAACGCCACGCTTGGCAGGCGTCTTGGTGATCCCAGATTTAAATGTATCGAGGAGAATGCTGCTGCCGGCTCTTACGGCACCCACGGGCAAAGATGGGGTGATCTTATTTTTACAGCGGGAGCTCACGATACATACGTACGGTTCTGTGACGTCAAATTAAAATTTAGTCAGCGAAAAGTACCGCAGTAAAAATGGTGGATTAAAATATAAGCTTAAGAGCCTTTAAAAGAAAACAAAATTGCATGGTTTCAAACTTACAGTCATTGCAATCAAATGTAATTTTCACCATCATATTATTTATTATAATTTATAAATAATAATTACAATCGATATTTCTTGTTATTGCAGGCAATGCAAGGTTTGCTAGAGGCCACCGACCTCACCGGTTTCGACGACGACAATGAGGACGAGTCGGAGTGAAGTGCGTCCAACCGCGCCTGTGACCTAACGCTAAGGACAGATGTCGACATGTCTTTACTTGACACACATAAACAAAAGAAACAAAATATAGCGACACTATCACTTTCAATCACAAACATTATTGAGTACAATATTATGTGGTACTCGACGATAGTTGTTAACGGTTCCCTGGATAATGCTTCCGATAACTGGCGAAAGATTCAGCAGCTTTATGAGAGTAATGCCCATCTGTACTAAAGTCTAAAATACAACTTAGCTAAGTGACACTTTCCCCGGCGTTCTCGTAAGTTTGTTAAATTTGCTTCAATTTGGCAGACGAAATTGCTGAACGCTCATTGGGTGCCTGATGATCGTCGGCTGTGTTCAACCAATGAGAGTACAGTATTTAGTAGAGAACCCAGGGCCTAGAGAAATAGAGTGCGTACTTAGAAGCTGTCAAACTGAAGTACAGACGGGCATTAAGAATGTTAGCTTGCCTGCTTATACATGGCACTGTAAACTGTATGTTCTCAAAGCCCCACAGTGCCAATCGAAGCATACAAACGTTGTTCAATTGTGCCGTGCTATCACTGCAGTTATCGCAGCGCCTCTTGGCCGAATCAAAATACAATCAGCTCTTAGCATAAGTAAACTTACATTGTATGAAAAAGTAACGTTCCTGTAGCATCGATAAGAACTGATACGAGATCGGATATTCGGAAGGAACCTCGCGACTCGAGTATTTATTTGCATTAAATCTTGTAACCAAAAATATTTCCGTAATTATTTAGGATTTTACTATTTATTTATACATCTTAAGAAGTATGGCTGTGTGAAGATTTTTTGTCTGTAATTTATGTAGTTGTATTTTATTTGAACACGACGAATCATTCGTTCATGTAGGTATCGATTACGTCGATGACACCGGAGTGGACTGCTAGGGTTTGATACGATTTATATACGTTGAGGTGCTGGTAGGCTAATCATTGCCGCGACGACAGTCGTTGCCGCTATGTCCACGTACATTGTCAAAACGACTCGTTATCGTTGCGTCGTTTACGGGCATTGTCGTAACGACAGTCGATATCGCTGTGTCGTTAACGGATAGTTGCGACGACGGTCGTCGTTGCCGCGTCGTTAGCGCGGTGTTTATGGACATTATGTAACGCAGTAGCCGCGTCAAGCCATTATTTTATATTCATTATTACGCAGGCGACGTCGTCGTTGCGAATTATTATAAATTAAAATTTTACGTAAATAGACTGAGTAATGTTAATATGCTCCGAAATTTTACAATTCTCCCGTGAGTTAGGGATGAATTGATTAGATCACGGTTGGTTTAATTTGATTCTTATGATAACCGAGAGATTTAAAGAAATATAAAATTATTCGCCACAAATGAAATATTTTGGTGTGACAATAGAAATTATTTATTTTTGAAATTGTCGCAAAGTAACATATCTATCAGAGGAATATTGTATTTTGAATCGCCGTCCTTTGCAACTGACATATCGCTGTAGACGTCTTCTATATTTTACCGTACAACGTCTCTGCAAGAATCTCTTTGAATCGAAGCTCGCGTCCCGTACAGCTTGTTCGCTCGCATTTCAATGAAACTACTATTATTTATGGAGCATACACACTTCCTAACATCTAGGTTCAAGTTGATATGTTCGAAACAATCAAATTCTATGTAATTTCTTTAGTCATAAGTTGATTTGCCTCAGTTTTAAGTGATATATTCGATTAGATCTGCTGACGAAATGCCTAAAAAGGGTTTTTTGTTTTACTCGCTAACAACTATGGGGTTAAGAAAGGTCGTCCATCACGATTTGATATATTAGCTTTAACGAAATGTAAAATTAATAATGGAAACCATCGTTGCTTTGTTCTCTATTGCACTATTTTCTACAATAAGTTTTATCGGCAACTGATTAGTGATCATACTGCATATGCGATTATAATTCTACGTGCCATTACACAGCGTTAAACTTTAAAAGGGTATTCTAAGCTGCAATGATGTGTTTAAATTTGTCTATGCGATTGCTAAAATGAATATATCAACTTGGATGTAGACAAATAGCAAATAACTAGTTTCTCTTATTGTATAATTTAAGTATAATGAAATTGTTAATCTGGAGCGTCTGTTGGTTTTTGTATCTGTAAATATTTTAATATTCTGTTTTTAAATCTAAATACCTTGTGAAATATGTGTGAAATAAAAATAAACTTGTAATATATTTACGTAAATCTTTTATTTTATAGAATAACTTATAGTCATAAATCTAAATTCTCGCTGTGTTTTTACATTATGAAGTACATATACCTAATGTAGGAAAGACAGCATTAAAAATGAAAAAAAAATGGGAAGATAACACAGGATGCTGTGGACATAGTTACCTATACCACAGTGCTCATGTCACACGGTATATGGTCTGGACCCAGGCCGGACATATTAGATAATAGCGCAGACCTAATAGTTATTCCTCTGCGCAGTTTTCATACATTTGCCGTGCAATGTAAAAATGGCGGCGAAGACGTGGGGGATAACGGGAACAACCCTACATTACAATAGTGCCAGTTCAACTGCATGTTGACTAAGGCCCGATTTCACCAAACTAGAATAAATTTTATTCCAGGTATAACTTTCCGAGAACAACCGAGTTACGCGAATATAGCCCTTATACCACCAATTTTGTGAAGGAATAAGACTTATTCCTTGGATAGAATCAAAATGGCGTCTTTTTTGTGTAATTTCATTTGTCAATTAGCTGTATCCAAGAGTACCGAATAGCCGTATACTTGGAATAAACTTTGGTGAACGGGCCTTAGTAGCGTTCGCTTTTGTAACCGGTTGAAGCATCGTAGCGTAGAAACTGCCGTTACAAACTGTTAACATTCGGCCGCGTCACATCGATGGGTCGAGAGAGCTTTTGGCAATATCTTTTGGCGATCGAATGTGCCGCCCTAATCTTTGATAATAAAAATATAAACTCTATCTTCTCGTATCATTTAAGTAATCTAAATCGACGTCAAATTCACGCCATTTTCGCATAGAAAGAAAGCGATTACGACACGACGTTTAATGTAGGTAACACCACACGAACCAGCCCCAGTGTTGGCAGTTGGTACTAATGTACTAGATCCCTTTCCATCAGCGTTAACACCAAACGTTAACTCCAAAATGTATGGGAATAACATTACCTGCGGAAAACCATACATTTTGAGTTATCGTGTGGCGTTAATCCTAATGGAAAAGGTAATTTTGCTAGACCCCCCCCCCCCCACAGTTATTTATATTATCTAATCTGTGCCCGTATGGATGGCCGGGGTGTTACCATTGACGTGTTTAAGAGCCAATACAACGCCAAATTGCTTAAAACGGCTTAGCTTGAAGCAGTATCCTGTCAACAATATTGCAACAATGACTTTGAAATTAATATATGGTAAAGTCCAGGACTAATGCTACTGCAAATGTATAGTGAAAACACGAATTAATAAAATTTTCTCGATAGAAAAAAATTACAAAGTTACCTCCAAACCGTAAAAATAAACAGCGATTATTCAATGAATACTTTAAATAAGATCATGAAACTTTGTGTGGTAGTTGAATTAAATATAATGGAGGGCTTATGTATAGCGGATTTTTAAAATACCCTTTATATTCAGTGTAATAATAAATTACCTAAACTATTGCGCGTTGGAACCAGTTTAACTTAGACCGCCCCTGCCGCTCGGCCCCTGGCTCATCCCCGCTTTGGCCTAGTACTATACATCTATTCTGTGGCTTTGACGTGAATTTGCGCTGGCCTTGCACAAGCCCTTAATTCAGGCGTACGTATCCAACACAATTTGGTTTCCGCGCACGAACAGAACCGGAGGCATGTTCTTGCTGATCATCTCCAGCCAAGTCATATACAAGCACGCCGATACCTGCCCCTGCACACAAAATAAAATGATTATGAACATTTGTAATGGACTGTGATAACGTTCCCGTGTGTGCCGTAAGAGCCGGCTAAGAGAATATCCAGAGAATGGGCAGCAGCATTCTCTCGGTACATTTAAATATTTAATGAGATCACCAAGCCGCCTGCCAGGCGTGGTGAGTATGGCCAACCCGTCCTTATGATAAGCGTCGAAATTGGCGTTTTATTGTGAAGGCCGGTGTGTTGAGGTGTGTTTGTATGTGTGTTATCGTGACCACGGTAGACAAACTCTGGTAACCGTCAATACATTTTGGCCAAGACAAAGGCGCTTACGTGGATGGTTTATTGGTGTAGGTTTAGACCGATAGGAAACAAATAATTATACATGCTCAAGATGACGCCCATACAAACTGTAATTTTTTTAGTACGTTACTTAGGTACCTTCATCTTACGTTACTTACATGCAACATTTTCCTAAAATCAGTTCCTTCCCTGCCTGTCAGTTGGTAGTAATAGCCCTGCCTTCTGAACTGTAGGTTGTGGTTCGATTCCCACCCAGGACAAACATTGTGCGTTTGTTCTGTGTCTGGGTCTGGGTGTGATATTGTTTGTTATTATAGGTATTTATTTACAAACAAAAAATATCTATGCATCTGTGTATCTGTTATCTATGGTTCCCAAAGTACAACATAATTGCTTAGTTTCGGGCTAGATGGCGCTGTGTGAAATGTCCACACATTATTAAAAAAATATTTATATTATGATTCTGACATTTCGGACTCTTATCTTCGACAAACGTTTCTCTGTCGAATAAGCCGCCGACAGAATGTTTCGTTTATGAGTTGTTCAACGATAGAACCTTTCTATTACGAACGATTCGCCGACAAAACGATTCTTTCATGAGCGAATCGACGACAGGATCTTTCGACTACATACTAGGCTCGGTGGTACAGGAGGTTTCATGATTTTTGTTTATTTTCTAACAAATTATTATATCAAGTCTGCCGTGACTCACGGCCCGTGAGTTCAAAATACCTTTCTAGGAACCGGCAAGGAGATTACCACGAAGGAGGCACCGATGGAGTAATGCATCAGGAGCTCACGCAGCCGCAGGTATCTGCAAGTCTTATCGTGGTGTTTCTTGAGTTCTGCTTCGGTTATTAAAACATCTGTAAATAAAAAGGATTGTTGATTATAATTAGCATTGAGCTTTTGCCTGGTTCATGGAACCCAAATAATGATATTTCGTATCTATAATTAAAAGATACCGATTAATTTCCGATTATATAATACTGCAAGTGGGTACCTACCTAAATGTTATAAAAGTTTAATCATGGACAAAATATTCGTCCATGATACCACGACCACAGCTCATCTCTATTTTGTCATCTTTTATGCTTTTTGATCTTGATGCTTACCTCATCATCATCATCATTAACAGCCTGAAGACGTCCACTGCTGAACATAGGCCTCCCCCAGAGCACGCCGCCTTGAGCGGCTGCTCGCCTCCTGCATCCATCGGCTCCCCGCGGCTTTCACCAGGTCGTCGGTCCACCGAGTGGGGGGCCGGCCCACGCTGCGTCTTCCGGTTCGTCGAGGAGATCCGCAGGAGAACTAAAGTGACCGATATAGCTCTTAGAGTTAGTAAGTTGAAGTGGCAATGGGCAGGCCACATCGCTCGTAGAACTGACAACCGATGGGGAAGAAAGGTTCTCGAGTGGCGACCACGAACCGGAAGATGCTTACCTACCTACTAGTAATTAGAAACGGCCTGACATGTCTTAGTAGGTAAATAATAGAACTAAGCTAGTAGTACTACGGTACAACTACAACGGTATCGTTATTGATTGTGGTCTTTAGTTGCGTCTGAATTTCACATCAATGTCAAAAGGACAAACATTTCTACGTACCACTTTGAAGTTCAGTTGTTTTGAATTTATCAGCGACTTTATTGAAGAGCCGCCAGCTCTCCTCTGACGGCGCCGGCCCACTCGTGAGATCTTGCACTATTGTTAGCAAGTTGTACTCTATGCGGAACCTCGCCAGCAGTTGCTCCATGCTGGTGAAATATAACAGCTGTTGGGTTGAATGCGACAAGAAAAAAAAGAGAAGAGAGGTTATTGAATAAAGCGCTAAATGGCAATACTAAACGCATCGAATGTGAATGTGAAGAAAAACAGCTATTACGGCCAATATTCTTCAAATACGTTAATACGATATTTTCGATATCTTTGTAGCTGTCTATCTTGCTTAGAATATAAACTAGATACGCAAAAACTCAGAAATTACCAAAAGTGAAAAGACCATATTTATTATCTGCCAATTTTTCTAGTGGGTATAGGTTATCCAACCAATCTAAACGTTAGCTGCGCTACTTTATTAATGCTAAAATGGGCCTATGTTTGACAATTCTCACCTTATGGTAAGTGACGAAGTTGTTTAAGGTGGAGCACGTTTGCCCATGAGATGGCCATTCACTCTTGACTTGAAAAGACCCTTGTAATTGTTATACCCAAAACTGCCCAACCTTAGACAGCACACCAAGGTTTTATGCATCGGTTTTGGCTCTGGACTCAATAAACTTGCTAGCATCTGCATGCCATGCATAAAGATAGCATAGGTTTATGTAGTTGAATAGTATAGTTCAAATAATATCATGTGTTGTGTCCTAAATAAAATAAGTCGTCATCGACAGCCTGAAGATGTCCACTGCCGGATGGATGCTTGCCTTACATCCAACAACGGCTCCCCGCTGCCTGTACGAGTCGTCGGTCCACCTACTGGAGGGCCGGCCGGCTTCCGGTTCGTGGTCGGGTCACATCAAATGCGTATTAGAGTAGGCATTTGTTCTAATTTCTAGCAATGCGGTAAAAATGTGTGATTTTCCACCTACTATGAATGCGCCTCATGTTTATGGAGCACGCTCCGCGCGAGCGCGAATATTCTAAAGACCCGTTTGTCTTTGAACCCGCGCCGCGCTATGATGTACGGCAGGAGGATGTTGATGCCGCCGTCGTCGTACAGCCACCACGTATCTAGTGGCTTATTCTACAAAATTTTAAAAATACGTAATTAATGCAGTGGAATAGTTACCTAATCAACGTTTGCTCTATTGCTAGTTCCACTGCTGAACATAGGCCTCCCCCAGAGAGCGCCACCTTGAGCGGCTCGCCTGCTGCATCCTTCGGCTCGTCCACATAGTGTGGGTGGTCCGATGGATGGTACAAAATCTCATCAAAATTTAGGATTTCCACGCACAGATTAGAGAAAAGCATTTCCTCGACCGGTTCAGTACAATATGAATGATCTGAGAATGAATAATAACTATGATTGGCATGAAGTGGTAAATGAAACAAAAATTTTACTCACAGGATTAAATGACAACGGTTCGTATGCATTCAACATGGTGTGTCTCATTGCAGAGGGACTGTTCATTTCGTTATCAGAGTCGTATTTCTCATCTTCTTCAGGTTCCCGTAATGTGGACGTCGTCGCCACTGTTTGAATTCTAAAATTTTTATTCATCACTCTGAGGCGCCCCGGGGCTTCACCCGCGTTTCCTATTTTCCAGCAGGAACTCCATACATCACATCAACACGTCAACTGCTGAACACAGGCCTCCCCCATAAAACGGCACTTAAGTGCTTATCATAGGGCGGGGGATTTGACCAGTAGGGTTAGCACGGCCGGTAGACAAAACTGTCTTTCCCCTGTTTTACTCCAAGCAAGTATGAAGAAAGTGACGTAAAACGGGAAAAGACAATTTTGTCTACCGTCCATGCTAACCCAGCTGGAACTCCAGATCTCTCTTGAATTTTTAATTCTCCGTGATAATAAGTAGGTAGAATGTTGATGTCGATAGAATACTCAATCTGTGTGGAAATACGTGCAGGCCTCCAACGGTGAAGGTGGATGAAACGGCATTAGTGTATTGGATTGGAAGGTTCGAAGCCGCACCCAAGGCTTTACTCCAGTTAGCAAATTGGTCCATTATGTTATGACCCAATTGTTCGCCATAACCATAGAGAATATAGGTACTAAGCACAGGTACTAAGGTACGATAACAATGAGTGACATAAGACTTACATTCTTCATTGTCCACGGTAATATCAGAGTCGGAGTGCATAAGCGCGGTCATCTGCGACCGCGTTGTAATCTCACTTTGGCGGCTCATCTTAGGAGATGGCGGAGTGAGCTCCGTGGACTTTGGGGGGCGAGCGGTGCTGGGCGCGCGCAGTACTGCCACCGCGAGACGTTCCTCGAATACGTATCTGGAAATGTTTGTTATAACGGATCCCGTGTTAACCTTAGATGAACTAAGTAGGTAAGTACCCTACTACAAAAGTTACGGATGATCTGGTGATAGGAGTACCTACGTTTGTGAGATCTGTGATCTAAACCTTTGTTCATTGTTCAGCTCAACAAGAGACCGTCGTGCGTGACAAAACAATTAACTTCATCATCAACAGCCTGAAGACGTCCACTGCTGAACATAGGCCTCCCCCAGAGAGCGCCACCAGCAGCTGCTCGCCTCCTGCATCCATCGGCTCCCCGCGGCTTCCACCAGATCGTCGGTCCACCGAGTGGGGGGCCGGCCTACGCTGCGTCTTCCGGTTCGTGGTCGCCACTCGAGAATCTTCCTTCCCCATCCCACTATTAATTAGTACAACATCATTTGTATCGACCTTATTATTGGAACTACGATAAAGTACCTAGATTCAGTTGCCCTCCCCGTCGTCACCACCAGAGACACGTCTTCCGGGACTCGGATGATCGTATCGCAGCTGTGTTAAAATCATCGGACCATCTGATCCGGTATAGGATGTACCAGCGTAAGAGACACCTACCTCGCGCACGAGGTCGACGTACCATACCCCCCAGAGGTTGGCTAGAACGGTTGATACTTTCCATAAGGACCTCTCTTCCAGCGGACATATAGTCTTCTCGGTTCTCTTCGCCCGGCTGCAGCCCAAGCCGAGGCTCGCACGCCACGGCTACCCTTGAGCTAGCTGCCTCCCACTTTTGACGGCTGGGTCTCTTATACGCCGCCTATCAGGCGGGGTAGAGCCCCGCCCGATGACGCTGAGACCAACAGCGGCAGTGCGTCCAAAAAAAGCAACCCTTACTGAAGCGTCTCCACGTAACTCGCGATGCGTTTGTGCT
Organism: Ennomos quercinarius; assembly: GCA_910589525.2. Taxonomy (NCBI): domain Eukaryota; kingdom Metazoa; phylum Arthropoda; class Insecta; order Lepidoptera; family Geometridae; genus Ennomos; species Ennomos quercinarius. Next base: position 11,391,277 of record OU342504.1, on the reverse strand, counting down.
GCACGGAGATCCACTTGGTCTTGTACCCGATGAGCACGAGGTTCGGCGCGAGCCGCCCGAGCCCCGTGCCCTGCATGAGGGCCCGCACGCCACGCTCGACGCTGAAACCGTTCATGAGCACGAAAAACGCGCGGTCCTTGCGCGACTGCAACCACTCCTCGCCCAGACGGATGCGACCCTCGCGCTTCTCCCATGATAACTGCACCTGTCAGCGATGCCACTATTGGTATGGTAGGACTCTTCTGCAAAGTTCATCTAGGTAGGTACCACCGCTTTGCCAGTTATTCTGCCACCAGCTATAGTGTGGACTATAAGAAGGACTGTAATATACCATTGATTGCGTTTTTATACTGCGCAGGTCTCATTGGTATATCTTACTAGAGTCCAACCTAACCTGTTTGCTCCGTGGTATAACTAGGTAGGTATCTATACTAGGTAACTTTAGTATACGAAGCACGCCACGTAGGTAATAATTTAGGCGAACCTTTTATTAAAGCATGATGGAAACGTGTTAGAAAGCACTTTCCTCCGATGAAGGTGCCCGATTCTCTCCAAATCGATGTCGATTTTCTGCAGTCTTTTTCCTATAAGTCTATTTTAAAATATGAATGAACAAAAAGGGCGGAACTTAAAATCGGTTTTAAATTGTGACGTTTCATCGTTATGAAATTGGAAGTAGGAACTAGTTCTTAGGTATAAAGATATGTAGGCATGCGAGTCTTACAGGTTCTAAGTCGGCGACGATCATGAACGAGCCCATTTTCGTGAGCAAGTTTCCCAGGTCGAGGAGTGCCGGTCTGGAGTATGGCTTGCCGGCCAGCACCAACACCTGCCGGGTCCGTTGAATTGGAAAGTTAATAGGAAACTTTGAAGGTGTATATTAAGTATACATAGGTACATGTACCATGGAGCAGTCATAGGTATCACTGGCACGAATTGCTTGACAAGAATCAACAGTAAGTATAGGCACGTAGATAGTAAATCATGGATTTAGTAGTACAGACGTAGGATGTAGGGAACGTTTTTGGGTAGATGATAATTTCTTACTTGAGGGACGTAGGACTTAATGCTCTCAGTGCGGCGTGATATCTGAAGTATGGTCGTCACAGTATCCTGGTAGTGTTGAGCGTCCGTGCTACTGCCCCAATTCGCTTCTGGAAGGTATGAAAGTGATACTCTTATGAAATTAAAACATTCAATGATATTACGCGTAGCGACCGTATAGTTTGGTGAAATTCTACGTTTACGCACCATGAAATAAAAGCAAATAGGTAATACACGCGACTCTGCGATGTAATTTGTTACATGCGTATCATGTGTATATAGGTACCTATAAAAACTTATCCTATGCATCCACCTACCTATACCTCTTAATTTATTAAGTTTATTGTACTTCTCGGCTCGAACACTATTATAAAATTATTGGTTTTAAAACTATTTAAAGCCAATAATTTAATAATTTACCTGGCTTGGTATAGATGACCAAAAGATACAAGGTAATGAAGATAAACACAGTTGCCAGCGCCATCTCCCAGCTTATCACCACCATAATGCAAAGGCACATCAGGAATCCTATGAGAGATAGCCACTTGTTGTGAAACTGAAACAAATACGAAAGCTCCAAAATAAACCCGTTCACTGAAAATAGCAAATAAATTATAAATTTTGAAACTGCTGGTGGACTCGACATCCGATTAATCATCACATGAAAGCAATGGATATAAGCAAAATAAAAAACTATAAAGAAGTCCTGTATGTACCTATATGCTGAATGCAGTTGAACCGTATCGCTTTTCCAGCAGGTGGCTATGACTATTAACAATATCTAGGTATAGTTTTTTTAAATCTTTTACTTATAGATAAAGGCGTTTACTAACAAACGAAGTTAATATTGTGCATTACCTTGCCTCCTGCCAGAACATTGATCTACCTCAAGCCAATCATATGGGTAGGTAGGTGTAAGGTATCATGTAGGTACTGGAGTAGGTACGGCTAATAATAGTTGATGTTACAGTGGAAATTTTAATTAAGTATGTTCGTTTTTGTTACAGGTATCAGACAGAGCAGCATTGGCCACAAACTAACAAACATATAATACGACCGAAGGTTGTAACCACGCTACGTACGCCTCTACAGTTACCAGTATGACTGGCTCCCGATCCCAAACAAGTGTTCACACAATATTGAAGACAAAGTAGTTGTTAAAGATTTGTTAACATACCCGAAAAGACGGCCTCCAGCTGATGGGGTTAATGAACCCGGCGTGGAAAGTACAGAAGTTGATCAGCGCATACGAGGCAAGGTAGAAATTGGAAATCAGAGGAGCTATTGTGTTCAAGTCAGCTGAAAAGTTACAAACGCAAAATACTATTATTTATCGTGTGTGGTATGGGAATATAGGGAAACGACATGTTGTTTTATCTAATGTGGCAAAATATTTTTTTTATGCTTAAATAGGCTCATGTTTGGCATTGCCTCTTTTTTCACCTCATAAGGACGTAGTGAAAGAGAGACATCCCGTTCCAACCCCACCTGATGGAGAGCACAGTCTTGATGGAACACGTTTCCCCATCAGATGCCCACTCACTCTTGATTTGAACAGACCCAGATCGAATCAACCTACAAATCAGGCAGAGTCTACCGCTGCTAACTACTTATTTACATTTAGTTCCATATTTACCGATTAGAAGGAATCCAAGCGAGACGAAGTATGTGAGCACATATCCCCTGTAAGGCTCGCCGTGCTTGCCGTAACCCTTGGCGAAGTATACGAGGCCCGGGTAGATGCGGTCCACGCCGAGCGCCTGGATGAGTCGCGGGACGGACAGCAGGTTGGTCAGCGCTGTGGACAGCGTCGCCGCCCAACATCCTGCGTAGATCAGCGGGGCCCAGAGAGACATCAGCTGTATTACCTAACCAATAACACTTTTTTGGCTGTCATTACTTCGCTTCGGCAGCACTATACTACAAAATATCACGCCTCTACGATTGCTGGAACCAACGGTTATCTACTTGGCTTTAAGCTCAAGCTGCAACACATTCTTTAACTTCTTTTTTTTAATTGTTGATAGACAAAGCATTTTACCACTGTCTCACCTGATGGATAGTGACGACGCAGTCTACGATGGTGCATGCTTGTCTAGAAAATACCTGTTCACTCTCGACTTGAAGACACCCAGATCATAGTTAGCTGGAAACAAGGACACCGGTAAGGTGTTCCACTTATTTGCTGTTCGCACTATAAAGTGCATAAGCAAAACGCTTAGTGCGGGTTCATGGAATTTCAACCATATATGGGTGCCGTGTTTTTGTGCTCCTTGATGTCCGGTGCAAGATTTAGGAATAGAAAGTGCTTTTCTATTGCTAAAGTATTTAACTACATTTTTATATGGTGAATGCTTGCCTAGATGATATTTCACTATTAACTTGAAGACTCCCAGGCAGGTTATAGTCAGCTGGATGCCAATGAGGTGTTCCACTTATTAGCTACTAAACGTAATATGCACCTAAATGATGGCTGTAATTTCATATCACAGATGGGTAGATAGATACGTAAACTGTTAGTTTAAAGTCTTTCTTCCCACAAATACATTGATGTTGTGCAGTTACGTCGATTTGCCTACATGTCCTTCTGATATGGACCCTAATTCAATACTCACTTGGTAGTTATTATGCATTCCATATTCGCAGTCCGGCTTGCAAGAGGCGAGCACTGTGTGGTTGAGATTACTACTGTCACCGCTGGCGTCCCTCAGTGCTCCCATACCAGCCAGCACTGTCATGGTCAGGTAGCTAGTTAAGGATATGCCGACAGCTAAAAGTGTACCTTTTGGGATAGCTGTTGCAGGATTCTGCGGAAGATGTTATACGGTGATTTTTAGTGGAATGTAAGTTAATTAACTTAGGTAAGTAGATATAGTTTACAACGTTTTAAATAATACTTGGTTAACAATCCATCTCCACTCGATTTAAGTTTTGTATAATGTAGTTTCTGAAACGAAAACATCAATGATAATAATGGAAACAAATTGTTATTCTACTAACCCTAAGGTCCCCGCATATGTTAGCCCCAGCTTGGACCCCAGTCACCGCTGGGAAGTACATTGCGAATACGCTGAAGAAGTTATATTGCATACCCTCGGTTTCTCGATAGTTCACATTCCAATTTTCTTGTGCGGTTTGTACTATAACAATGATACTTAATTAAATCACATAATCTGCCTCTGTATATACTTTTCCGGACCTTTCATTCTGGAAGCTTAGACAATTTTGAGAGAAGTATGCGACACAGAATAGACAGCAATGTCGGATTACAGATACCTACCGCTGCATTATGGCTGTGAACTAAAAGGAATCTTTTTCAAAGATAACAATATCAATCACTAAATACTTTGTTTTTTTTGGTAAGTTAACTTTTAAAGAAAAGTTGTCTTACAATTTATGCCGACGAAACCTTTCGCTATTTGTTCTTTACTGGTCGGTCCTATGCCAGCTCCAATTATATAGTCTGCAATCGCGAGTACAATCACTGTTATCAAGAAATTCTGAAATATAAGTAAATAATATTTAAATATGTTAGCAATAGTACTCGATACGATTGAAAACAAAATATCAAAGTGGAAAGGCGTGTTACTGTCATGAAAAAATATGTAACACAATTACATCTATTCATACATTCATTTTTCATGGTCTGAGTACATACATTTCGGAAAACATCGAATTCAATTCCATGCTGTATATATACCTGGGTTTTGGTCTCCCAATCCATGCCGATAGCGCAAATCACGCACATGATCAACAAAGCTATAGCACCAATGATTCTGGTATCATTAGTGCCGTTGTCCAGAATCTTGAGCCCATTGGACTGGAGAAGCTCGTTCAGGGAGTCGCAGAACCCTATGGTGTTCATGCTGGCTGCTACCGCGTTGGCAAACGCAAAGATGATACCGACTGACGCGCCTAGCTCCGCGCCTAGAGATCTAGAAACCAGGTAGTATACACCGCCTGGGGAAATAAGTGATTAGGAAAACACAGTTACGAAACTGGGGTATTCAAAAATCACAAAATTGGAGAATATGCAATGCTGTCATCCAACCAAATCGCATTGGTCAGCGGCGTTTTGGATTATTTCCTACACCACAGATTACCAATATATGTTAACTACTTAACACCCTCTACCTGTGAGGCTGTGACAGAAGGAACGTATACGCTTAAGATATTAATAATGTAATTACCTCATAAGTGCTACGTGAGATTGAAAAGCAAGGTAAAGCAGATTACCTCCTTCCAAGCGGCCATTAGTGCATATCGCGCTGAGAGACAGGGTAGTGATGACGCACACCACGCCGGAGAGGAAGATGATCAAGACCGAGAAGCCTATGCCAGCCTGTGCAACGATCCAGGATATGCGCAGGAACAACATCACGCCCCAGATGTTCAATAGGCAGGGTATCAGGACGCCCTGCAGGCCGATTCAAAACTCCACGATAACACGTAAATATAGGGTGCCGTGTCGACCAATTTAGTTTGAGAGAAAAACAAAACGACTTAGAATTTAAAGTTAACGATGCCATAAGTATCTAATAGCCATGGGTTTAGTTCATCATCATCATCATCAACAGCCTGAAGACGTCCACTGCTGAACATAGCCCTCCCCCAGAGAGCGCAAGCGGCTGCTCGCCTCCTGCATCCATCGGCTTCCTGCGGTTTAATTCAATGACTATCAAAGCCTCAAAGGTAAAGCTACCTGATATGTAGAGGTAAAATAGTATATTGTGTCACAAGGGACCGAAATAATGTACCTAGTATTTAGGGCGAGAGCAACTTTTTGAATCCAAGGCGCAGTGAAGGATTCTAGAGTAGAATCCTAAGCGTAGCGAGGGATTCAAAGTAAGGTGTATAGGTACATCCCATGAGGTTAAATAATTTCGGTACCTTGTGGCACATTCTGCTTTTCATCCCCCTCTATGATGATAATCATTTTGTCACTGTTATTGAGTACGCCTAAAAGAGCCATTTTAGGCGCATTTATCGAGGACACTCCACCTCTTTTCGAATAGATGGGATGAAAACTTACCTGAATCCATCCTAGCTTGATTCCACCAAACATCATCAGTTCGGGCGTCGGATTCAAATGACCACTTGCCTTTCCTGCTGTCTTTTTCAAGGATACTGCGATGTTTAGGCGCTGGCGCTACACAGATGTTTGTATGTTAGATTAGGTATATCTAGGTAGGTACTACTTCATACTTTCTACTACAAATCGACCAATTTCTATCTATGGTGGTTAGCGGTGCAACAGAGTTACCTACGTAACCTACCTGTGTTGCACTAGTAATGCCCATCTGACATACTGATACCGCTGGAAAGATATAAAGACGGCAATCTTGTTTTATAAGATTTATCATTATTATAATGTTTAATATAGATTGTGTAGGTATACTAGATAGATCCATGTTCGATCTATCAATATAAGTATACCTAGTCTGACAACTATATCGTAACGTAATTGTAGTAGGTACCTAAATCTTTTCTGCAATAATTCATCTGGGTATTAACACAGTTTATAATTATTCAGCACCGCTTAGCCATTGCCAGATATACTGCTGTAAGGGCATAAGGAAGTACGTGTGCAAGCATAGTGTCATACAAGTCTTTCTTTTGGGTGGCAATGTTACTTGGGTATTATGAAACGAATTACGATGACGTGTGATTGCAGTGCCACTCTACTTAATCTAGTAGTAAGATTTCTAGACTGGGATATCAAGGGATATCATTATATACCTATTAGTCTCATTTGCCCAGTAACTTACTTACTAAGGGTGGGTTTCTTGATTCGTAGTTATAAGGTAACCAATTTGAAAGCACCTGGAAATTTGAAGAACTTAATTTTCGTCTATTATTGTGCTTCAGACTTAATATACCAACGGTTAAAAACTCTAACATATTTTGACCATTTCTTAGAATTTTGTGGAGTTGTTTACCATTGGTTACCTTAACCAACGGATCAAAAATCTCACCCTAAGCAGCTGCCCGCACAACTACTGCCGGAACACAGTAAGTAGTGTTTGCACACAATATTTGCCCGGCAGAATGCTTATCTGGGAAAGTGGTGGACCGAGTCGAAGCCTTGCCGAAAAGTCCTATCCTACCACTTAGTGCATGGCGCTAATATATAAGTATATGTGTGCGAACAACTATAGGTATATCAACATAAATAAAATAACAATGATACAAAAAAATCTGCTTTAAATTACCTCGCTTTCTGGTGAAGAAGTAGTACCATCCTCACCAGATCTTCCGGGTACTGTAAATAAGTTTGCAGATTTCAGTACCTAGGGTAGTTTAGTAATATTATTATGAGTAGATTTTATTTTTTATTGATGTTCTTCCCAAAGTATTTATCATTGGTTTAAATTAAACAGCCCAATTACGTTTTTCATATCAATTAAAAGTGGCACTGGCGTCCGTACATCCGATATTCCTTGAATTAACAAATGCACTGCCCTGTCCTATAGAGCCTAATCCATTTTAACTGACCTGATTGTCCATACTCACTGGGAAGTTGGTCATCCATCACTCATATTATAAGCACGCGCTCATTCTACCCATATATCATAGAAAAACAGTCAACCAAAAAAGATTAGACGGAAAGTCACGATGTCAGTATATTGAAATGCGGTTCAAATTCAGTTAATTAAGCGGTGTTATTAGCGGTGCACTACGTGCGGAGGCGGCCTGGTCTTGTTAAAACTGCATGAGCACTGCTCGATACTGGTTGTCTCCAACCATCATAAATTCATAATACAACACCACTGTATCAAGACCCCTTATGACCGTTACACTTGAATGGAAACATTAAATAAACGATACTTTATACCTAATTGAATAGCATGGTTCGATTGAAGTGTAGGATTACGAACAAGATACTAACACCGTGCTTGGATTTTATTGTTTATAAATTAAAAAAATGTAGATACCCAATCTATTAATACGAGTAGGTATATACCTAATTTAAAATTATCATAATTATAAAAATGGCTTTAGATCACATGTTTGCCAAGTTGCCAATACGCTCCCGTTCTAAACTGTTGCACTAATTTAGAACGACAGAGAAAAACATTTTTTTTAGTTAACCTATAAGTCACTGTCCCCAGCTCCATATTAAATTCACTTGCTTTTAGACGTCCCGAAATTTATTAAAGCTCGCATCTAATTAAATACTTACGCCTTTTCAAATTGGTTGCCTAAAGTTAATTCATGGAATTCCAACCGCAAACAGGAACTGAAAGTAGGTACCTACTTCAGGAGTACCTAGGTGCATAGGTAGGCTTTATATAGCCTGCCTACTGTTTTATAGTGCGGAGGAATAGTTCTTTTGGGGGAATTATTGGGGTATGACATCAGCACCACTAAGGGCCGTCTTCATTATAATTATAATCAACGTGTTACTGTGAGCGTCGCTTGCGATCCCTACGAACCGCAAAAAGACAAAAAGCAAATTACAGAATCGACTATAATTACCACAAAGTCCAGCCGGTCTGCAACGAATTGATTGCCTGACGAGACCAACTAAACCGAGAATCGCATTTGCTTAATTATATACCTATACTTACTTTCATATTTACTTGAAAACAAAGGGTTTCAATCAGTGTGTGTTGCCAGGTTGCCAGTGATGACTTATGGAACTGAGACATGGTCTCTTACTGTTGGCCTCATTAGTAAGGTCAAAGTCGCGCAAATGCTCGGTGTTTCCCTGCGATATAAGCTCCGTAACGAGGAGATCCGCAGGAGAACTAAAGTGACCGATATAGCTCTTAGAATTAGCAAGTTGAAATGGCAATGGGCAGGCCACATAGCTCGTAGAACTGACAACCGATGGGGAAGAAAGGTTCTCGGACCACGAACCGGACGCAGCATAGGCTGGCCCTTCACGAGTTGGACCGACGACCTGGTGGAAACCGTGGGGAGCCGATGGATGCAAAAGGCAAGCAGCCGCTCAAAGTGGTTGATGATGATGATGATGATGATGATGTCTTCCATTTATTTAAGGGCATATACGCCACCTTGGATTAATTTTCTACCCAGTCTGGTTCCTATTAATTCCTGAGGGCATGATAGGAAAGTTAAAAAAATGAGTGGGCTGTGGCTGAATTAAGTGGTAGCAGTCGTTCTAGCCATAACGAGTAGGTAGGTCATCATCAACAGCCTGAAGACGTCCACTGCTATCCTGCATCTATCGGCTCCCCGCTGTTTTCGGAAGAGGTAAGCATTAATTAGAACCTAAATAAAAAGTGTTCGCTATCCTTAAACAACAAAAACGCGTACTTTTCTATTCTTAGACCAGCAAGCAGTTCAAGCAGAAATGAACAAACCTGCCTGAGGCGGCGTCCGGAATGCAACGCGGACGTTATCAGCTTTCCTTCGAAACCATTTCAAAAAGCTCATTCTCAAATTGTCTAGGTAATTATTTTCGGCAAGCTATTTGTATTATTTGTACGAGAAGTTCTCGATTCTTGAGCATGAAGAAACGTACTTCAACTTCAACTTTTTTTTTTTCTTATAGTTTGGCTCCACACATAGTGTATTTAGCCAGTGTCAAGTATTGTAGTTTTTCGTCGTATTATGAAATATTTCATGTAAAGTCAAGCCTTAGTCACAGTCAGTCAGGGTAGTCATAGTCCAGTCTAAGTCAGGTAGTCATAATCCAGTCTAAGTCATGCCCTAGTAAAGTTAGTGGCAACTTTACTAGAGGCTTCTATGGAATTTTGGAAGCAACACGAAAAACCACGTTTCACTACATTATATCACTTGCCCACACTTATACTCATAATTCAGCACTTAATGCGTAAAATGCCACTAATTTTAAACATTAACACTAGAAAAAGCATAAGTTTTGTGAAATAATACAATGCAACGACATGAACTTTTTCACGTTCCCGCCAAAAAACCCAACTTCAACTTCAACTCTTGGTTAATGGCCTCTATGGTGTTGCCATTCCACCACAATAATTATTATTGACATGCTGTTAACATGTGATTGACAAAAGTGCCAAGCGTTAGCGTATAGTAGTCTGTGGTGCCAAATAACCACAGCAAAAAACCACAGATCTGTCAAACACCTGCCAAAAAACCAAGCAGCATCACAGACATTCACACAGACCAGTTGTACCTGGATCTGTGAACATTCAGCACATCTCAACTTTCAACTCTTGGTTAATGGTATAGTCATTTGTTTTTTTCTCTAATCTGTGGTTAATGGCCTCTATGGTGTTGCCATTCCACCACAATTCTGCCAATGTCAATCAGCACATCTCAACCACAAACCAAGAAGAGGATAATGACTTCAAACAATTCTAGGTCTGTGGTTTCAACACCTTTCCGTAGATCTTCTGTGCCATCCACACTGACCTCTATAATACAAGTACGCGTACTTGTATTATAGAGGTCAGTGGCCATGGTGGCCATCCACAGTTTGTTTTTTTCTCTAATCTGTGGTGCCATCCGTGCCATCAACACAAGATCTGTGCTTCAACACAAAGCTTGATTTTCGACTTTATAGCTGAGGACCATGAAGTTACTAAGTAAACTTCATGCTAGGGACGAAAGGTGGATCCAAGAAGAATTTAAACTTAGGCCACCCCAAAATGATCAAACAACCAACGCACAATTTTATTTTGACTTAAAAAAAATGGAACCTAAGGGTGGATTTTTCACTAATAAGGTAACCAATGGTTAAAAACTCTAACAAATTTTGACCATTGGTTAGAATTTGTTAGAGATTTTAACCATTGGTTACCTTAACTATCGGTGAAAAAACCCACCCTAAATTGCTTATGTAGGTATACTTGGAACCCCTACAAATAAAACCTCACCCAGACCTATAGAATGTTTACGTTACTTGATAAAACACTATCAAATATACAGCTGAAATACTTTGTTGTCTGTGTCTGACTCTCAACTCTATTCTCAAGAATGGTTTTTGACTAGTATAGTAGATATCTGTGGAATGGTTCAATGTATTGAGTCAAAATGAATACTAAAAATACCTAAAATGAACGGCACGGGTTTTAATTAATACTGTAAAATATTATTTAAAAAAATCTAGATATTTGATGCACTATCAAACATTTGTTTGTATTTGCCCGGAATACAAGAAGAAACTAACAATTTTTTTAGATTACATGGGAATGTTTTTTCTCCATATTATTCATCATCATCATCATCATTAATAGCCTGAAGACGTCCACTGCTGAACATAGGCCTCCCCCAGAGAGCGCCACTTTGAGCGGCTGCTTGCCACCGGCTCCCCGCGGCTTTCACCAGATCGTCGGTCCACCAAGAAGGGCGCCAGCCTACGCTGCGTCTTCTGGTTCGTGGTCGCCACTCGAGAACCTTTCTTCCCCATCGGTTGTCAGTTCTACGAGCGATGTGGCCTGCCCATTGCCATTTCAACTTGCTAATTCTAAGAGCTATATCGGTCCATATTATTAGGTAGGCAATAATCTAAAAATTAAACGCCGCTAACATACATCTGTAACAACATTTAATACGTAGAAATAAATTTTGTCTTTGTTCTTTTTCACACACAATTGGACAATGCTAACATTAATTAGATACATAACACAAACTGTTCGCTTAAAATTAGTTAAATAAGTAGGTATTATTCTACAATGTAAATAAGTAGGTATTATTTTAAGAAATAGGTGCAAAATCGAACAGACATGTTGAATTTATTCAACAAAAACATAGTGCATGAGATTTGTTCTTTTTAAACTTTGACGTTATTTTTACATAATTTTTTTTTAGAATACGTTGTCGGTTCTTTGGCTCTTTCATGTTTTCAATCTATCTTCTGTTATATTTTCTTTATCTCATATTGTAAAGTGGGTATCGATGGACGAATAACCAATAAGTAGTAATAATACTATTGATAAATAGAGCAGACAAGAAATTTGAATCTACTTAACTATACTTAGGTACTTAAAGCACTTGCACTTAAATCTATATTGTTAATAACTTGCTTACGTTACTACCTATACCACAATTTATTTACTTTAATCTTACAGTAATTTAACATCAAAAAACTTTGCCTAAACGTTAACTTCGATATCAAGAACCACTGGGCATTCTAATAATAAGATTCAATCGTGATCGATGAATGGGTTTCGTTTGGTAATTTCCGGCAAATTGCCATCGTGTAACATCTCCATCCATGGGTATTTTTAGATATTTTCTCACTATTTCTCATTATTATAATTAATTAATGTCTTATCTATTCAATTTTCCACCTAAGGGACAAAATATCGATGGATGGAAATGTTAAACACCCAGAAATGGCCAAACGAAGCCCATTTATCGATTACGATTATGCAACACAATACGAGGGCTGTTTCCAATCAGATACAATTAAATTCGTTCTTTGTTACTTACAGCTGATTTTTTATCAAGAAAGCCTTATTCATAAAACTTACTTACACTTTATTAATTAGCGTAAGTACCTCACATTTCACGCACAGCGGTGTAATGATACGATTTACTTAAAGATAAATTACAATAATGAAAATGGCATATAAGTATAGCCAATTAATTTTGAGGGAAATACAGAGTCCGGAGAGAGAGGAGGAGGGGGAGTTAGTCCTTAAGATTTTCGCAGCTAGCGGTCATGCGACCATGGCCTTGGTAGGGCGTCTAATCCGGTGAGTTAGAAGGCGCGGACTCAAATCCCGCTGGTTGCTAAAATTTTAACAACTATAATATAACTATAATACAGAGTCATTTAATAAAAATCTAGCGGCGATCAACACCGTCACAAATATTGTATGTAGCAATCTCTAAGTAGGTAACCAAATAATAGTAAGTAGATAGATAGGTTACCTTACTAAAGTTTAATATTAGTTTAAAATACTGCATGAAATCTTAACAGGTCTATCGATTGTAAGTACTTAAATTACCTATATCCTAATACCTACAGTCCTACATACAAAACCAATACTTATCCTCTATGTACTTAGTACAACATTATATTATGTACGGTACAAACTGATACATATCTACATAGATTAATATTATGTTAAATTATTCTTTGGAATTTTTTTATTACATATACCATCTTGACTGTTCTAAAATTATCGCCATTTAGAAAATTGGTCTAAATATTTTTACAGAAAAAAAGGTTTCCAATAATAGGGAAGAGAAAGAGTCAACCGCAAGAGGAAAAGAGTGAATAACTTGCAAATAAATAAATAAATAAATAAATAAATAATGCCCAACGATCACATAAGTATATAGATTCAGGACTCTAACTAGGATTCCGTGCGTATCTACGGACCCAGGAACTACGAGGACCTTGGTCCCATAACACCCAGACACACAAGTATGTGCACTTTTTTCCTGTGCACAAATACTTGTCCTGTCACGGGAATCGAACCCGTCGCCTCCGGGTTATGAGCCGACCTGCTCAACCACCACACTACAGAGGCGGTCTAAAAGAAAGTATAGTACCTATAGAGTTGGAGTAGGTATACCTACCTAAATATAACAGGGGAGAAAAGTGAATAAAAATAATAAGAAAGAAGCAAAATATTTCCACAAGAATGAGTTTTGAATACATTTATTCTGCGTTGTCCTGCAGACAGATATTGTTCTATAGACAAGTACTTACCTACCTATACACACGAATTTCCATAGGGTCCACTCTTCCAGTGGACGTAGCCTTCTCGATCCTCTTATCCCGGCAACGGCCCAAGCCGAGGCTCGCACCCCAGGGGTGCCCTTGTGCTAGTTGCCTCCCACTTTTGACGGTTCGGCGCCTTAAGCGCCTGCCCTCCTGCCCGGTGACGCTGTAAAGGTCGGTAGAGACCAACAGCATTAGCCCGTTCAAAAAAAAAAAAAAAAACCTATACACACGTCATAGTTATTGTTGTTGTTGTCATGATTAAAAAGCAGCAAAAAGAATTAGGTAGGTCATTATATCATGGCATTTTCAATTAATCGTTATATGTTTTTGTTTTCTTTTACCCACATTGCGTAGTACTATTTATACAGAATTATTTTTAATTCACCGGAAATCGTTTAGGTGATATGATATTTTTTTTAATTAATCATAATATGGGACAATACTCAATGAAACAGAATAATAAGCTATGTAGCCTATTTTTTTGCGTTTTTGCGTACCTCAAAGCAAACACACAAAAAAGAGGAAATTACAGTTTTTAAACGATGTTTAGACCAATTGGCGAACATGTTAGAAAAAAAAACGATAGAACAAAAATGGCCCGATTTTACCAAAGTAGAATAAATTTTATTCCAAGTATAACTTTCCGAGACAACACTTTTCGTGTACACCCGAGTTACACGAGTGTAACCCTCGTACCACCAATTTTCAAGGAATAGAAACTTATTCCTTGGATACAATCAGAATGGCGTCTTTGTAATTGTCATTTCATTTGTCAATCAGCTGTATCCGAGAGTAACCAGTAGCTTTATACTGGGAATAAAATTTATTCTACTTTGGTAAAATCGGGCCTAAATTTTTTTTAATGTGAATGAATGACGTGGCGAGCTAGTCACTCGCCTGATGTTAAGCGTCACGGCTGCCCATAACAGATGCAGTATCACTCGGAACTCTAAACTAATATAGTTTTGCGTGACACTGCACTGCGCACGTCATCCTGAGACTTCACACAGTCTAGTAATAAGATTACTAGATTATGTGATCAGATCATAAAGTCTCATTTGCCCAGTAATTTCACTAGCTACAATGCCCTTCAAACCGGAACACAGTAGTGCTTGTACACTACTGCTTGGCGGCAGAATAACTGGCAAAGCGGTGGTACCTACCTAGAGGAACTTTGCAGAAAAGTCCTACCACCTAGAAAATGATGAAATGATGTGAATTATTAAAAAGTTTTGGTAAATTAAAAATAATCCTGTATATTCTGTGCCCACAAGAAGAGGGAAGCATGCGTGGTGCATGAAAGGTGATACTTGGTTGATGGCAGTTATTCACTAAGAGTAGAAAGTGAGGACAGAAGTGTGGTTTCCGCGCACGAAGAGCATCGGCGGCAGGTCGCGGCTCATCACTTCCAGCCACGACATGTAGAGGGGAGCTGACACTGAACCCTAAAAATAACGGAAAAACCTCTTTAGGATAAGGTGGAGGATACTTCAAAGACATACTAACTTCCGTTTCTCAGGATATGACTTAACTAACATTTTTTTGGTCAAAATGGTGACACAAAATCTAACGCCATTAAGGTTACGCCGCTACTTGCTTACACACCCATAAAATAAAAATCATCTTTAACTGCCTGAAGACGTCCACTGCTAAACATATGTCTCCCCCCAGAGAGGACTGGTGGCGAGCAGCCGCTCAAAGTGGCCTTTGCCAATTTTGACCAGTTTAGCTAGTGGGGGGCCGGCCTACGCTGCCTCTTCCGGTTCGTGGTCGCCACTCGAGAACCTTTCTTCCCCATCGGTTGTCAGTTCTACAAGCGATGTGGCCTGCCCATTGCCATGTCAACTTTTTTTTAAATGTAAATGAAGACGTGATGAGCCTCGTGATGATGTCGTTTGCCTCATGTTAAGCGTCACGGCTGCCCATAACAGATTGCAGTATCGCTCGGAACTCTGAAATTAATATAGTGTTGCGTGACACTGCTCTGCGCACGTCATCCTGAAGTCTAGTAATTAGATTACTAGACTGTGTGATCAGATCATAAAGTCTTATTTGCCCAGTGATTTCACTAGCTACAATGCCCTTCAAACCGGAACACAATAGTGCTTGCACACTACTGCTTGAGACGGCAGAATAACTGGCAAAGCGGTGGTACCTACCTAGACGAACTTAGCAGAAAAGTCCTACCACCTACCACCTCAACTTGCTTATTCTAAAAACTATATCGGCCACTTTAGTCCTCCTGCGGATCTCCTCATTTCGAGTCTTATCTCGCAGGGAAACACCGAGCATAGCTCTCTCGATAGCTCGCTGGGCGACTTTGAGACTGATGAGGCCAACAGGCCACGCCTCAGTTACATAAGTCATCACCGGCAACACACACTGATTGAAAAGCTTCGTTTTCAAGCTTAAAACAAAAATACACTGAGGGAAATAATCTGACCTTCCTCGGCATCGGCAGTGACATGACGACCAGGCGAGCTTCCTTAGAGTTGGCGAGCAGTAGTTCACGCAGCCGGAGTTGTCTATTCGTCTTCTCGGAGAGGGTCAGCAGTTCCGTCTCACTGATGCGGCTTTCTGGAATCGCATTGAAGAGACTTTAAGTATTAGTACAAGAGACTTTAGAGATACTATCCATTCCTTTATCCCACCAAGTTCCTGCTTGGTCAACTAGGCTTTAATTCTTTAGCAGTGAGAAGGTTGTTAGGCCACTTTGTGTTGTAAGGTTCTACGATGTTTAGTCGATTCCCCTGATGTGCACGACCGACTGTGCAGTTTGTTCGTTCCGGACAAATATGGTGCGGCACAGACCCCAGCAGATGACATGTGTTTGACCTTTTGCGAAAATGTTTCGTCGTATTGAAATAAGCATAGTTTTTCGTCTTTGACTAAGACTATAGGTAGTACCTAAAATTTTAAATGCAATGTTTTTAGAGACTTGTTTCATAAGATTGATCCTACCGATTCCGATTGACATCATAAAAATATATGATGTTTATTTTCTACGTTTGACTATAGAGTAAGTAAGTAATTGACGGATTCGCACTCGGCTCTGGCAACTGATTAAAAATATCTTATAATATAGATATTATTATTTCTAAAGATAAGGGCACTCTCACTCTATATATTTTGGTATCGGTGCTGTATTCTGACTGCCAAAAGACACTTTCCATTGGTGCCTGACATTAAACCGTACTTGATAATATTGACTTGATATATGCCATAATTAGCATTAACATCGGTAGGTGTTCTATCCGGAACCCCTCAAATTAATATTAACTTTAACATATATTCAAAAAACTATTTAAAGACTGATTTACCTAAGTCAGCAGAATTGTCGGTGAACTTCTTGATGATGTCTTCGAACAAGTGCTTGGTTTCAGGCTGCGGCGCCTCCGTGATGTCCTGCACCATCGTCAGCGAGGAGTAGTCTATCCGAAACTTGGCGAGAAGGTTGGCCATGCTGGGGAATACAGAATGTGTGGTGTGTAAGGAAAATTATGCGCAAAATTTATCTATACAATAATATATTAGCGGGGGTTCCCTTCGAGTTTTGTATGTGAAGGATTCTTGGGTTATTGTTTGTACCTGACTGGTTAGGTAACTCTCAACTTAAAACTGTGCTTTGTGATCATTCCACCTTGAATAGTACCTAATCGGTTTTTTCAGTTAAGTATAATATATGCACTTGTTTGATATAAATTCCAACACGACGAATAACATAACAAAGGTATATAGGTAGGTAGGTAGGTAGGTTTTATGTTTTACATCGACGGCTAATTTAGGTGATTATTAATGTGTTTTAATTTTAATATTTCTTTGACATCTCTGTTTTGTAATTTGTATATTTTTTATTGACGTGATGTTATAAATAATGATGTATAGTTATTAATTAATGTGATTGGCTTCTATAGCCGTTTTAATTAAATAAATAAATATAGTATGGATATATACTTAGTATGTATTATAGTGAGCTAGAGCATTTTAGGTCATCGCAGCTAAGTAGTACCTATACAGTTCAAATTTTCTTTGTAGTAGTGTAGCTAGTGGCTGTTAGTACATAGTAGTTTTTATTATTTTAGAAGTTATTTGAAAGCACTTGGCTCGTTAAAAAAACAACAGAGCAGCTGAAGTGATGCAGCCA
Source organism: Ennomos quercinarius (assembly GCA_910589525.2). Taxonomy (NCBI): domain Eukaryota; kingdom Metazoa; phylum Arthropoda; class Insecta; order Lepidoptera; family Geometridae; genus Ennomos; species Ennomos quercinarius. The sequence continues at coordinate 11,373,455 of OU342504.1, read as the reverse complement.
TTTTTGATAAAAAAAATTATGTTGTCAGTAAGACACTAGTAAGCCGATCAGACAAACGGACAAGCAGAATTTAATGATAGAATTTTTTCAAACCATACTATAATTTTTAAAAACAACGTTTTTTAAACTATGTATAAAAACAATGGAGCGTTCGGTAGATAACATAAATAATGTATTGCACCATGCATGTGCGGCAGCTCTCAGGCATGCTGTCATTATGTTTAAGTTCAAGCTTTATATATCTGTGTTCTCACTTCCTCTCCTCGAGCTCGAGCTCGTGCCGGCGGTTGGCGAGCGCGAACACGCGCAGCTTGCAGTGGCTCCACGCGGACCGCTGCGACAGGATGTACGGCAGCAGGATCGTCAGCCCGCCGTCGTCGTACAGCCACCACACGTCCACCGTGCCGGACGACTGACACACAACAAACACAACAATAGGTGGGTAACCTGTTTTACTGTTATTCAAAAAGAAACCAACTTTTTTATATTAGGCCACGACCAGCTGCGCCCCGCGGATAAAATGTACCCTATGTGTTAATCCAGCGTATAAGCTATCTCCATTCCAAATTTCATACAAATCCGATCAGCTGTTACGACGTGAAGAGGGAACAAACATACATACGCACATACAAACTTTCGCCTTTATAGTATTAATATATAATATAATAGTGTGACTAGTGAGTAGTGTGGAATGTGATAGACTTGCGTTTGAACACATTTCTCGCGACAATTAAGTTGAAGATGTAGCACGCTCGCCTATAAGAAACTTCGCGGGATCTGCTATCTTGAATGAAAACTATAAAAAGAACTGTGTATCAAAGTGAATCTCAGTACCTAGTCCGTCTCCAATATCATCATCATCATCATCATCATTAACAGCCTGAAGACGTCCACTGCTGAACATAGGCCTCCCCCAGAGCACGCCACCTTGAGCGGCTGCTCGCCTCCTGCATCCATCGGCTCCCCGCGGCTTTCACCAGGTCGTCGGTCCACCGAGTGGGGGGCCGGCCTACGCTGCGACTTCCGGTTCGTGGTCGCCACTCGAGAACCTTTCTTCCCCATCGGTTGTCAGTTCTACGAGCGATGTGGCCTGCCCATTGCCACTTCAACTTACTAACTCTAAGAGCTATATCGGTCACTTTAGTTCTCCTGCGGATCTCCTCGTTCCGGAGCTTATCTCGCAGGGAAACAACGAGCATAGCTCGCTCCATAGCTCGCTGCGCGACAATATGCACACTTTTTATCAAGCCATCGTCAAAAAACCAGTCAGCTTTTCTATCAACTTTATAAACCAGCTATCTGTCAGAGTAATTTCGACAATATAATGTACTTCTTGTGTTATTTATTTACCAAAACGAATCATACACTCATGATAGGTTTCAAACTAAAACTTGGACAAGGGAATTTGGAAAAGTTGGAAAAGTTTCCAAAGTAGTACTACACTACTACGTTTTAGACGATGCTTAAATTAAACCGAATTATAGTATACATGTACCTACCTAGAAGAATGCTGCTGCCCATTCCCTGGATATTCCCTTAGCTGGCTCTTACGGCACACACGGGAAGAGATGGGGTGGTCCTGTTCCCACAACGACACGGGACCACGACGCCAAAAAAAAATCTGCGATCACCAAGCGCCTGCCAAGCGTGGTGGTTATGGCAGACCCTTCTATGATAAGCGTCCAAAGTGGAGTTTTATGGGGAGGCATGTTCAGCAGTGGACGACTTCAGGCTGTTGATGTGATAGTATACATTTTGTTGAGGGGCATGCTCGCTCACACACTAGCAGACTAGCAGCCAACTAAAATACAAACGATAAACTCAAATTCACCCTTCCTATATTATAAAGACTGGTATTGTCGGTTTTACTAAGGATTTTACCTGCTTTGTCTGGAATATCGACATTTGAGTGAGTTGGTCCTTCGATATCTCGAGACCGTTGGACGTGTTGTAGATGACTTGACGGTGCATGTCGTTAGCTTTGCGATCCTTCTTGCGCTTCTCCTTCACGTCCTTGCATTCCGATATTGTGAACGAACGAGACGTTGTTAAGGTCAAAAGACCTGAAAAAATTTTTTTGAATGTTTATTCTGACCAAAAATTTATTTAAGTATGTATGTATGTTAAGTTATGCTTAAATCATATCAAAAAAATATTAACAGATAAACTGATTTCGTAAAAACTTATCTCGCGTGACACTTCTTTTCAGCGAAAAGTAGGAGAGATCCTTTTAAAACAACGATTACTAATCTTTAGTGTCTATAAATAAGAGAGGGATGTAACATTCACTAATGTTAATAACTGTCGATTAACAGTTAACTGCTTATTAAATAACATTGAATGTCTGAAATTGTTCAATCGTTTCTGTGTAGTTTAACTAAAACAACATATTTAACTGATAATCAGACATTTTTGGTCGGTTAATCCGTAGATGTAGCCACAGAACAAACGTACTGGTTAAGTTAGCCCGGCTGGAGGGCTGCGAGTCCGGCGAGCGTATGTCGAGGTCACTGTCCGCGTGCATGATGGCCGCGCCCGCGCCCGCGCTGCGCACGCGCAGGTCACCGCTCCCGCTGGACGTAGCGGTCAATGACCCCGCGCCCGTATTGTTCTCTCCCTCGCACATCACCCCGTAATCTAGACCGCCAGCCACGCGGACTATCGCGACGGCTAGACGACTTTCGAACGCAGCGCTGGATGACACAATTTTATTTTAGTTTCAAAGTGTTATTTTGGCGCCCAACGTGGAAGTTTCGTGTTCCAGTTTGGGCGCTAAAAATAGCGTAGGTTGTTGGTGTTGAGATGAAAACAAATTTTCACATGTATACTTAAACATATTATGGTAAAATTCGCCGGCTTTTAAACGGCTGATTATCAGCCGCAGAATGGCTGTTCAAATATATTTTATTTGCTTACTAATTAATTGTTTTTGAGTCAACCGTTCTTAGCCGATGATCATATTTTTAAAACGTCAATGAACTGAAAGCGACGAAGTAGTTTTCCAAAATAATTTGTGTCAAGATATTGTCGTTACTTTGGCGCCCAAACTGGGGCACACAACATTTTTACTAATTGCAAAAGGAAATAATGAAATCCCTTAATTAATATTATACTATAACAATAAAATAAGTTGTTAATTTTTTATTGAAAGTCTTTCATCAATTATGCTGAGTTATACAATGTTACGCCTTCAATAATTTTTCAGCTAGGATAGTAATATAAAAATAAAAACAGGTTTAAAAAGAGTTTCTCATGAATTGACATATTTTCCGAACTGGTAATTTATAACCAAATGCTTCAATTAGTTTAAAACCATAAGGTTCAAATAAAATACTCACTGCAACACATTAAAGTAAGCTTCGAGGTCTGCCGCTGGCGCAGTGGTCCAGTCCGCCTTATATCCCATCAGAAGAACATTGGGTGCCAGTCTACCAACTCCAGAAGACTGCATCATCGCCCGTGCTCCTTGCTCGAAGTCGAACCCGTGCACGCGCGCACAGAACGCTCGAACCTTCCGCCCGCGGAGCCATTCATCGTCAGCACGAGCACGCGCCAAACGTTCTCTAAATGAAATCTTTTCCTAGAAAAAAATATAAAGGGTACACATGGGGTTTTAATTAACCCAACGGAAATACTATACCAAAAACAGCACTAGAAGTCGGTGGTAAGAGTACTGTTTAAGTCAGCTGCAAAACTACATTAGTCACCCATAAGTAGGTACCCATTAGTTAGGTAGGTACTGTAAAGGTTTTACATGATGCATGTTGCGTTGCATAGCTATACAAGTTTATTTAAGAGCAAACCTCCATAATATCTCCAACAACCATCAGTGAGCCAGCCTTGGTGATGAGATTCCCGAGGTCTACCAGAGCAGGCCTGGACTGGGGCCTTCCGGACAGCACCAGTAATTGGGGCCAGTAGTTCTTTACATGCTCGCCAGTTCGAGCCAGATTGTGAGCGCTCGATAGGGCCGTCTTGTAGATTTGAGCTTGAGTACTGCTACCCCAGTTTACATCTGTAAAGCGGATAATACTGGTGACCTATATCAGGGTGAACTTGAAGCCTTCACGCTTTGGTAGCGTAATAGATTCATGAGCGTCGTACAAGGGTCGCTTATTATCTCGTGATGGATAGGACCGTTTCTATTATGTTCCTCTATGAAAAAAGCGCAAGCATGTTGTCTCGTGTCTAGGTGTTAGTTGACCAGGGCCTCATTCAAGGGAGGGGAGGGGAGGGGTATTGACTGTGCTGGTTGGTGACAGTGCCAAGTGTGTGTGTAGTGTGTGTGGGTGTGTGCTCTTTGTAGTATCTGATAAAATATAGAAAATCCTAAGAAACCGACCACCACGATTCACGTTTTTCATTTATAATTGTCCGGAATGAGCTCAGTGCGAGGGATTTGTAGGTTGGATATGTACGGTGGCAGAAAATATTAAGATAAGATCTGTTTGGCTCATTAATAACAATTATGAATCTGTCTTGCTTAGACAGTTGCCGAAGGCATTATGCTAAGAAATTAGGTGGACTCGTTCCCATCAATAAAAAAATGAATCAATCTTCCCATGTTAGTCCTGTTAGCGTTGTTAATAATAAACCGATGGAAGAGCAGTTTTTCTATGAAATGCATAGATGGCGCTGAAATAAAAAAGGTGGAATAAAGTCAGTGGTCGCGCAGGCGGCACGACCCAAAAAAAGAAAAAACAACAACAAGAAGAAGAAGCAAAGCAGTGGAAGTGAAAAAGTGCAAAAACTCGATGAAAAATCAATATATTGGAAAAAGATGAGCTACCAGTGGAATTGCTGGAGATGTTGATCAATATGTCGATTAGTTGGAAGTATCTAATAAAACTATGTTGAATACTAATGTCGTTTTCCAACAGATCAGAAGCGGGTACCGACTACGCCCATAATCTGGTGAGTTCTTCTAGAAATATACGACGATTCTCTGTGAGAAACAGTTGAGGCAAAGTTGACATATAGAATGAAAGAAGGAAACTAACACTTCTTGAAAGAGTGCATGAGTGCAACACTCAATTTGCCAGGAAAACAAAGAAATAGCAGTAAGCGTCTGCCGTCTGCCAGTAGTGTGAGACGCAGACTGTCCTGTTTTGTTACTGTGTTGTTACCTAACTTTTTATCTAGGTACAAGTTGTTATTTTTAACATGTATATTCAGATTACTAAGTTATAAAGGATGGATGTAATGGTACCTACCTATTATGCTGGGGGTTAAATTTAATTCTTGCAGTGGAACATTGCTTGTTGAATGACAATGGGTTTATGAATGAAACCTGCATGCACACATAATTCTAAAAAACTAATAAAATGACCTGCCTCAACTCAATTTTAATATATTTAATTACTCAACTGAGTTTAAAGGAGACTTTAAAGTTAAAAGAGTGGCATTCTGTACTAGGTAAATATTACTATCACCAAAGTAGTGTTAAACAGGTTGAACCAGTTGAATAACACACATTGTGACATTTGCATAATAGGTGATTAAAAATTAAAGGTTGTACTGCTATCCGTCTGACACTTTACTAATTAAAGTCGAGCTTCACCAACGAATGTAAAGAGTAGGTATGCATGGAGTGAGAGTAAGAGAAATGGCTGCAGGTATACACAGTGCACTTCAAATTAATGTGTAGAAACAAGTTATATCCAACTATTCTCAGTGTGGCAACTTAGTGTAGGTACACTGGCACTAAGAAAATACATTATTGCAATCCAGTGGGACGGTGCTGCTGGTGGCAGAACTTGCATGTGGTGGTGCACTCTCTCTGGGGTAATGGTGTTTAAGGGGTCTGTTATGTCTATAAGTGTTACCTACATTTTAATAGATAGAGTAGGTATCTAGTTTACAAAGATTTGCAAAATATAAGCTGATAAGTCTGCATTGTTGATTACCCTATAAATTTTATTTTATTTTATTTGGACAACTAACAGCTGTCTTACTAAATTATATAAGAACAGGATGATAAACACTCTTGAGCCAAATATAGCAATTAAATGCATTTTATAAGTTGTAAGCACTCAGTCATTTTGAAACAGGTTTTTGTATGAAATTCACAGCCATACCGTGTGGATCCATGCTAGATGTCCTGAAAACTGTATAGGCATGCTCAGTTTTATTCAATGAAAAAAAGAAAGGAAGATGTGTACTTAACTATTTTGTTTCACTGCAATGCAGTGCAGATTTTCACCAAAGTTGAGTTTTTGTTTTTTTGTAAAGCGGGCAACCTTATTGCAAAGGTGGATTGGTCTCTGTTGATGCTGTTTAAAATATAAAACTATTGTTTCACAAAATTATATAATACAAGCAGGTAGATAATAATTGTAACTGTAAATAATTCCAATGGGTGGTCTTTCTTATCCTCAAAAATTAAAGTGAGACCTTCACATGAATATGTGCAGATATTTGTTGCATATATAATACACAAGTACCTAACTACTGCAGAACCATAAGATGGACATGGACATGGGAAGATTCTTAAGGTCAAACTTGTTTTGATGCGGCTAAGGTGGTAGTATTATGGAGTGTAAATTGAGATTGCATACCTGCGATGTAATATAGAGTAGATCCACGATCGCTCGAAAACGGCACCATTTAAACAAGGCATATGCCTTGTTTTTGTTCTCAGTCGCGTGTGACTTGGACTGCGCCTTATGAAAGTGATGTATTAACTCACATAATATTATTGTTTTACAACACTATTACAGGGTGCGATGGTTCATTATTAAAATGAAACAACCACTTGTGAACTATGTTTTTTTATATGTGCAGGAGAGGTATAATATATCTGTAAGCATTGGCGCAGGGACACTTTTGGGGTTTGATCTTCATAGAGACTGTATCTATAGTATATTTGATTTAAATTGCATACTGATGATTTAGTGAAGGATGAGTAGGTACCTAGGTACTTGCTAAATAGCGTTAGTACAGATTAATTCAGAATAGTTCGAAAGTGTGAGTGCCTACTCGCCCAAGATAATGTACGTTCGAAATGGACAAATTTGTTGGAACATAATACCACCCCAAGACCATATTGTACACAGCTTAACAATAAAAACATTAGGTGCATAAACAGCGGCCTTACAGAGAATTATACGTATAGACATATAGATATTTATCTACCATTACATTATTTGTTTATGGAAGGAGTTATGAACTTGAGAGCTATAGCTACAAGTACCTATAGGTAAAGCCTTTAGGTCGATAAAATATTATTTGATTGATTGATTGAGTTAGTCCTTTATAATATATATACTTGTAAAGTGGTCTACATCTAAAGTATAGGTACAAACTTAACTTTATTTTAATGCATCCCCGAAAACTATTCCATTTTTTTCTAGAGTATTTTGGAGAGTTGTTTAGTTACGAGTTTGTCAAATTGTGAATCTATTTCACTACGGAAAATCAAGTGTTGTAGGCAGGTGCATGCCGTTTCCGCATAATATAGGTTACCTTATCGTTGATCTTATGCAAAATTCGTTCAGGGGTGTACCTCTGTTTTGCAAGTTATTCTGCCGCCAAACAGTACCTCGTGCGCAGGCACAGTGGTGGTTAAAAAAAGTACTAAGTGCCCTAAGCGGGCACGCTTTTTGTACCTACCTAGAGCGTGGCGTATCGCGCGCGCTGCGTGAGCGCGCGAGTAGTAAAAGCATAGTTGCTTTATGCTAAAGCAGCGGTGGGCATTTATAAGATAAAGTTTGTTAGCACGCTTTTGACATAAAGCGGGTTTGAACACTACTGTGTTCTGGCTTACTGTACCGAGGTGGTGTGGCTAGTGAAGCTATTGGGCAAGTGAGGCTTCGTGACCTAATGTTACTGCCTAGTTATTTTGATGCTAGGCTGTGTGTCTTAGTATAACATGCGCTGTGTGTTGCACAAAACTTTATAATACTATTAAGAGTTCCGAGTCCTAACTCGTCACGTGATTCTCCACACAAAACTTTTTAACGAAGAATGGCAGATCATATTTTCAGCTACAAAAAAAGGGGATCCGTGCGCATGAATGAAACTTGTATGTAGGGTACGTAAGCGAAATGAATAAAATCACAGGCAATCACAGTGACAAAAATAAATCTTATGATGAAATAATAATGATTTTAAAGTAGCAATAGTAGCAAAATTGCATTGCAATATTTTCTCATATTTAAAAAAATGGTTTAATGCACTTCATACTAAGAAGGTATAGTTAACTAAGCTAAGCTGTTTTCGCTCGTGTTGTTATGTCAAACGTTGGACTTGGGGCATATATTTGCTTGAAGCGTATTTACCTACAATTCAATGCTGAGAAGGGGAAACATATAAATACCTACCTAAAATGCAAGATGCCATTACAATAACTGTACTACTACAGTAGATGTTAAGTCCTAAAATAAACGGATCAAGAGTTGAGTTTGAAATTACTGAAAAGATGAGGATAGAAAATAGTTTTGTTCTCTTCATTATGAAAATGCCTAATACCTTTTCACCGCCTCTTGTGGGCTACTCGTATTTGTGGCTGATGATTGATGATGATGGTGGTGACGATGGAGATACTTCGGTACGACTTCACCGTATTCTTAGGTCGTATTATGCAGGCGGAGGGCATTGGCATGCCAAAACACAGGTTTTCCTAGTTTGGGTGTCAATGTTTTTCCAACCAGGATTATAATAATTTGGATTTGTCATAATGGACTGTTGTATGCTTAAACCGATGTTTGTAAACATATATATAATAATAAACTATTTCTATTTCTATTTCTATTATAAAATGCGTCTGGAGGTACATAAATTAAGTACCTATTTTGTAATATTTGGAATGTTTAAATGTTTTCTCAAAAAGTACAACAGTAGAGAAATTGATTTTGGAAAATAATTTGATGGGCAAACTATCATGGGGACTTTATGACGTAGGCTGTATTTTGACCATGTTTCTTCAAAATGATACTAGCACTTACTACCTACATATTATAAAAACCAACATAAGTTCTTCGTCGTAGGTACCTTCACACTGGAGAGCAGGTGGGATTGATTATTAAGTCAGTGATCGATGTTCCGTTCTAAACGCATTAACCTGCAAATTTTTGAGCCCATTTTGTATTATGTTGTAATAATAGATAGAGATGGAAATAAAGATATGGACATTTTGTCGATACCACAAGGATGCCAAGGAGGTTCTTGACTCCGTGTTTATATAAGCGGATGGTATAGCTATCGGCACGAGTCAAGGCTTGTGAACTTATATGCGCAGAACGCATTTTTTTGGGTCTCTTTGGTGGAAGACAGTGGTGCGACGTGTGTTCGTGGCGCTGGCGCCGGTGTTTGGTTCCTTATTGTTCCCCCGCCTCCCGCACTGTCTCCACGCGGCTCTAAAGCATTGCTGTACTATCCCGCCGTAAAGTGTTACGTTACGTGTTGTTTACGAAAATTGATTATAGTTCTAGTAATATCTATTAGTATTCTACTGTTTATTAACATTGCATTATCAACATGAAGCCTGATGATGGTGATGTCCAAGCTCCTTCTACAAGCGCATACCGACCATGTTAACTGCCAGCTATGATGATACTATGGAAGGAATATTGCCATTACCGAATGAGTAATAATTATAGCGGAAGCAGAAATAAAACGGGCAGAGTTTCGGTAACTTCTTGCAATTGTTCCTTCTTATAAAATTGCAACAGGAATGAATCATAGTAATGGCTGGCTTTGGCGTATATTGACACACTCTCCCCTCCAAGGCATGGCATTTCTGGCTGGCGCAAAGAGCGGTGTCAATATGGCGGCTTGGCTATGGCGGGCTGGCACGCTGGCTGACGTCACGTCCGTTACATAATATCTAAAGTATGTAGGTACTAACTATAATGTAACTGATGCTGTAGTTAATAGACGGATAAAAATCAGCCTACCTAATCAAATATCACAGAAAATTAATAGTAGGTAAGTACAATATATTTTGTGCCTGACTGTACAGATGCGCAGTTATCCCCACTACGTTTACTCGCACGTCCAGATGCGTGCCGGTGCCTATAAGACTGGTCAGGGTTATTAAATGCTCGGGGATCTACGGCTTGTTGTGCTGTCATCGTACGACATAAACAGGGGTTAAGATTGTCAGTGTGTTAAGTAAGAGCTAGAATACCAGGGGTAAAATGACTAATATAAATGCTTGAGAATTTATAAGTATAGCCACCTATGATCAGGTAAACCCTACTAGATATCGGATTGGCGCAAAAAAAGTCGTCTCGGTAAATAAGAGCCCACTTGCGGCGCGAGCTCTTATTTCGAATCATTTCAAAAGTACTTTATACTTATGTCAGGTTGATTTCATGATAATAGGTATTTAACCCACATCGTTTTATTTTGAAGTGACAGGTATAATTCACTGCTTTACTCGTGGCGAATGGTGGTAATGTTTATGGATTTGTGACTTTATTATGAGGTACTGTGGTTGTGATTAGGTTGAACTTGAAACTTTTGTCTCAGTTCGTTCGTAAACAAATGTAGCTGTATAAGTATATGTAAACGTGGACAGAAAATACCTTAGAATTAGTATGTGACCCGGAATCTCGCTGTATGCTTGATCGAAGATAGCCACAGTATGAATGGTTGGTATGACAGAATGGTTGGCTACATGAAGGCCCCTAGTTCTTCTGGGCATCCTTCGAATTAAAGTAGTTACCAAACTGAATGATAACGGCTTGGCTTGAAATACATAATCAACTGGGTATTCTGTAATATTGTAATTGACTAAGTAGGCGTAAATAATGAGCATTGAGATTACCTATGTTGATACGTTGATTGTCTAAGTTGGTTACTGATCGAATACCTAATCCTTTATTTGTTTTATAACTAAAGCAAGTTATAGAAAAACTTTTTTAGATAGTATGGTATTGAACATTTAACTGCCGGAAACCCTTCTGTGTTTTTAAGGTACACCACCATGCAAACGAAATGGTTGAATCAGATGGAGCCGTTTGAGCAGCTGTGTACGAGATACAGTGTCAAAACGGGCAAGGTGTAACTACTGTATGCAAGTAGAAGCGCTGATATATTGAATGGGGACATTCCAACATACAGGATGGCCGAACAATATCACCTGGTGCAAAAATTAAAATTGAAAGTTGTCAGTTGAAATTGATCAGTTGAAAATTGTCAGTTGAAAGTAGTCAGTTGATAAGTTGTCAGTTGAAATTGATCAGTTGAAGGTTGTCAGTTGATAATTTGTCAGTTGAAAGTTGTCAGTTGAAAGTTGTCAGTTGTAAGTTGACAATTGGAATTAAAGAAATTGAGTCAGTTGGAAAAGACAAAGTTGTAATCAAAGTTGCAAACAAAGGAGGCGATTATAGAAGAAAACAAATTGGGGAGTATATATTGATAGTTATGTGATAATTTTAAAAATTAGATGTTCTGAACTCTGGGTATATTACTTCTGACGTAGTTTGTGTTTCATTTTTTTTTGCAGATGTAAAATTGTCCCTATGACTGTCTGGGACAGACAGAATCAGGATGGCAGAATGTTAGCGTTGTTAATAATAAACCGATGGAAGAGCAGTTTTTCTATGAAATGCATAGATGGCGCTGAAATAAAAAAGGTGGAATAAAGTCAGTGGTCGCGCAGGCGGCACGACCCAAAAAAAGAAAAAACAACAACAAGAAGAAGAAGCAAAGCAGTGGAAGTGAAAAAGTGCAAAAACTCGATGAAAAATCAATATATTGGAAAAAGATGAGCTACCAGTGGAATTGCTGGAGATGTTGATCAATATGTCGATTAGTTGGAAGTATCTAATAAAACTATGTTGAATACTAATGTCGTTTTCCAACAGTCCAGTATTTAATTTTGTAGTAGAACGCCGGCATTTGAGTTATAATAACTTTCGGATGCTGGATTGTACACAAACGAGAAATCGTTTCGGCGATATGAATCAAATGTGGAAGAATTGCGCAATTACTCACGAGTTGAGGTCAATCCCAGACCGATTTAGCTGTAACCTACTTGCAGCTTCAGTTTTATTACTTGTACTTTGTTTTGCTCACGTTAAACTATAGTGATTGAACATGGAATGTGGAGCTTATTTTTCAGCGAAAACAAATTATATTTCATAATATTCAACAAGGTTCAATATTGTTTGGTAACTTACAAAATGCTGATAACTTTTTTTTTTAATAATCACATACATATTTTTGAATATGTTCAAATATTTACCAGGGTCACGGTAGTGGACGATCAGGTAAAGAGTGAAGAACACTCCGAAGGTGACCAGCGACATCACCCAACTGATTAGCAGCATGATGGCCACACACATCAGGAAGCCACAGAGGGAGAGCCACACATTGTAGTACTGTAAACGAATTGAGACATTATATCAGTGATTTTATGTCGTCACCATTTCCTGGACACCAAAAAACTTATGACATTACATATCAGCATCATATCACACACATCAACAGCTGAAAGACATCCATTGCTGAACAATAAAACACCATTTTGGTCGCTTATCATATAGGGGGTTTACCATAATCACTACGTTTGGTAGACCTTGCTAGGGCGTCTTGGTGATTGCAGAAGATTTTAATGTATACCGAGCAGAAGCTGCCCATTCTCTGGATATTAGCATATCATTCATTAATAAAGAATAACTAAACCACAGCTTGGCAATATAACTTACTCGGAAGGTAGGTCTCCAGCCCAGAGGTCGGACCAGCGCTGCGTGGAATGTGCAGAAGTTGATCAGTGCGTATGATGCCAGGTAGAAATTGGAAATCAGAGGAGCGATTGTGTTTAAGTCAGCTGTAATAAAACATTTTAGCTCATAACACGATAACTATAAAACTTTGATCTTGGTTGTCTTAAAATTATTTCCTGATCACTATTTTACCATTAACTTCAAATGATTCCTGAAATGAGAAGGGATAAAATAAATTACCTACTAGATTTACAGATTTGATTACCTTAAACAAGATATTTTCCCATTACATCAAAAAATATGAAGGTTACTTGAGGCAGAAATCAAGTACCTACTGGGTAAACCAGGCTCATAATAGGAACCTGCAAGCGAGACCACTTACCAATAAGCAGAAACATTAGCGACACAAAGAAAGTGAGCACATATCCCCTGTACGGCTCGCCGTGCCTTCCGTATGGTTTCGAGAAGAATATCAAGCCAGGGTAGATCCGGTCCGTGCCCAGCGCCTGGATGAGCCGAGGTACCGAGAGGAGGTTAGTCAGCGCCGTCGATAGAGTCGCCGCCCAGCATCCGCCGTAGATGAACGGTCCCCACGCTGACATTAGTTGCATCACCTATGGAGATGTTGTTTACAAATATGAGAAGACTAAGGCAAAAAACTATAGTATTTTTCATTTTTTTCATCATCATCTAACCCTTAACCTATTTTAGTCTGCTGGACGTTTATTATCCTTATCCCTTAGCATGATACTAAGCCTGATATTTGGTTTATTATCGAACTGGTTCCAGCCACTCTATGGCCACAGTCCGTTATTCAAGAAGCTGGAATGGCTTGGATAGATGCCGGCGGGGGAAATTCACAATACCCCCAAGCGGGACGTCAGTGCAGGACTTATCACCCCCACGTAGAATAAGAATAAAACCTATCGTCGTTTTGCTTAGCCGGATATGGCATCCAACATCCAATTTAGTCTCCTATGCCATTCTGATCTGTATTACTGAGAGCTATTTTGGTGACTATAATGATAACAAACAATCCGGTACAGCTGCAGACCATGGAACACTAAAAACGCACAGATCAGTAATTCCATACGTTTTGACACACGTACCGAATAGCTATTATGCAAGCCGTAAGTACAGTTGGGCACGCAGTAACTGTAGAGGCCGCTGTAGTCAGTGACAGTTCCGTTGACGATGACCAGGTCTGTGAGATTCCCGCTGGCATCCCTCAGCGCTCCGCCACCAGCGAACAGCACCATTAGCGCGTAGCTCAGCATTGAGATGAGAAGAGCTAGTAGGGTGCCTTTAGGGATTGCTGATGCGGGGTCCTAAAAATTTACAATTGCTTATTTCTATGCCCAAGAAGCACTCGAACCTCATTAATAAATAATAGTTTATGTAAGTGGAAGATCTTAATATCTGTTTAGTAAAGTACCTACTAAAAGCTGTGGTTTTAAACAAGTCCAATACTTTTCGTGCTGTAAGATTTAGCTAGGGGCAGTTGGTTATCCGTACTAAAAAAATCTAGGGTAAATAGGAACTGAATAATTATGTATTGATTTTTCATTGTAAAACAGAATATGCTCCCTAGTTTCAGATTAAGCAAAAGTAAGTACCTACCTACACCTTTTTGTTTATTCTGGAAGTAGGTATACCGGGCGGCCTGTTTAAAACCAAAGTTTTTTTTAATTTTTCTTTATTTAATCGTCATTATAATCTCCATAATAATCTTTATAGTTTTAGTGATCATAGGTAGCTATGATCAGAAAAACTATAATGATTATTGAGATTATTCTGCACATTATATGGTGTGCGTTAAATCCTGAACATGTACCTACCTATATGACCATATGGGTCATGCTTGGGCAATTATCTTACGACATATTATAGTATAATGTATTCGTCATGCCAGAATAAGCCTACAATAAATGAAAAATAACTAATATACCCGTATAGCTTCTACAAAAACATCGTAGGTATACACACATGGCGGTAACTTCGGTAGCCTGTAGAGCCCTCATAGGCTTGCGACATGATAGTACGATAGCCACAAGTCTGAAAAAACATAATCTTCAGGGTGATGTACCTACCTTCAAAGAAGGTTAAAATGTGTAGATCTTACTCTAAGTGAAATATAAGACTAATTCCATTGCATCTTTTTGTTTGCAAGCTCATGTGTTGTGAATAGGAGTGAGTCATTGTGGAGGCACTCAACACGCTCCCTCAATTGGTTTAATCGATGAGTATCCGTTACTCGGAATAATGATTGCCTGCCAAATTCCCCGGGACAAATAAATTGACCTTTCTATTGGCCGGAGCGTTCATTCGATTCGTTTTGCACAAATAATTTGTGTAATAAGATTGTTATTCACCTAATCATATTTGGTCATGATTTCATTTTTTTCAATCATCTCCGTCGCATAGGTGTGTTAGTACGCTCACAAAAATGGAATTCGGACGGAGGCAGCTACCTACTTATAGCTATATGTATTAATACATTATTATTTTTCTCAAACATGCTTGGAAATGTGAGTATTATTTTCACAACCTTCTTCAGGATAAATTGAAATTGCTGTACTGGCGAGCAGCGGCCGGCAAAAGTTGTATGAAAATCCATATCTGTCGTGTAAATTAAAATTGAAAAAATCTTTCGAGCTGGCTTGCAAATAGGATAGATGGGAATTGAGGATAATAGATGAGGATTAATGAAAATTGATGAGAATTGTTGAGGATAGATGAGAACTGATGAGAACGAATGAGATGATGAGAATTGATGAGAACTGATGATCATTAATGAGAATTGATGAAAATAATGAAAATTGGTGGTAAATGATTATAATCGATGAAAAATGGTGAAAAGTGATGGGTATTGATGAAAATTGATGTGAATTGTCGAGAATTGATGAGAATAGATGCGAACTGATGATACTAATGAGATGATGAACATTGATGAGAATTAATGAGAATCGATGAGAACTGATGATAATTGATGAGAATTAATGATAATTGATGAAAATTGGTGATAAGTGATGATAATTGATGAGATTCAATGATAATTCATGAGAATTGGTAAACCTTGGTGGAAATTGATGAAAATTGATGTGAATTGACGTGAATTGATGAGTATCGATGACAACTGATGAGAATTGATGAGGTTTGATGGCAACTTATGAACATTGATGAGAACAGATGAGAAATGATGAGAATTGGTGAGAATGGATAATAATAGATGGGAATAGATGGAAATAGATGAGAATAGACGAGAATAGATGATAGTTTTCATTTCCGCGCATTATTTGAGAAAAGTACTATACGAGCCTTGGCCACAACTAGGCATTGATGGACTTACGTATGTGTGCCTCGGCTTCGCCTCGGCCCACATTTACACGTTCGTCCATCAATGCCTCTGTTGCCGGTCGCTGCAGTAATGTACTATCACAAGACTTAATTGTCCTTTAGTCCAGTCACAGAGTGTGTAACTACTAACGGTTTTTGGCCCAGCCAAATAAGGGAAAAGCGGAGTCAACCCTGTTATAATAATTATTCTGTGACCTTGGCTATAATATAGGAAAAACTTGTACCTACAAATCTTCATTTTGCCATTATTACAGTAAGCTCAAAAGTCATATTAGAATCTCGTGTAGGTACGCGAGCTTCTGATGGTCAACGTTTAAGGTCAGAGAAACGCTTTTGAAGATATCTTGTTTCCTGTTAGCTTTACGTGCATGTATATGGAGTGTTTACAAAAGTAGTAGAGCACGAAATTCAATACAAACGCTGTCTAAAGACATTATTTCATAACGTTATCCATTCTTGGGATAGACAGAGCACGAGGAGTGGAAAGCGCTTAATCATACGTTGTATTGTATAACCATAGAAACCCATAAAAAATATTACCCGTAGAGGCATCGCTGCTGACTTGGCTGTTGGCTTGTTTGTTGTTGGTGTGTTGGCTACATAAGCCACGTAAGTGTGCCCGCGCCCAGTGCATCTTAAAAGGGCCATCAAATTTAATTTATCATCTTGATATTGTTTTTCACCTTTGTTATAAGTTTTTTCAACAACGATAGGTAGGCATTCGGAATCCGGATAATAATGGTTTGGCAATAATGGTTTGTGTTTTTGTAGTTTATGCTCTACAACTTTGGTCTTGAACTATATTTATACAATTAACTATGGTTGTCTGGAAGAGATCGATGTATAGCGATAAGACCGCCCATCCTACTAAGCTTCGTAATGTGTTTTCTGTTATTGTCTTTTATTTGGTATGCATTAAATAGTTGTTGTATTGTATTGTATGATTGAAATAAAACTCAATAGTGGAAAGTCTTAAACAGTGCGTCTTCTTGCAACTTTTTACATTTGCTCTTTTTTCGAGTGAGTTTTGGTTGCGAATATTCATCGAAACCTCTCCTAAGTCTTCCTGATGCATAATCACGTCCGCCCAATAATATGGTTATACCTATACATATCATCATCATCATCATCAGCCTGAAGACGTCCACTGCTGAACGTAGGCCTCCCCAAAGAGCGCTACTTTGAGCGGCAGCTTGCCTCCTGCATCCATCGGCTCCCTGCGGTCAGGTCGCCGGTCCACCTAGTGTGTGGCTGGCCTACGCTGCGTCTGCCGGTTCCTATACATATATAGGCATCAAATCAAATTCAGAGTCCATTATTAGAGAGCAGAGACTGTCACAAAATACGACCCAGAGAATGAAAGATAAAAAAGCATAAATGCGACCAAATAAGCGAATTCACTTACGAAAAAAACGGTTATTAGGTGTTAGGTTAATAGTTAATATACGAAGAAGCGTTAATATTCTTCAAATAAGTACAACATGTTACTTTGTTCTGACGTCAAAACTAACCAAGTAGTAGGGTAGGGGTATACAACAGTCAATTGTTTTTTTCTCTAATCTGTGGCTATACACCACAAAATAGTAACTGTACATTGGGAGTTTTGGCGGGAACGCGGAAAAGTTCACGTCGTTGCATTGTATTATTTTTCAACGTGCTTTTTCCAGTGTTAATGTTTAAAATCGGTGGCGTTTTCCGCATTAAGTGCTGAATTACAAGCATGAGTGTGGGCAAGTGATATAATGTGGTGAAACGTGGTTTTTCGTGTTGCTTCCAAAATTCCATAGAAGCTTCTAGTAAAGTTGCCACCACTTTACTAGGGCATGACATAGACTGGACTGAGACTACCTGACTTAGACTGGACTATGACTACGCAGACTGTGACTAAGACTTGACTTTACGTGAAATATTCTATCATTATGAAAAATTACAATACTTGACACTGGCTAAGTACACTATGTGTGGAGCCAAAATATAAGAGAAAAAAAAACTGTACATTGTACTTGGTGTCGTGTTTAAATGATATTGAATTGAATGCTTTACTTTTTAAAATATATGTAGAAGTAGTATCAAGGAATACTTATCGGTATAAAGTGCACATAGTATTTTTTAGTTGTCGTTTAAAAAGCACGTGAATATGGAGATTTCATTATGGCAAATAAGCTTTTGCTGAGATTTCGGCCCTCCCCATAATATTGTTGCAATAATTTGTTACTGCGGTAGTGTTCGCTTGTTAGATTTTATGGGTGTTTTATGACCGCCGTGGTAGTTAGGTATATATATAGAAAGAGCTAATGCATTTACTATTACTGGAGGAGCTGATACGCTATCTGTTACAATATCATGCGCGTATATGTACGTATGTGTGTATATGCATTTCATCATCATCAGCCTGAAGACGTCCACGGCTGAATATACGTCTCCCCCATAGAGCGCCACTTTAAGCAGCTGCGTGACTCCTGCATCCATCGGCTCACCACGGTTATATTATTTTTAGCTGTGGGTTATTGTATCGAGTTGCTCATATCAAAGCGCTTGCTATTTCGAAAGAATGTTTATTTTGTAATGATAAAAATAACATTTTAATAGTTAACTCTGATATTTCCAAGAGATGATCTCGCTCCTAGTTGTATTTTGTTTATGAAAAATATAAACACTGATTCTTTTATTTATATCTCTGAATATAAACCTATTTATTTCATACCAAACACACTAATACCTTCAATGAAAAACATATAGGTATACTTTCATTTACATGTGATCTCTAAGACTATAAATAAATAAATAAATGAATTTTTATTTCGACCTACTGCTGGGATCATAAATCATAAATGGGTTAGTAGTAGGTATACATTCAATCTACGAGAACTTGACACTTTGTTAGTCAGTACCTGAATCCTGCAACAGTGATTCAAGTACTGACAGTCAAATCTTACGGCGAATGCCCTCAAGATGCAGTTGCGGCTGTTAGTTAGTTCGTTATTTGATTATTTTATATGTACCTGTCATTAAATTTATATACGTGCTTTTGTGTTGTGTTGTAGCAAGCACTTTTGTACTCTTTTTAGCCCTATATCAAAAAGGTGATCATTTATCGGCTCTACTGGTCTTTTAAAATAAAACTAGTAGAAATAATATATGTAACTAAAGACATATCTATACTTAATAATTATATACCTACCTACATAGCATTTGTAACTCGTAACTAAAACTCTGGGGTTCAAACCAAGCCAATCCTAATTAGAATTATGAATGGAGCAATGTACCTATGGCAAGAAATAGATTAAGCGTAGGTAAGGCACGTGCTCTCTGTAATCGATACAAAACTATACAAACACCCACACTTACACTACAGCCTATACCTCTATACTATACCCTCTGTACACATTACAAGAGTAGAGCTATTGCCACCATTGTACTATTATTCTATGGTTATTACTTTTGTAATAGATACGACACAACTGACCATGGACATGGGTGTTCTATGTATACCTACTTACATGATTATGTTGAAGCTATGAATTTGCTTAGTGTATGGGCGATGAATGTTCGTGCCCTGCCGTCGTACAGTGACAACTAGTACGGAGGGTAGATCTAAATCGAACCAGCATTATAATTATTTTTCCTGGAAATGCTGCACAACTTTGTTTTTGTTTTCTTATAATAACTGGTGTTATAAATTATTGAAAATCAATCAATTACTAGTGGGTTAATTTTCTTAATTTTCTTATTGTGGAAATTCGAAAACCATTACGTAATTATGTGTGTTTTTTTAATCATTGCGTAGGTACACTACCTACATTGTGCATTAAATTAAACCTGGCGGAGGGCATTGGTACACCATTCTACAGGTTAATCCTAGTTTAGGTACCAAGGTGTAACTTTTAGACTATCAACACTGTCTGTAAATTATTATATTTCCTAAGAGATGTTTGTAAATTCATAAATAAATCATTCATTCATTCATTCATTCATTCATTGTGTTGGGCACGCTACCCTACAGATATTGCTGGAGCATTATTTGTACTGTCTATTATAATATGATATTATATATCCGTCAATATAAAATGTTTTGTAGAAATAGAGATACGTTCTGTATCTTTATCATTTAATAAAGTAGATCTAATTTCAATTACCTTAAGGTCGCCCGATATGTTAGCTCCAGCTTGGATGCCGGTCACAGAAGGGAAGAATATTGCGAACACGCTGAAGAAATCTTGGTTCAAATTTTCACTGAACCTGTAGTCTTTTCCGAAGTTTGCCGAAAGCGTCTCAGCTGTAGGAAAATAAAACTAATGTTAATTCATTTATTTAATAATATTAATTCATTTATTGAATAATAACAATTTTAATCTTCATTTATTCATATATAGTACACCCTACTTGATAAACACGAAATATTTAATACCTGGGTACCTAGGTGTAGGTACTGACAGACAAAATAAATATTTTCTTGACAAGAGCATACCTACCTAATGATATAAGTAATAGTACCTATGAATGGGGTGCAACTGGTGCAAGGAACATTTATGTACTCTGAACATACATTTTCAAAGGCATAAAATGTTTGGATGAACCTATTTGGTTCATCATCATCATCAACCGCCTGAAGACGTCCACTGGTAAACATAGGCCTCCCCCAGAGAGCGCCACTTTGAGCGGCTACCCGCCTCCTGCATCCATCGTCTCCCCGCGGCTTTCACCAGATCCTCGGTCCACCGAGTGGGGGGCCGGCCTACGCTGCATCTTCCGGTTCGTAGTCGCCACTCGAGAACCTTTCTTCCCCATCGGTTGTCACTTCTACGAGTGATGTGGCCTGCCCAATGCCATTGCCGTTGCCTATTTGGTCAATTAAACATCCTTTGACATGATACAGGTGGAGTGCACCTAACCATAAAACCTAAAACATAAAGAGTAGAGAGACCTATAGCTATGTTACTGACAAAATTACTTACTGCTTAGTCCGACAAATCCTTGAGCAATTTCTTTAGCGTCCCTGGGACCCATAATGGTGCCAACTACAAAATCGACCATGGCTCCGACAATGATGGCTATCAGGAAATTCTGTTAACAAAATATACCAATTTCTAAAATTTCTACATTTGAAGTAAGTTATGTGAATATCGCTTGTTTAGGTACCAGGAAACCAAGCATAAAACATTGTAAGTAATTAATTCTAAAAGATTCATCAAATTCAAAACTTTTTTTCAATAACATGTAGCCGTGATTGTTCGTGGCATAGCGCCTGCGTGACCTTCATTTACAGCAATTTAATAGAGAGCATGTTGTCAATTTAATGGAGTTAAAAAATGATAAACGACCCAAGGTATAATTTGCCAGCTTCAGAGCTTTTCCACTAGAAATTAATGCAATTAAGTTAATCTACGAATGGCTTCGCATGGTCCCATCAATCTTCTACCACGACCGCATGGTAGAAGATTGATGGGACTCAACGGGCTATACATTTGTAGAGATTCTGACGCAAAATGACCAACATGCTGACGAGTACATTCTAGTAGTTGCTAGACAGTTTCTATCATGTTATCGCGTCTTCTAATTCGCAATATCACGACACGACAAGGAAAATAATAACTTCAACTTCAAGGGAGCTAATGTAGGTGAATATCAAGTTAATGCACAGACAATAAGAAAGTTTCTTGTAGCTTCTTCTTTGCAAATGTAATCGAAGCTACGGATCGGGGTTTTCTATTCTGCTTGGTGCCGGATTGCTTGCACATGTTGTGAGAAGGAGAACTTCTTTTTTTTTAAACTCGTATTGTAATAGGCTTGCTAAATAACATTTTGACATTGAGCACTATGCAATGTTGCCTATAATTATTATGCTTGCTTAGTATGTACAATGCTTTATTTTAATATTTTTAAATATCTTATCTGATTATTGACTTTAAAAGTGCCATTAATAGCCTATTTGCAATAAAATTATTGAGTTTTTAGTTTTGAATATGCATCTTTTTTAAGCTAAAAAGCTTATGGACAATAATTTAACATCGACTACAAACTTATAGATTTAAATTAAAGAATAATCTATATAGACTCCACCAATTGCGTCGAGTTACGTAGTTGTGCCACTAGTTGGGAAGACCGTCAAATATACTCTTCAAGGCTTCATTCATATCGCTTTAGCAATAGTTTACCTATAACTTCTATTTTACTAGGGCCTGAGAAGTTTTGAAAATGAGACCAACTGCGAATAGGATCTTTTACGACCTCGAGACAATTTACTAAATGGGACCAAATGTGAGTAAACAATTTGGAGACCGTATTGAAATTGACCCATTACATAGCTCGATGTAATTAAGAAACAATCTACAAATGACAATGACATTGTTTCATATTTTTTTAATATGTGAATTTTTCCATTGAACATGGATCCTATATTATAAAAAATAGTACTAATTTTTAAAACAAATTACGATGGTTTATGTTGAAAAAAAGCTAAAACTGTACAAGTGTACTAGGTACCTACTTGATTTTTTGATATCAGAGTTTCTTAGCCGTGACCCAACCGTTAATTTTGAAAATTATGTGCTTTTAAATAGGGGGTTCAACCAATTACAATCGCCGTAATGTCATACTGGGAATACTTGGATAATCATCAACTTGGATTATATTTATACATAATTTTTCCAGTTATTTTGATTTAAAAATCAATCTATATACTGGCCAAAGGTTTTCAGAAACGCAAAGCAAGGCAAAACAAAAACATATTGTTATACCTACCTAGTTCCTACAAATTTTAGCAATCAGAGGGATTTGCATCTGCGCCTTCTAACTCAATTATATTTTTGTCCATTTCAACAAAGGTCAAAGTTAGGTATATTTTGGTTTAGTTTAAAATAGATGTGACCGTATTGGAAATTACGAAGACTTCCGTTGGAAGTTCGTAAATCATTTCTAGTAATCTGGGTTTCTATTATTGGCATCACGTAGCTTTGATTCAAATATCGACTAGGTGCAGGCAAGCAATACGACTAGTCATCCAAGAATGGATTCTTAAAAATTTGTCGGGGGAAAATCAAAACTTAAATGATGATTATAGAAGTGTTAATAATTTTAAATTAGTTCACTGCGCTTGTTGTGTATATGTGCAATGTATAGTTGTGGTATATAGGACATTGTTGAGACCAGGGAAGACATCCACTGCTGAACACAGGCCTCGGCCCTTGCCCATACAACGCTACTTGGTACACTTATCAGATTTGTCATAATCACCAAGTTCGGCAGGGGGCTTGGTGATCGCAAAAGATTTTGTGCGATTTCTTGTCTGTATAGTATTAGTGCTCAGTAGCGTGATACATTCGTTTGATACTCGTTCGAGTCTTATTTCCTTATTTATGACGTGTAGAAATATCTAACCTATTTGTTCAAAAACAAATTTGCTAATTGATACCGGCTACTAACCTGTGCCTTGCTCTCCCAGTCCATGCCGACTGCACAAATGACGCACATCACTAGCAACGCCACTGCGCCCACTATCCGTACATCATCTAGACGGTTTTCGGTAATCTTCAGACCATTATTCTGTAGAAGGTCATTTAATGAATCACAAAATCCAATGGTGTTCATACTCGCAGCCACGGCGTTTGCAAACGCGAATATGATGCCCACTGAAGCACCGAATTCTGGCCCCAGAGATCGTGATATGATGTAGTAAATCCCTCCTGAAAAAGTATATGTAAGTTGTAAAGGTATGCTTCTAGCTGTAAAGGGGCTCTAAATGTTTTCATCAAAGGTTTCCACTTATATATAATACCGGAACGGCATCGTCGCGAATCTAGAATGTAGGTACGAATACAGTAAACGGGAAAGCATTCACAAGGAAACATAACTACTTTAAGGGCATGTATATCATCATCCTCTTTGCCTTTTCCCATTTATTATTGGGGTCGGCTCCCAATATAACCTGTAGCGGCGAGCTACCAGAATTACACGAGTGACTGCCATCTGACCTCGCAACCCATAAGGGACCTGTAACAGGGATGGTTAGATCAGGCGTCAGATTCTATCAGGCGTCTGACTACCCGTAACGATTGCCATAAGGTCTAAAGATGCATGACGCAAATTTAAAAAAGTTGCAGTAAGATGTGTAGTTCCATTACATCTACTTCACAAGGCATTAGGTTATTTACACTTAATGGTAGCAGAATGCTGTTGCCATGTCACAGCTGTTAATGTTTACCTGTATTATTATTTACTCTGTGCTATACAATAAAACACTAGAGCGTATCTGCGTACTGCTAGGCCATTACATTCATCATAACCGCATTTATCATCGAATAAATTAGGAGTTATTATAGACGTTTGAATGATGGACCCATCGACATTACGTGTGTAATACTTAAACATAAATTAAACATAATCATAGTTGTCAAGTTAAAAAGGCCAAAGGAACTAAGCGATGTTAGTGCTGACGATAATACCTCTGTACATAGCTATATATATTATAGTTATAATATGTTCCAAATTCCGATTCAGATTATTCTTATTCTTCTTATTTTTATTCTTAAACGGTACAAGTGAAGCGTCTAGACAAGCAAGAACAATAAATCTGTCATTGCATGTCAATCATTTTAGACAGGACATGTTAATTCTACCTACTACTGAATTTTCTTTCATCAATCCAGTTTCATCGTTGGATACGTAAGTACTTGTAAAAGCTAAGTTAAGGTGGAACGTTACAATAGCGCGACAAATTCAAATTTTCTTGCATTCTTTTGCCAATGATAGCTTAATTACTCAACGTGATTACATGAAAACTAACTTTGCGCAAATAAATAGAATATATCAATAAATCACAGTTAAAAGTATCACCTACATATCATTGGTTTAGCGACAAATGACAATAGACTGAAAAACTAAGACGAAATTTGTTTATTGCCCTTAGTCGATGTCGCTAAACCAATGATATCTAGGAGATACTTTAAATTGTAATTTGTTGATACATTCTATTTATTTGCGCAAAATTAGTTTTCATGTAACCACGTTGAGTAATTAAGCTATAATATTATTGGCAAAAGAACGCAAGAACATTTGAATTTGCCGCGCTAGTGTAACGTTCCACCTTAAGAAATTAAGGTAACCGTCACGCTGAGGCCGGGCTATTATAGCTTCAGAATATGCTTCAGAAATAGCTAGCTACTTGCACAGATCGTGCCTGGTACAGGTCTGTGGCTACTAGTTATATATGACATTTTGCTTTGACTTCTGATTGACATTTTACTGACAGATCACGTTGCATTATTTCAACCGACTTCAAACAGGTTCTTCAGGAGGTTCACAAATCGATTTTTTCCTCTTTTTTATGTTTGTTACCTCATCTCCGTCGTTCTTGAACAGATTGGGAAAATTCTTTTCTATTTTTTATTTCAAAGAACATACTTCCAGATTGGTCTTGGTTTTGAATTTCGGATTGGTTGGATAAAATTTTTATCAAAATCGGCTCAGTGATTTGGTTTAAAAAAAGTATTTATCATATCTAAGTATGCTCTCGGTATGAAATTATAAGGCTATTGAAATCGGTTTATTGGTTTATTAAGGTGGAACGTTACACTAGCGCGCAAATTCAAATTTTCTTGCGTTCTTTTGCCAATAATAGCTTAATTACTCAGCGTGATTACATGATAACTAGTTTTATGGAAATAAATATAATGTATCAACAAATTACAATTAAAAATATCACCTACTTTTGCCAATAAACCAATGATATCCAGGAGATACTTTTAATCGTAATTTGTTGATACATACTATTTATTTCCGCAAAATTAGTTTTCATTTAATCACGTTGAGTAGTTAAGCTATTATTGGCAAAAGAACGCAAGAAAATTTGAATTTGCCGCGCTAGTGAAATGTGCCCCTTTTTTAAAAGGATATTAGGCCCAATTTTGAACGGTTTAGTTGACAAGTTGACAGTCCTTAACTTACCTGAAAATATAGCCATGCTTTACATTTTTTTTTCTCTTATATTTTGGCTCCACACATAGTGTATTTAGCCAGTGTCAAGTATTGTAATTTTTCATAATGATAGAATATTTCACGTAAAGTCAAGTCTTAGTCACAGTCTGCGTAGTCATACTCCAGTCTAAGTCAGGTAGTCGCAGTCCAGTCTAAGTCATGCCCTAGTAAAGTGGTGGCAACTTTACTAGAAGCTTCTATGGAATTTTGGAAGCAACACGAAAACCACGTTTCACCACATTATATCACTTGCCCACACTCATGCTCGTAATTTAGCACTTAATGCGTAAAACGCCACCGATTATCACTGGAAAAAGCACGAGTTTTGAAAAATAATACAATGCAACGACGTGAACTTTTCCGCGTTCCCGCCAAAACTCATGCTTTACATTTCCATCTATTTGACAAGAACAGCAACATTTTTAGGATGTTTAGATCTGTCAACTAGGATATAGGTCCAGTACCACAGATTAGAGAAAAAAACAAACGTGTCCGGTACCTACCATAATAATTGTCTTTGCTTACAATTTATTGCAATTATACGTCGTAATAAATTCTAGATTTCTGTTTTGTGTACTGTATCGTTACCTCCTTTGACCTCTCCATTGGTGCAGATGGCACTCATCGAGAGCGTAGTGATGACGCACACGACCGCGGAGATCAGGATGATGATCAGGGTCTGCCCGATCCCAGCCTGAGACACCACCCAGGATATCCTCAGGAACAGCATCACGCCCCATATGTTCAGCAGACATGGTATCAGAACGCCCTGGGAAGAAATGGGCCACTTTTGTTCGTTAGGTTCTAACAGAACAATCTTCGAATAAGAATTTAAAATAAAACTTAACCAAAAGGAGGAAGGTTTTTATGTAAGGCTTGCGTTTGAACACCTGATTTTAAGCGACAATGAGGTCGGCGATATAGCACGATCGCCTCTGTGAAACCTGGGGGGTTCTAGCAAAGATGCCTTTCCATTAGCGTTAACGCCTCACGCTAACTCCAAAATGTATTGGAATGACATTAGCTGCGGAAAAGTGTTCCGCAGGTCATTCGCACATATTTTGAGTTAGCGTGAGGCGTGAACGCTAATGGAAAGGCATCTTTGCTAGACCCCCTGTTCAGTCTCCTCTTGAGAACGTCCATATACCTAGCTATTCGGAAACCGACGCTGTTAAAGAGTTCCATGGAGATACCCATGCTCTTGATTGATCTATAAGGACTTTATAAGGAAAACTAATAGATGCCTTGGAGAATTGACTTTCTTACCTATACCACATATTATATAATATACTAATACAGATACCTCATCCCATAGAAAGGAATAATTCGAGCTATTTTACGAATTATTTTATTTCTGCATAACGCAAGATTAGCGAACGCCATCTATTGCGTATTGGCGAGGTATTGGGCCAAACGAATACACTGGCCACTAACTAGTAACGGTCACAACACGATCACTAGATTTTTTTACATTCGGGCTATTTTTTCTTTGTTCCCATGCTTATACATTTTTGGTCAAGATTAAAAAACCTAGAATCTCATGTACACACACACATACAGCTGAATACGTAATGATTAATTATACCTATCACGTATATCTCAAATTCCGCTAGGTAGGTAAAAAAACTGTCAAGTGCTAATATGATAAAGAAGGTGACACATGTGAAGGCCTTACCTGAATCCATCCTAATTTAATTCCTTGCGCAGGTGTCGGAGATTTTGTATCCCTCTGCCTCTGCTCGTCCTGAAACAAGCAAAGTTTGAATTTGCTCAGTATCATCAGAATGCATTCTTAGCAAGAAGATACTGTGACCGCACTCTAGTGGTCAGACTCCATCCCTACTACTTAGCAAGAAGATACTGTGACCGCACTCTAGTGGTCAGACTCCATCCCTACTACTTAGCAAGAAGATACTGTGACCGCACTCTAGTGGTCAGACTCCATCCCTACTACTTAGCAAGAAGATACTGTGACCGCACTCTAGTGGTCAGACTCCATCCCTACTACTTAGCAAGAAGATACTGTGACCGCACTCTAGTGGTCAGACTCCATCCCTACTACTTAGCAAGAAGATACTGTGACCGCACTCTAGTGATCAGACTCCATCCCTACTACTTAGCAAGAAGATACTGTGACCGCACTCTAGTGGTCAGACTCCATCCCTACTACTTAGCAAGAAGATACTGTGACCGCACTCTAGTGATCAGACTCCATCCCTACTACTATTACTATATTCTCGCTCTTGGCTCATATATCCACAAACTAGGTAGATAGCATAATATGCTAGTATCATAAGTATAATCTGTACCAATTTCATATAACTGCTAAAGTAAATTGTTTAAAACAAGTGTTTGTATTTCAAAGTACCTATTTTATTCTTAGAGTTTACATAGGCAGGCTTTATTCGATTCAATATTGGGCCACATACGATAGGTAGAAAGCAGAGCCGTGGGTTTCGCCACCAACATAAAATAATAATACCTCAGTTACTCTAGCTTGGAGTTCAGGAAGAATTTACTTCCATACAAGGATCATCTAATCGGCACAGCTAACACAACCATGTTTCCTAGAGCGGTTGATTCCAATACAAACAAAGGTTTATTATCTTTAGTCGGTAGTAAATGTGATGCATGTGAATATAATCAGCAAATGCTGCCACCGTGTGTTGTCCGAGTGACACACGACAATGTTTACTGAGGCTTGATGGTCAACAAATGTAATGTAGGTATATTATTGTAACGCAGAACTAAAACTATCTACCTTTTCAATCGTAAATTAGAAGACGTCAATAACTCAGTCTCTAATCATCAATACGACCTTTGAATCGCAGACAATGACCAATGAATTAAATGATTTACATAAAGATATCTTGAGTAGTTAATTCATGTGTGAATTTTGACAGCAATAGACAGAAAGATTCTTCATAAAATATCCGGTCAACGTGACGTGTCATTTATGTAGGTATAAGTAATTGCATTAATTACATAATGGTATTGTATAATATACATACTTAATTGCTCGTAATAATAACGTTGTAGACCTGTCAGTTATTCATGCTTATCTTGTAAAAGTAATGAATGAATTTCGACCCAGTTATTACTTCATTGAAAAAAATGATTACTTAATTAAGTAGTTTTTTCCACTACATAGACGTATGTTGGTATATTATACACATTATAGGATTTGGTTGTATTCCTTTCTCTATGCTTACTAGTTTTTACGATAAACCAAACAGGAGCTTTCATATGAGTCCATGAGTCATTCGTTAGGCATAGCCAGTTTGTGCGACAGGCGCTAAACTGGCGGCTCCATTGCTACTGACCACAGCAAGCGCGTGCGCCTGCGCAGCCGCGAGACACGCCAGCTAAGTAGTTTAAACCAGATACCATCGGAATCGAGCGCTCATAACTACTTAATTATTTCCCATAATCACTCAGAATATGGGTATATTTTTGTATTAACATATTCACTGCGTTAGCTCTAGAAGAAAACAGAATTCGGCCTATTTATATGAGTCTATGAAAAAAAAAACTTACTTCTGGTGCTGTACGATACTTATACCTACCTAAGTACTACCCGTATCAACTTAGTACTTAGTATTAGTAATAACTTAGTATAAATCGATTTCTTACCGTTATTTAGTAGTGTCATAATCGTAAAACGGTGTTGTTTATTAAACAAAAGTCTAAACTACTACCACACTAGTACTATAAAATTAACAATATAATACAAAACTACCCTAACAAGCTAAATAATATAAAAACAAAAACCTAATCTAACAAACCACTACCAGTAGGCAACGTGCCCAATATGCTGGCAGCACCGTTATTTAGATACCTATACATAACCCACAGTAATTTAAGTAACTATACCTAGTATACGTAACGTGTTGTTTAATTAAGCTCGATCAAAATAAAGTCTCATAAAATTAAGATCTACGGTAACCACAGATCTCAGAAACTAATGGATCTCTATGCTGGTAACGATCAGATAATAATGAGCAGTATTTATTCCAAAAAAAACAACATTTAATGAGCATTGGTGTTTTATAGTAGTAAAATTGGTACCTATTACACACACAGTTTTATGTTACAAAACCATGGCAGATTTGTTGTGATTGACATTTAACGACATTTTAACCACAGTGACAATATTATAATAACCACTGGATGCACAGATTGGATGGATACTCCATAATATGTAATTTTGTTTGTACAATTAGGCCCAATTTAAACTACTTAAAATATTTCCGTCTGTTACATTACCGTCTGTTTGACAAGAACAGCAATAGTGTTAGGAGTTTTACATCTGTCGACTAAAGCCTTTAAAATTGCCCCTAATGTTAATCTAAAAACCAAATCAATCCTCAAAGTTGCGGAACTTAGTCGCTTCCATTCCCATTCCTACAATAAAAACCTTAAACTTTAGCACACGTATGCACACGCACAACACAAACACCTTTGGAGGGAAATGCTCTCGCACTTCCCTGCCTATCCAAATATTAATTCATATTCAATTCATATGAATCGGAAGCTAGCGAGTCAAAATACCATTCAGCGTCTACTGATAAATTGATAATTCATATGACCCTACCTACAGGTTAATCATAAGCAGAGACCAATATCATCATCATCATCAGCCTGAAGACGTCCACTGCTGAACATAGGCCTCCCAAAAAGCGCCACTTTGACCGGCAACTTGCCCCTTGCGTCCAATCCAACGGCTACCCGCGCGTGGTTCTGACCGTCGTTGGCCCACCTAGTGGGAGGCCGGCCTACGCTGCTTCTTCCTGTTGGTAGTCGCCACTCGAGAACCTTACTTCACCATCGGCCGGTCGATGAGACCAATTTAAACCAATTTGAGATTTTCTTAGTATAAACTAAACTCTCCCCGTAGAGCCCTTCATGTATGTAGAAACTCAATAGAGGGGGTATTAAGAATTGCATATTATATTTCACAGCTTACCTCTTCAGTTATGAGATGATCACCGTGTAGCTCTCCTAAACTAGGCCTTTTCAGGGCCCGTTTAGAATTCCTGTAATTTTCCATCCTCGGCAGAGCTTCCCTGGTTAATTGAGCCAGGGACCGCTTCCTCCGCCAGCCAGCGTCGTGCAGCCAGGTGTCGGGCTGCGAGGGCGCGGCCGCGACCGGCACTCCTCGCTCCACGGTGTCGGCCGAAGAGCGCAGAGGCCGCGAAATAATGCTGGCTCCCATGTGAATTCCATTCTTCTTGTCATTATCCACGGTCGATACAGAAAATCTGTTGATATGAACGTTAAAAAAGTTGCAATATTCTCGAATCCTGCAATCCACTTTGAGTTTTCGGTGAAGGAAAACGTGACAATAAAAAACTACGTAGGTACTTTAGTTAAAAGTTTATTTACCTGTTGTCTTCCATATTGGCTAAGATCGGTGAACTACCGGAAGCTCGCCTTGTAGGACAACACTTCGCGTAGTTTGATCGTTATGTGAAAAGTACTTGAAGTTGCTCTTAACCGCATAATTTTCTCTAATTTCAGCCTGTAACAAAAAATAAAAATAAATATAAATGTCGTAAAAATTTGAGGAGAGGAAGGAAGTTTGCGTCTACAAATTATAGCTACTATAT
Source organism: Ennomos quercinarius (assembly GCA_910589525.2). NCBI lineage: Eukaryota > Metazoa > Arthropoda > Insecta > Lepidoptera > Geometridae > Ennomos > Ennomos quercinarius. The sequence continues at coordinate 11,341,843 of OU342504.1, read as the reverse complement.
ACAGCATAATGTATGTATATACCTACCTATAATCAAGGATTGGCAGAAAATTCCTTGAGACAACTTTTAGGTATACTTTTCCTCCTTTGAATGATATTAAAAATATACAAATATTATGTTTTAAATACATTGTGTTTTCTTGACATTTACAGGCTTTATTTTTTACAAATGGTAGGTCTCTGCGTGTTTATTTATTACGCAAGCTATAGTGTACATTTTAGGGCCCAGCGTTCCAGAATCTATAAGTTACAAAACCCTAAAACTTATGTAAATACATAGGTATTTACATAATTTTTATAGTCTCGGCTCACGGAGCGGCTCTTTGTAGAATTCAGAGCCCAATATTTAGATAGTTTAAGGCTCATTTCCATTTGGTTCTTTTTTTTCAATAATTTATGTGCTGCGTGCAAGATTTCGATGTGTTTCCTAAACATATATGTATATGTTTACTTAAATTATCATCATTAACAGCCTGAAGACGTCCACTGCTGAACATAGGCCTCCCCCAGAGCACGCCACCTTGAGCGGCTGCTCGCCTCCTGCATCCATCGGCTCCCCGCGGCTTTCACCAGGTCGTCGGTCCACCGAGTGGGGGGCCGGCCCACGCTGCGTCTTCCGGTTCGTGGTCGCCACTCGAGAACCTTTCTTCCCCATCGGTTGTCAGTTCTACGAGCGATGTGGCCTGCCCATTGCCACTTCAACTTACTAACTCTAAGAGCTATATCGGTCACTTTAGTTCTCCTGCGGATCTCCTCGTTCCGGAGCTTATCTCGCAGGGAAACACCGAGCATAGCTCGCTCCATAGCTCGCTGCGCGACTTTGAGCTACTACTTAAATTATAAGGTATTTATTCTTATTTATTGATCTATCTCAAGTGTAGTTTATTATCTCCCTATATCCTACTTGAAACAATCGATAAGAGAAGTGGCAATTAATGTTTCTTGAAACGATATTATCATTTCAATGGCAAGTTGGGTGGAGTGGGTATAATACTCTAAGGTAAAACAGTGGATAGTAAGAGAGAGAGACGGGAGAGCAGAGTCAAAACTGACGGAAGTTAACGCCATTTTTGACGCTTATCATAAAAAGGGGGTTATGCCAATAACCACTTGGCAGGCGTCTTGGTTATCGCAGTAGATTTTAATTTACTGAGGAGAATGCGCTGCCCATTCACTGGATATTCCCTTAGCCATATTTTTAAGATTTCTTTTTAAATATGAAAGCGAATGAGGTGACGAGCTAGTCGTTCGCTGGTGTTAAGCGTCACGGCCGCGCTTAACAGATTGCAGTGTCACTCAGAATTCTAAATTAAACTTTTGCGTGACCCTGCACTGCGCACGTCATCCTTAGATATAAGTCTCGTAATAAAATTTCTAGACTGTGAGATCAGATCATAAAGTCTCATTTGCCCAGTAATTTCACTAGCTACAGTGCCCTTCAAACCGGAATACAGTAGGTAGTGCTGGCACACTACAGCTTGGCGGCAGAATAACTGACAAAGTGGTGGTACCTACCTAGATGAACTTTGCAGAAAAGTCCTACCACCTCGTAGTACCTATTTTTCAGCATGGCAGTACCTACATAAAGGGAGTCATCATCATCACTAAGTGAAATTTTTATACATTAGTCCCGCTGAGTAGAATGCTCTTTCGCATTCAACACTTAATTGTTATAGGTAGGTATACATCTTAATGCTTTATATACTTTCGACAAATGACTTTCCATGCTTCCCCCACTGTCGTAAAGTGCCATTCTGTGACAATGCTAATAAAAAAGTATAAAAGCAAGTTTTTGTGCGAGCTAATTAAAATCATAAAACCCCAATAAACTCTAATAAACCGGATCCATGACCAGGAAAAAACAGAGTTTCAAATCCTTCGGTTAACTGGGTTCATGGGGGGGGGGGGGGGGGGGGGAAATCCGAGGAGTCCGAGGGTAAAGGCTTAAAATGTACACTTCACAAATTCATAATTTGTATTTCAATGTGCCGCTGTTGCGAGCATTACATCTCCATCATTATAAAGTTTTTAGTAGAATTATTGTTATTACAAGTGCTCTTTGGTTATAAATTAAAATAAGGCAGAAATATTAAAAGTGCGAACGGCGCGAAAAAATGTTTTGTATTTGCTGTATTTTAGAAAATACGTATGATTGACAATTGATTCCACAATGCGCCATAAACGCCCTTAGGTACTTATAATTTGTATTTCAGTTTATGTTAAATCAATAACAATTTACCGAATTTCAAAACTTTGGAATTTAATTTAATGTAGCCTCTAGGCCGAGCAATGTTGCTGTTGCAGGCATTACATTACATTAGTGTAATAAGCTTTCTAGTAGAAATTATTATGTCACTAGGTACAAGCCCGCTGGTCATAAGTTAAAAGAAAGTATAAAATCAAAGAGCGCGAGAGCGAGGGCGCAAAAAATCTGTGTTTGCCATATTGTATTTTAGAAAATACGTATGGCTATTTGAGCAATTGATTCCACAGTGCGCAAAAATCACCTTATTTGATGTTTTTTTTTAATTCGTGAGCGAAAGGGCGTCAAATTTTTTCGTAAAGTGGTTTTTCTGTTTCTATAACCGATGAGGAAACTTAAAGTGAACTTTAGCTAATACTTCATGAAAGCTTTTCTTATTTATCTTATTGCGAAACGCAAAACTTACGTTGAGGCTTTTTTGTCCCATGGTTCTACATACCCTTTAACCATGATAGATAGATACGTAGACGATGACAATACTTTTGTATAATTGTATTGACGTCAATATATACATATTACATATATATATTATTTAATCTGTGGTTACACTTAGGTATCATTGAGTACTTGCTGGTGATTATAATAATCACAAGTGAATAATTACTCAAATTAACCAGATACTTACATAGCCCTTGAATATAAGTTGGTAGCCATTTAGTTTAATTTAGCATTTCCTTCATTCGTTTGCGAGATGAGTTATGAGATTGTTAATTTTAAGAGAAAACAGTAAAAATCGCCATTAATTAAGGCCAAAAACCTATAAAATAAACTTGAATTTGGAAGTAAACAAATTCAAATACCTACTAAAAATAAGTAACCGACCTATTATATTTTTATTATTCACCAATATATATGACAATTCAAAATTATACTACGTATATCTATGTACACTAAGCCTAAGAAAACAAAATAAGTGAGTAATAAAAAGTTATAAATAAAAAACAGAATTTAGGTCACTATCTGCGGGTAGCGTGCCCAAAAAGCTGGCGACATTCCCTCGTTGAATTGCCAGGCTAATTCGTTGGCCGAGGTATGTGCCAGCCCTTTGGTCACGCGTCAGCTCGACTAAACGTCTGGACAGCTCCCTGACTAGAAGTCGTGCCTGTGGGCCCCAGGGACCCATTGTCTCAACCCCAAACGGAACAAATATGTAACCCTCACCTAGGGATTCATATTTCCTCCGTTTGAGGTTTTCTGCAGCTTCTGCCGCTGCGCATGCCGCCCGAGCTGAGTTGTTAATGTGGGAAGGCGCCAGTGTGTCAACGCAGGTAGCATCCCACACTAGCGGCCTTCCACGACACCACGGAATTAACGTCATGCCGTCAGGCCTCTTACCATCGTCACGTGAAATACCGTTCGGCTCTAAGATAGCCGGCACGTTGACGGTGGCAAGGGCCCGACGAATGACGTCATTTAAAGCGGCATGGCGCGACAGACGTCCCGCACTGCGGCGGCAAGATAGGCCATGGTGGCCCAAACGGTCCACCTCACCCCCGCAGTGACAGAGATGCGGTTCTGTCCTGGAGATGCCCAGACGTAGGCCCACTGCAATAGAAAAACTTGAATTATCCAAAAGTGTTCCAATATTGGACGAAGGAACAGCATGTAGCCAGTAACCTGACTCACGTTCGCTAGTGGCAAGGAGGCGAGCTCTATCAGGGGTGTTACTATCATGTAATAGAGACGATTGTATGATCCTACATAAGGGCTCGTCCCATTGTCTCTGCGACCGGGGGCTTTTGGGAAAATCCTCACCTGGACAGGCCATGTTCCAAGCGTTAATAGCCTCATCAAGGCATAGTACCGGCACTCCGCCTATAGAAGGCTTAACTATTTTGGCAAAAAGCGCAGCGGTACTATGTACAGAGGACAAGAACGCTGGTAGGGCAACACTAGAAATTTTGCGGATACCGATGCCTCCAAATCGGATTGGAAGAGAGGCTTGGTTCCAAGATTTGTCCGAAAGAGAACAATTTAGAATTTGTGTTAAGATATTTCTAATGGTTTCGTCCAAAGTTTTTAGATCGCTCTGATCCCATAGAGGACAACACCTAAGCACATATGTTAATTTTGGAACAAAAAGACAAAACCGAATGATGTGGAAAGCTACATGTGAATGAATTTTCAATAACCGATCAGATGTTTCTTCGAATTTTGTCCGTTGTTCATTTATATAAGCGGGAAAGGAATCTTTAAGAATGGGTGCCCCAAGGAGGCGCAATGACTGATTGTTTAGAATTTTTAAATTTGGGGCCAGACTATTGAACTTTTGTATGATTTCGGCTCGTTTATCACTAGCGACCAAATCTGTAATAAAAAGTTCGCATTTTGAAAAATTTAATTCTAAACCAATAGACTGAAACTTGTCAACCAAAATTTCCAGATCCTGGATTACAGTGTTTGCATCACCTCCTAAGGACCCGTCATCCAGATACCATAAGTTGAATTTTGAATTTAGCGCCGAAATTATAGGCTGTATGGCAAGGCTGAATATGGCTGGTCCAAGTGGGTCTCCTTGTTGACAACCGGTGCATGAATCAATCAAATGGTTTCTATACAGTAAATTTGATTTGAAGCCATAACACTGCCAAAGATAATTGTAAATTTCAGGTACATTTTTTTGAATTTCGGCCAAAAGTGTGGATCTATCAACCGAGTTGAAGGCATTTTTGACATCTACCTTCAAAAGCACCTCTCCCCCATCATGAGTGATAAAAGTTCTTAGGGCATGCACAGCGGCTTCACAACCCCCTTTACTTCCGAAACCTAGCTGTAATGGCTGGAATGTCTCGTTAAGTTTCGGGAAGATGTGTTTGCAGCATACTTTAGATGCTATTCTTCTGTATGTACAACCTATGGCTATGGGCCTAATACCGCCATCTTTTTTTTTAAGTGCACATAAATTGGCACCATACAGAAGGGGAGCGATGTTAGAATTAACTTTTCCTGAAAGCATTAGATTGACAAGAGCAGTGATGTCTTGCAAAAGCACTCGGCCAGCGTCTCCAGTAGCACCGAAGATTAGGTCTTTAATATGTTGTGGGGTGAGGCCATCGAGACCACCAGCAGAGCCGTTTTTAAAAGACATCACCGCTGCTTTGACCCCTTTCTCTGTGACCTGTAAAGGGTCAACGGGTGGTTGAGATGAAGAAGGTGAAATGGGGACAGGTGTTGAAGAAGGAGGATGTTTGTCAACAAGGGCAGCTAACGTCACTGGCGTATCAGGAGCGATTACATCACTCGTAAACAGAAGTTGAGCAGCTCCTTTCAGGTCGCCGTCACTCACCTTGTATTCAACTTTTTGAAAAATATTGTGAGTAGCTTGTTGGCAACTGTTTGATGGGAGTAAGCCATTATCAACTATATTATTAGAATCGGAACAGCTAGATGAGTTAATACAGTTACTTTTAATTGTTGAAGTGAGTGATTTTTTTGTGTTTGTTGCATGAAGGACCTGAAAAGTGAATGTCAATAGTTGTTCCCAAGCACGTTCGGAGTTTTCACTTAAGACTTTTTGAATTTTGGCTGATAAATTTTGTGCGACAGTAATGCGTGCACCACGGGGAATGCGTTTGACTAGTGGAACTGATGATTTCAAGTTAGATAAAGTGAGCCAAAAGGGTTGTTGGTGGGGTGTTTGTGACAAAGAAAGTAGTGGTGAATCCGAAGATGGCCTTACCTGCAAGTTATTCGAAAGTACATCCTGTGAAAGGTTTTTATGTGTCTTACCCAAATGAACATTTAAACCACGTTGGCCTTTAAAATAACGTGGCTGGGAACAATGTGGACATTGTACGTACTCAACCTCATCGTTGTTCTTTTGACCAATATTATTTAACCTATTATATTTCATTTTAAACTAAAGCTCTCATTCTTTACCCTCGACACGTCGAACACCTAATTTAATCCATTAAATCACTACACAGCACGCACGTCATGATAAAACTTCTAAATCAGCTGTTTACAGACTGTGTTATCTTATAGTTTGAGAAAAAAAACACAAGCACTATTGTATCTAAAACTATAAACTGTGAATTAATCAAGTCCCAGACTAGAATGTCACGTCACAATAAAGTAGTATGATTTTAAATTTAAATCATAGCAGACTCGTCAGAGGCGAGCGAGCTTTTTGTGTGCAAAGGCTTTCGCGGAGACTAGACGAGGCATCGGATCGCGCCGGTTTGCACCGGTTTGAGGGAAGTCCGGTAAGCGGTAACTTCAAGTTCAACGTTGTGTGACTGACGATTAAAGTAATAAGGTAAAGATTAGTAAATAAATAAGTTTAATAATTAATACAAGGAGGAAGCGAAAACAATTTATTTTTGAGAAAGTAGGTAGGTATTTCAAGCGTCAAGACAGTGCATAAAGACCTACCCACTTATCTACACAGCACCGACCTTTTACAAGGAGGTTGGGTTGCGCTTACTGCAAGCCCCAAGTCTACTTTGCGTTTCTCTACTATCGTTAGTGTTTGAGAGAAATGCTAGGGAAGTTGTAAAAACTATTTGGAAAAAAATTGTACGAAAACAAACGAGCGTCATGCGAACAAACGGGAAAGTCGGTCAAAATCGACGATTACGCGATTATGGAACGATGTAATCGCTATTTAAGTAGTAGATAGGGCAGGTGAAATATAATATGGTACAACCACTGACTGGAAAAGAAACCTTAGCTCGATACTATATAAGTGGTACACCGAAGTTCCACACTACAAATCGGCATGATCCTCGATAAGTAGCAACAGACGCATTGCTTAAAGTTTGACATAAGTGTAGTACTAATCTTCTCATATATAGAGCCTCTTGAAGTGATAAGAGAAATGAATGATATAAGAGATTCTTATTAATAATGCCGTAAGCACGTAGGTCTTCTCTATAGCTTTTCTGCTCTCAGTATGGTAGGTGCAATAGTATAAGTAATGGACTTTTTTTTATGTAAATGAATGACGTGACGAGCTAGTCGTTCACCAGATGTTAAGCGTCACGGCTGCCCATAACAGATTGCAGTATCGCTCGGACCTCTAAATTAATATGGTTTTGCGTGACACTGCACTGCGCACGTCATCCTGAGACCAGATCATACCATAAAGCGTCATTTGCCCAGTAATTGCACCAGCTACAATGCCCTTCAAACCAGAACACAGTAGTGCTTGACAACTACTGCTTGGCGGCAGAATAACTGGAAAAGCTTAGCAAACTTAGATGGAGGTGACAGCTTTGCTTCAAATAGATAGCAAAGAAGCATACCTACGGCCCTCCTGATAGGAAGAGGTCACCGTAGTAGACTATGGACATCCGTTACACTAGTGAAATTACTGGGCAAATGAGACTTTATGACCCGATTTCACAGTCTAGTAATCTGATTACTATACTGTGATGTCTCAGGATGACGTGAGCAGTGCAGTGCCACGCGAAGCTTTATTATTTTAAAGTTTCGAGTGACACTGCAACTGTTATGGGCGGCCGTGTCGCTTAACATAATGTGAACAACTGGCTCATCACGTCATTCATTCTCATAAAAAAAAACACTAGGCGTGCCACAAATGCTAGAAAGACTTCGTAAATAATGACCTTTTAAGTTTATATTAGTTGACAAGTGCTGTATTTGCTCATCATCCGCAAAAGGGAACGCTTGTTTCCATAGAAGTGGAAACATTTCACACCTTAGCGCTACCGAACAGGTAGGTAGATAGTAGCTTATGGCATACGCGTAGGTATCAGTTTGTTCTATTAGATCACAGGGCACAAAGCAGGCGCTGTTCGTGGAAGACGCTACTGCGACGTTGTTTTTGGAATCCACACTTTGTGGTTCTTAGAATTCGCAAACTGCGCAAATCGTTGTGCTTCCTGAAAGGGAAAATAATGAATCATACAATTCAGAAGACCCTTGACTACGTATTGAAGAGCCCAAACTACGTTGGTTTAACTGGTAATCATTAAGGGTGGGTTTTTCACCAATAGTTAAGGTAACCAATAGTTAAAAACTTTAACAAATTTTGACCATTGGTTAGAATTTGTTAGAGTTTTTAACCATTGGTTACTTTAACTATTGGTGAAAAAACCCACGCTAAGTGCCTTCAAATTCGGTGAGCTCTTTCATCCATAAAGTTCGAATAACTCAAATAGGTAACGTGGTAAAGCTCTATACATATAATAATATGCATTTCGTTGACTGCAACAGACTTTTCAACTACCTTACTCGTAAATTGCAACGTCAACATAACTCTTTGAACAACAGGAATACTGCGAATACAGCCTACAAAATGATTTTGTTTAGAACACGAGCCCAGGATAAAGGGAACGCTGGCGCCCGCCCAAAAGTTGAAGGGCGGCCGGACGTGGCGCGTGTACTCGCCACGTCCGCCCGCGTCGCGTCGTTTGGAACATTGATTGGTAACAAATTTTATTTCACCTGAGAATATTTTGCTTTCAATGTTAGGTAAGTATACTTACCTAGGTAGGTACTTAGGTAAGTGTACCTAACTAACTTATGATTTATTTTGTTTTTCGTAAACCTTTGTACAATTTCATAAATACATAGAATTTACACAATAATAAAAGGTTCGATGTATTATATTACAAACTTTGTCTCATTATTTGTCTTGATTCACGGTGAAACAGCTCAACAACTCTCAGCATTATTATTTCAAAGTTCACAATTGTAGTCTGTCATAATTTTCCACTTAACGATACTCCTCATCTGGCATGTAAAAATCTCGGCCCGGAAGTAAGGCAATAAAGTAGATTTCAGTCTCACCAACCTATAGGTATCTACTACTTAGGTATTTGGATTCCCATCGTGCGTTGCGTTGTTCAGTTCAAAACCCCCTATTTAAAATGTTCTTACAGAAATCTATAGCTATAAATTACAGTTAGTTAAACTACTCATCAAAAAAAACCAATGTTTAACTAAGAGCCAACGGGTTTACCAACTAACGGTTTTATTCAAGCTAAAATAGTTACAGGCCAACGATTACTTACTAAATAAATCCACCTGTAGGGGAAACCACTTGTTGGATCTTCCACTTGTTGTTTACATACAGAACTCTCGGCTTGCTGACTGGAATCTTATACAGAATACTGAATATCAATTAAGAGGACACTCGTTAGGTATTTGAAGAAACTATTGCCGTCTCACTGCGCCACGTCTCCCCCATAGAGTGTGATAGGGACAGCTATAAAAATCTTGACGAAATCGATGTTTTATATTCCCCTGTTTCCTCCTCCAAAACTTCATTCATCCAACTATGTTTTGCATTAAAATTTAAAGAATGAGTATGACTAGGTTCCTCATATTTTTGAAATATAAAAGCATTTCAATTTCGTTTGGTAGTCCTTTGTTTGTCGTGTGACTTCACAACATGCGTTTTCATAGTAACTGTGGGGAATCTCCTGTAGGGTTAGCACGGCCAGTAGACAAAACTGTCTTTCCCCTGTTTTACTCCAAGCAAGTATGAAGGAAGTGACGTAAAACGGGGAAAGACAATTTTGTCTACCGTCCATGCTAACCCGGCTGGTTTGCGAGAAAGGGAGAGGCAATGCCTCCCTATTTTCAATTATTGCATTAATTATTAACTTATTATACTTTATGAAAATAATATTAACTTGTTAATTTTTAGTAGCAGGACACTAGCCCATTACTGTTGTGTGGTAGCTAGATTTAATTTTGCAGTAGAAACTATAAAAACCACAAAATAAACACTCAAAAAGAAAAAAAATAAAGAAAGCCTGCCTAAACTAAAAAGTAACATTGGTAGGTCATCAGCTATTTAGTGACGTCAGCCAGGGAGTGTCTTGTTTTTCCATCAACTAATGATATCCTCTATCGGTATGTACCTATGTGTGTGTATTTAATTAGACATTATCAGTCAATGCGAAGAAAAGGGGGTGGTGGTTGGTGATGTTTACTTAGGAAAATTGGAACGTACCTATCCATTATGTACCATGAAGGAGCTTTCAAACACACACACATAAGTACCTACATTTTTCTTTTCAGAGATGTCTCGATTCAGCTCCGAAGATACCTACAACACGAAGATTTCGTAACATATTCCCAGCATTGAATGTATAAGGTACAGAGTAAGTTGATACAAACTTAAGCCACCATCCTTATACCAGCAATATTGCAGCAATATTGTCACAAACTTGCCTTATCATATTTGACATAGCAATTTAAAATCAAAGAATAGCAAGTTTGCAGCAAGTGAGCTTGCTATCTGGGAGCTCCTTAATTTGAGGCTCATCATAGGTATAAAAATGGGTTTTCCGTCATCATCATCATCATTAACAGCCTGAAGACGTCCACTGCTGAACATAGGCCTCCCCCAGAGCACGCCACCTTGAGCGGCTGCTCGCCTCCTGCATCCATCGGCTCCCCGCGGCTTTCACTAGGTCGTCGGTCCACCGAGTGGGGGGCCGGCCTACGCTACGTCTTCCGGTTCGCCACTCGAGAACCTTTCTTCCCCATCGGTTGTCAGTTCTACGAGCGATGTGGCCTGCTCATTCCCACTTCAACTTACTAACTCTAAGAGCTATATCGGTCACTTTAGTTCTCCTGCGGATCTCCTCGTTCCGGAGCTTATCTCGCAGGGAAACACCGAGCATAGCTCGCTCCATAGCTCGTTGCGCGACTTTGAGCTTACTAATGAGGCCAACAGTAAGAGACCATGTCTCAGTTCCATAAGTCATCACTGGCAACACACACTGATTGAAAACTTTCGTTTTCAGGCTCTGCGGGGTTTTCCGTACTGTGACGAAAATTAACGATCAATTAGGAAATACATAAAGCAAGTTAACGCACAGGTAATAATAGTGAAACACGTAATGGACAAAGGGAAGAGGAAATAAAATATTAGTAAAATACGTATTACTGTAGCGACAAGTGGGGGAATTGGTGTAGGTACGTCACATCTCATCATATTCTGTATTGTCTCTATTATACGTCACTATATGCGGTCTGCGGTAAGAGCGTTGGAGGGAGGAGGGGAAGGAAGGATTGATCACAAAGATCGAGTTTCCTGAAGATCATACATTTTTCTGGGTGTATTTCTAGTGTTCCGTAACCGTTTTTTTGGCTGTTTGTCTGTCTATCTGTCCGTTTCGCGGTAAGTATAGATACCTAAGTATAGTTTTCTAATCTTTTTGTAATAAAATATTTTTTATTGTTTTAGCTCACAGACCTAGAATATTTTCGTTACTCTCAAAAGACTCACGAAGCGTGTAAGCGAGAGGTACAAATGAAGTACCTACACACTGCCCGAGAGGAAAGAGATAGTGAACTAATGGCGGATGTGTCATTACTTTGGGCGAATATTAACACACATCACCACAGTAATTATTTCATGAAGAAGCTCATTTTGTGATCATATAACATAATCGCGTTATCAAAGTGCAAAATCTTAATTTTGCAACCTTTACATATTATTCCGTGAGTGGATGTGATGTTACAATCCATATTAACAAGAACAAACACACGAATCACAGCAAAATCACAAAATAAATATTGCAATATTACTTATCATATTTTGTTAATTTTCAATTATATATATGGATAGTTTATTATTATCACAACAACTTGAAACATATAAAATTACTAAACGAGGCCTAAAAACTAAACAATAAAATACAAAATACAATTACTAAAACTAAATTAAATCTAAACTATGTACTTATCTATACATATAATAAAACTGTAGAGATAAAAAAGTCTGTAATTGCAAGATATCAACAAAAAAATTACACAGGTTGGCTTAAAATTAGCCGCTGATCACGTTAAGCCACTTTTTAAACACTTTGTCTGTTTGTTTGTTTGTTTATTTGTTTGTTTGTTTGTTTGTTTGTTTGTTTGTTTGTTTGTTTGTTATGACTGAACTCCTAAAATACTGAATGGATTTTCATGCGGTTTTTACTAATATGCTTAGAAATAACCGGCGCTTAACATAGGATATATTAAAATTGAAATATCGTTAAAAAAATTTGATGACAATTATTAAGATTTCATTACGGAACGAATCGGAGTTTTAAACAACATGGCCGATGGTTTTTTTTGGTTACTTATAGTAAGCATAGAGAAAATAACCGCTTACGCTGAAGAGATGGGACTCCCATAGAGAAAAGAGTTAGTTGTATGAAACGTGCGCTACACGTATAAGTGTAGCGCACGTTTCATACAACTAAAACAACATAATAACCAACACTTTTAAATAAACAACATTTTTACACGTGTGCTACCTAATCTGCTAATACGTGCTGAGCTTCGATAAAGTTTTGTGGATTTTGTGATTTGGTATAGAGAAAATGCATGAACTAAGCTATTATACGCATACAACCTCCCACCCTCCTACCCTCCCTAACACACCCATCCCATACATACTCTCATACACACACAAACACCCTCTCACACCCCCACTCAAATACACGCGCGTACACTTCAATCCTATACAAAACTCACGCATACAATACCTACAACATACATGCACACGGGGTAGTCTATCTATTACAATAATAAAATTGTTACACTAGTTTATATTAATTAGTTTGTATGTAAACTTTATTAATTAATTGTTATTATTGACAACCAAAGTGCCTCATTATAGGAGAAGACGCCGGACCCCGAAACACAGTTCTCAACTAGTTCGGGGACTGGAGGCTTCATTTAAATAATTTTTGTACCTAAAATTATGTCAATAAAAATATTTGATTGATTGATTGATTGATTGATTGATTATTAGACTCAGATTTTTATTATTCAGGAATTTTGCTCCAAAGTTTTGAAGGATCTCAATGAATAAAATCGTGTAATTATAATTAAAAAACTATGGGGCCCTATAGTTTGGTTCAATGTTTAGTAAAACCTATATATTGAAGATCATAATCTTAACAACAGTTTTTCAAACACTAATATTTTTGTGATTTCTTGTCCCACCTTTAAACTGTCATTATTGGTATACCTAGTACATCCTAGGTCTATGGTTTTTGGTTATGGAGTTGGTCAAGAGAAGTAAATATGTTGTATTGCTATTATCGTATGTTGTATAGTAATTATGTATGTTTTAAATAAATACAAATAGGTCATGGTAAACACTAGTTACAATTTTACAAATGAACCACGCATGGTATCATGCTCTGTGGTATCATGGTATGGCTTTAAAGCTAATTTGTAAGACAATAGTTGCGTTCTATTGTACATAATTCTTGTATACTTATGTAACTGGTGTACATATATAATAATATCTAATAGAATAACATAGATAGTAAATATTATGTGATAATAATTTATATGTAAATATGTTACCTATTCTAAGACCCATATTTATATGCCTATCTGTAATATATAAACATAGTTTTTTTTTTTATGTGATGCTCGACACGTCATCCATTCTCATTTAAAAAAAATGAAAGGTCAGCGGGGAAGATGAGTAGGTAATTACTCAAAGTTTTCAAGAGCTCTTGATCGATGCAACAGAAACACGAGACCAAAATATTCTTATATAAGACACTTTGGACTCTGCATTAGCTTATATTTATCTGCATGGTAATGAACTAGAGTAACTGTCTGTACCTTCTCTATTAGATCAGCTAATAAACAAGTCTAAATATTTATATACTATACAAAAGTAATGTTTTTTTTACAACTAAATAGGCCCGCATTTGACCGCAGTCTCACCTGATGACCCGAAGACCCGAAACCTGAAGGACCTGAAGTGACGATACGATCTATGATGGTACATGCTTGCCTAGAAGATACCTATTCACTCGCGACTTGAAGAGCTCCAGCTGGGTTAGCACGGCCGGTAGACAAAACTGTCTTTCCCCTGTTTTACTCCAAGCAAGTATGAAGAAAGTGACGTAAAACGGGGAAAGACAATTTTGTATACCGTCCATGCTAACCCAGCTGATTGTACTTATCGGGAAACAAAGACGCTGGTAAAGTATTCCACTCCTTGGCTGTTCGGATTATAAATGTCGAGTCAAACTGCTTTGTGCGAATTGAAGGAATATCAACCATATAAATGGATGGTGTGTAGCTGTACGTCTTGTCGTCTTGTTTTGTAGTGATATTAGGGCGCTTATTTGACGACGAGGCTACGAAGCTACGAGATTGCGACAGTGCTACGCGGAAAAAAAAGCTTCGAATTAGATGTCATCCAAAGAAAGCTCAGTGCTCACATATCTACTGAACTCGCTTTTTTACTTTATCTTGGCTATAATATACGCAAACGTATCACGGGCCACGAACATGTAATTTCCATTACTACTTGTCCTACCACTCCTTTTATATTTACGTGCAATATTATTATATTTATGTGCAATATTGTCAGTATTGCACATAAATATAAAAGAAGTAGTGGTAGGTACCTATTACTCCTATTACAAATTACGTGTTCGTCGTCCGCGTATACGATAGTTGAAAATCACTTCTTGAGATAGTTTGAAAAATCATCGTGTTTATCTGTGTTGCTTTCCTGCACAAATAAGTTTTATTGTTGATTTTTACCATTTATAAAAGATTTTCTTGTCACATCATTCATTAGGTACCTATCCCCTTAACTCCCAGATTTCCTTGTTTTATTTTATACCATTAAATTAACTTATTAAAAAAATGAAGCCGGAGGCAAGCAGCCGCTCAAAGTAGCGTTCCGTGCGTGCCTCTGTTCAGCAGTGGACGTCTTCAGGCTATTGATGATGATGATGAAATTAACTTATTAAAATTATAATTAAGTACAATATTTTGAAGCAAACTACATTTACAATAACATGGATGTATCATCCTCAACAATAAAATATGTGCAGATGTTTTTAGTATTTACTATTGAAGATTATCGAGCCTTTATCGCTGATAACTTGTTAATTGTAGTCGGAATAGTTATGTGACTCTACCTACAGAATGTTAATAAGTCTATTAATTTGATCAATAGGTATCTTGTTATGATGCTAGCTTAAATTCCACGGTAAATAAATAGACACTTGTGATAAAAATTATCTTTTTAACTCACCTCACACCGGCAAGGCAGGTAGTACGGATGTCGTCCACAAGATAAACCAAAAATATCACGTTATTCACTAAACAAATTGGGGAAGTCACTAAATGAAACCGGTATTCAAGATATAAGATCGTCTATTAATTTCGTTGAATACGCGATACGACAGAATTCGCGAAGCCGACGCCGCCCGACGCGTAGTCGCGGATATCGTTCCTCGTTTAAAGTGACGTGCGTCCGAGCGCACAGCCGCACACCCAGAGCCCGAGAAGCCTTCGCCCCGACTCTTTATAAACAGTGCCCTTACCGACTACAACGCTGGTTTTAATTATAACAATTATTCATTCTAGTTAGGACGAGATTGCTGCCAGTTTCAACGACGACTTGCTATCAGCTATTAAACTCCTCGTTGTTTGTTTCTGAATTGTGTTTATTTTTAAGAAATCCTCATATTTATATTGGGAACGGAAGTGTATAAAATCAACTATAAATCACGTTGATGCCACATCATTCCAATATTCTGGATTACTGCTATTTGTGAAGATGCGTGCGGTGGCACCGCCGCCGCCGGCTCATGCTTAGACACGAATGCACTCATTACAGGAAATTTTACGTAAGAGATTCGCTTTTCATTCTGTGTTTACAAAATGCTTAAAATAATACTAGGTAGGTACGTATCAGTTTACTTTATATTGACGTCATTTATTGAGTTTCCATTCCATGAAAACTATAAACTCTTCGCTTCGCCCACAGATTTGTCTTGATTTAAAGCACAGTCAGGCTCATTTAGGCCGTGTGGTCCCAGTTTGAGAATAGGACCACCCCATCTCTTCCCGTGGGTGCCATAAGAGTCGGCTAAGGGCATATCCAGGGAATGGGCAGCAGCATTTTCCTCAGTACCTACATTACAATCTTCATTACAAGCCGCCTGCAAAGCGAGGTGATTATGGGAAATCCTCCCTATGATAAGCGTCCAAATGGGCGTTTTATGGGGAAGGACTATGTTCAGAAATGGACGTATTTCAGGCTGATAATGATGATGATGATGGAAGCACATTCACGGACAAAACCTAAACTTTAATTTTACTATTACACAACAGAAGTACCTACGACGTAGTATTTTTAGGTGCCACAAACAGTACTGTAAGTAAGTATACTTAATATTATAGCAACAGCAGTACCTAGCTGGTTAAAATACTTTACCCGCAGAACCACAAATACATATTAAGCTGAACTGAAAACCGTTGAGGAAGCGAGTGTCAGACCAGAGAGGATATAAGTACTACCGGAGAAAGAGAATGCTTACGTACCGCGTTGCCACCATTAGGTACAGTGTGGTGAACTGATGACTTAGTCAGGGTTACAGGAATCCCTAGAATAAATAAACTATATAAATATCCGTGGACATATGTATTTTCATACAGCGCCATCTAAGCCAAACTAAGAATAGCATAGCTTCTATATGTACCTACTATGATAAGTTTAGTCTATTTAAGAGTCGTTTTAAAAGACTTGTTATGAATATGCCTTTTAAGAATTATAAGTCTTTTTATGAATAGGGTATTTCTCGAATAAGACATATTGGGAACAGGTCCCATAAAAGACTATAGGTAATTTTGCGAATAGGTCCAATGTCGACTAAAGCATGGGAATCGTATAACACAGAACACTTATATACCTACTTAATTAGGTACTCCTTGTTTTATTTTTTTCTAAGTATGTAATTATACATATACTGGGTGGCGCAAAAGTAAAGACCCTATTTGGTTCAGCTATAACATTTTTTCTAAATTAGAAAACTAGATTTAGGTTTTTTTAAATGTATATTTGTGCCATTAAATTTCGTACCATTAGGATTTAAAGATGATGTCTTTTAAATGGTGACCTCCAGAGTTGATACACATTTGAGCCATATTTATGACATTTTGCATAACTTGCCGTAACACTTCCTGCGATATGTTCGTTATTTCTTGACGAATGTTTTCTTTTAGAGCTGCGAGAGTCTGTGGCTTGTTCACATACACCCGAGATTTCAAAAAACCCCAAAGAAAGAAGTCTGGACTGGTCAGATCGGGTGATCTTGCAGGCCAAGGCAAATCGCCAAAACGAGAGATAACTCGGCTTGGAAAAGCGTCCCTCACTAAGTCCATAGTGTCGCGCGCTGTGTGTGCCGTAGCGCCGTCTTGTTGAAACCAGATGTGCTCCAGCCCCAATTCGTCCAAACTGGGTATCAAAAACTCACGTAACATGGTTCTGTAGCGTTCTCCAGTGACAGTTATCGCATTGCCTCCAGCGTCTTCGAAAAATAGGGTCCGATCACTCTGTCAACACAGATGCCACACCATACAGTAACTTTTAGTGGGTGTAGAGGTGTTTCTTGAATAATGCGCGGATTATCAGTGCCCCAGAACCGAGTATTCTGCTTATTGACATGCCCTGAGAAGTGTTACGGCAAGTTATGCAAAATGTCATAAATAGGGCTCAAATGTGTATCAACTCTGGAGGTCACCATTTAAAAGACATCATCTTTAAATCCTAATGGTACGAAATTTAATGGCACAAATATACATTTAAAAAAACCTAAATCTAGTTTTCTAATTTAGAAAAAATGTTATAGCTGAACCAAATAGGGTCTTTACTTTTGCGCCACCCAGTATTATAACGATGTGAGCGATAAGTTCATTCAGGATTATTCAGGATTTTCCACTTTCTATATTTTCCTAATTATAAACTGTATGTCCAAATTCTTAATTTTCCGAACAAGTACAGTTTCATACATAAAGCAAAATCTATACATATAATAAAACTGTAACAGGGCTAAATCTGTACATAGAATATTTTTTGAAAATTTTGATGCATTACATTTATTTATCGATATAGAAGAGAAATCAATATTTTTTGAATTTTTTGTCTGTCTGTCGGTCTGTCCCTTTGAACACGCATCACGCTAAAACTACTGAACAGATTTCGCTGCAATTTGGTGTGGTTATAACTAATTTTTCAGAATACGGTGCCGGTTGCACGAAGAAACATGTATGTATGTAATTTTTATGCAAGTTTTGTTTTTTTTTTATTCTCTTTCGCTTCCCTCTTACCTATAAACTGTTAAGGCGTAAAACCAATTAACCCGTGCGAAGCCGGAGCGGGTGAACTAGCATAACAATTCAGATATGTTAATGGAAAATTCCAACACCCCAGACACAGAACAAACACCTAATGTTCATCACACAAATGTTTGTCCTGCGTGAGAACTGAGAGAGCCCACAACCTACAGCGCAGAAGACAGAGATACCAACAGGCAACAGCAACCCACCGCTCATGGTTCAGTCCCGGGACACTACTACTTTCTTATAGGGTGAGTTCATGCGACCACGGTGCCCTTGAGCCGGAGCGCACGGCATCAGTAGGCTTGATTTGACACCTACCATGAAGATCTCAGTTACCTACTGCGGTCTCAATAATATGAGTTAGGTAGGTACATACCGAGCAATGTTATTCTATGGTACATATTAATAGTAAAACGTGTTAAAAGAAACAATGTAAGTAGGCATAGACACCCAAGTACCTAAATACTAATACTAAATACTGCATGCAGCGTGATCTATCATTAAAACAAATATTGGGTAAGTATCTACCTACGTGTGCCTATTGCGTATAATATGACGTAATTTAATTAAATTTTAATAATTAACCTGCCCCGGCTTCGCACTGATGATTAATATCTGTTTGATAATGGTTTTAAATTATTTATTTTTTATGCTCAAATGATGGGATACGTTCGACAACATCTCACCTCATGAGAAGATAAGAAGTTGTCTAAGTATAGACAGTACGTACTTAAAAGACTCAGGTTTTACGGTTTTACCTAGGAGGAAATACTGAAGCTGAATAAGCATTCATGACAAATTGATAAAAGAAATTGTCATGTGGATGTAGGTATGTAATGCATATAGCCGTTATAGCCCCTCTTAAATAATGAGAAAATCAAGAAAGTTCTCCGTCCTTTTCCCTTCACTTATTTCGCTTTCCCCCGTCCCTTCCTGCCACTTTTAAGAAGCCCTTAGTATTTATACCATCAGATAAATGGATGAAGTAGGTACCTACCTAAATGGCGGGCGCGGGAGTTTTACTTCAAAAACGGAAACTTTCCTTGCCCCGTACTTATTTGAATTTGATGCAAAATACACAACAGAAATAAAAACCTGCTAGAGAGAACGAAGAGCCCTCTTGACATCGTATTAATTTGGATTTGATGAATAGGGAAGTCTTAATTGCCAATAAAAATTAGAGGCTTAGTTGGCATTGCATTTTCACAGGTGTCTGGTATTATATAAGCTAGATCAAAACGGGTGTGTTAATTGGTTGGTGTTGGAATGTTTCATCAAAATATAATTGTTAAATAGATCATTCGCTTTTATTGGTGCTATGGAAATTATCATCTATATAGGTACAATAAGTAAGTATACATTATTTGTTCAAATGAGAGAGCTATGCTCGGT
This sequence comes from Ennomos quercinarius, assembly GCA_910589525.2. Classification (NCBI taxonomy): domain Eukaryota; kingdom Metazoa; phylum Arthropoda; class Insecta; order Lepidoptera; family Geometridae; genus Ennomos; species Ennomos quercinarius. The sequence continues at coordinate 11,322,103 of OU342504.1, read as the reverse complement.
GTTTCCCTGCGAGATAGATCCGGAATGATGAGATCCGCAGGAGTGACCGATATAGCTCTTGGAATTGGCAAGTTGAGATAGCAATAGGCAGGCCACATCGCTCGCAGAACTGACAACCGATGGGGAAGAAAGGTTCTCGAGTAGCGACCACGAACCGGAAGATGCTTTTAAAATAGGCTCCAAATAAGTTTTATTGAGATGCTTTGCTTTAATTAGGTTATAGATACCTATGTGTAAATAGATCGCAAGGTTCCAAAGCCATTGCGAAAAAGACTTGAAAGGAAGCAGGCGTTGATTTTTTTTCTTCTGGCTTGTATAGCTAAAATCATTGGCTCAGCTAAAAACAGCCAATCTACTATTTTAGTTATGCATTCCAAACAAAATAAAAAAATATATGTCTGTTTATTTTTCAACTAGGTACGTACTTAACTTTTAATAAAACTAAGATGCATTACAGGGAAATGTCAATTTCCACATTTCCACCTATTACATAACTGGAACGTTTTCCTTGCACATCCACTGTTTAAATCTTTTGAAAAATACGTGTTTGTCCAGGAGATAAACCTATTTTAGTCTAGAAATTTGAAGAAATCGTATTTTTTTTTCCATATTTCGATAGTTTAGATATTCAAGAACATCTCCCTTAAAAGATTTTTCAAACTTCTAATTATTTTTAAAGTTATAGTCATTTTAGTGACGTAGCATCCAGACCGGGACCCTAATTCTGTATGACCACTTTACGATTCCTTACTTCGAAACCACGCGAATTCCTTGTCTTATATAAGAAATCTGCAAAAATCTATTTTCTATGAAATGGAAACAAAACCGCGCGAAATAAATTTGGAAATGACGCGATTTGAACTGTCAAAAATCATTATGTTCCACTGAGACACGTTCCGAAACATCAACACGTCAAAAGTTACCACCACTTAATACATCAATATTTATTCAAAATAAAAATAATATAATGTAAAGTGAAGGTATTTCTAATGCTGTGACACGATTTGAACAAGACACGATAACGACGTGGTTTCGTATCGTGTGGAATCTGAGTTTTCATACAGAATTAGGGCCCGGTTAAGGCGGAGGGTAAAACTTTAAACGCGTTTACTATTGAAATATGAATAAATAAACCATAAAAAATGGATGGTAAAAATATCAATTGCTTTTTTATGAATCCTCAAAAAACGTTTTAAATTCGGGCTCCTAAACTAGAATACCCCCTTAACGAAAATCAATACGGTTTTCGTAAAACTTCTTTAACTACCCTACCTACTAAATTGTTACTGGTATGGTAATACTTGCAATTTATAATTGTTCTATTTCTATTATTACTTATTTATACATACATAATCAACTTTAATTTCATAAAAGATATAAATAAGCAGTAGGCATTGCATTTGGAATACCTATCATTCGATAATGACAAAAGCTTATGTTAATTGTGAATGAAAGGTTCACATAATATATTCGTATTAACTACATACTCGTCGCAGGTAAGTATGTAGGTAAATACTTGAAAAAATAATTAAACAGTTATTTATAAGAGAAAATCCTGGTGGCTGGTTACAATCGTACTTAGAAAACATAAAACAACTAGGCTATAGGTACCTAAGTAGTTATGATCGTTCAAATACATTATATTTCCTATGTAACAACAATATACCTATATATATAAGTAAGTACTTAAAATATAATCAGAGGCACTTACCTTTTAACTTTTAATGGTACTTGCGGGATCTTTACTGTGGTTGGAATCATTTCTGAGTTCAAGATATTTTAGCACAGTTGGATGCACATGTCACGGGTAGACTGAACAGTGCGGGTGGGTAATAAAAAAATAGACAAAACAGTTTACTTACCCCCTTTCTCAGTCTTTTACTATGGAACGGGTATCATTGGCGAATCAACTCGATTAAGTCCCGACCAAGCAACTCAGTATAGTGTTTTATCGTATTATTAGAAGTTACTATTAAAAATGCAGTGATTTAGTGAACAATGAGTCTTCCCCAAGGATGTGAGTGGTTTCTGTCCTAATTTTAATTTAGTTAGGTAGGTAGGTACTTTAATGATCTGCCGAGAATACTGTAGGTACCTATATGTAAGTATATACCTTCTTACGTATTTACGTGCCTACCTATTGTTTGCTCAGTATAGCGATGTATCGCTAGTCGCTGCTATTCAAGTGCGTATCCGATTCCCGGCCCACTAAACGACATGAAAAAAGAAACTGTACCCTTAAGGGATCACTTTCTTGTCTGTCTGTCAAAACCCTTTTTCTCAGGATACTATGCAATAAAAAGATATATAATATTCACACAAACTTAAAGTAGAAAGAAGTCAAAAAATTCAATGGCATTCTTGCCACAAGAAGCAAGATCGGAAGGATGGCTAAAGGCGCGAGCAAGGAAAATACTAAATCCCCCGTTTCAGCCACACAATAGAACGGTCAAACGGTGGTACTTTGTCACATTAATGCCCCTGTTCCTACATTACATAATGAAAGTGTGTAGTTATAGATTTAGCTTATAAAATCCTATAAGTACCTACCTACTACTTAGCCACATGACAAGTTTATAAGTACCTAACTGAAGAAAAATCCTCAAATCATCATTCTCGTATCCATTGAGACGTCGAGAACTAAACAATCAAACAAAATTAATTATAATGATTATGAATGACACACCGTTTTAATTAGTTGCAATATTGTTTTCGCAGCGTGCTTAGGCGATGAAGTCAGGCCACTGTCCACTGTCCAGGCTCCAGTCAGTAGAACTGCCACCAACTGGAATTTAATCAACTTGCATGGCATCATTGCTCGCCCCTTCAATTATGTATGTAGTCAAGTATATGACGCCCTGTTTAATCAATAATTGTCAATGATGTATTTCTTCGTTTTTTATGAATCATACGTTACATGGAACCTCCTGATCATCAATGTCTGGAAATAAATATGTGGGGAACAGGATAATACGAATATCAATGATATAAGTAAGTACCTACCTCAACCTGTCTATATACCTATAACACTGAGGTAAAGTCTATGCTGCGCTTCATGATGTATAGGGAAAGCGTAGCATTACAGTGCTGTTTTACCTCCAATACAATAGGTAACCAAGTGTAACCGTTAATTCCTCTAACTTTATTCTATTGTATCGAAGTAACAAGTATCTATTCATGTCGGATAGTGTGTCTGCCTGCTACCCTAATAGGTACCTATCTGGTGAAACCCGTGGGGAGCCAGTAGAATATGGATGCAGGAGGCGAGCAGCCGCTCAAAGTAGTGCTCTGTGGGGTTGGCATATGTTCAGCAGTGAACGTCTTCAGGCTGTTGATGATGTGAATATTTGGGCACCTACTTACCTAACTTTTTCGTATTTAAGTTCGTCGCGCTACTGTACTGATTACACTGTTAGGCGATATAACTTCATTCAGTCATTGTTAATTTAGGTCATCAGCATCGCAATTAATGTAAGATTTATTAAAATAATTTCTTTCCTTGCAGTGGCATAGGTACAACCTATTTGAACTTCACGAATTTCACGTTTAAGTATTTACCTATGAAATTTACATACATTTACGAAATCGGCAAGTCCATATAGGGTATAGGATGATAGGCTGTATGCTGTATAGTATAGGTGTCAAGACGAAAAAGGGTCGTTCGGCAAACAGCGGCGGCGCGACGTCAGCAGCGCGGGCAGAAGAAAGCGGTTGACGTCGGTTTCCACCGCTTCAGCCAAGACGATGACCAGATATGACGTGTCTGCTGATGGCTAATGTACTCCTATTAACCTCGGCGATACGGTTACAAAGTAGTATCAGTTTTAATTACCCAACAAAAACGTTGAGTAGTTTTTTGGTGGACAATTATAACTACATTTTGTCAGATAGCTCTGCCTTGAATTATGCAGCTTTTTTTTCCCAAGATAAGTAGTTACCAGATGAGTTACAGTAACCTATAGGTACGTTTCAGATACAATAGTACTTACCTATGTACTATTACTTATTCTGTAGTTACAGCACAGAATATTATACCGGGTGGCGCAAAAGTACTGGCACTAAAGAAAATACTTTTATTTTTTTTATATGACATTTTCTGTCATTCTGTTGTTGAAAATTGTGTAGTGAACAAATGTAAAATACACTGAAAATAAACATGGACCGTTTTACTCCCCAAGAACGTGGAATAATTGTGCCAATGTTCTTACGGAATAATTCATCAGTGATAAGAACACAACGTGAATTTCGTCGACGATTTCCCCACCGTCCGGCACCGATTGGTCGCACAATTCGACGCTTTGCCACACGCCTTGAAGCAACTGGCTCAACATTGGATAGACCTAAGTCTGGGAGACCAAGAACAGGCCGTTCAGCTGAAAATATCGATGCTGTGCGCGAAGATGTGGAAGAGTGTCCAGAAACATCAACGAGGCGACGTGCCACGCAATTGGGCATTTCCAGACGGACCCTGCAGCGTATTTTGGTGAAAGACTTAAAGATGTTCCCGTATAAAACTCAAATGACTCATCAACTGCTGCCTGCTGACCACCGAGCTCGTCTAGATTACTGCCAGCGCGTCATAAACCTCAACCTTGAAGAGGATGATTTTCCTTCAAAATTGGTTATGAGTGACGAAGCGCATTTCCATCTCTCAGGGCATGTCAATAAGCAGAATACTCGGTTCTGGCGCACTGATAATCCGCGCATTATTCAAGAAACACCTCTACACCCACTAAAAGTTACTGTATGGTGTGGCATCTGTGTTGACAGAGTGATCGGACCCTATTTTTTCGAAGACGCTGGAGGCAATGCGATAACTGTCACTGGAGAACGCTACAGAATCATGTTACGTGAGTTTTTGATACCCAGTTTGGACGAATTGGGGCTGGAGCACATCTGGTTTCAACAAGACGGCGCTACGGCACACACAGCGCGCGACACTATGGACTTAGTGAGGGACGCTTTTCCAAGCCGAGTTATCTCTCGTTTTGGCGATTTGCCTTGGCCTGCAAGATCACCCGATCTGACCAGTCCAGACTTCTTTCTTTGGGGTTTTTTGAAATCTCGGGTGTATGTGAACAAGCCACAGACTCTCGCAGCTCTAAAAGAAAACATTCGTCAAGAAATAACGAACATATCGCAGGAAGTGTTACGGCAAGTTATGCAAAATGTCATAAATAGGGCTCAAATGTGTATCAACTCTGGAGGTCACCATTTAAAAGACATCATCTTTAAATCCTAATGGTACGAAATTTAATGGCACAAATATACATTTAAAAAAACCTAAATCTAGTTTTCTAATTTAGAAAAAATGTTATAGCTGAACCAAATAGGGTCTTTACTTTTGCGCCACCCAGTACATTAATATAAGTAATATAGTAGGTACGTCACAGTATGACATCTTTTACCTTGATAAACCGACATCCATCGCCTATATACCTATATACTGATAAATACTTAGATGATATTATCATATACAGGGTGCAATTGAATTTATTAGCATAAGTTGAGTACCTACATGGTAGTACATTATTTATTGATAAGAGTACAAATGAAAATACTTTTATTGAATCAAGATTGCCGCGGCACCTAACGTAGTTGACACGATTGATTTTGATAGGTACTTTTAAAGGTTTTTTTTTACCTTGTATGTCATAACTAAAAGCAGTAGGTACCTACTTAGGGTCAATTCACACAGAGCGGCAAAATGCTCGAGCACTTTTTAAGTGCTATTGGAATATCAACCTTATTATATTTAGACAAAGGTGAAAATAGTATGCAATATTAAAATCTTACCTATAAAATAGGAGCGCGTGTTCGAACATCGCCGCGGCACGGCAGCGCGAGCATGCTCGAGCATGCCGCGGCGGTAGTGTTGCCAACTTTATTTTCTAGGGAATCGTACCATTGGGTTGAAAAGATCGAAATTTGATATGAATACCTGAAAAGATCAAAGCTGCTGATAGCTTTAGTGTGAAGAGAAAACTGTTTATTATTCAGTTTTTTACAGATATTTTTTCTATTTCTGAATGTTATAATGCACAACTTTATTTCTCTTATGTGGGTATGTATATTTTAGATACAAAAATGGTTGAACCCAATGATGCAGTTGTTCAGTAATGAAGTAGTTTGGGTGAAGCACAGAGATAACAGGTTTGATTCTCGCTATTATGAAACAACCCGAAGTTTTAGTGCCTATTATAGGTATGTACAAGAATAGCTATTTCTGCTGTTGCTGTCACATACATTATCCAGCATTTTCTTCATAACACCCATATAGAAATCCCAGGTTCTTCCTTGTGGGATTGTTCCCGTTGTCCCCTACATCTTCACAAATATATTGTAGTCAATTTCATATAAATAATATTAAATTACAATATAATATTTTTAAATACTTACACATTTTATTTTTGTTTCATTGAACTCTTAACATAAAAATGTGAGACGAGAACTGCTCTCCTTGTGTTACCCGTACTTTATATCTATTCTGTGGTTACACTGAAAGTGCTCACCCCTCCTCTGCCGGCCGCTGCCATCTCGGTGTGTATCAGCCCTAAACTTGTTTATTTCCAAATGCCTTCCAAAGATTAGAAATCTATTTTTATGATGACGGACGGAACTTAAAACTGTCTAAAACAAATATTTCTCAAAAATATTTGTTTTATGTCAGATTATTTATGAAATAAAAGTCAGTGATTGGCAACACAAGACTTTATTATCCCATGTTGATTTTTAGTACACTTAACCTAAGAGTCCACTCTACTTGAGTGGGATGAACCGAGAGCTGTGGGTGGCACCAATACCGGGCCTACCGTGCTTCACAGGCTTGTATGTCACCGAGAATTCACCAAGGTAGTGGCCGATCATCTCAGGCTTGATTTCCACCTGCAAAGAATAAATAAGCAGAATAAACAAACCTGATAAATAACAAGGAACATTTAGTCTAACCATAAAACTTAAAAAATGCCTCAATTAATTGAGAGGCACATGGGCTATCTCAGTTTCGGGTGTTTCCATGTCAACCTATTAATCTGTCCCAGTACAGAGAGTAAAATTATGAAATGGCATGTCTTTCATAATTATGCATTTATATGCAAGTACAATAGCACCAAACAGTATTTATTATTGTACAACATAAAAACTTTTTAGCTAATACAGCACCCCTACCGCGTAACTATTCTGGTAATGAACATCACATACCATCCTGCAGTATCCAGGCCAGTAAAACAAAAAAAAAATACCATCGTGCACACGCCAATTTACAAGTCCGTGAGTATGAGCAAGAAAGCACACAATCACCACTGCCACCAGACTGACATGGTAAGGCCCCAGTTCCTATAACATGACTCTGTGCTTGTACTTAGAATTTAAAACCCATTTCATCATCATTAACAAGACATCCACTGCTGAACATAGGCCTCCCCCAGAGCACACCACCTTGAGCGGCTGCTCGCCTCCTGCATCCATCGGCTCCCTGCGGCTTTCACCAGATCGTCGGTCCACCGAGTGGGGGGCCGGCCTACGCTGCGTATTCCGGTTCATGGTCGCCACTTGAGAACCTTTCTTCCCCATCGGTTGTCAGTTCTACGAGCGATGTGGCCTGGCCGTTGCCACTTCAACTAACTAATTCTAAGAGCTATATCGGTCACTTTAGTTCTCCTGCGTATCTCTTAAAACCCATTTATTGGGTGTTTAAAACAAAACCGGTCCACTTCTGTCTGGTGAAGCCGATGGATTCAGGTGGGCAGGTGCTTAAAATGGCGCTCTGTGAGGAGGCCTATGTTCAGCAGTGGATGTCTTAAGGCTGTTGATGATGGGTGTTTAAATGTCTTTTCTCACATCTTCCTCATGGTACTAGTACGACTTCTTAGTAGGTCCATGAGAAAAACCACTGAAATTTGAATTGTACAAACATGCAGTCTTGATGCTGAGGGGGGAGGCAGGTGTGCCCAAATGTCAAATGACATTTAGCAGTGTAATTAAAAGCTGTCCTTGTATACTGTAGGCAATATTAATTACTTCAACACTACCAACTGAACTGGAGAGAATGTAGAAAATTATGGAGAAGTTTCAGTAATAATGATGTTTTGCACACAAGAACAGCAATTAAAATCTGTTAAGTATTGTATGTTTCCTTGAATTAATAAACTATCAAGTTCTTAAGAAGACTTCTTCTATATTGATTCTAACTTAATTTCATTTATTGGTGTTAGAAGCTAGTGAAGTACAAGACCAACTTCAACTTTTCACAGTAAAACTGTCATAAAATATCAATAAAACTCCCTAACTATTCTATCCTATCTACCAATAGGGTGTTACCTGCTATTAAAAATTAACAAGTAAATATTATTTTCCTAAAGTAAGTTAAAAATGAATGCAATAATTGAAAAAATAAGTAAAATCGGTAAATAAATCACGGAGTAATAAGCTTATAAATTTTCTGAAGGGAGCATTGCCTGTCCCTTTCTCGCAAAACAGAGATTGTGTGGAGTGGACCATCCCCACAGTTACTATGAAAACCAGAGATTGTATGTAAAGCTACCACAGCTTAGTAATCAAGTACTATGAAGGACCAAGAACTGACATCACTGCATGTTTGAGCTGTCTCTTTCTATTCCTGTATTTTAAAATACTTGTAACTTTGTCATATTTGAGATACTTCATTTTTGTTTTCACAATTGTTTATTTTTTGAGGAATATTATAAATGCTATAAAAAATTGCAGGCAACTAGCTTTTTATCATCTCACCAAGTCTCCACTGTGGTAGACAGGGCAAGAACTGCTACTTCACTTTATCCTTAGTACTTCTTTCACTTACAATGGTTAATATTGTATCATAGCTACAGAATATAGATTTATAGTGTTTGTTCTGTCACTAACCTGGTTGAATGTCTTGCCATTGTAAATACCAACTATGGAGCCAACCATCTCTGGAACAATAATCATGTTTCTGAGGTGAGTCTTGACAATTTCTGGCTTCTCATTGGGAGGGGCCTCCTTCTTCGCACGTCGCAGCTTCTTGACGAGTGCCATCGGCTTGCGCTTCAGGCCACGAGCGAATCGCCGACGGGCGCGCGCATGCATCAACTCCATGAGCTGTTCACTGAAACATTTTCAATTTTGACTGTTAGTTGGATAGAACATAAGGTATATGATTCCATAATAGTGTAGTTCACGAAAATAATTACTAATTTTATCCGGCATTTGGAGGTTAGAGTTGCTAATGTAAAAGGCTCCATTTGAAGTTTACTGATTAGTATAATAATGAAACTCACTTGGGCATGTCCAAAAGTTGGTCCAAGTCAACCCCACGGAAGGTAAACTTCCTGAAGGTACGCTTCTTCTTGATTTCTTCGACCTGAAAAACGTAAACATTGTTTCCACTGTCGTAAAATACCACTTGGAGGACTATATTGGGTAACACATCAACGCATCACTTCAATCACTGCCTGTATTTTTCTGCGAGATTACATCAATAAAAATCGATGAAATATTCTAAATATTTTACAAACCTCAGCCATGTTTCCGATTTGTTTGACTTGACAGAAAAGAAAGAAAAGGAAAGAAAACTGTAAATCGGGTCACGTTTGACTTTGACAGTGAGTGGAGTGTGACGGCCGACGGCGAGTGGCGACGGGAAACGGCACTACGCCAGTGTGTGTGTGTGTGTTACGTTGACAAATGACAAAATCATGAATACAATGCCAAAATAAGAAGAAATAAACAACACGCCAATTTTTTTTTTTGTATATATTTGTCACAGATTAGAGAAAAAAACAAATGACTAAAATATAGCTTGGCAAAAATGAGTAGAAAATAATTATAGCGGCGCCACTGTGCCGTTTGTATGGTAAACCATAATAGAACACCAAACTTGTCTTGATACTTTGCTGATTGTTTATTATTTACCTGATAATTATCATTAAAACTTTTAAAGATATAGATTACAAAATTCAGTAAATATTGTATAAGGGAGTATAAATAATAAAAAACAGAGATTACGATATTCAAGTTCTATAATATTCTAGTAAACAAAGAAAAAAAGAAAGAAAATACGCTTGTTCAAGCCATCCCACAACATTACATTTTTAAAAGTAAAGATGCCTCTATACAAGCAAGATAAATCACCCAAGCAGAAAAACACTAATTAATAATGTCGCGTGACGTCATGATATAGGTCCCGATCCCAAGTCAGCATGTAATTAAGGCCATAGGACCTTAATAACTGATTTTCCGTCGGGACCCACATCATGACATTACAAACTTCAGGACACAATAAATACAATAGAATACCTAGAACTGCACATAGACAGAACTATCATTGAAAGAGCATACCATTAAAATCAAATAACTAAGAATAAAAACAAAATGTACTGTACAGTAAGCAAAACAAAAACAATAATACATAGAATAAATAAATTTAAAAAATATTACTATAAACAATTGACTACTATTAACAATAATAATAAGATTATTTGACACATAAGTAATGTTTTGTATATTTCCAAAAATGGAACGGATGTGGGCCACCCCAGCCGGCTGGCGGCGCAGCGTGTATGGTTTGTGGCCGTCGATTACATTGTATAAAAAAAACAATTACTCCGTGCTATGCCGTACATTGGCAGAAACATCTGTGTCACGTCAGAGCGTCATTAATTGTCGAATGCAGAACCAGAAATGTGTGTAAATAAATGTTCAAACTAAGTTGGTTCAAAAAATCCTGTGAAATATAATTTTCTTGGTGATTATTTTATTTGATTACGTGTTGTACAAACTTTTCCAATAGTCTTCATTAACATCTTGGCGTGAACGTCGCTCGCCTATTGCAGTTTCCTTTAAAAAAATGCATTTAATGCAAATAAAATATCACACATTTTCAAATTGTCAATGTATTCCCCTTTCAACTTTACAAAATACATGACCAATAACGTTAGTTATATCCAATAATTCACACCGAGACGGCCGAGTACGGCGCAAGTATCAATTTGGTCTGAGCGCCCTATACCAGAGTACCAACAAAACAAAATGTAAACATAACCTTAACCTATGTGACCGATGTTTATCGTACATTATTTCACATAAACTATATTCAAGATATTCAAAATAACTTTGGGTTAATCCATTATCACGTTATTCAACAAAAAATAACACAAGACACTTTTATATACCAGTCATATCCCGATTCTATGGTAAACTTTGACGAGATCCGCAGTCACGTTCTGCTTCGTATTTTACACGACATCGTCTGTAAAATTTGTAAATCACATCTTTGCTGGAATTTTGACGGTTTATTTTATAATTTCTATTAATTTGAGGTATATCCTCAATCTATAACATCCATTGGATCTATCCGTGAAGAAATCAAACGTTATTAAAACCATTCAATAATTATATTTGGGCACACAAAAACATCTTGAGAAATCTACATCGTAGCAACACTCGAACATGAAGACAGTTATCCACAGACTATATACCATCATAACAAACGATAGAGTTTTCTTTGGAGCAACACAAGAAGGTTTCTATAGAAATCACTACCTCTTCATACCTATAGTTCAACACACCTCCTTGATTTTATAGAAAATTTCATTAATCCTGGTCATAACCATTTACCTATAAAACAAATCTTTAACTTCGCAAAACTAGATAGCTCCAACTCTATGACTTCAACTAACTTTAAAACATATAACAACTGTCATGGCATGACAACCATTGACATGTATACTGACAACTCATTTACCCAACATGCCTAACTAGAACTTAACATTTCAACATTCACCATACTATATAACAATAAAATTGACATAAAAATTCCTTCTTCTGACAATCAGTAACAAAACCTAAATCTGCAGTCAAGAGTAAACATAACAAAAAATCTATTACAACAACAGCATAAAATATTAATAAACATTAATTAAACCTCTTAACTTTTGCAGTTTATTTTTACCTAAAGCCTTTGTTAATAAATCTGCTAACTGATCATCAGTATTAATCTTAGTTACATTAATAACACCTTTCTTTTCGTAATCATTGACAAAGTGATAGCTCACATCAATATGTTTTGAGTTTTTACAAAATTTACCATTCTTAGAAAGAGCTATGGCGCCGCTATTATCTTCGTAAATTACAATTGGTTTCCTAATATCAATATTAAAATCATTTAGCACACCTATTACTGGTAAAACTTCTGAAACGCAATCAGCTAAAGCATAATATTCCGCGTGACTAGATGCGCGTGACACAATTTTCTGTTTCTGTGTCTTCCACAACACTGGATTATTAAATATTCTCAGCATAATTCCTGATGTTGATTTACGATCATTTTTATCAGCAGCCCAGTCTGCATCAACAAATGCATCAAAACATTCATCATATTCCGCGTTGTAATTTAGCTTCATATTACGCGTGTGATACAAATATTTTAAAACTCGTAAAGCATACTTGTAATGTGTTTCATTGTATGAATTTTGAAATCTACTCAAGTAGTTAACGCTGTAAGATACGTCTCCGGACGTGTTCCACTCGCTATGTATAAAAGCGCTCCAATCAAATTTCTATATTTCAAATTATTTACATTATTTACTTCTCCAGGTTCAATTGATAAATTCTGTTCCATTTATCGCTTCATCATAAGTTTCTGGTACTAAAACATCACAAAAAATTTACATACACTACATGATCATTAAACCTTTCTGGTAACCTTCTTTCTCGTTTAGGACGCTGTAGTGTCACCTCCTCAGTTTGAGCCTTTTTACTTTTATCTTCCTCACCTTCCACAGTATCATAAAACTCATCACTATCTTCGTCATTTTCTTTTCTCTCATTAATATCTCGAAACTTTATAACATTTTCTTTTTCGGCCTCAATAAAAGTTACATGGCGACTAATAACAATCTTTTCATCAACTAAAATTCGATATCCTGTGTCTGTATATCCTACCAGTACACCTTTTATTCCTTTTGGACTCAATTTCGACTGTCTGTTTACTTCAGGAACTCTAACAAAACATTTACTTCCATATATTTTCAAATTTTCAATAGTAGGTTTCCGACCCCACATAATTTCAAAAGGCGTCTTATTTTCAGCTGTAGTTGTCAACAATCTGTTACCTAAATACGCTGCAGTTAAGACACATTCTGGCCAATATCTTTTATTAATGTTCGCCTCTGACATTAAGCATCTTGCTCGATCCATTAGTGTTCTGTTCAATCTTTCAGCAACCCCATTAAGTTCATGCGTGTAAGCGGGAACAGGCTTCAAATATATACCTTCTTCTTTGGCAAATTGATAAAAATCTTTATTTAAGTACTCACGTCCATTATCGCATCTGATCTCCTTTACTTTTCTGCCAGTTTGATTATGCATCAGCTTTACATAAGTTCTAAAACAGTCAAAAACATCACTTTTATTTTTAATTACACATACTTGCGCATGTCTACTATAATCATCAATGAATGATACGAAATATCTTTGTCCATTATATCCTACCGGAGTAATTGGTCCATTAACATCTGTGTGCACAATCTCCAAAGGTTCAGTAGCACGACGTCTATTATTTTTAAACGGCAAGTTACACATTTTGTTCGTCATACATATTTCACATTGAATGTACTCATCAGTTAATTTTTCAGGTAAACCGTTAAGCGAATTGTGTCTACACATTTCTTTAATCTTAAAGAAATTTGCATGTCCTAGAATTCTATGCAGTTTCTCTTTTTCTGACATTATAGCATTAGATACATTTACATTTTTACATTCGTTAGAAACTACTTTTCCTACTAACTCATACAGCTTGTTCTTTTTGCTAGCTATAGCAACTAGTCCTCTCTGCGCACTAAATATTTCTGCTTTATCCTGGTAGAACTTTACCATGTTCTTTCTATTTACAATGCTCGACACGCTCAGTAAGTTTCGTTTCATGCTTGGTACATAATAAACATTATCTACGTCTATTCTTACGTCTTTACCACCAGCCTGACAAGTCATCACGACCTTGCCTATCTTTTCTGATTTCAAGCAAAAACCATCTCCTACTTTAATATTTACAGGACTATCTAAAGTTTTATACTCACAAAATAATGAATCATTATTTACAATATGATCGCTACAGCCACTGTCTAATAACCATGTGACATCTGTCGTCTTCTCCGTTCCAGCTGTCAGTGCCTCGACCTCGACTTCAACATTGAAACCAGCTGCAGGTCTACTCTGCTCATAGCTTGCTGAATGATTTTCATTACCACCTCTTTGTCTATATCTTCCATATCTTCCTCTGTGTCCACGCCTATATCCTCTGCCTCTTTGATACTGACCACGATAACGATTTGCCAACTTTGGACAATTTCTTTTTATATGCCCTGGACGATTACACTCATAGCAATTATTATTTTCTCTATTCTCATTGTCATCTCTGTTTTGCTGTGTGCTGCTTGCAAATGAAAATTCTTCCTTCTCCTTTTTCTTGAATTCCAACAGTAACTTCGACTTCACATATTCCACCGACTGCTTTTCTTTAGGCATCGCATCAACTACGTTGACTATCTGATTAAAACTTTCGGGTAGTGCTAATAATAAGTAATTTAATCTGTCTTCTTCCGACATGGTCTCACCTGCACCTTTCAGTTCATTTACTTTCGTTTCAAATTGATGCAGAAACTCGACAGGATTTTCACCTTCCTTCAGTTTCATCTCCAACAGGGACCTTTTCAACAATAGCTTGTTTGCACACCCTTTCATAATATAAATTTCGTCAAACTTTTTTATCATATCAAATGCCGATGTTTCAGATATAATTATATCCAACTGAGAGTTATTTACACTATTTACAATATAGTTTCTGGCTTTCAGATCTATCTTTTTCCATTCGCTCTCAGATACATTTTCAACTTTAGCTTCTATCGCCGCAATACAATTTTTCATTTCAAGGAATAACTTTAATCGGAATTTCCATTTCTCATAATCAGTGCCATCAAATATTTGCAATCGGAACTCATCCTTACCTTCCATGGTTTTTTACGACTACCGCCTGTCAATTGTTTTTCTGATCTTGTCAAATTTTTTCTTCAGGAACCACGCACTCTCGCTACCATGTTAATTTGAGGTATATCCTCAATCTATAACATCCATTGGATCTATCCGTGAAGAAATCAAACGTTATTAAAACCATTCAATAATTATATTTGGGCACACAAAAACATCTTGAGAAATCTACATCGTAGCAACACTCGAACATGAAGACAGTTATCCACAGACTATATACCATCATAACAAACGATAGAGTTTTCTTTGGAGCAACACAAGAAGGTTTCTATAGAAATCACTACCTCTTCATACCTATAGTTCAACAATTTCAACACTTTTTGCGTAGTAATAAAATCACCACTTTTATGCAGTATATAAAAATTTGCAAATTAATAACCATGGACCTAATAAAAAAAAAAATCTATGCTAATAACCTTTGTTTGAGTTTTGGCGGGAACGTGAAAAAGTTCACGTCGTTGCATTGTATTATTTCACAAAACTTATGCTTTTTCTAGTGTTAATGTTTAAAATTAGTGGCATTTTACGCATTAAGTGCTGAATTACGAATATAAGTGTGGGCAAGTGATATAATGTAGTGAAACGTGGTTTTTCGTGTTGCTTCCAAAATTCCATAGAAGCCTCTAGTAAAGTTTCCACTACTTTACTAGGGCATGACTTAGACTGGATTATGACTACCTGACTTAGACTGGACTATGACTACCCTGACTGACTGTGACTAATACTTGACTTTACATGAAATATTTCATAATACGATGAAAAACTACAATACTTGACACTGGCTAAATACACTATGTGTGGAGCCAAACTATAAGAAAAAAAAAAAACCTTTGTTAACATCATGGAAGTATAAAATGACAGTGTTGTCAGAAGACAAAAAAATTAGCTCTGTTTCTACCTTGTTTCTACACATTTTTGTATACAGATGGAGCAGAGATTAGAGAAAAAAACAATTGACCTGTGAACCCGTGAACCCTGTGAATTACCTCTATGAACCTCTATAAAATGGTCACTACACACTAAGTAAAATATTCTAAAGAAAAGGACAAGCGCCTCTCTGGTCACTATCTCCCTCGGACCGCATTTCTCCCTTAACACGATAGTCTAATGTCAACTTTAATTTTGTATAATTTACGATGCCACATTCGCATTCCAGTATGGTATGGAACTAACTTCAACTTAGCACACAACACACAATCATCACACTGATTCGGACCACATCTTTTCTTTAATAGTATATAGAGTATCATATTTTATGGTGTAGGTTCTTGTTTCTTGATAGATATAGATAATATTGCATTGCTTTTGGCTTTATTAGGGCCACAATATAAAACAGACTGCTATATGCTAACAAGTATAAGGGGTATAACACCTAGACCTAGTATAACACTACCTACTACTCACAGACCAAGTATGTAAGTAGGGATACTATGTAATCTACTACTACTATTTTATCCACAGTCCATTCACACAGGTTTAATGAAAATTTGATGTTATACAAACAGTAATAATAAATATATTTTTCATTTTCTTACTAAATTAGTAAACTGCATTTGTGAGGACAGTATCATTTGTAGATCTTAACAATCTAGATAATCGTTTACCAATTAACTTCGGATACAGTTTAGTTTTTATTAAAAATTCTTTAGACTGATGGGTAACAGCTCCATTTTCTAATTGATATTTGCATAGCATGTGTAAAGGTCCAATCAGTTGCTCTCTATATGTAGGATCCTTCTCTAGTTGAGATAGGGCTTCAGCTGCAGTTTCAAGTGTGCTCAGGCAACCTTCAGTAGGCTGTGTTCGAATAATATAGCTACTTGTGGCATTTGTCAACAATTTGACTTGTCTTATTTCATGTAAAATAGGACTTGAAGCATATATAGCTTTTGCTTGCGGCCATGTTCCATCAATCAATACAAGATTATAGCATTCAGAGTCATTTTCTAAATCTTTTATGTCTATTGCTGCCTTGCTAGGGTAAAGGAGGATTGTATTAGGTTGTGTCAATAACGATTCTAAGTTTTCATGCCTGGGTTGGGGGAATTTCTTCCCTTTGTAGATTAGGCACTTGTGTTCTTGTAAGCCAAGCTGTAACATGGGTGCAGTACGTAAACATCTTTTTTCTTCTGCTGGGTGTTGGAGCAATATCACAGTGCTGCGAGGATGTAGCTTCTGGGGTGGTAGAGCTGAACACCAACATACAACTGATGGTCTTCTATAACAAACAATTTTACATTTAGAAGCTGCATTGCTCATTATCAATACATATGGTACAGCTACCTTTGAATAACTTACTCGCAATTATTGCAAAGTTCCCGCATGATAGGTGGATCAGCCGGGATATTTGATAAATCTTCCCAAACCTCGAATTCATTCATTTCTACTAAGCAGCACACGCACAGACCACTTGTAAAATACTACATAATACTAACTATGCTGAAAGCTAGGGATGTTAAAAAAAACTATTATTAAAAAATTAATCATGTTTTTATAAAAATCGATTTTTATTGATCGATTATTCTTTATCAAAAATCGATTATTTATGAATCGATTTTTTTTATTTTGTGTTCGATTTTTTTCCTACTTGCATTAAAAATAATAATGCAACACCACTACCAAAGCCGGGGGATCTAGCAAAGATACCAGCGTGAGGCGTTGACGCATCACGCTAACTCCAAAATGTATAGGAAATGACATTGCCTGCGGATAACTTTTCCGCAGCTAATGTCACTTCCATTCTACTATAGCAAATATCGATTATTAAAAAAATACGATTATTTATTATCAAAAAATCGATTTTTATATAATCGATTTTTTCGACAAAAAAATAATCGATTATTAAAAATTCGATTTTTCACCCCCTAGGTCACATCCAGGGCCGTAGCCAGGAATTCACTTCGGGGGGGGTTCAGCTGGATTACCATAATTATATACCTACACGCATAGACAAAACAAAATTTGCTTGTAATCATCATCATCATCAACCTGAAGACGTCCACTGCTCAACATAAGCCTCTCCCAAAGAGCGCCACTTTGAGCGGCTGCTCGCCTCCTGCATCCATCGGCATTCGGCTCCCCGCGGTTCTGACTAGGTCGTCGATCCACCTAGTGGGCTGGTTGCTTCTTATACCTACTCGTAATGGAGAGCTGATAAAGTTAGTATGAAATCTTTCGCAACACTCGAGTGGTAAAATAGATTTTATAATAATTTTATCAGCTCTCTATACATCTAAGTACCTACCTATGTGTATAAGAATCAAACTCATAAATATGTTTTTTTAAACAGTGTCGAAAATCGATTAGTAATTAATTTTGGCAGTAAGAATCTGTCATTGATGATTAAACAAAATGTTGGTAACTGCTTAGTACCACATAACTGGTTTCGATCAAACGTCAAAATTTTTTATATTCACTGTATTGTATTTCAGAAAACACGTATGGCAATTCAAACATGTCAGTCAGTACAAACGCGCTTGCTATAATTTGTTAAGAAAGGAGATCGCATTACCTAATAGATCTACTAATTACTCTGTGGTTACTTGGTTCCCTTGGTTACCTAAAGTTTGTTTATCAGTCTCAAAAGTGTATTTCTATAATTTCGACTATGTTTTTTCAATATTATTAAAGTTATACATCTAGCGCTGTGATTTAACTTTAATATGGTAGCAGAGCGTAAACTATATTCTGTTTACTCATAGCTCGTACCATTTGTTTGCAATTTAAGAGGCTAAGAAAGGAGAATTTTTTTTCAAAAGTTCAAAGTGCATAAACCTCATCATCCAACAATGAACAAATTGTTAAAAGGAGTCAGTAAGATGCAGGTAGGGCGCCTAGACCCCAAAAATTGGAAAACATGGAAATGCAAAATTCTAGTCGTGTTAAGAGCCATGCCAGGGGCGCTGGACGTTGTCGAAGGGCGATTTCTCAAGCCTACCCCCCTCGCGTCATCGGCTGATACCGACAAGATAGCCGAGTATGAGAATAAACTACAAGAATATATAAATCTAGACAGCGCAATCTTATTACTCTTGATGACGAACATGTCAGACGAAGTTCTACAACTTGTTATGCGCTTCACTTCGTCAAAGGAGATGTGGGACGAACTTAATCGTTTGTATGATGGAGCTACTGAAGATAGAAGCTATGATCTTTGTCTGCGCTTCTTTAGATATCAGAAAGAAACTGAATGCGACATGGCGACACATATATCTGCAATGAAGAGTATTTGGCATGAATTAAACAGCCAACTGGATACGGCAGAGAATTTGCCTGATATCCTGCTAATCTGTAAAATTTTGGACACACTCCCAGCAGATTATTTCAGCTTCAAGTCGAGTTGGCTTATAATATCAAAGAAAGATCGCACCATAGAGAACTTGACCACTCAGTTATGCGCCCATGAACGAGCTTTGACATGTAAAGCAGAAAGCGGAAGCAGCAGTGTAGAGGAGGCGTTATACATGAACTCTAAAAACAAGAAGAATAAGAATATTACATGTCCATACTGCAAAACAAAGGGACATAAGATCAAACAGTGTCAAAAATGGATCAAAGATGGAAGACCACCTAAGCCTAATACTAATAAAGGCACGAGCCCTTCATCTAGCCAAGTCCAAAGTATCACCACAATGACAGTCAACGCATGTAGCACGCAGCAAGATGCAGATAGAGAAACTTGGTATGTGGACAACGGAGCAACAACTCACGTCACAATTAGAGATGACATATTCCAAACTTTTGAGCATTTTGATTCAAAACATACAGTAACAACTGCTGATGGGAAAAATATTTCTGCAAATGGGATTGGATCTGTATTACTAGAGTCAAAAGTCAACGGAAATAAGGAACTGATTTCTCTAACGAATGTGTGGTATGTACCGTCACTGACTAAAAATCTATTTTCAATGCTAGCGGCCCAGGATAAACTTCCGAATAGCTTATTTACATCCACTATGAGAGAATGTTAAGCTTGAAACGGATGGAAAGACTAAATTAGTCGGGAAAAGAACCCCTGGTGGAGGTTTGTACAAACTTGACCTAAAAGTAGTAGTCCCGAATAAGTCACCTGTCACCTGTAGTAAGCGTTTTGAACTCGTCAGATAAGTTACAACTTTATCACGAAAGATTGGGACATCAAAATAAAAGACACGTTAAGAAAATAGTCGAAAAAGAACTTGATTTAGACTTGGGACCAATAAAAAACGAGTTATGTGAAGGCTGCATCTATGGGAAAACACATAGAAAAAGTTTCGGTACTCGTCCTACAGCCACAAAGCCAGGAGAGCTAATCCATACAGATGTTTGTGGACCTTTCCCTTATTCCATGAAGAAGTATAGATACTTTGTACTATTTAAAGATGAATATACCAAATTCCGCTACATATACTTACTGAGAGAAAAATCAGAGGTACACGAGAAACTTAAGCTGATGCTGGCAGAAGCGAAAAGCACTGGGCATACAGTACAAGAAATTCTTAGTGATAATGGTGGAGAATTTGACAATCAAAAAGTCAGAGATATACTTCAAGAACAAGGAATAAAACAAAGATTGGTTATGCCCTATACACCTGAGCAAAATGGTTGCGCAGAAAGAGAAAATAGAACAGTTGTGGAGGCTGCACGAGCTATGATGCATGCACACGAGGAATTACCGCAAGGACTGTGGGCAGAGTTAACAAACACAGCTGTCTATATACTCAATCGCACCGGTCCAAGTAGAGTTGATGGAATATCACCATTTGAGCTATGGTATGGTAAGAAACCGACCATTAAACATCTAAGGATCATAGGAAGCATCACTTATGCACATGTTCCTAAACCTAAGAGGAAAAAGTTAGAGAAAAAGGCAGTTAAAGGAATTTTGATTGGATATGACAATGATGATGGGTATAGAATTTGGAATGAAGAGAGTAATACACTCATAAGATCCAGAGATGTGACTTTTGAGGAAAAAACTCTAACCAGTCAGATTGTAACACATCACGATGATAAAAGTCCAACGCTGGAGAAAGCAACTCAACACGATGATGAGAAACTTACAATTCAGAAAGAAATTCCCAACACGTCATTTCAAATACCTTCCTCAGGCGTTCATAGTAAACCAAATCTGAAAAGATCACCTGGATATTTTTCTGAATCCAGTGATTCTAGTGATGAAGAAACTGTAGATACAATTCCTTTCAATGACTCCTGTGAAAGAACCAACTATGACCAGCAAAGTGAAGGTGGTATGGTTCCAGAAAATGAGATAACTGTAGAAGAACGAGATACTGTCATGGAACATCCAGTAGAAACCGAAACTGAGTCTGAAAGTGAGGAATACCTTTCACCTGAAGAAATTGAAAATGAAAGTAGAATGACATTGAGACATCGATCAACTTTAAAGAGCCCTAGTCGATTCAAAGATTACATTATGAATCTCGATAGTGACTTAAATGATGTTGTCGAACCAAAAACTTTTAAGGAAGTTCTGCAGAGCCCTGACAAGGATAAATGGTTTAAAGCTATGAACAGCGAAATAAAATCCTTAAAGCAAAATGAAACATGGGAAATGGCTAATTTACCGAAAGGAAAGAAGGCTTTACCATGCAAATGGATTTTCAAAGAGTTAAGCGAATACTACGCTATATCCAAGGTACAGTGGAAAAAGGAATCACTTATAAAAGTGTACCTAATTCAAAACTGGTCTGCTACAGTGACGCTGATCATGGTGGAGATCCAGCCACTATGAGATCCACATCTGGAATGTGCTGCCTATATGCTGGTGGAGCCATTTCCTGGAGGAGCTATAGACAAAAGACAGTAGCCTTGTCATCTACAGAGGCGGAAATAATTGCAGCTAGTGAAGCAGCAACCGAAATGATCTGGATTAGAAGGCTAATGAAAGACTTGTTAGACGCTGATAATGTTCCTATTTTGCGCCTTGATAGTCAGTCTGCATTGAAATTGGCTCACAATCCACCATATGAATTCCACCAAAGGACGAAGCACATAAAGATCAGATATTTCTTCATCAGAGAATGCGTTTCCAATGAAGAAATTGCAGTTCAATATGTATCATCAGTGGAACAGTTGGCAGATATGTTGACTAAGCCAGTCTTCAAGCCAAGGCTCACATATTTGTCTCAACAGATTGGGCTGACCTAAGAAACCAAGAATAAAAAGAAATGACGGGATGTTAAGAAAGGAGATCGCATTACCTAATAGATCTACTAATTACTCTGTGGTTACTTGGTTCCCTTGGTTACCTAAAGTTTGTTTATCAGTCTCAAAAGTGTATTTCTATAATTTCGACTATGTTTTTTCAATATTATTAAAGTTATACATCTAGCGCTGTGATTTAACTTTAATATAATTGCTTATAATAAAATACTGCAGGAACATAAAAAGCGGGAGCGTAGCGAGCGCGAAAATTTTTATATTTGCCCTATTGTATTTCAGAAAATATGTTTGGCAATTCTAACATTCTTGCTCTGCCCTTAGACCGGCGCAGATTTCGGGGGGGGGGGTTTGAACCCCCAAACCCCCCCCCCCCCCTGCCTACGGCCATGGTCACATCCCTACTGAAAACTGAAAGAATACGAAAAGTAGTAAAGATAAAAGTGTTCTGTGGAGTATATAACGCTACGTTAAAAAGAATTCGCACTTAATTTTTAGAAAACAATAGGAGGTTTTCTAGCAACCATATTAAAAAAAAAATAGTTCTTTAAAATCCGTAAGATGGCGTTAACGAGATATGGCCGCAAATCACAGACTTAGACTGAAGATTTATGCCACAGATTAGAGAAAAAAACAATACTGTAATTTATGCATAGACCATAAACAGCTACCACAAAATACAACAGAAGTCAATCACATGTACTTCACTTTTTATACCTAGTCAGTATAGTCAGATTTGGCTTATGCACAAAAAAGTATCGTGGTAGTGACACTCATATCTAGTTGTTTGATTTATTGTTGAGAATGAAACGGGAAGAACGGAAATATAACAAGTAAAATAATAACCACAATATTTCTATTTTAATGTTTTACTGTTATAATATTACAAATTTGTCACAGAAAATATCTCTGAAACAACTGGTAGCGTAAAAAACGACAATTCACTGTTTAATGTTGAATTTAAACAACCGTCCACTAAACAATTATAATAGCTTTTTTTTGTTGCTCCATTTTTGCATAAAGAATGTTCACAGACGCGTGTCTCAAGCGGGTGGCGCTCGCGCTCGCACTACTCTGACTGACTCTGAGACATCGTGTCGGTGAGCGGTGTCTATGTGTGCGTTGCTCGAGCGCACTTACTATGTTGATTGCGTTCTGTACTATATTCTGTGCAGCTACTCTCTGCATCTATCTCCAGGCTGTGAAGCAAAATCAGGGAAGGCCACAGAATTCCCACTATTAGAAATCTATTTCGCGTGGCCGCCTAGCGCTATACATTCGGTACTAAGCAAAAAAAAGACGAACGTAATATCTTTGGTCCTTGTCACCGTTACCGGGTTTTTTTATTTGGCTTCGTTTGATCTAAGCCAAACAGGTTAACAATTTTTTGAAATTGTTGTTTTTTTGTGAAATAATCCTATTTAAATGGTGATCTAGGCAATAAATATTTGAGAAATAATGTGTGTGCAGTGGGTGGTTGCAGCATTTTAAGCAACAGAAGTCGCACTGAGGCGTAAATATGAAGGAATAACATTTCACAAGTAAGTAGCCATTATTTTGTCTATTTTCCCTTTTTAGAAGTGTTTATTGTGAAAAATATTAATACAGCGTTACATTTCATGTAATAACAAGTCCTCAGCTAAACAGAAAAACAGCTAAATGATTAATTAATGGATAAAATCATCATCATCATCATCATTAACAGCCTGAAGACGTCCACTGCTGAACATAGGCCTCCCCCAGAGCACGCCACCTTGAGCGGCTGCTCGCCTCCTGCATCCATCGGCTCCCCGCGGCTTTCACCAGGTCGTCGGTCCACCGAGTGGGGGGCCGGCCCACGCTGCGTCTTCCGGTTCGTGGTCGCCACTCGAGAACCTTTCTTCCCCATCGGTTGTCAGTTCTACGAGCGATGTGGCCTGCCCATTGCCACTTCAACTTACTAACTCTAAGAGCTATATCGGTCACTTTAGTTCTCCTGCGGATCTCCTCGTTCCGGAGCTTATCTCGCAGGGAAACCTACCTATAATATATATGGATAAAATAACCATACCTAACCAAAAAATTTCATTGTCAAGGTACTGCCAGTTTATGATTTTTAATTTCCCATAAAACCAGCTAGGTACCATGTTGATTTGCAAATGTTTATAAGTCGGAAAAAATCTTTTTGTAGGTATATTAGCTAATTATTTGTTTGATTTAACTTAGTAAAATATATCATTTTATATTTAAGGTCAGATGGGGTAAGTGAAACATACTTGCACATCTATCCACTTTGTGAATTCTGCTAGGACGCTAATTTTTTTTACACATAGAAAGCCTAAATCTGACATGGCAAATGACGGCAATAAATACTTTTCAAGAAAATAATTTTTGAAAATTCAATTTGCATGAACGTAACATCACTTCAAAAATGGTTCACGGTTTTGACAGAAACGTTCCGATTCAATATTCTGACGGTAGGTTGACATTGGCGTTTGACTATTTTGCAGTTGCCTATATTGACAGTTTTGTTTTTATTATCTGTTACCCGCAGTCATTATACTAGGTACCTCCTTATATAATAATAGCTGCCAGGTGTCACTTTATTAGCGCAGAATCTCCATCTCTTTCTTTGGGTGCCGTATAAGAGCAGACTATCCAGAGAATGGGCAGTAGCATTCTCCTTGGTACATTATAATCTTCTGCGATGACAAGCTACTTGCTAAGCGAGGTGATTATGGCAAACCTCTCTATAATCAGCGTCTAAAATGGCGATTTATGGGCATGCCTGTGTTCAGCACTAGACGTTTTCCAGCTGTTGATGTGAAATACGTGATTTTCGCCCATGGGACATTTACAATGACATTTGTAATGTAGTAGGTATTTGATTGATTTTATTACCTGTGTCGTCCGTCTGTGACTGCAAATACTAACCCCACATTACGCGCCGTTTCATGCATTATTTTCGTGTAAAAATGTACATAAACACTATTAAATTGCTTCATGGCATCAGCCGACTTGTGTTTTGTAAACTTAAAGATAGCTGATTTATTTTTATTTTATGACCTAGCAGAAAGATTGTGTGACGCGTGTGCTAGAGCATTGAAACCATTTCGCCACATATCATAGAGCTAAACTGCGTGATTTATTGATTACGATAGGGTTTCACTTAGGTACTCCTTCGTTTCACTTACCCCACCTGACCTTACATTTTAGTTTTTACAATAAAGAAGCAGTGAACACTGGTAAAACATAAATTCTAGGTATCAAGGTAAATTACTCTATAGAAAGAGCTAACGAAATCGCCCATTATCTACCCAAAATTTTGGGAGACGTTCTTATTCAGGCAGCACCTCGTGTGGGAGCAAGAACTTGCCAGCGCCCTTGTTTCCAGCTGACTATAACCTGGGAGTCTTCAAGTCACGAGTGAACAGGTGTATCTTCTAGGCAAGCATGCACCATCGTAGGCCGCGTCATCACTTACCATCAGGTGAGACAGTGGTCAAATGCTACGCCTCTAAATTGAAAAAAAAAAAAAAAAAAAAAGAAACAACTAGGCGGCCACGCGAAATAGATTTCTAATATTGGGAATTCTGTGATACAAAACGATCACTTTTAACCCACCTCCACAGGCCCACCTGTGCTAAAAATTCCTTCATGAACTTGTAATTTTGACCCATCAAAATTACAAGTTCACGACGGCATTTTCAGCTGTTTTCGAGCGATCCGAACGGTGAACGGAAACAGTTAAAAACGCAACTTATGCTCACACATTCCCAAAACGAACGCTGCATGTGATCATTTTTGTCGTTTTTAACTGTTAATTTTGCCATCAGTAGGCTATCCGAATGCACCCAAAGACAGGACCTAGGGAAGTAACATGTCTTGTCGATGTTATGGATACCAAATAGTGACACATGCACAAAATTGTCGATATCAACTTTCATCCAACATATCACCTCTTTGTGATAATACTTACTATATTTACTTGCCTATTTACAGCTTAGCAAAAAAGAGTAGAAACGGAACTAATTTTTTTGCCTTCTGGCAACACTGTCATTTTATACTTCCATGATGTAAACAAAGGCTATTAATTTGATATTATATCTATTTTCTGCACATTAGCAGTGATTAAAGTACATAAAAGTGTTGAAATTATGAAAAAAACCTAAGTTCTGGCAAAGATGTGATTTATGAATTTTACAGACGATGTCGAGTGAAATACGAAGCAGAAAGTGATCTTTCGAATCTCGACAAAGTTTACCGTAGAATCGGTGATATGACTGGTATGTAAAAGTTTCTTTCTCTATTTATTTTTTGAGAACGTGTTAATTGATTAACCCAAAGTTATTTTGAATCTCTTGAATACAGTTTATGTGATATTTCACTTACGATAAACATCAATAACATAGGCTATGTTTACATTTTGTTTTGTTGGTACTCTGGTGTAGCGCGCTTAGATCAAATTGATACTTGTGCCGTACTTGGCCGTCTTGGTGTGAATTATTGAACTACGTAGTAAATAACTAACGTTATTGGTCATGTATTTTGTAAAGTTGAAAGGGAGAATTCTTTGAAAACTTGAAAGTTTTTTTCCGCCAGGTGGCGCGCACAAGTAAACATCAGCTCCGTATTTTTTAATCTATTAAAATTACCATTTAGTGCTTTACGTTTCAAATTTAATAGAAAAGTGTAAATAAGGTTATCACTCATGAGTGAAAGTGTAGGCAGTGCTATCAAGTCAAAGGAATCAGTAAAAATATTAAATAAAATATCGAAACGTTTTTGATTCATGCACGCCGATACTTACATAAATCTGCAAACCGAGAGTTAGAATTCCGATATAAACGAGTTTCACAGAGGCAAGTTGCGCGCCCTTACCAGTGATAAAACAGTAATTAATCAGTGAAATTAGTGAAATAATCTAAAGTGCATATAAATTAATAATTGTAAAGTCTTTGACTTCACTACACTACCCGCAATCGTAACATAAAATAAAAGCTAGTAAGCTGCTTATTATTACGCACTATTTCGATGCACAGAGTAACTGTCGATGCGGTCTAGGGGCTTACGTGCTTGGCTCGACCTGTTCTGATATAAGGACCCAAGTTCAAACCTCACGGGAAGCGTTTGAGTTTTGAATTAAAAATTTTATTTTTGATGGTTATTGTTGTAAGTTTTGTTTCTGTAAAGTCTTTCCGTATTGATACACTACAAAAAATAAACTAATACATCAAAAGACGGTACCGCTCTAAGCCAAGATGGATAACATGGATACAGATAACATTACTTTTCGCTTTCATCAGCGGCAGCGAGCTAGTTCGTTAGGAGACATGACAAACTCCTCCCTATTTGAATCTACAAGAATGTGTGTATCCCAAACAACACTTGACCAAAGCAGGACCGTAACCATATTACAGGAAAAAGTTACTATCTTAGAGACTGACTTAGCCACAGCAAACAATGAAGTTGATAACTTGCTTTTAGAAAACGAAAAGCTCAAAAATGAGTTACAAAAATTAAAAAAACTTAATGAAGTTTATAAAAAGCTTGATTTTACTGATGGGTTTGCTACACCTAGCATTGGTAGAAAACGAAAGAGACCAAGAATGTCAATTGCGACAGCTGACATATTAGAAAATAATATTTCAACGCCTCAAAGAGCTGGGGAGTACAAATCTCACTCGGATGTGATTATTTCTGAACTAAAAAAAGAAATAGAAAAATTGACGAACTGGCTACAAGAAGAAAAAGAAAAAAACAACCTAATACTTAGTGAAAAACATAGTGATGCTGTCGTTGGAAAACAAAATCCACGTAATAAACGCAATATACGACCAAAACCACGATTGCAAATATACAGGAGTAATAAGGTATTTAGAAGGATAAAAAAACTAACGAAAGATATTAAAAGTCTTCAGAAAAAATGTATAACGATGAAAAGAGAAGAAAATACACTGAAATACAAAATTTTGGAAATTGAAACACAGAAATCATTACATACAGAAGTTGTGACAAAGTCTACTGACAGCAAGAGTAATAAATCAAATCCAGTCAGTGCTACTAAGAACGACGGGAATGTTGTTAATATGAGGTCTGAAACAGACCGTCCTCCTGAGGGGATCACATGGAAGGCAAAGCTAGTTGCCAACAATGTGAAACATACTGTTATCTTCTCAGATGAGATTGGTCAAGGGTTAGCCGCTAAACTGATAAATAGAGTTGATAATACGCATAAAATTATAAATTTTTGTAAAACAGGACCCAAATATCATAAGCATCTAGAAAATTTTAATGAAATGACGAAAAGCTTAAGTTATGATGACATAGTTATAATTCTAGTAAGTAAATGTGACAAAAACTCAATGGTCAGTGATAAACAGCGTTACATAAGATTATTACAAGAGATCATGCAGAATCCAGATAGAAAATTTAAATTAGTAGTAAGTAGCATTATTTACAATGGAATAAATGATTCGGATATTTATGATATGAATAGTAAGATAGCACATGTTGCTAGCATGTCAGAAAGGGTCAAATATTTAGACCTAAATCCAAAAAGAACAAATATTCAGACCAACATCCGCTACAATACAAAAGATTATGTTTTGCAAACGATAACAACATTTATAAAGAATAAGTTTCAAGCTACTTCTACGTTAACATTCATAAAATGTAACTCTGAAAATACTAAAGTAACAATCGCCAAGGACTCCATAAATTTTCAAAAAATGCCACAAGCTGCCATCACAAGGTGATTGTACATGCTAATGTCCAGAGCATTCATAACAAGTATATAGAAATTGAGCATATGTTATACGATGAAAATTGTGACGTTTTATGCCTTACTGAAACATGGGCAAAAAATCATCATATAGAAGCTATGAATTTAGAAAATTATGAACTCGCAACGTATTTTAACAGGCAAATTTTTGATCATGGGGGTACAGCAATATTTGTTAAAAATGATTTAGATTATAAGGTCCGTAAAGATTTAAATAAGTTGTCGTTCGAAATGAATTGTGAATTAGCAGCCATTGAATTGAGAGGTTCTAAAATGATAATTGTATCAGTTTATAGACCCGACAAAGACTTGTCTTTATTTTTTGATATTTTAACAAGACTTTTACACAATATATGTCGTGAAGGTAAACAAATGATTATAGCTGGTGATTTTAACATTAATGTACTGAGTCAAGATAGGAAAGTAAAGAAATTAAGCGAAATACTTCTAAACTTTAAATGTAAATTATTGCTTAATTCACCTACTAGGACTCGTGGCACTAGCTCAACATGTTTGGATAATTTCATTGTAAACTTTGATCATTGTCAAGGTTATGTTTTAGAGACAAAATTATCTGACCACAATGTAATAAAACTAGTAATTGATTACAGTAATGATAAAACACCTAAACTAGATATCATACGTTATAGTAGGATTATGTCTAGCAACAATTATAACTACTTTTACTATTTATTATACACCGAATACAGTACTTTGAAACTACAAGTTATGGGATGTAAGGATCCAAACAAAAAAATGAATATTCTGTTAGATGCTATCAGATACTTTTACAACATTGCTTTTCCCAAGGTCAAATGTAAAATAAATAAACCAAGCAAAAAATGGACCACTAAAGGCATAGACGTATCCAAAAATAATTTAGCTAAACTGGAGATGTTGGAAGACTATCAACCTAATGTAGAAAGAAAACTAAGAATTAAATCATACAGAAAAGTTTTAAGAAGGGCTATGGCATCAGCAAAAAAGTTGCAATACGCTTATCGAATAAAATCTTCAAAAAATAAAATTAGAGAGACTTGGAAAATTGTTGGTGAACAAGTGAAGAAACGTAAAACCCAAGGCTCTAGTAGAGTATCAATAATTGGTGGTGTAAAAGACTCCAACGATGTTTATGTTAAAGACGCTAAAGATATGGCTGACTTATTTAATGACTTTTTTCGAAACATAGCTCATAGATTGACAAGTAATAAAAACACAAACACTACAGAATGCATGTATTATTTAGACAAAATAGTTAAACCACAGACAGTTATAAAATTTGAACGAGTTGAATATAAGGAACTGCGAAATATTATTATTAATATGAAATCTAAATTGACATACGACATATATGACATGAACACTAAAACTATAAAGGAATTAATTTTACGAAGTGACTACCTGATGGAACTATTACTTATCGTTATTAATAGTTGTATTGAACATGGCGTATTTCCTGATATACTTAAAATTGGAAAAGTGATACCACTATATAAAAAAGGAGAAACATCTCATCTTAGCAACTACAGACCAGTATGTATATTGCCAACACTGTCTAAAATATTAGAAACATTAATTAAAAATAGAGTGGTTAAGTATTTTGAACAAAACGAAATATTTGCGGCAGCTCAGTTTGGTTTTCGTAAGGGCCGATCAACGGAAATGGCTATCAGGAAGGTAGTTTACTTTATTTTGGAAGCGCTGGATGAGGCTCAAAAGTGTGCCAGTATTTATTGTGACTTATCTAAAGCTTTTGATTGTTTGAGACATGACATACTTCTTTTAAAATTAAAATACTATGGCTTTAATGGTGTTGAACTTGACATGATGCAATCATACCTGACTAATAGATCTCAAATTGTGACAATCAATGGTAGTAACTCTGATATAGGCAAAGTTGACATAGGAGTACCACAGGGATCTATTTTAGGGCCTGTGCTATTCCTAATATATGTGAATGACCTGGTGAAATGCTTGCCGGAATGGACCTTTGTAAGTTTGTTTGCGGATGATACGCATGTTGGGTTAAAAGATAAATCTAAAGTAACTCTAGAGAACAAGATTACAGATACAATGAGCATACTAGAAAAATGGTTTGAAGCCAATGGCATTATACTCAACGCGGATAAAAGCACAGTTATGCACTACCAATCAAGAAAAGGAATAGAACGTAATGTATTGGTCACAGAAAATGTTTTTTTAGGGTATACTATTGATCATACTATTAGCCATTTGGGACATATAGATAAACTGTGTAAAAAAATATCTAGTGCCAATTATGCACTCTTAAAGCTCAAACCAGTAGTAGATAAGAAAGCTTTGATCACAGTTTATTACGCATATGTACACTCTCTCATAAACTACGCCGTGACGGTATGGGGAAATGCCGCCGACATAAACAGAGTCCTGGTGTGTCAAAAACGGTCGATTAGAATTATCAACGGTTTACGAAAACGAACGTCAGCTAAAAACTATTTCAAAAGTAGCAAAATTATGACCGTAATTTCTTTATACATATATAACAGTCTAATAGAAATACACAACAGTAAAGAGTCTCTCGATAAAAACATGGACAGGCACAAGTACAATTTGAGGAATAAGGAGAAATTACATCAGCCTAGGATTAGATTAGCGAAGGTACAAAAACAAGGCATATATAATAAAATAGTCATGTACAACAAACTACCAATTAACGTAACCAAACTGCATTTGACCGAGTTTAAACGTAAAATTAAAAGTTACTTTGAAATAAATCCATTTTACTCACTTAATGAGTTTATGACTATGCGTCTAACAGAATTATCATTTGAGTTATAATATGACAATTGACATTAAAATAATATGATAAATAGTATGGTATTCATGTGATTGTGACTTAATGTTTTGTAGTGTCATACTGTTTACTGTTTTTATCCACTCTTTTATTTTGCAATATTTATTTATTAATAGTAGATTACAAAAAAATACTCTTATGTAAATCATTATTGTATTGGACAACAAATTTATATATATTTATTTTAAGTAAGATATAAATCTGATAATAATATAATTCGACAACAATTTTGAATGGAAACGGTACTATTTAAAATCAAATTCAATTAACTACTTATATCTAAAATAATGTATAAATAAGTTTATAATGTAGTTACCGCGCGTTTTGTGCCGTAATGTGTTTAATGTAATTTGACCTGCCTTGTGTAACATGCAATGTTATATGGCTAATAAATAATTCTATTCTATTCTATTCTATTCTAAATGTTGTGATATTTTATTTGCATTAAAGGCATTTTTCTTAAAGAAAACTGCAGCAGCCGAGGGACGTTTATGCCAAGATGTTAATGGAGACGATTGGATAAGTTTGTACAACACATAATCAAGTAAAATAATCATCAAGAAAATTATATTTTATAGGATTGTAATTAGGGCCTACTTAGTTTGAAGATATACACACATTTCTGGTTCTGCAGTCGAAAAATGACGCTCTGACGTGATACCATACCACAGATGTCTTTTGTAAATATACGGGATAGCACGGGGTAATTGTTTTATTTTATTTAATGTGATCTACGGCCACAGAGTAATCACGTCGTGCCGCCGTGCTGGCTGGCCCGGGTGGCCCGCTTACGTTACCATTCCATTTTTTTAAATTCACAAAATATTACTTATGTCAAGTAATCTTATTATTATTGTTAATAGTAACCTTTATTATTTTTGTTATTAGTAATATTTTTATCAAACGAAAAATCATTTTCTTTTTAATATGCCACTGTATTGTACAAATACTTGCAAAATTTCAAGTTTAAACACAAGTAAAACTTTTTTATAAATATAACAGTCATGAAAATGTCCTCGGGACCACACGCGGCCCGCGCACGGTACATTATACTAGTCTTGTATAAAGACAATATCCATACTTGTAAAAATAAAATGTTGTAGGATGTCTTGAATAAGTGTATTTTCTTTCTTTTTTTCTTTATTTACTAGAATATTTTAGAACTTGAATATGATGTCTCTGGTTTTTATTATTTATACTCTCTTATACAATATTTACTGAATTTTGTAATCTATATCTTCAAAATGTTTAATGTTATCAGGTAAATAATCAGCAAAGTATCAAGACAAGTATGGTGTTCTATAATATTATGGGTATATACC
The DNA here is from genome assembly GCA_910589525.2 of Ennomos quercinarius. NCBI lineage: Eukaryota > Metazoa > Arthropoda > Insecta > Lepidoptera > Geometridae > Ennomos > Ennomos quercinarius. The sequence goes on along the minus strand of OU342504.1, from coordinate 11,288,985 downwards.
ATACGAATGGCACAGTGGTGCCGCTATTATTCTCTACTCATTTTTGCCAAGCTATACCTACATGATCATAAAATGCTCTTCGTCGTGACGTGAAACAGATTGGGCGAAAAATTTCATAAGGAGTAATATGTAATTATAGTAGTCAAGTTGAACCCCCCCGAAGAGAATTCCTGGATACGGCCCTGACGTGACATGGTTTCCACCAAGTGGGTTGACTTTAGTATCGATATATGCAATGAAATAAAAGCTGTCGAACAAAAAATATCGATATATATATATCGATATTTTTTCTATATCGATATTTTTTCGCCAATCCTAGTTATAATAGAATAGAATAAAAATAATTTGTAAACATGGAGGCCAAGTGTTATGCTACGGTGTGAATTAATTTATCCACTTCCCTGCAGCAATAATATTAGTTAATAATTAAGATTTTTGGTGAGTGAATAAGCTTACAACTGTCGAGATATTGAGACTTATTATGGTTGAATTGATAACTGTCTCGTATTCGTAATAGATTGAAAACGTATGCACTTATTGGCGCCAATGTATTGTGACCGTTATGCCTGGCTTTTATCGAGTAACTAGCGCGAATTATGTCAGTCTTTCTACAAAAAGTGCAATGGTTTTGTTTTATAGATGTGCGTACGCGGAGCACGCAAGAGCCGCTCATCGAAGTTGCCTACATGTGAATAACTGGTCCTGCTAGTGTCGTCAGAACTGTCATTCTATTCAACAAATTATCTTGAATGTGAAGATATTATATGTACGAAAATAACGCGTAAATGTCTGTTCTTAGTTGAAACTACAATGCGATTCGTTTCTATATTTCAGATACCAATATTATTTGGGATACCCTATGTTTGACATGAAGGAGATAATAGTTTTCTATTTAGAAACATCTTGACCAACCTTGAAGTAAGTACTTTTCTCGATCGTCTAACATTTGGTTATAAAAAGTTTCAATAGAATGGTGTGATCATATTCAATAATGCAAACTGGAAGCATAAGATTATTGTGTGTGATGAATAGATACTTCTCATTCTCCAGTTAGACATACCTACCTTTTTACTTGTAATCAACTTCTAATGCATAGTTTGGATCCAATTTGGATCAAGAGATGAGAATTAACATAATAAAAGTATTTGTTCTATAAATTGTGTCAAACAGCCTTACTTGTCAAGTTCAAGGCTGTCCAAGATCCCAACAACAATGCACATAGTGTTACATACTTTTTGCAACAATGCATTGTGCAGTTTGATATTAGCTCAATAAATTATTAACACATCTGTTGATTATATTCTTGCTGTTTTTCAGAAATGGGCACAGAGTTGCCAAAAACTCAAGAATCAAGTGGCGATACAGACTCAAACAGTGATTCTGAGGTTAGTTTATAGACATCATCTTATTTGATTAAATGTCTAAAAAGTAACACTGTTGTAACACATTTTCTTTTGGAATAAATCTGTTTTTGTTGCTATTTCAGAACTCTAGTACTAGTGACTCAACGGGGAGTGACTGGGAGTGCTCCAGTGCTAAACAAGGCACAGCTCGGAAGCCACATTTCTCAGTCACTTCATGCGAAACTGGTCTTAAACTCAAGATAGCTGCCATTCCGCCCAGGAAGGTTATAACCAAAAACTCTCCTAAGCCAACAGTGAAAAAGAAAAGCGAAAATAAAACCTTGAAGGAACTGAAAGACAAAGCAGCATTGAAGAAGAAAAATCAACTGTCAGAGAGTAGTACCAGCTCTGAATCATGTAGCAAATGCTCGTCTGAGTGCTCCAGTGATGATGACATACCTTTAAAGACTGTTTCTAAGACACTGCCACAAAAAGGGTTACAAAAATTATCTACAGTAAAAGTAGTAAAGAATCTGACCACCAAAAGCGGTAGCGATGAAGATAGACCAGGTAGTGATGACAAGGAAACCTTAAAATCTAAAGAGAGACAATCTGCATCTAGGACTGTCAGTCTTGTGAAGAAGGCCAAAAGCGAAGAGCCAAGTAATGAACCGGTGAAGAGAGGACGAGGGAGACCAAGAACTAAGGTAAGCACTTTGTTTTTGTTGAAACTAGCTGCTCAATCACATAATTTTGCATGCATTTAACTCTTGTTAGATGATAGAAAATATTCAATAGGGATAAAGGTTGTGTTCAGGCCGATATCAACTGCATGCCACCCAACCCAACAGTTTCAGAGTTTGTGGCAAGTTGTATCAGCGATGCGATGGGTTGTTTGTTACCCATCGCTGCCCATGTTTGTGGATGGCCACACCGCAAGTGATGCGGGCAGAGATTGTTACCACATAGTTACGCATTGTTGAAGCTGGCGCTTCCCGACATGCAGGTGTAGCTGAAGCTTAAAGAATGCTAAAGATGGAGAAATCACAACTGAATATTATTGAGTAAAAGCTGTAGCTGATTAATTAAAGTAGCAGTGTGCTTTGGTTTTATGTACCAATCTCTCTAAAATATTAAGAAAACTTATCTAAATATTATAATTAAATTATCTTCTTAAAATATTCAAAGACAGTATTATTATAGTCATCTACACTTACAACCTCATATATTAATCAATATTAAGTATGTGTATGTGTTGGGATTGATATTTTGCTGGGTGCAAATAGTACTGATTTGTAATGGTTGTGAAGTGTTTTATAGGTCTCTATGAGGTTGCCACACTGTTGACGTTGTTCAAGAGTGGTTAGATTAAGTCTCTTGAGCAATTCCTCATAGGAGCAATTCTTCAGGGAATGCCCCATTTTGGTAGCTCTATGCTGTACTCTTTCAAGCAGATTGATATCTTTTTTAAAGTAAGGGTTCCAAATCTGGAAAGCATATTCCAACAGAGCTTTTAAAAGCTTTTGCTATACTTCATGGTGACTTTATTTACCTATTTGTTTGTACGGTACAAATCTTGGAAATGGTTTAAGGACTATTTCCAGCAGTCCAATCAAGTTGAAATTTACAGAACTGGGGGCGTACTGTGAGATCTTAGCGCGATTCATAACAGCCTATACTGGATCGCTTGTCAAAATCCTCATACGAAAAACAAAGCGATCCATAGGCTCTGTTTTGAATCGCGCTAAGAGCCCACAGTATGCCTCCTGTCTGTTAATGACTGTAGTTGGAGCCAGAATTTCATGAATAGTCAATTGATTTAGTGCTCTTTAATTTTAAAGAGCAAAAGAAGTTATATTTGCGTGTATTTACACACGCAAACGCACTCATGCACGTCTCTACACAATAGAGACTCAGGAGTAGGCATGGATCAAATCACAAGGAGCAGGTGAAAAATCATATGATTTTATTTTTCATAAATCGCTCTGCTACTTTTTGTCAGACACCCTGCTACAAATCACAGTGTGATAATCACACGCTAATTGAATCATGGCTTCGGATTTCATAATACGACAGTAGCATAAGCAGTGAATATCAAAACATATCATTTTATTTATGCTTCAGTAAACAAACTGAGGCCTAAAGAGTATAATTTTATTAACATTGTGGTGTAACGGTGAACTTTGATCTTGTTTAACTTAAGAGAGTAGCGTTAGATTACTTAGTACGTAATCATTTGTAGCAAGTCGCAACTTCACTAGGTTGCTCCTAAATCACATCTCTGTTCCATTTCATAAAGCACAGCCAATCGCCATTGATCATAAATTCATTAGACATATGAAAAATCACAGGCTGTGAAAAATCACAGGTGAAATCGCAGTGACAAAAATAAATCATATGATGAAATGACAATGATTTTAAAGTGGCAATAATTTCCATGCCTACTCAGGACTCAGGAGCGTATGCTGGGATGAGTCAAATTCCAACTGACACCTACGGACTACAATACAATACAATACAATACAAAAATTCTTTGACTATGGACAATGCTTAGAAGGAAACAGTTCATTGCACAGCCTGATATTTTGAAGCCATGTACACCAATTTCGGACCGCACAATACGGGCTGTGCAATATTTTGGCCGTAAATTCCTGCATCCCCCTGACTTTCACACACAACTTTTTTTCGAAAGTGGCTTCGGTAATCTTGATCATAATGTTGAACTCTTGCAGTTACTTCCTTTTAGAATAAGCTAATTCTGAATTAATAATTTCTTGGAAAATATATAGCTAAGATTGGAATAATCTTAGAGTAAAAATACAACTATATCTTAGTTTACAACATTCATTCAGAAATTTTTTTTTTTTTTTTCTATTTTCATCTGCAATCAGCCATCCAGGCTATGAGCAAATTTGTTGTTGCCGGTCTTGGCGTGATATACTGGGCTCCATCGAGCACAGCACAATAAGGCATGACTAACTCATGGTTCTAATGTCCCAAACTCATAAGTTTAAAATGTTCTGCCGTTTGAGGCGCTTGTTTGGATTAGGCCGCAGCAAATGCAAAGCTAGTTGATTCGGGTGGATTGCAAGTCTCTGCTTATATGTTTTTCCCAAACTTTTTATGTTTTCTTTCACTGTGTCTACTTTTAATTGCTCATGTAGTTCTGCATTGGTGATAAACCATGGGGCATTTGACAGTGACTTAAGGATGGAGTTTTGTAACCTTTGTACTATGTTTATATTTGAATCGGAGGCACTACCCCAGAGTTGTATCCCATATGTCCATATTGGCTTTATCACAGCTTTATATATTAATAGTTTGTTTTCCTGCGATACCCGAGACCTCCTTCCCATCAGCCAGGTTAGGTTTCTCATTTTGAGTCTAGCTTCATCTCTTTTTGCCAATATATGTGCTTTCCAAGTAAGCCTTCTGTCCAAGTGCATTCCCAAGTATTTTATACTGTCTTTGTGAGGTAGCTCCCTGTTGCCTAGTTTTACTGCAGGGCAGTTGCCTTGTCTCAGCGTGAATGTCACCTGTGTGGACTTAGATGCACTAGCCATTATCCTCCACTTCTCTAGCCAGGCATCCACAAGGTCCAGTGCCGTCTGTAGGTTTCTAGAAGCTATAATTGGGTCTCTGTTGCTTGCCAGGATAGCTGAATCATCAGCGAATGTTGCTATGGTCACATTTGAAATTTGCGGTATATCTGCAGTGAATATCGTGTAGAGCACTGGGCCCAGCACTGATCCTTGGGGTACCCCCGCTTTGATTTCATGAAGCATAGAGTACCTGTCCACTTCTCGAACTTGAAATAGGCGATCTGTGAGGTAAGATTCCAGAATTTTAAAATAACTGTGAGGAAGGTATGTTTTTATTTTGCAAAGAAGACCCTTATGCCAGACACGATCAAAAGCTTGTTGTACATCCAGGAATGCTGATGCACAATATTCCTTCAGTTCCAGTGACTGGCGTACTTTGTTGTATACTCTGTGTACTTGCTCTATAGTGGAATGTCTCTCACGAAACCCAAACTGGTGGTCCGGAATTACATTCCGTTCTGCTAGCAGTGGCTTAAGGCGGGTCAGTATTACTTTCTCCAGTAGCTTTGAAGTGATAGGTAATAAGCTGATTGGTCTATATGAAGATACGTCATTTTCTGGTTTTCCACTTTTGTATATCATTATTATTTGTGACTAGCTTTTGCCCGCGGCTTCGCACGCATGTATTATGTTTTTTCTACATTTAGGTAGTCTAATAATAGCTTAGTTCATGCATTTTCTCTATACCAAATCACAAAATCCACAAAACTTTTTCGAAGCTCAGCACGTATTAGCAGATTAGGTAGCACACGTGTAAAAATGTTGTTTAGGTTGTAGGTAGGTATGGCTTTTCACGTGTCATCAGATCACCTACACATTGATAAAATAGTCAGTTAGAAACTGCAAATCATATGTATGTACCTACTTAGACCTAACTTATACTTAGCCGTTAGTTTTTTTAAATATACGGTAGATCTAGGCATCTAACGAATAAAAGTTCTATGGTATACCTACATACCAGTGATACGTTTGATCTTTTCCTTGTCATTTTCACTTCAACAGATTGTTCTTGTGTTTTCACCATAAAAACCGTTCAAGTCTTGATAAGAGGTTCCAGTAAATTTTGTTTAGGTAGTAGGTATACCTACTTAAGTACTTACCTATTATTTAGGCAGTTTAGAAAAATACAAAACAAACACACATTGGTCAGTTTTTCACATCCGCGCGCTTTTCGTTCCAAAGAGTATCTTTGTTGCATTCACCACATATTTTTTTTTACTTTCATAAGTTTGACTCCATACGAATTGAGCATTTAGCCAGTGTCAATAATAAGATTATATAAGTAAATTACTTTACAGCTGGAGTATTGCATTAACCTATACGATGCGTACTTAATTAGTTTTGTTAATACTAATTAGAAATCACAAGTATTTACGTACGCCACTGTAAAAAGAGTTGACATTTATATTATGTCCGGTATTTACCACGTTGTCTCATTCCCACTGCACTTTCAACATAGTGGTGGGAGTGAGAAAATAACATGTGTACAAAGCTCTAATCAGATTCACTTTTGCAAAGAATGTTCCATTTTTAGGGTTCCGTAACAGTTTTAAAATAAAGGAACCCTTATAGGTAACTGTACTTACCTAATAATATTAATAATATGACATTGATAATACTGTTTTTTTATTATTTGTTTTTATATTGTATACATTAAATGACTTTTTTTTTAAATATTTTATTTGTAACGCCTTAGACGCTTTTTTGTACTGTTATGTTACAAACTGTAAAATAAATTGATTTTGAGTTTGAATATGAATTTGAGGTAAGATCACTTTGTTGTCCGTCTATTTGTCTTTCTAAATATCTGTCGAGACCATTACTTATTTTAGGAATAACGGAAAGAATTAAGCTGAAATTGATATATATGATCAATTAATTCAAATACGGCTATCAACATCATCATCATCATCATCATTAACAACAACATCCTGAAGACGTCCACTTTCAAAGACCTTTCTTCTTCTTGCCAAATTCTAATAAACTTTACAACTTGTCCGTAGAGCCAAGCAATTGCCACCAAAAAAGAAAAAAGAAGTTTAAATTCTTATTGCATAAATACACCCAAAGATATAATTAACCTTCTTGGAGCAACCGAGTAACCAATAATTTTTACTCTAACCTGTGGTTTGTCCCTAATAGAATATAACTGCTTAGTTTGTTCATTGAAAAGCCCTGTGAATGAGTCTGACAGATTTGTATAGAAAAACCTTAGAGTATAGACAAAAAGCAAAGAGGGATCATCAAAACGATAGTATATTTGTACTGCTCACACGTATCGCTACGTCAGTGGCGAAGGAAAGAAACAAACATATAGTAATTAGCTACACTTGCGAAATTTCACCGTACCATTTTTTCGACTCGAGTCAACTGTTTTTTCTGTTTGACTTTTCGCAAGCGTAGCTAATTACTTTATGTTTGTTTCTTTCCTTCGCCACTGACGTAGCGATACGTTTGAGGAGTACAAATATAATATCGTTTTGATGGATATCTCTATGCTTTTAGTCTATACTCTAAGTAAGTACCCTTTTAAAACATTTTTCATAAAATATTTCGTATCATTGGCTAAGTACAAATGTCGTCTAATGCCAAAATAAAAAAAACATCTACTTTCACACTATTAATATTTGTTGGTATATGTATCTATTTAACTTCTAAAATGCTAAACAAACCTGTAAAAATATAAATAGGAAACCTATAAAATGTTTTGATTCTCTTAGAGTAGCGGTACTAATATTACTCTTTGGTCATATCCATTCACAGAGTCTTTTTCTTTAATCTTTGCCTCCAGATAAACATGTGGCACAGAGTGTAGTCGATTGTTTTTTTTCTAATCTGTGACAATATGTGGTAACTTACAACCACAGCTTACAACTTACCGTTATGGCGGAAACAGTAGCCAACTTAAAAAAAAACTTACCTAAAACCTTTACCTAAAAACCTAACTTAGTAACGTACCTAAAACCTTCCCATTCATTCAATAACGCATTTAAAAATATTGATAGACAGAGAAGAGTTAGTTGTATGAAACGTGCGCTACACTTATACGTGTAGCGCACGTTTCATACAACTAACTTTTTTCTCTATGGGAGTCCCATCTCTTCAGCGTAAGCGGTTATTTTCTCTATGCTTACTATAAGTAACCAAAAAAAACCATCAAGCGGCCATGTTGTTTAAAACTCCGATTCGTTCCGTAATGAAATCTTAATAATTGTCATCAAATTTTTTTAAACGATATTTCAATTTTAATATATCCTATGTTAAGCGCCGGTTATTTCTAAGCATATTAGTAAAAACCGCATGAAAATTCATTCAGTATTTTAGGAGTTCAGTCATAACAAACAAACAAACAAACAAATAAACAAACAAACAAACAGACAAAGTGTTTAAAAAGTGGCTTAACGTGATCAGCGGCTAATTTTAAGCCAACCTGTGTAATTTTTTTGTTGATATCTTGCAATTACAGACTTTTTTATCTCTACAGTTTTATTATATGTATAGATGTTTTCCATGACATGGGAAAGTAAGATACCCTTAGAACTGCATTAAAAAGCACTGTTAAAAACACAATGGCTTTTCTAGGCAATTCCAAAAGGACTTTCTTTGTGATCAGGTCAAACCCAGGTGCTTTTTTGTCTTTTAACTCTGTAATCTGCTTTCTTACTTCCCTTGGTGTTACAGGTTTAGGTGGCCGATCCATTTGTAAGTCTTGGCGAAGGATTTCGTCTATGTCAGTCTCATCAGCACTCTGGTTTCTGGGTTCATTTGGAACAAACACTGCTTCGAGATGTTTAGCGAATGCAACAGCTTTTTGTTCACTTGTTCTCGCCCATTGGTTACTTTCCAGTTTGAGTGGAGGTTTTGTTTGTTGGGGTTGATTGTACTTCTTAGTGAATTTCCATAGTGAGTAGTTAGTGGCAGAAGTGGCTGTTAGGCTTTCCAGCTGTGTTTGTAGAGTGAAATCTTCAGCTGCCTTGAGCGACGCTTTGAGCTCCCGCGCCATTTTGTTATATTTTTTTTTGTCATCAGAGTGTCTGCTTGTATGCCAAACTCTACGTAGCCTTCTTTTTTCTAGCACCTGTGATTTCAATTCTCTAGGTATGTTGTTAGTGTTTCTTATTTTAATTTTTTCGTGTGGTGTACATTTCCAACAGGCCTCTTGAACAAGTGTTGTAAAGTTTTTAACAGCTTCTTCAATGTCATCCTCAGATTTCAGTCTAATCTTCAAGTCTATGTTATTTTCCAAGTATTGTCGGAAGTCATCCCAGTCAGTTTGGCTGTTATAGAGTATATTATGTATTTTTTCTTCATTAATGACTGTAGTGCTGACCGTTAACAGCACAGGAGTATGGTTTGAGGATCCGTCTAGGCAAGACTCAGTTTGGAAATAATGACGTGACATACCCTTAACAACAAAGAAGTCAATTATGTCTGGTTTTTTATTTTGGTCTGTAGGCCAGTGTGTGGGTTCTTTTGTGGATAGAGTGATGAGGTTGCCATTATCAATGGTCTTCTTGAGCTCTCTCCCACGTGTTGTAGATAATCTTGAGCCCCACTGACTATGCTTTGCATTCCAGTCCCCTCCAGCTATGAATCGGCTACCCAGATTTGAAAAATATTGAGTAAACATAGACTCAGTAATCTTGTGCTTCGGAGGACAATAAATAGAAGATACATTGAAGTACCCTGCCTTATCCTCGACAGCCACTGTTGCAGCTTGAATATGCTCTGATTGGTATTCAGGTAAGAGGTGATGTTTGATAGTCTTCTTTATTAATACAGCTGCCCCAGCATGAGCTGTACCATCTGGGTGGTCTGTACTATACATCATAAAGCCAGGCACTGTGACAGAGCTTCGAGATGTGAAGTGAGTCTCTGAGATGAGAATAATGTCTAGGTTGTGTGCTTTTATCATAATTTCTAACTCACGTTTGTTGGGAGCAAGACCATTTATGTTCCATGCTCCAATGTGGAGCGAGCCCATCATGAAAGTTTACCCATAAGCATTGTTATAAGCCCAATGAGAGTACTTATTTGTTGGAGGAGAATTTCTATCTTTTCACTTTGTTTTGTAAGTATTTCGTGCATGGAAGATGTTAGTTGTTCATCTCCATTGCGTGTTGAGGGTGGATTTACTTTAGCCTTATCTGCATATGAGATTTTGTAGCTCATTGGGTTGTATGTCTTTTCAGCGACCTGCGGGTGGGAGCTCGATCTTATATCAATTTTTTCTTGCAATGTACTTTTCTGAATGTGCATTTCTTCTTCTCTGAGCATTTGGAGTTTAGATTGCGGCACCACTCTAGTATCATGCTTTATTTGAAGTAATGGTATTTGTGGCGTATGGTGGGGTACAGCTCTTATTACCTGCGGCCTGCTTTTAGTTTTCCTTTGGGCAATTTCCATGTATATGCTGCACCCTTTATAGTTGGCCGGATGGCTCCCCAGACAAAGAGCACATTTGGCTGGGCTAGTGCGGTCTTTTTTGGGGCGTTCTGATGTTTTATGAGCTTCTGCACACTTAACACATCGGTATGGTCTAAGGCAATTATTTTTCGTATGCCCATACTGCTGACATCTTACACATTGAACAATGGTGTTTCTTTTTATGGGGTCTTCAATAGCAACTGCTGTGTTGTATATGTAACGAATCTTCTTTACATTTTTATTTTTCTCACTTGGTTCAAGGTTAACAAAGGTTGTGGTTGGTTCTCTTCCTGGCCCATATTTAGCATTTATAATTTCTCCTCGTATTGTATTCCCAGTTTTTTCTATCTCCTCTACTATTGCACTGTGTGGCGTAGTATGATGCAGGTTTCTGATAACAATTCTGCAGCATTTTTCCTCTTTTCTAGTGAAGGTATGCCCTATGAGGCCCTTCTCCCGGACGAGCGACATGAGAGCTTTGTATGCAGCAGTTGAACTACATGATACAGAAAAAAAATAGCAATGTTAATTTGTAATGAATGAGGAGTTTTATTTAAAAAAAAAACTAGTTCCGCTTCTTTTACTAGATGGCGCAGTAAGTAACAGTTTAAACCTTTCAAACCACAGAGTAGTTGAAACATTAGAAAATGCTTGGATAACCTACAAAGAAATGTCAGATTCAGTTGAGTGGACCACGAGTACATTGTCTGTAGTATCTCCTAACTAGTCTGTGGTGCATTCTTCTTAAGTAAATTGAAGTGCAGCAGAACTGCCAGACAGATAAACGTTAATATTATGATCCAAAATAAAGCCAAGCTATCGCGCAACGAAAATAAAACGAGCGAAACAGTTTAGGGTTGGCAGTCAGTATCGTGACACATTTCCTATAACCTGTGGTCTATGCTTGAAACACAGTGACAGTGACAGGTTTTGGTAAAACCACAACTGGCGCCATCTATTGGGTCATACATAAAACACCATTTCTTTTTTTTAATAAAACTCTTCATTACAAACCAGAAAAATAATGGGTTCCACTTGCAATAAAAAAATGCAGGTAAGTTAACTTTTAGGCTTTTAGATGTCCATATAGTTCTTTAAACCGAAGTAGAGTTTACTTTATTTATAGTTTATTTTAATTTTGTTTATTAATCACAATCTTGTTTGTCTTTTTAGTGCATTACTTTTAATTGTCTTTGTTGTAGTCGGGTTTTTAATTTTTTTATTATTTATTTATGTCAGGCGTTTTGGTGATCACAGAATGATTTTGAAACATTAAAATTGTGGTTTTTTCCAGTGTTAATGAAACAGTAACACTGGAAAAAGCACCACTTTTGTGAAATAATACAAAATAATGCAATGACGTGTGAACTTTTCCGCGTCTCCCCAACAGAAGATTTCAATTTACCAAATCAACATTTCGTTTATCACCTCATATTGGCAAGGAATCATGTGGCATAGCGAATAAGGCCCCAGGGGATCAGGGGGTTCCTTGCCAATAACGCGTGACGTCATAACGTGCTCAAAACATAAACACGGGCTTTAACGCGCCACTACATGGAATTAATTTTTTAATTCTTCTTTAAGCCTCGCGTTAGGTTGTTTGTGGCCAGTGTTTTCTATTTTTTGACGTGCGTATAACGAGACAACAAAAGTTTTCAATCAGTGTGTGTTGCCAGTGATGACTTATGGAACTGAGACATGGTCTCTTACTGTTGGCCTCATTAGTAAGCTCAAAGTCGCGCAGCGAGCTATGGACTCTAGCTATGCTCGGTGTTTCCCTGCGAGATAAGCTCCGGAACGAGGAGATCCGCAGGAAAACTAAAGTGACCGATATAGCTCTTAGAATTAGCAAGTTGAAATGGCAATGGGCAGGCGACATCGCTCGTAGAACTGACAATCGACGCGGAAGAAAGGTTCTCGAGTGGCGACCACGAACCGGAAGACGCAGCGTAGGCCGGCCCCCCACTCGGTGGACCGACGATCTGGTGAAAGCCGTGGGAGCCGATGGATGCAGGAGGCGAGCAGCCGGTCAAGGTGGCGCGCTGGGGAGGCTTATGCTCAGCAGTGGACGTCTTCAGGCTGTTAATGATGACGATAATGATGATAACGAGACAAATTTGACAACGGCATACAGAATAGCATTTTAAACCCAAAACCATTCCACGAAGATATCTATAGATAAGGTGTCTAGATGGTCATAGCGAATAAGGGCCAGCCCTGTTGTTAGAAGAAGATGTGCGCTTCGATCAAAATACCACACATATTATCGAGTATCAAAGTCGCCCGCCTGTAATGCTTCTGTAATGCATGATTTACTATATTATGATGTCTTCAATACCTGATAACCGGCTAGCTTGCCGGCTTGTTTGCAACAGGCGTAAATTTCGCAATCATGGCTGTCAAAGCTGTCAAACGTCACTGGCAGAGCAGAAAGCGATCGAGCGCTAGATCACCGACTGTCGGACAATCGATGAACTAAAAAGTGCATTATTTTGTTTCCGTCTATTGCTGTTCTGTTGCCAATGGCGCTAGTATCAAAGGCCAAAGTGTATTCAGCGACAGGCGAGCAACATGCGGGCGACTGCGACCAATTGCTAAATGTTTGCTGTCGCTTTGCTACTACTGTTGCTTTGCTACTGCTGTTGATTTGCTACTGCTGTTGCTTTGCTGTTGCAATTTTTACATAATATGGGTGCGGGATTGGCGACCTAATGTGTTAACGTAACTCCGAACCGAAGCTCGAGAACCGGCATGGGTATGACCTAGTTGTGATGCCAGAATGTTAGTAGCATAATATGCCACTATTATTTTGGGGTTATACAGTTGCGGATGTCCTCTTTTATTGTTGGCATTTCTAGATATCTATGTATTTACACAGTGCAGTTGTTGTGGTAGTGTGGATAAAAAAAAATCCCTTAAATCTGTACACAACAAGAACTCTACGGATTGATAAGACACAGATAATAGAAAATAAATGTAATAAAATGACAATTGTCTGTATTTGTTTGTTTGCGTTGCTTTCACTTAAAAACTGTGGGATCAATAGGATAAGTATTTGACTGCTACTACAAATGAACGAGTAAATATTATTTTATTAAAATAGGTTAATAAATAATGTAATAATTAAAAAAAAAAGTAAAATCGCACTAATATTATAAAGCCGAAAGTTTGTATGTGTGTTTGTGTGTATGCTTGTTACTCCTTCACGCTCAAACGGCTGGACGGATTTGAGTGAAACTTGGAATATAGATAGCTTATGTACTGGATTAACACATAGGTACACAGGAGGAAGATATTGGCAGCTGTAACACAGGTACGACCTAGCACGGCTGCTAATGTTCCTCATGGGCTATACCTACTTATATTTGTTAGATTAATAAGATTTTGCAAAATAGGTAAACTTTAATAGGCTATTTTTTATTCGCGGGTGTAACCGCGGGGCGCAGCAGTTGGTTAATAATAAATCTTGGAGTAATACGCTTTTAAAGTTTCACACATGCAAGGAGACTGTATGTAATGTAGAGCTACCCTAGAGTGGTGCCACAGCTTAGTAACGAGATACGATGATGTAATAATTTTCTGACGTCACTGCGTGTTTGAGCTGTCTCTTTCTATTCTTGTATTTTAAAATGCTTATAACTTACCAGTTATTCTGCCGCCAAGCAGTAGTGTGTAAGCACTTCTGTGTTCCGGTTTGAAGGGCATTGTAGCTAGTGAAATTACTGGGAAAATGAGACTTAAGAACTGATCTCACAGTCTAGAAATCTTTTTAAGACTGTGTGATTTCAAAATATGGAATGGAATTTTTTTAATTTCGAACGGGATTTGAACCCGCGTCCATCCGGCTCTAAAGCTGGGACATGATTTACTTAAGCTATATACCGTGACAAGACACGATAATTGATGTCCTTCACCGTTGTAAGAACGAGAGAAAATTCCGCATCCGCACATAACTTGAAAGTCATTGGTGTAGGACCGAGCGGGATTAGAACCAGGGTGCGTCGGTTTGAAAGTCGCGCGGGCTACCGCTGAGCCATACACAATTACACAACACACACACACCCCACACAGGAATTAATCGTGCTAAAACATAGCACAACTACAGAACTACATATTACGTAGTAGTTTTTTTTATGAGAATGGATGACGTGCCGAACTAGTCGTTCACCTGAAGTTAAACGACACGGCCGCCCATAACAGATGCAGTGTCACTCGAACAGTCTAGTAATCAGATTACTAGACTGTAAAATCAGGTCGTAGTCTCATTTGCCCAGTAATTTCACTAGTTACAATGCCCTTCAAACGGGAACACAGTGCTACCACACTACTGCGTGGCGGCAGAATAACTGGCAAAGCGGTGGTACCTACCTAGCCGAACTTTGGAGAAAAGTCTTACCACCTAGTAAAGCTACGTTAAAACCGCGAGTAAAGGCCTATTCAAACCAGCGCGTTATTCATCATCATCATCAACAGCCTGAAGACGGCCACTGCTGAACAAAGGCCTCCCCCAGAGCGCGCCACCTTGAGCGGCTGCTCGCCTCCTGCATCCATCGGCTCCCCGCGGGTTTCACCAGATCGTCAGTTCACCGAGTGGGGCGTCGGCCTACGCTGCGTCTTCCGGTTCGTGGTCGCCACTCGAGAACCTTGCTTCCCCATCGGTTGTCAGTTCAACGCGTTGTTCGCGCTGGTTTGATTAGGCGTTAAGAAATGTCTGACTTCTGTCTTCTCATTTCTGTACAACATAATTATATTTTTAAATAGTTCATGCAAAGATTTTGACATCAAAACGTTTTAAATAAAAGGTGTTAAACCGCCTTATTTTCATACTGAGAAATACTTGGATGATATTATTATGACGTACGTTGTGACTGGCCTGATAGCTCAGTTGGTGATAGCCCTGCCTTCTAAACGGTAGGTTGTGGGTTCGATTCCTACCCAGGACAAACATTTGTGTAATGAACTTGTTTGTTCTGTGTCTGGGTATTATATTGTATTCTATGTAATGTATTTATAATACAAAAAGTATACAGGTATTCTATCAGTTATCTGGTCTGGTACCCATAGTACAAGCTTTGCTTAGTTTGGGGCTAGTTTGCCCCAAACTGTTGTGCGTTGTGTGAAATGTCCACAAATATTTTTTTATTTTTATTTATATACACACATTTTATCCAGTTATTTTTATTTAAAACCATTTTCATGACTGATTTTGATGATATTTCTATGGGACCAATCTCAAGGTATGTTCTTTCAAATAAAGGTGGAACGTTTTACTCAGGGCAGCAAATTCAAATTTTCTTGCGTTTTTTGCCAATAGTAGCTTAATTACTCAACGTAATTACATGAAAACTAATTTTGCGCAAATAAAACGAATGTATCATTAAGGGTATTCTACCTACAGTGACACACAAGTTGATACCTTAAACAGAACGAATAAATACATTTTTCTTTTCTTTTTTTCTTTTTATTACAATTAAAAGTATCACCTAGATATCATTAAAAAAAAAATTTAGTGACAAATGGAAATAGACTGAAAAGCCAAGACGAAATTGGTTTGTTGACATTTTTTGCTACATTCTATTCCTGAATCTTAGATATTTTATGTAAACAAAGTAATGTCACGAAAAGTCACTGTCAAAGTGACATGCCAGTTGCTCAAAACATTTTTTACTTGTGAAAAATATTTTTATTAAATGGAGTTAAAGAGTATCAATCTTACTGATTAACAAGCAAAACTTTGCATACACAATATTAGTAGGATATGAAGTAGGATTTTGCAATTCCAAAGTTCTAAAGGTAAAATTTTAGGAAGACGTAAATAAAACATTAACATACATTACTTATGTTTTTTAACCAAACAGAAACCTTATAAATTATTCTGACAATCATTTTATAATTTTAAATCTAGAGATTTATTGATATTTGATCAATAGATATTTAGTTTGACCTGTTTTTTTAAATATTTTACATACTTTTCATCATATCTCGAAACGTGCACTAAAGTAGCACCATGTGTCTTTGAAGAAAATATGGAATATAATGGTATGATACCATCATATAAATCCCAGAACAAAAACGAAAAAATGTTTAGATCCTCTACAGTCTTACCAGTCTATTAAAATATTTTTTGCCAAAAACGATTTCTTTATCATAAAATTTTATATATCAGATATAACATTAAAATAGATAATACAAAACGATTTTTATTTTATAATTAAGCAGATTATGACTAGACAAATAATATTTAATATTTTTTTGGTCAAATATAGTAACCTACCTTTATAAAAGATATTTTTTGCACTGTTATCCCCTTTGTTTACATAAAATATCTAAGATTCAGGAACAAGATGTAAACCAATGATATTTAGGTAATACTTTAAATCGTATTCTATTTATTTACGTTAACCAGTTTTTTTTGTAACTGCATTTCCACAGACACCTGGGTCCGTGCTCTTTTTTAACATTTTTACAATTTATTGTTTTACATTATTATTAATTGAGAACATAAATACATTACAGGAGGGACAATGCATTTTTTTTTGTTTTTTTTGTTTTTATTTTTATTTATTAAAGGATTAAAAAGGGGAATACAATTTTTACTATTATAAAGGGGGGATATAACAGTTACTATTAATTACAGAATATTAATTTATTTCTAATTGTGCATACACCATGAGCAGACCAACTCCCGCAAGCAGCGCCCGTTCACGAGCTCGTTAAATCAGTTTTCTTGTAATCACGTTTAGTGATTAAGCTATGACTTTGCCGCAAATTTTGAATTTGGCGCGCTGAAACGCGAAAAAGAAAAACTTAAAACTTACTGAATTTATACAACATCCTCAAAAAAGTCGGATGAAGAAAAAAAAACTATACTTTTTCTTTAAAATTTAGTCCTTTGTTTCGCTTTTCCTATATTGATTCAAAGTTTTGGTTGCTCTGTAACCATTTCGTCAAACTGCCATGCCTAATAGCAAAACTTGGCTACGGAATCCGTCTTTCAGTTTACGACTGTTTAACTTGTCTTTGTTGCTCGACCCCATGAGCATTATAACAACTTCTGTTAGGGGACTTGATAATAGAATCACTTTTAATACCCGAGGATACCCTAAAGTTTGTGCCGTCTTAATCTGATCCAGTTTTTTTTTACAAAGACTCCTTTATTCGTGTTTACCACACACCCTTGATATGTACGACGATTGCTATGCTATGAGGAGCTATACCATTCTGTTGAGCAATATTTCCCCATAATTTATTAATTGTGCCAGTGACAACGCAGATGTAAGCTCAGCCAGCGTTGAGCGTTGTGCTTTTGAAGCATGGGAATATTTTATTAACCCACTCATGTACTATCATATCATAATTATTTGGCTGTGATTCGAGTTAGTCTTCATAAATAGCTTCATCATTTTACTCTTTAAAATATGATATGCTTTAATTCAATTAGGCTCCAATAAAAAGCCGGACGTTCGTATTTCAAATCATTGAAAAAAGTTGTTCATTTTGGTATCTGGTTACATACGGTCAGGGTGTTATTGGCATGGCTCCAAAATATGCGCACGTTTGATTTGAGCTGCCGCGCTGCAAAGTCGGGAGCGCTTGTTCGGCTTTTGAGGTCAAGGTTCGCATAAGTTTTATCCGACCAATACGCATATTTTCCAAACTGTTCTTACCAAAACTGGTACCAAAACTTCTACAGCAGATACTTCGTCTACTGTGAAACATATTGAAAAAAGCTTATTTGTAAACATAATCCACAGCTAATCAGCAAGGTTAAATAGACACTTTATCAAACGGAATCTTTAACTTTCTTTCTTATTGATCAGCACCTATTATCATTGTAGAAATCTTACTTGCTGTGGGCGTCATAACTGTTATTCGGTATTGTGATTGATTGATATGTAGTGTCTTTGCTTGCGTTGCGTCGATAGTTTCACTGAGCATTTATTGTTTATGCAGTGTAGAGAAAGCTGCGACTGCTGCCGATATTCCAATAACATTAGTCATGTTATTACTTTCAGAATTCTGTACCCTTCACAACGTTAGTATTTACTCTTGGAAAACGGAGGATCATTAACACTGCGTAGCTTTGTTGTCGTAATGAGAATGAAATACGTAGTCTACGTCGTCGTAGGGGCTATTTGAGTAGGTCGCGTTCGGGTGGTGAGGTGAACGCTAGCGGGTAGGTGTAGAGTATAGGTGGTGTGTCGAGGGGTAAGTGTGCAGCGTGCAGCATTTAATTAAGGCGGTGGGTGCGCTTGGCTCGCGTGCCGTCCGCGGTGCACTTCCGGTGCGCCGCCTGCCGCCGGGGGTGCTGTGCTTTTTCCTAGCGGCCGGGGGAGGCGCGATGCGAGGAAAGCGCGACCGGTCGTCACCCGCGCCTGAGGAATTAAAATTTTTCACGTAAACTGGTTTGATAGCGTACATTCGTGGAGTGGGGATCGCGAATACGCGGCGCACCGAGCCGGTCATTAGCTAGCTCGCCGCGAGACGCGCGCGCGTTAGTCCGCACTCTGCGTATGCGTCTGCGTCCGTGTACTCTCGCCTGCGGCTCAACCGCCGCCGATTGATTCCGCGCCGCGATCATGTGCGAACCGCTCAAACATTACCGCTAATTAATTATCGGCGAATGTGTTGTGATTGTAATAGTGTATCAAATCAACTGATTTTTTTGAGGTTTTTTGTGCTTCGGAATAATGTGTTTTTTTTAAATTAATTGTGACCTTGTGGTAAAGATTTTTCGTAACTGGGATTTAGATAATATTATGATTACCATTTACTTATATAAACTTAAACACCCACTGATCTAGTTTTACATATACATTTTAAGATTATATTTGTGTAAGTTCCTATGTGCACAAATGTACTTTGTGACTGAACTTTATTTTTTTATCTCAATTTGAGCAGCTGTTAGAAATCATCATCTCATTATCAAGTGGGAACAGTTCGTTAATTCGTGATCATGCCATCGCATTATAATGAGGACCGAGGCACTAATTTCATGCAAAACAAACAGTCGTTACGATAAGCGGATGAGAGACGCCAGGGGTGCGGGGTGGGGCGGACAGTGTGGACATACTGCCGAATTTCCCTTATCAGACGCTTAGCGCTGCCCAAGGTCGCGTGTTATCACCGCGGTCGCGCCTCGCCGGTAGAGACGTTCTGATTGCGCACATCAATGCATTGTTCGTCTTGGTTGCAATCGCGATAATTGACCTGACAACATTAAAGACTAATAATAGATTTCATCCTTCATTTGTATCGTCTTCATATTTTTTTTATTTCGTAAGGCTCATGAATTATACAAACAGTCTTGGTGGGAAAGACTTCTTTATCTTTATGCTCCTTGGGCGGTTTCTGCGTTGCTGAAATATTGTTCTCGTACGTATATTAAAATCGTATTGTCATCACTACTAACACGTACATTATTGACTTATCAAATTATCTTCAGTCTATCTATCTACCATATTCAGACTCTCCTTGTAATTCACCTTCAATGAATCCACGATAAGATTTCACAATACATAACACACTTGGTAAAATCATAATTGAGATAAACAATAGTACAATATCTGAATATTATCTGAATCCCAATAACAAAACAAGGAACCCCCAATGTTTACACGAAGGTGTGCTAGCTAACATTCGCTCCGACGTAAATCTGTTTTAGCGTGTGTGATGTAGATCGCGACCTAGTTGCTCGTGATTGAGGATAAAACAATATAAATAGCTCGTCAACGGTAGTGGACGTGCGCGTCGAGAGCCGCCCGCTCGCGTCACGCCAAATAGACCGAGTGAAGTGAGAACCGAATACCTGAGCCTTGTGCCGTTCCGTACAAGCGCTGAATAACTGGGCAAGATTCGACTGCCAGTGCTTGCAGTGTGGGAGACTGGGATCGTGAGCGTTACCCAGCTATTACGTCCAGTGTTAGAGCCAGGGGGTTAAAGCCCGTGGTTCTAAACGCTGAACCTTGGAGGAAAAGGAAGATACCGGGGGAGGGGATGGCATGATGCGGCACGCAGCGAATGCACCAGCTGCTTGGACGGCGCCCGGCGAGGTCTGGGAGTACGTCAGCCAGCTCGTCAGCTCGTACCACGATCAGCACGATTGTCAGGTGCTTGTCATTCTTGTTATTTTGTTCTTATAAAACCTTACACTTCTTGTTTGTCTCATTGATTAATGAGACCTTATTGTTTTTGATCTATAATATTGGAGGTTGGCCTTTTGGTCTTTTGTCGTTTGGTTTGGTCCGAGATAGAGTAAGATATCATAGGCCTTTATTAAAGAACTACGTTCAGTCGTGAATCTGTGCTCAAGATGAGATTTCATCCACAAAATGATCAAATAGTGAATGAAATCTTTACTTGAGCATCAATCGATGACTGAGCATAGTTCTGTAATACGGGTCATAGTCTACCATACTCGCGTCTTTGATTAAACAGAACCTAAGCGTGATTTATATAATATGTTTCCAATATGGATATGTTGCGAACGTTTAAACAATACCTATATCTTTAAAACAAATTCTTGGAATATGAACATTTAACAGACATTGTACTCCGCCTGAGATCAGCATTGTCGTGATAGAATAAAACACTGTAACAATTAAATGAGACGGTCTATTACAGTACTGCATCCATCGCTACTTCAAGCCTACAATTACTGTGACCGTCTGAGCATTGTTCCTTCAGCGTCGTCTAGACAAGATGGCACAGTCGGTATCTTCGACACCATAGCCGGGCACCCAAGCGCGGTGATAATAACACAACACACGTGTGACTCACTTCGCCTATTAACGCCTCCTGTAATTCACATGCTAGCATTATTCATGCTAGACCTAGTTAACGTCGTGAGTGATAGATAATTTGTTACATGCCTTTACCTCAAAAGGGGACGTACTAGAATAAAATTATGGTAAACGTTCTATCTCTCACGAAGCGTTTTTGCACGTAGCGGTGTCTTGCAAGGAATGTGGGAGCGTAATTTAAACATCAATTTACTTAGCAATTAGGCGAATTATTTATTCTCTGAAAGCGTGATTCGTTTTGGCTCATTGCAATATGAATAATCTCTTCTACAAAGATCAAAACGGATTGTCTGCTAAAGCTTTTATCTTCATGATTCGTGCTTTGACGCCTCGCTTCTGTTCGTTGAACTCATTTGTTCAAATAACAAGCAATAAGTGCCATGTAATAGACAGATCAAACTTGGCTTGTTTGACCGTGAAATTGTGATCGATCAGGCATGACCGCTTCGCGTGCCCGCTGAGGAATGCACACGCATCGCATCAGTTAGTGAAATGTTATCTTACGCTATATTCATATTGCTACAATTAAAGAGTATTTACAAGAATCAGGAATTTGTCACTGAAATTTTGGACTGAAAAGTTTAGATTGAAGAAATTAATATTTAAAGTATAAAACCAGTCCAAATAATCATTAACATTTTTAGGTGTTACGATGCGACGCCGCCGGCTATCAACATCAAACCGATATTATGTCATCATGATAAAAATTAACAAACGCAAAATGGATGTATTCGCGTCAATATTAAAATCAGATAACATAATGAACAAGTGGCATGCTATAAAAACACAATCTGTGAATGTTTGTGTCAAATCAAATCGATAAATTTTTTATAAATGTCATGAGAACGAATTTTTATTTGGTGATCGTTTATGATGAGGTTTTTTGTTGTAATAAAATAGTTTTGATGTCGATGTTCGGTTCAAGGACAGAATAACAATTAAAGTTTATAAATTTATGGTCATTATAAATACTAAAAGGTAATTTTGAATGATTATACTCCTACAGAAAAGTCTTTGCTGTATTTCTGTATTATATTAAACAGACATGAAAAACAGTTATTTGGAAAGTTTCAGGGATTAATATTTAACCGTAAGACTATGAACAGTTAAAATTATTCACAATCCTAGTCTGCCAGGCTGCCAGCTGCTACTGCTTGCAGATATATTCATGTAGAGTTGCTGAAAGGATAGCACAGTTATCAAAAATCAAAGACACTAAGGGCTGATTTTTAGGCGAAGAATTCTGTCGATTTTGCATCGATAATTGGCATTTGCATATACCTACTGAAGTTCTTGTACCTCATTAAAACACAGGAAGCTTAATGTCCAATAATGCATTAGAGGAGAGCTTGATTGATGTCTTTCGCCGTTAAAACCTTCTCGATCTTATCGTACCTATCTAATAGCTATAACGAGATTACGGTACCTGAGAGGGATCTACATCTTGCTTGGCTATCTTGCCAGTAGGCTTGAAGGTTTTACAGAACCGGCTTCCCGTCGTATAATATACCCACTTCCTATATCACTCGTATTCTTTTCTTTATTCACACTTAAATACTCGTAAAATCTACTAAGCACGTTTTTATTCTTTTTTTTTATTGAATCAATTTAACTGTTATCTACGACATATTTAATGTTTTTGTCAGCTATAATATTTATCAACTGGAGTGATGTTCTTGTATTGTCCGTCTTATCTCTAAGCCGTTTAATTGTTTTATTTTTGGTAACTGATTTATTATTCTTTTATTGCGAAGTAAATCACCAGCAGTTTTAACATAATTTGAAAATTCGTACTCCATGCAAATTCCTGACTATTTTAGTTTCGCCTAAGTATAAGATTTGTACTTTATCGGAAGTTATTGAGTTGAAAAATGTATTATAGGCATAGTTTTTCCCCGTAACAATAATATATCGTCTCAAGATTCCACGTTGTTTTGTGTCTTTTGTTTTTTGCCCATCATGCTCAAACAAACATTGCTATATTTGCATGCATATTACGTAGTAGTTTTCAACGTCATTGAGCGAACCAGTAATAGCAGTTATAACGATTTACTGTAATGACTGATTACGCAACGTATACGGTTTCATCTAATGTCGGCGATGATTCAATGCAGTTCGCTCAAGTGCAAACACTTGTTAATGATGCTCCTTAATAGACCTTACTAAGAGTCTGTTCATTATCATGAAGTTATTTCTAGGTTCTTCTTTAATATAGTGTTATTTAAGAACATGCATTTTTTTCCATTTGACACAGAGCAGCGCCGCCGCCGCTACTTCCAGACCTGCTTGTTGTATTTCCAGATTAACCTTATTGTCAATCGTCATGTACTGTCCTGCAATTACATTCATCAATTACAGCAATGCGGTCATAAATATGATTGTAAGGACAGGTATTACGCGACATGTCGTCTCGGATGCCTACATTATTGCAATGGCGCAACGGAATAGCATGTTGCGTCTGTGGTATTTGACGACTGTTGAATTTGCAGACGCTTATGACGACGAAGGCGGGAGGCAGTGCAACTAAAACCGGTCGGACACCTTTGTCGTCGCGCAACCGCCGGCTTTTTGGTGATATCCGCAAAAAGTGCGCATCGGTATGCGATGGGAGTTTGGTAGTCATCTTAATCGATGCGCAGACATCGAAGTAAACGACCAGCAGTTGCTTACTAAACTTTGTATCATTATACGAGGCATTGATTTGCTGGAATTGGCATTAGAACCGGTTGGGCTTGGGCCCCGTCTATGCCATGTACGTAGATGGCTGTGGGGTCTCACTTTCCATCATTCTGACTTGGCCAAGCAGGGTAACGATTCTACTATTTGCAATATACACAAAGATATCGTGGACAATAATTTCCATGAGTGAAATAACCTCAAGGAATTCATTGTGAACGATTTCAGTTGCATTTTATATTGTCAGACGTATTATAGAGGTGGCATATTTGGAAATAATAAGAATAATTAGTTTAATAATATTAATATTCAT
Source organism: Ennomos quercinarius (assembly GCA_910589525.2). Classification (NCBI taxonomy): domain Eukaryota; kingdom Metazoa; phylum Arthropoda; class Insecta; order Lepidoptera; family Geometridae; genus Ennomos; species Ennomos quercinarius. Next base: position 11,264,822 of record OU342504.1, on the reverse strand, counting down.
TCAGTCAGGCATCTAAGTTTTGACCACACCGATCTTTGCTTCCTATAAATCCGTTAAAAAGGGTGTTGAACTACGTTTACGTTTCATGTGAATGCCGTAAAATTAGAAAGTTGGTAGATGTAGAATCAAGTAATCATATATTTCAAAGATTCTTGTTAGATGGCGACATGGTGATAAGTCAGTTCAGAACTTCCAGATTACAATTCAAAATAACGCGTAAGGCGTATTAATATTAGCCATAAGTGAAATCAATATGCACCAATCATTTGGTTGCGTTGAATCGTTCTCCTTATAAACAGTTGACCCTCGTACGAACAGGCCGGTTGGTGCATTACGAGCATTAATAATAAACGCATTCAATCGGGCTCGTCCTTTTGTTCCAATTAAATATGTAGGTCTCTTTAATGTCATTGTTTGTCCTCTGTTTAGGGCTTATTAAAATTACTCCTTCCTCTACACCCAGGGTTTTCTTAATATATTTATGACATAAATACATATTGAGAATTGTGATCGAACCCCTTGACACTAAACCCTTGTGAGTCTGCATATCCAGACAATGTAAATTTATTGTAAAATCAGTTTCACCATAAAATATTGGAATACCTGAATATAAATTGGCTTTATACTATCATCAATCAATGTCACGTTTTCGTCGTCATTACTACATTTCTTCATATATTCTTTTCTGTTATAACATTTTCACTAGATATGAATCTGTTGATTTCGAATCCACCTGTTTTGTCGACGGCTCGCGTGAAACGGAAGTCGCTATAGTCGGAGTTGGCTGCATCTATACTTACATCTCGACTCATCTCGTTTCATTCGTTATAAAAACAAGTTTTGTTAAAATTAATTGAGCTACATAATTAATTTTTACCAATATTAAGATATAAATCATCTCAAAATATTTCACTTCCATCGAGGATCGAATGAGCTATAATAAAATCGTGACACATTACGACGCACTAACAATAAAACATAATCTTGTTTTAATCTATTTGTAACAGAATCTAATTTGATGAAATCGAACGGCGTTTTAACACCAATTTAATCTAGAATGTCTTATTGTGCTAGTTCATTAACAGGTACAGGTCTATGTTCATTAAGGAAAAGATTTAAAACATCTAAAGTTCTCATGTTAGTTTATGACATTGACAATAATTATAACCGTTAAACGTAAATCATTGCTTATTGATGCAGTGAGAAGGGAACAGGGATAATCCGGTCCAACGGCCATCTTCGAGTAGTTTAATAAAGGTGCTACGACAACTGCACTATTTACCAGGGATGTACTAACAAACAAACCAATTATTAATAGTTGGTATTTACGGCGAGTTCTGTCTTATTTTATTTTTTCTAAATACATATTGCGTCTTCATAAGGTTTTGCCTGTTCAATTTATGTCAACCACCAGTTTTCTACATGTACATACCACTTTTCAATTTATCGATATGATTTATATTTGTATAAGTAACATTCATCAACAACAATAACGCATCAGTGGTACGTCTAGTGTTACAGATGTTCATAGGCTACGGTGACCTCTTCCCATCAGGAGGCCGTATGCTTGTTTGCTAGAAAAGAGCACAGTCTGTGGGTAACATTTTCCTTATAGTCGATTACCTAACATTGAATTTAGAATTTAGAATATTTATTTATTTATATTGTAAAATCACAACAACTAAACTAAACGCTGTAAAAAAACAAGCATTTAATAAGATAAGTTGGTATATATATCAACTTTCTATTTTGTTAATGAAACCTTATTTTTCTTTTGATAAAGTTCAAGTTTATTTTCTCTTGACATTCATAATTATTATGCTAAAAGATTTCTGGCTTAGGAAAAAGAGAATTTATAACATCGTGTTTATAATATCGGGTGTCGGCCCGGCCACAACCACACAACATTATAAAGCGGAATCTAATAAGTATTACACGATAATAATGTAGATTTTAGCGATACTTAGCGGTTTAGACGGCTTTCAACCCTGGCTTCCGATCGGGTAATGCAAAACGAGGCTCGGGAATAAATCGTTTACATGGTTGTCGGCGTAAACTGGTCTCGCAGCCGCGTCGCGCCGCATTACATCGAGGTATGAAACAAGGTTCACTCAAACCTGTAATCATCGCCCAAGATATTATTGATTGTCAAACCGGTGCTGGGAATTCTTCATGTAAGTAAGTAAGTACTTTATATCAACTCCCGCGAAATGCAGATCTATTTGTAAAGGATAATCTCGGCAATTAATACGCCGTCCAGCCGATACCACATCTGAATGCGATGTACGCACACTGTTAGAGCAGGCTTGTGCAGTCGTTCCAGTGTATATTCGCTGCGGTGGCGGCCTTATCTTGCCATTAGAGTTATTACGGGCCGGTATCTCGCCCATCGCACCGCTTCGATTGTTTCTGAACGCCACAAAGCCGGGCGCTACCACCGTAATTGACCACTGTTTACTTCTCAGACGAGCTTTTATTTTATGCATCTTTCTGCGGTTTTTATGCTTTTAAAATTGGCTCTGGTCAACGGGGAAGAAGGGTTGAGCGAGACGTGCCTTTCTGTATTCCGGTATATCAAGCATACCGATCGTTTTCTCAGGTTAATTCTGCGGTAACGCTCATTGTTCATAATGCCACTCGTCTTGCAGGCCTTAAGCTTGAACTTTACGAGCTATTTATTGCAAGTTAACGATCGAGAATTTCAGTATATTTATGGGTCTGTATAAAGCAGCTGTATCGCTTACGATTTTCTTATTCGTTATTGGAGTGCGTGTATATTTAGATGGTATCTTAATTGACGGTACATAATTACACATGCAGATGCTGTTTGTTTACATTGCATAATATCATTTAATATGGCCAGGTCATTACTTTCTCATTGCTTCGATTCCATGGTTCAGCTAAAGGCATTCAGTGTATAGATAAGATCAGATAATAGTCGCCCACGCGGCTATTTGCCGATTGCTGCTGCCTCGTTACTTATGATTAGAGGAACAATCCTGTTTATTTTTTAACACGTCCGCTTTTATACTATTTAGTCATGGACGTATGTCATGCTCATTAAGTTCTTGGTTTGATTGCATTGCTCTCGAATTATGAGTACTACTTACCACAGTGTTCTTTACTGCTGCATAATATTGAATTGTTAATGGAACTTTCATATAATAGAAATGTAAATCAATAGAAATAGATATTAGTTCATATAATATATACAACTATACATACAAATAAATTGGTAGCGAAGCTATTTGCCGGTCCATGTAGGCCCATATATTTGGTTTTTATTCAACTGTTTCTGTCGGGTCAAACGATATATCCAATAGTAAAAAGTGTAGATAATGATAGGTAGTAATAATATATCTTATCCGCAAATCAGCATCTGCGAGTGTTGAATTTCCCGCTGCTTCTTATTTTTACCGCGCTCACAATTTCGCAATGTCACCCTGCGGCCTCGGACTTGTAAAATATCGAATGACCTGCCATTTTGGTCTTCCGTAAGGTTTACAACATAGAGTCAAAGAGGGTGTCAGTCAATACAATCTTTAAGGGTAGGCAACGCATCGTCAGCGTCTCTAGTGATTGCAGATGGCCAAAAGCGATGGTGACCACTTACCATCACGTAGACCGTTTGTTTATTTGCCACCGATAATATAAAAACCCTACTTTTTTATAAAAAAAAACTAACGCCCCCAATGAACTCCTGAGGAGCTAAATTTATAAAAATTTATTAGTCATTAGTCCCTCCTATCTGGCAGCCGTATTCGATCAGTTATTAAAATGTTCTTTCAATGCTTTGATGATTCCGCTCCTGCCTGGTCATACACTTGGCTTAACACAACCAAGTTGATTTAATTATGAGCTGTTGCAGCTAATTAACTTACACACCCCAGCGTTGCCAGTACATTAATAAACATTAGTTAAATATGTGCCGGGGCTGATCGTAATCAGTGTGGCACTCGTGGGGTGGATGCCTCTACGTCTCCGTATACCCGGCAGCGTTACGTTACGTTGGTCTCACTTCGTGCGTGTCAATACACTGACTCTATCCCGATTTTGTTAATGATAGTTAGCAGAGAGATTCACATTAAGTGGTATATGGCATGAGAGTGTAGTGTGTTGTGTCTATCTCGATTAGATTTGATAAAACCCCTCTCAAAATCTACCAAATTCTACGCACTGCTCTGGTCGCTTAAATACAAGGAGTGCATCAGTTGCGACTGTTGCGAGAACAGTGCGCGCAGGTGTCGAAATGTCATTAATCATTGAGCAATGCATGGCAAATTGAAATGTTATGAATAAACTTTTGTTTTATTTTTTATTAATGACTATGCTAGCGTTTGACCACAATCTCATCTGATGGGGTCGAAGGTGTAGCATGCTTGTCTAGTACTCTAGCCTTGATCGTGTATATAAGTATATACTTATGTGCTTGTTTATGTTTGAAAGTCCACTTGTGGTCCACTTCGGAGTCCGAGTTCGTTGATTAAATGTAAGGATTTAAAATATGGTGTGCTGTAAAGAGCCGAAAGAGCCGTCTCTATTATTTCGTTTGTGGTACGAAGTCAATTAGCGGGGGCGGTGATCGGAACCAACGTATCCGCGTGAGGACTCCCGTGCGTGGGAATACCTTCGCGATGCACCTCGCTGTTCCCTACTAACCACTAATACTGAGAGTGAGAAATTCTATAATCGACCATAGTAAAAACTTAGTTGAATTTTTCATTTCATTAATTATTCCACCTTGTCCTGTATGTACTGTATTCTATTCAGTATCGACACGCCTATATTTAATGTAAAACTGGTACATATATACCTACATATTGTAAAATTCTTTTGGAATTGGGACGCTTGCCAAATATTTTTGAATAACTGTGCTATTTTAAATCTAGAAAAAGTTTAAACCTAGTTGCACTATGAGCCCCACAAGGTTCAAGCACGCCGGTCACCTACATCTGAATGAACAAACAGAAACCAGCGACCGGTGAAAGCCTACAACCCGGGCTGTGGTCGGTGCGACACGCTAAGTTGGGGCAGGTCGGGCGTTCTTATGGCTTCGCTTCGCACTGATTGAAGGTGTAACTTTATGATGCACGCTTCTGCTCACTACTATTGTTCTAATGGGCCCACGGTCCTCTCGTATTGACGCCCGTCTCGTTACACTCCGGCTTGAGGTCACGCGCTCAACTTGATCTCGCCGATTCTCCTCGCTTTTATGGGAATTGTATATGGACGATTATTTTACAATCGTTTTTATTGCTAGCGTTGTTTCAATGCCTCGGATTGTTTGCATTTCGCATTTTATTTTATTAAAGCTTATAGGTTCCATTTCTATTCGAGAATCGCCAAGCAGTGTGCAAAAGCATGCGGTAGTTCACGAGCTAGTTTCTCAAATAAGGCTTAAAGCTGGGTAGTGTCGTCAACCTTGATCGTGCAGTTGTTATCGGGCTCAATTAATCTTGCATTTGTGTGACTTTTGACGTGAAGTCCCGAATCGGCAATGCAGTGACGAGCCCGGCAATATTTTACACATGATTAGAGCGGCGCTTCGACACTGTATGGGTAAGCAAATTGCGCCGACGCGAGGCGGAGTCACGATCTGAACCTTGCGGGAACTCGGGAGAAACTATACGGAATTCCAACGTAAACGCTGCACAGATTAATTGCCGTTGATACTAGTATGAATTCATGTTTATTACGAATATGACAGTATGCCAGTATGACAGTAGCATTCATGATTAGCGTAATAACTAGAAATACGTTACGTATCGTAAAACCTCGACGCTAGGTAGCACGATTATATGATCTATATGTCATGAGTTAGTAAAGGGGTAGAATAAATATGTACTTACTGTATTAGAAAGAAACTGTTCTTTCGTTGACAGCAGTATCGTCTCGCAAAATTGAAAACAACCAAATGGTTGGCGTGTCATTTTAGCTATAGATGCAAACAGTGAGGGGTAACGCAGGTAATCCCAAAATTAACTTTATGCAGAACTTCTGTGAGAAATAACTGCCCTTGACCAATGTCTTTCTAAAAAATAAATACTCTCGCTAGTTATTCAAATGAGACAAGGCACTCAGATAGCATCGCGTAGCGTAGGATAAGGAAGTCCCTCTATCGTGTCATCTCGCGGAGTGCCGCCCGCCACTCGCCCGGGGTTATGACTGACGACTGACGGCGACGCTTTCCCAAGAAATATGACATGAATGCTCAATTTGACCAAAACGGGATAATAATAATTATCAGAAATAACCATTTAACCAATCAACTTGAAAAATCTTGTTTAATACCTATATGTAATAGATACAATGTAGCTAAACAGTACACCGCAACTAAGGAAAAGCCGTGGAGTTGTTTTACATTCCAGATATTTAAAGCAAAGTCATTGGAGTCATGAACGCAAGGAAACTTTCTTGCCATTTCAATATCCTCGCGTTGCTTATCGCAGCAGTTCTGTTATTGAGTAGTGTAATGGTAAATAGAAAAGCAATGTTTATTAACATACAAATGAGAGTCAACAACGTCCAAGGCTGTTTATTCTCATTACATGTCAAATAATTATCAATATTTATGAAAAGGAGCAGAGGATTTGATTGTATGCCTAACAAAACGGCTTCTTGAATTAAACGCGTGCATTAAGGCTTTTCGTGTTTCATTAAACAACGTATTATTATACACGGACAACATAATTTATTGTATTTAAAAACCGCGAAGTCAAATCATTAGATTCGGTTATTATTAGCCACTTATGCAATAACATGAAGACGGAAAACCTTAGTTTTTTGATCTGTACAATAAAGAGTTCGCCTATATATTTATCCCTTGATTACTGGTGTTTTTCGTTAAATATGCATATAGTTCGAAAAGTAATCGAGAATTAATGTTATATATTCAGTTGGAATTGTTATTGTTTTGACATCAACCGCACTGTAATCCCGTTGATAATATATTAATAGAGGCTATGGCCAAAATATATCTTACTAACGTTATCCCAAATCGTGATTAGAATCAGCGTTGTCCTGTATCTCCATTATATTCATTTTTAGTCATGCAGATGTCTTTCTGCAAAATATTCCGTTGATATGATGTTCGTAAACAGTGTCATGTTTTTATTTCGGCGCTGGATTTTAACACTTGTGTGTGCTCTGCTCTGTGCACCTATATACACAGACGGGACGAGGCGAATGAGTGACATCACATCTCATGAATGTCTGTTTTGTAGAGACCTGTCGATTTACATTGTTTCGTTCTTATTGCGCGCAAATGTATACAAGTTGGCGTGATCTTGAAAGCAGGCTTTTCTATTGATATCAACCATTTAATGACTGTGATAAAGTTCTCAGTCATCATTAGAATAATTGAAACCAATATTAGAAAATGGTGCATTATTTTGTTGTTGATGAATAGGTTGTAGAAGAATATAGACAAAAGAAGATACTTGGACCAGTTCACATCGTCCGCGCCTAATAGATTCTAAAACAAACTTTGATTGGTTCAATTACTTAATTCTTTAACAAGCCGTAGAGCTCGCAGCCCACGCTGGCATGGTTACGTTTTTTGATCCGCTCCACAATGACTTGAGTGAATTGAATATTCAATTTAATTTCATCCCAAAACAAACTTATAAGGGGCTTATGAGTGTGACTTACTTTTATGTCTTAATATTATCCTTATATTTTCCTTCATTTTTGCAAGCATGTATTTATAAATATATGAAATATATTCCTGTTTGCGTATATCAAGGTAAAGTATAAATGTGTGGTAATGTGTAAGTAAACAGAGTACGCGCATGTTTCATGTCATAAACGTTTACTCAGTACGTACGCCTCGTCTTGCATCAATCATGCGGTTTCTTCATTTGATACCTTGTGAATTGCTTTTCCACATACGATCCAGGAACAAATTACTGTGTCTATTCTATACAAAAGAGTTACGATGATGCTACAGTTGACCTATGACATCTGTAATTAATTCAACTTAAAATTGACACATTTCGAAATGATACGCGACTCGTTTTCTACGATCAATCTGTAAATATTTAATTCCTCTATTCTATAGCCACGACACACATTTTTGTCATCTGTCTGATTCTGGAGTGCCCTGGGCTCTTCCTGCCAATTCTTTCTACGTCGACGCCGTTGAGTGTAGTCAGTCTTAGATTTATATATTTAACTGTTATCTGCAAAATTACCGTCATTAAAATTGCATGCTATCAGATCTGTCATATTAACTCTATATAATAATATGTATATCTCTATTACCATTGGGAAACGTAAAGATTTGATGTAGTATGCTTAGGGTATACAGTTAACTAAATACAGGCTTCTTATTCTCTAAAAATAAAACGCACTTTCCTCAAAAAAAAATTACCAAATAATAATACAACAATTTATCATTTTGCTCGCTGAAAACCCAAATGATGTCATATTCGTCGCGACTTGTCTGAGATCCACTGACTCGTGTAAATAACCTTCACGCATAATGGCACATGTGGTCGAATATTAATAAACGCTTCGACTTTGATCGTAATCAAATCCTCGTACTATATTACAATTAAATATGTTTTGCCTTATTAAAGTCATTCGAGCTATCAATGTTTTCGGATGAAAAAATCAAATCATCTTTATGCCTTGCTGTTTAGATAAGGCCTCTTACTTTGCTATTACATTTTCAAACATGTTTGTGTTACGCACGTTTTAGATCTTTTAATAAGTGCCTCGGATGTTTTCGTGGCGTCATTAACTGGAATACAGCTAGGAAGTTCTGGATCGAATACCGACATAAAACTCCTACGTATAGCGCACGCTAAGCTCCAAAAAGTTTAGTACCGTGTCGCCATAAGAAATGGTATCGGTTTGGTTTGCTTGAGTAACGATCAGATTAATTTATTGCGATACAGTGCTAAAGTATTTAATTTTTAATGTAGCTGATTTTACATCGCAGATGCACACCGATAAACTATTACTCGGGTGTTAACGGCGCGATAAATGCCTTAGTATCTACTTTCCTGCCGTCGCGGCGTGTCACACCACACGGCATGACGGATTTGCGGGAAACTGCATAATAGACAAAATGTGCACTCATAGAAAACATATGTACTGGTTAGATTGGCATCTCTAATATTTTTTGTTTTGTTCTAGTTTTTCTTGTCTAATATTTCTTTGTCCAACCATTTATTATTATTTGATATTAGCTTATTTGGTCGAAGATTGCGTGGATTTCATTTCATCATCATCATCATCATCATTAACAGCCTGAAGACGTCCACTGCTGAACATAGGCCTCCCCCAGAGCACGCCACCTTGAGCAGCTGCTCGTCGGTCCACTGAGTGGGGGGCCGGCCTACGCTGCGTCTTCCGGTTCGTGGTCGCCACTCGAGAACCTTTCTTCCCCATCGGTTGTCCGTTCTACGAGCGATGTGGCCTGCCCATTGCCACTTCAACTTACTAACTCTAAGAGCTATATCGGTCACTTTAGTTCTCCTGCGGATCTCCTCGTTCCGGAGCTTATCTCGCAGGGAAACACCGAGCATAGCTTGCTCCATAGCTCGCTGCGCGACTTTGAGCTTACTAATGAGGCCAACAGTAAGAGACCATGTCTCAGTTCCATAAGTCATCACTGGCAACACACACTGATTGAAAACTTTCGTTTTCCACCTCTGCGGTATTTTGGACGAAAAGATAGGATGAAGCTTCCCGAACGCTGCCCAGCCGAGTTGGATTCTTCGTGCCACCTCTTTGTCGAAGTTGGACCTACCTAATTGGACAGTCTGTCCTAGGTAGACATACTTGTCGACAACTTCGAGAGTATCGTTCCCAACAATTACCGGTATAGGTGGAACGTGAGCATTAGACATGATCTTTGTCTTGTCCATATTCATCTTAAGACCAACACGCTGGGAGACTCTACTGAGGTCGTTGAGCATGGTGCTAAGGTCCTCAAGCGATTCCGCCATTATGACTATATCATCGGCAAAACGAAGGTTAGTGATGCACTCGCCATTTATGTTGATGCCAGATCTTTTCCACTCCAAGAGCTTGAAAACATCTCCAATGCGTTTGTGAACAGTTTCGGAGAAATAACGTCTCCCTGTCTCACGCCTCTTTGCAATGGAATTTGTTCCGTACTCTGGTCCTGCCGGACTTTATTTGCCGGATTTTATTTACTTATGTGTTATACACGAATAGGTACATATTGAATTGAATTTATATCTGCATGCAAATGCAGACCAATACCTGAAATGCTCAATAATTTTAAAGAAGTTGTAAAGTGAAATTAATGTTTATTACGCTGAGCAGTTTATTAATCCAAAGCAGTGTTTTACCCTATGTCAAAAACAAAAAAAAAGTACTGTCAAGGCACACCCTATAAACAAGCAAAAGTATAAAGATGTACCAAATGCATCATTACGCGTGGGTTTCGTGTAGATTTATTCGTCGTATCTGAGATTACAGAAAATTACACTTATTTGTTCAACGAGCAATGATGTACAAATGGTATAATTCTCTTCACATTGACGCTGATGCCACGTCTGTCAGTTATACGTTAAATATTCTATCATCATCCACTGAAGATTTCATTATAATTATAAATAATAATATTAGCTTTAGGAATGAGCATTGACTATAAATCCAGGTGACCAGTGATACAACTTCCCCTCATACGAAAATTAGTGGTGTATTTCAACTACTATTTTCATACAAATCACGGGAACCCGTTGATGTCTTTTGTTCCATCCTGCTCTGTCCTTTAGAGTTTCGTATGACTTTGTCTCGTTTTGTTACCTCGTCCCCTGCCCGCGCAGGTGAGTCGTGTTTGTACGAGAAATTATATTCAATGGGCTTTATTATCTTTGGGAATGAGCTAACCTACTAGGAGTGTTTTCGTTTCATACAGCATCTATTAAGCTTGGAGGGTTTTTCAAGGCGAACTGTATGCAGCGTAGACATTTCTTCAGGTAACGTGAAATATAAACTTAGGTATACACAATTACACATACATATCTCACAACCTGTGGTACTTATAAAAAACTTCATTGCATCGTTTTGAATGAAACATTTTTTTGAATCATCTTTCAGCTTATTTTATGCATGGACAATTTACAATCCTAAAAAAATAAAATATGGAAATGGACAAATTTTGGGTTCATGTAAACGTGTCCCTTGCATTTAGTGTAGGTACAATACCTACACCTTTAGCTGTCCTTTTGTCCATGTGTTGTTTAAATGTTTTATATTTTTTGGTCTGCTCCGCCGCCGTACGCTTTGTTGATGTGATGTGTATTTGCATACATCCTTGACGCAATGGAAGCCTTGTAAAAACTGCATTGTTGATGCATTGATATCATTAAAATGAACGTTACACGCAGGCCACTAAACACATCTTCTGTTTTATATTTCTATAGGAATACTTAACGACGAATCATTGTTCCAAGATTTCCTCAAGTATCAATAGGTACTGTTCTAAACCGCGGAATATTTACCATCTGCTTAAATTGCCATGAACTAGCCATATGCCACAAAAAATAGTAGCAGACAATGAGGTTCGCACATTCGAAAATATCGAGGTGAGTGCCCTCGTAGACTATAGTTTTTGTTGGATTTGATTCCACAAAAACTGTTTTAAATAAATTGCCCGCAGCAATGAGATGATGCTCGTTCGCTCGTTTGTATTCAATAACACCATTATATAAAGGCGCCAATTAAATGTTTGATGATCATTGTAGAGATCGTTTGAATTGGTTGCTTAGCTGAATGGTTCAATGAATCATCGGCAGCCCGTTCAGTATCAACAAAGTTATTGAAGCGCTAAAAGATAACGATACATTAGTTTTCTTATCTTAGTAAAGATGATTATAATGATTCCAGAGACAAAATTTAACTGTCTCTCATTTAGTCATTCAAAGGATATCAAATAATTTATCAATATAAATAGGCTATCATAAAGAGATATATTTAGCACGATCCAACGGACGCTGAAGTATTTCGTCGATGTTTAGATTTACATCACAGGCGAATGGATATATTTTAATTTATAGAGATAACCGACGATACGTATCATGAATATAAATGAGTTAAGACAAAAACAAGATGTGTCTGAGGAGAAATAATAAGAGGCGTTCGACAGGCACGATCGCCTAGTCGCCAATAGTCGCCTGCGTCCTTGAGCTCAGATATCCTTGATGAGTACAATCAACCGCCACCGGATAGTGGTCGCCGTCCAGGGCTGCCAATTAATATTTTATCTACATGTGAGACTATGCCTGCCTAGTCTCTTTCAACTGGTTTAATACATCGCGTTGAGCCGAGCAGAACTTGTTATATTCATCTATTTAAGCTATAATTGCTAGTTTTTTTTTATATGGCGGATGATTGTCTGTCTTTTAACGATAGCATCGACAGATATCACGTATACATATTCCATCAGTTCCAGTAATTTTGCGACCATAAAACAGACTTCTATTATAATCGTGAATGTTATTTACCATAGATTTTATTATATATGGAGAAAAATATAGAGAGAATCACAACCCTGTGTAGATGCTGCCTAGGTGCTAGTAATAGTGACGACAAAAACTAAAACTGAAAATAAAATGGTTGAGGAGCGCCTATTAGTCGTTCTGGCAAGCGATACTTGCTCAACGCGAACTGCACTGCGAACCTTATTTGTAAGCAGGTGATTATACAAGCCACCTACCTATATTTATTACTAAGTAATTAAGTAGACTACGAGTAGGTCTACTTGCTTACGGATCGATCAAGCCCATGATCATGTCAATAGTCATAATGATCGTTATCTACAATCGTATCCATTTCATTACTTAATTAAAAGGCTAATTTAATTTAATATGATGTTTGTTGTAGGGTTCGTTTCCACGGCGACTAAACTGCATACATTAATCTCCCTCCTAATATGTAATTTAGCTAAATCAATCGACATGGAGTACATAAATATATTCCGCCCAAATTCAGTCGCAGCTTGAATTGAATTTATCCGAGTTTGAGCCACGACCAGAATGAGTATAAATTCTGTTAATAATCGTTACCAATTACGAGAGCTTTCGGCCTCGTATCGTACCCTGCTATCAATCCCGGCAAAAAAGCACCAACGGCCGATTACTGCGTAGGATTAAGACCTTTTTGCGGTGGATTGTAAGGGAGATAATAAATTGTCAATTGGGACGTTGATTGGTCTTTACTGCATATGTTGTGATTGCGAGGCAAGGCGGTCACTCCGCTGCGCCTGCCGCCGCGCCGGCTGGGTGTTGTGAAATAGAACGCTGACAACCTAAGAATGGGACCAGTAATCGTTCATTAGACAACACTTCCTTGTACCTGGAGATTATATAAAATCATTATAATTTTGACTAAATTGACAGAAATGTTACTACATCACCAGTCGTATGTGTGGGACGTTTGTTTGGATAAATTTAAACACTAATTAGGAAACCGAAATGATCTCAAACCCTTTTAAAGTAAAATGAGTCAGTGTGAGACATTTTGATGGTCCAATTCCTTTGTGCCAATTTCTTTAAATGCTGTTATTATGGAGCATTAATTTTAATGAAATCTAACGTTTGGTGTTTTTAGTTCCAAAACGTTAATTTAAGATAATAAGAGCCCAAAAATATTTTTTACTAGCAGAAAAGGAGTCATAGGATAGGAGTCAACTGTTTAAGTACCTACTTTAAAAAGTGCATAAGTATATTATATGTATATACGATAGAAGTATTGGATTTTTTTGAGAGTGAGATGTATCTTGGATTCGGAGAGTGCATGAGGCACCGCTTGGCGGCTGTAGATGCCGGGGCGTACGCCCGAGGCGCGACGCTCGCCGGTCTGTCACAGTCAAGTTCACGGCCTCACGGCCAACGTTCCGCGACATTTCCTCGTTCTGTTTCGCCACTCTTTGTTTATCAATGCCTCTCATTCCTCCCTATTACCAATCGATACTTACTATACAATCTTTCTAACTTCTTTCTTTCTAACTGTGTTTCGGTTTGAAGGGCATTGTAGCTAGTGAAATTACTGGGCAAATGAGACTTTATGATCTGATCACTCAATCTGATTATTAGACTGGGTGATGTCTCAGGATGACGTGCGCAGTGCAGTGTCGCGCGAAACTATTGTTTTAAAGTTCCGGGTGACACTGCAACTGTTATGGGCGGCCGTGTCACTTAACATCAGGTGAACGACTAGCTCGTCACGTCATTCAATCACATAAAAAAAAAAAAAAAAAAAAAAAAAAAAACTTACCTTGTTACTGTTACTATACTCTTCGTATTTACTGCGTCGAGAGCAATAACAATCATGACGGCCGCACGAGGCAATTAGGGGGCTCTCAATACGGCCGATGTAGTGAGATACAATAATTCTGTAACGTTTCACCGGGTATTGTTCTCGTCATTTGGCACGAGGTCGATGGCCGCTTCCATCAACTGTTTACCGTCATCTATTGCCAAAAATACATTTTATACACCAGTTGTTTTTGCGCTTATTTCAAATCTTAATTTCTATTGGTTAAAATGTTCAAGTGCCACTTGTGTTTTTCTTAATCACATTAAGATTTAAAGTCTGTATTGCTCAGCAGACTGGTTTTAGTTTGCAATTGCAACCCTGTTACATATATATATTCTAAAGTTTCTATGAATTTCCTAATATGCATTGTTTTCCACAATCGGGCTTCAACTTCATAATCCTTGGCTTCGACAACGACTTGCTATATATTTATTTAAACTAATTAATGTTTTATCAAAATTTAAATTCAAGCTTATTTAAATTCAATTATCGCATAGTGCTCTGCCGCTGGCTTTTCTATTTGTTTGTGTACGTACGCTGTCAGATATAAATCTCCGTAGATCACGAGGTCGTTAATGTGATATTCGTGTCGGCGCTGACTGAGGTACTGTTAACCCATTGTCGATTCAAATGCCCCGGCTTTCATATTTGTCTGTCTATGTACAGCTATTGTATGATTTAGTTCATTGCTCCAGATCGGTATCTTACTAATGCAGTACCTACTAGTGATCAGTGTGCGCAGGTAGAGCACTGTGGTCTTAACAAAATAAACGTATATTCCGCTAGCGTCGTTTTAACCAAAGTTCAATCCTCTTTGAATTGTCATGATTGAATTATTGTGCATCAAGTTGTATTTCTAGCACGCAAACAGTATAAAAGTGTAAAAATAATATCTATATACTTACGTAAGTTATGTTCATCAAAAACGAAACACTCATAAATCTCATAATAGATAGATAGTTTGGTAGCGATAGCATAATAGAGTTGTTTAAATGGAGATTACCACGAGAAGTTTGTCCAATAAATACAAAAGATGACTAAGCAGGCACTTGTAACGTCGTATAATTTGCCTTTAATTCAAACTCTTAAGTAATAGCGTAGGTACCTTGTGGTCGACAAGTATACTGCGGCTTATGGGCTCAGGGGTTGGTAGTTTCCGTTGCATTTGATATGCTGGCAGTGATAAGAACGGCGGCCACGCGACACTTGCTCAACCCCTTGCGAGGGTGGTTCGCCCTTACGCCTTATTGATTAGCACCCTCTGAAAATCAACTTAATGGTGAAAACAACACATGCCCGTCACCGGTTATTATGAATAGCTAACTTATGCACCTATATCTAATATGTATGACTCAGTTACTAGAGTTATATTTTTACCTGTTTTTAATTCTACTTTTATTCTGATCCGCTCCATTGCGCTCGAAATCACGATTTATTGAAGTGTTAAATTGATACTAGCTTTTAACTTAATCAGCAATAACAAAATAGTTTACCTAATAATAAAACATTCTTTAAAAGTAATCTGGCACAAGCTATTGGTCTTTTATTATTTCATTATATTTCCTTAATCTATAAAGGTTTTATCATATATTTTATTGTGTCAAACCGGTAATACGAATTGCTTATTAAATTGGAACCGGGCACCTAATACCGTCTGATAGAGATAAGACCATTCCCTATTATTAGTTTAGAGAAACGTGCGAGCTGCTAGCAGAGGCTGGTTACACCGATCGAGCCGTGTTAGCCAAGTCAAATATCGCGAGCGAGCTGTAAATACCTTGCTTTTATTGTGCTATCGAGAGTCGTGAGTTGTACATTC